>WPIO01000030.1:3975000-4574966 GCA_009760855.2 Cristatella mucedo | reverse complement strand
TTCCGAGGTCATTGGCAAGCGAAATCTAGGCTTTCACTTTTTGGCGGACGACAGTCATTTGTACTTTAGGTTTGAAGCGATAGAGTGAGTACCCGGTCTGGTGGTCTAAGATATACCGCTACAGGCATAAGCCTTCTTCCAAGTTTTGGTACGCAGAAAAACATCTAGGTTCACCGGGACCACCTTATCCCTGACTGCTGACTTGACAATATTAATTGCATACCGATTAGTTTTTAGGTTAGTAATAGTATATTAACTTTTGAAGCTATTTGTTTAATTTTAGACCTGATACTGACAAATCTTTTATTTAAACTATAAAGTCCTAACTAATGTTTGAGTCGAAGTTAAATTTATAGTTGCTCTACTTTTTACTACGCATGTTATCTTCCTCTATGGATTCACTGTTGATAATAAATAATTTTGAAATTGAATCGGTTGTACTATTTTACAAATACACTTCTAGCTTCGGCCTCAACTCGTCATACATCGCATGGCAAGTCGATTTGACTAATATTTTATGAGACCGCACATGTAGTAGACGCACATTTGAGATCACCTACAAAGCTTTAGTCCGAACCTAGGCCGATGCGACTTACTTACTGCTTGACTGGTTGTGGCTTTTGTTAAGGTGAAGCTGCTTTGTCAGGGCTTAACGTAAGTAATTTATAAAACTCAAAGTATCTATTCTAACTTTCTTTGAACTCGCAACGCGTCTCCCTACTTATTCCGTAGAACCATGGCGGTCTTACAGGCTGTCTTAAGGTTTCCACTTCGTTGTTTAGCGGAATTTGTCTTTTAACTAGCTAACAGGATCTTGGCTTATTCATTCACCAAACACGGTTCGTAAACAAATAGTGGTGCCCGTTTTTGCTAAAGATATTCAATCCAAGAGGGTACAGCCTAATACACTCAATGCTACTTTGGGCACTCAGTAAAATTAGTTTCACTCAACTTGCCAAACAGCCAATGAGTGCTCGCTCTCTGATACCAAAGTGTCTACATGCAGCGATTGGCTATAATTACTTACTAAAGTCGTGGGTACCAGACTGCAATTAAGGGAGACATGCCAAGCGTTGGCATTCTATATTATTTTGCATTAGAGACGTACTAGCGAAAACTTCTAGTGCTTTAAAATGCTCAAGGTGCTACAATACAGGACTCTTTGAGACTGATAAAGATAATACGGACGAACAATATTTCCTCTTTTAGTGTCGACAATGTAAACCTTCAATTAAACAGAAAAAACATGAGCTTATCTAAAGAGCAGGCAGCAATTTAACGGAAACTAAATATTCGCTGAATTATCAGCCTCATTTTCATACAGGCCGAAGTTACCTTATGACGATTGGAAATAAAGGATAGCTGGTTTGTAAGTCTCTCTCTGTCGCGACGAGAGAGTATGTCACCTACCGGGCTATAATGGCCCGCTTTGTCTTGATAGAATGAGTAGACTAAAGAAAAATTTGTTAATGATCGTGGCTCCAAAGCTCCTGTGCACCAACAGGCGATCCCAATCAAACAAACGAAAATAGATATAAAAATATCTTACACATAGACACATAGTTCTACTCTGTGCACGATTCGGCGCATGGTAGTAACCAAGTTCCGCTAAATAGGAACCTTAGCGTCCACTTGCCTGCTTTTGCGTTCTTGGCTGATTATGACATTTATCTACTTCCGATAACTTTTCTGTGCTTTCGAAATATCTGAATATATGTCAACTGTTGGTTATTACTTCACTTTCGATTAAGTTTAAAGAACCCTGGTGAATCTCTGGTTCAAGCTGGTAGCTGTGCAAAGTAATTTTATATATTTGAGGCCGGTCACTTTATAAATACTACAATTATTATTGCATGGTTCTCTAAACCTGTATTAGTACTGGGCCTGTTCAATGCTTATCTTTAGAGCATCAATGGAGGTTACTTTCTGATTGAATGGTAGGTCTCGATCTACGTCCCACCGTTCTGTTTTAAGTCACTATAGCACTTTAGAGAGGAACAGAAGATGCAATGCTTATTGGTAAAAGGATAGGTCTTACGTCAGTCTCTTTGAACGGTCAGTTATCAGGAAACAAGTCCAGGGACACTTGTATTGTGTTGATTTGCAGGATTGCTGCGATCCAAAGCAACTCAGAACGATAGGTTCGGATGAAAGCACTAAACCAGCCCTTGCTTACCCTAAAAGTAATGATCTGTAACACCTCACTCATTTTTTATTTATTCAATGCTATTATTTCACTCATCAGCAAGACATAATCCGAGCAAAGCTGGTGCCAGGTCCTTACAAATAGGCTCGAAATAAAGACCAACTTAAACTACCTTCTCTATTAGACACACTCGCGTCCTGCTAACGACAGCTTGTCCGACTCACATACTATCTCCTCTCTTTTCTTCTTCGTCTCTTTCTCCTTCTCTAATCCACTTTCTTTGACATCATCTCTGCCTGACCCTCCTTCTCACATATCTCTGACTGCCTCTACACGCTCTTCATCAGCTCTTCCCTACACGTTCTATCGCCCTTATATCTCCTATTATATCTCTCTTTCTTCCACATCATCTCCCTCTTCAATTCACCTGTCTCATCTCTCATTCTCTCGCTCTCAGTTCCATTACACCACAGGGTACACATAGTGCTCATAAGTATGCAGCAAGGTATGTGCACTTATAAGTACGCAGCAAGGTATGTGCACTTATTAATATGCAGCAAGGTATGTTAAACAATATGTTAGCGTTGGACTAATTTGTAGTGCGAATTAATTAGAAGAGAATATTGTGGATATCATCTAAATGGAAAATATCTAAAACAGCTACAACGTTCTTTTCAATACATTAATTTTACTTGGTCGCCAAGACATACTGCCTCGCAAGGTTTTTTCTTTCTTTTAGGGAGTTTAAAAGTTGCAGCAGCACTATGCGTTTTGCATGGCAACTTACAAGTCATCATAGATTGCTACGCATATGACCGTGTCTGCATGTCCCCCGCCAGATTGTGGCAGCAGATTCCTGATGCCGTTCCCTGAAAATTTATTCTATAGCATTTTTGAGACACCAGCAATGAAGCTAAAATGCGGTGGTTTACAAAAAAGACTGCATGAAGTCTACATTATAGATTAATTGTATTATATTTTCGACCAATAGAACCCTGATATAAAAATTGAAGCGTACCTGTCGTTTCCTTGGCGCAAGTTATTTTTCCTTTGTGTCCGATGAGATGTGGAGGACGCTGAAGCCTAATACCGGCGAGGCTACTGACTGATTTCCGTGAAACTCAGTATGCATGCAGCAATCACACTTTTAGTTTGCTATAGATTGGCTTAATTCACCAAAAAATCTGTTTCTCTTGTTTGAATCACCATAAATAAATATTTGTCAGCTTGAAACCAGAAACAATTGTGAGAAGTTAACCTTACGTTGTTGCTTTTTATCTGATCATCTTGCATGCGTTTTAGTGTGAGCTAAAGGTCTTTTCGAGCTTTTCTAAAAGTTGCTGTCATCTCTTCATGTAAACCCTGTCTTTTTATCATCATCATTTCATTGCTAACAAGCCCACTTATATTTCATAGCAGCAACACAGGGTCTACGCTGACTTTACCAAAAACAGGAAAACCAATTCTAAGCCCTTGATACTATGGCCTTGATTGCTAGACTCAATAATATATTCAGACTGCAACGTGATCATTCTGCTAGATTTGTTGAGTAGTTAAAAAAAGTTATAAATTTCCGTTAACTTGATTTCGAATAGCTAAGGTATCCTATGAAAAATGTAAATTCAATTTCCATGGTTTATTGAATAAAAACACTTCTATCTTGCCAGAAATCCGCAGTGTTATTTAATTGAGGATCAAAAGTCCTGATGAATACTCACTTGAACTTAATCTTCAACTTCTCTTCTGTAATCATTGCTGCTGAAGGAAAGAAGCCACGTAGTAGCTAATGAGATGCGTACTGCCATTGGCGCATGTAATATAAGAACACTAACCCTACCTCAATCGGTGAATAGGTTCCCAATATTAAAATTGAAGTCTAAATTTGTAAATAATTTTTTGACACAAAGTCAAGGCCTACATTTAACTATTTCGTACGTGAAATCAATACTGGCGCGTCCAAAGTTAGTTTTTCTTGGTGGCATTTAGGGTGGACTACTTGCGAAGAAAACAGCTTACTGAAGGCGAATTACAAGCGAACCTAGCCCTTTAGAAATTGGAGATCCTAACTCTTAAAGTCAGCTCTACTAGCGTACTTCTAGCAGCATCGGCTCGGAGCCTTAGTTTCAACTTCTGAAATTACTAGTCACTTTGCCTGCCTATCAGGTCCACAGTTAAGTCTGCCTTTTTCACGTATTGCTTACACCAATGACACAGTTCCACCGTGCTTTGACGAGGCGACCACAGATGAACGACTCCGCACAGTTGGGACACCCCGACTACGTTTCGGTAAACTATTCGCAGGTATTCCTTTTCTTTTGAAAGTAAAGTTTTAGTCGGAGTAGAACTCAGCCTTTAGGCTTACCTATCGTGACGTTACAGCGACTAGATTACGCGTCAGCTAGCCATCTTGTAACTTCTGCTTGTATAGTAGCGCATCAATTTTCAGATCCCAATTTGAAATGAGAGACACTTTCCATGGACACGGTTATCAATTGTATCAACTCAGCCGAATGCGTTAGCGTAACACGTAAAGAGAACCCGTGCCTGCATTCCTGATATGGAAGTTACACAGGCGGTTTAATGCTGGGGCTGTAGTCTGATTAGCTGTGATACCAGACTGAAAGTTTGAGTCTTATGTTTTAAGTTCAAATAGATAGAGTGATCACCGAGTCTTTCAAAATGTGTTATAGTGTCGTTAATTAGAATGGTAAGAGTGAGACTGGTCTGACGTAACTTTTATTCTCACATTCCACTGTTGCTTTCTTACTTAATGGCCTAATAGCAGCTTTTTTTAAAGATGTGAGGCTGAGGCTTGAGGCTAAGGCAGTATTTATATCGTTAGTTATGCATGGCAGCGGCTAATCAATGAATGCTAGAAGTGGGCTTAAGGAAATAGTGTAGCTATACAATATTTATCTGTAGCTGGAAAATAGTGATTATAAGTTTCGGGTCTGCATCACTAATCTGAGCCCATTTTTGACATATGCATATATTTATGGGAGATTTTGACGGAGATAAAATTTAAACACAGATGACACTTTAAAAGAGTGCTGATGATGGTGCGTGGGAGTCTGTAGCTCAGGAACTCAAGTAATTCGAACTCGAATGTTATTTAGGTTACCGTGTAATTCTTCCAGTAAGAAAATCTTTTTGTAAATACCCATTTACACTGGCATATTTGGCAATTAATCACATGGAAGTTTTACCAAAATCTGCACCATAAAACACTGAAGTTCATTGATTAATGTCATAAATGTAACTTCAAAGACCGTGCCAATCATTTACGGGAGTTTGTCCTATTTAAGGTGACAAAGCAAGCGCAGAGTGAAAGCAATGCATGCTGTTTTGACATGCTCACGTTTAAGCATGATGCATTGAGAGTTTAAGTTTGTGAACATCAAAGGACAAATAATTTTATCAGGAATGTTATCAGTCTCATAGGAAAGAAAATCCTTCATTGTATAAAGAGGCTTGTTTTCATGCTGTGTACCTTTTCAGGGATAGCATTCTATTATAAATACATTGGGCAATGCACCTTGACCCTTGAATTCAATTCTTAAATTGATGCCTCGTACCGATGAATCTGCTAAAGAATAATAATAATAATAATGATAAAAATAATAATGGATTTGATAAAGAACACTCCGAGAACTCTATCTGTTTCTAGGTGCTTTAAATTGCTGTAAGCGAAGCACGATCGAATGGTCAGTGGTAGTATGTTCGCTAAACAACAAGGTTAGCACGCATTGGGTGAAATGTGCGGAGTCAGCATGGTAGTATGGTTAGTGGCAGCATGTACAGCGTCAGCACGCATAAGCACGTAGAGGTCGAATGACAGGGACCTACTAAATGTTGTCATAAATAGTTGTGTTTTTAGTTTCTTTTCAAAGGATGTCAAGTGAGGAGCTGTCATGAAGCAAGTCGAGAGCGAGTTCCAGGCTTTGGAAGCATTCAAACGAAAGGCTCGATCTCCAATTGATTTAAGGTTTGTATGAGCTGTAGGTAAACAGTTAGATTCCGAAAAGCGGGTGGTAGATGCGTAGTCTGGTGGGGGAATATATTTGATGCCTAATCTGTAACCAACGAATAAAGGGACCAAACGGTGAGTGACAAAACCTTACAAGTGCATGCGTTGCTTGACTGGGAGCCTGTGCACATCAGCTGTCAAAGTATTGCGAGACCTGGTCTCGGCAAAGAGGGCTTGTCGATCAGCAGACAAGTGCAGCGTATTTCATTTTACGGAGCTGGCAGAGTAACATTGAGCACATTCGGCGTTATCATTATGGTTTGAATAAGTTTGGCCGGTAAAGGTACAAATATTGTTTCACAAACTTCCGTTAATGATCAATCAGAGTAGATATTGCCCGTCCCTTCAATGGCAAATTATGTTAAGCAGCGATTTGTAAACCTCAAAATAGCCTGTATGACTTCTACAGAGGCATATCACTCTTGGCATTGCTACCCGGACGTGATTTGGCTTCTTCAGAAACTAGCCATTTTAGAAAAGCCGTTTACATGAGCGATGCACCGTTAAAATCGTAAGATATCCCGTTCTTGCATCTTTTCGAAAGAGCACTTTGATACGCGGCTCCACGAGGTACTTACGTTTACTCGTCTTAAATAATCTTAGGAAAGACAATGTTGAGCCATTTTGAATGGTGACACAAACGAGCCATCTTGTGGTGTGACGGAGGGATGGACGGACTTTCACGCTTTAATTAGTGAATATTCGTAGGGAATGCAATACACTTTTACTCGATTTAATGGAACCTAGACTAGGAAATAGATGAGGACGGAGAATTGCATGCCTCAGTACAATTCGCAATTTCTATAAAATAGATGTAGTAAAATGTTCAAGCTAGAAGCTGTTAATCGAAACCAGCTACATCCTTATAGTAGGGCTCGTAGTGCTCACAGACTCTTGGGCTGTCATTAGATTACTGAGCCTTGATTTCCCATGAGGTATGGTGCTCACTCTTTACGTCCTAGGTCGTGGTTCGAATTCTTTAGTAAGCGATCCTATATCGCCTACAGTAAGAGTCGCAAGCTGACAATAGCAATAATTTTAATAATAATAATAATACGTTTGACAAAGCGCCCTCAGAGAACTCAATATTTTTGTAGGCAATTTACCTTTGCTGCAAAGGAAGCACGATCGATTTGAAGAGCCTCAGGCGGCCTGCAGATAAGACAGGGCAGGGCGTTGCTTCTCAGTAGGATTTGGAGAGAGGAAGCTAACAGTAGAGCTCGTGTCGCTACGAAAATGCATGCCTGCGTTGGGGTCATGCACGAATAGTAGGAGGCTAACTTTGTTCCTGGCTGTGACACTGTCTGTGGTAATTGCTCGAGCTTTTTTTAAGCACACTTACAAACCGGTCTGCACTAGAAAGCCATGTCTCCAAATCTTCCATTATAATAGCAGCAGCCGCTATTCGGAGACCCCTCCGTTTGAGCACCAGCTCGCGGTCGGGCTGCTGAGGTTTGGGGAAATGCTACGATAACAGCTGCGTCCTCGCCAGTCCCCAGGCCTATCCTGGTTGGCCCTCGCATGGCGGAGTTCTTCTCGCAGGGCTAGCGCTTCAGCCTTGAGGAACTGGAACTCGGACAAGAAGCAGTGCTGCCCTCGCTCGGATTCGGTTTCGATGGATTCCCACAATCCAGGGCAATCCACAGCAATATACTCTAATTAGGCTACAATCGACCAGAAGTGGGTGCTGTCGAGTTCACATTTAGGCTGATATTGTAGCACATGTTCGATTTTGTATATCTATCAAATTTCATGTCACCGACCGTGTGTCGGCACACTTATGCAAATGACCTTCAACACTGAAAACTTGTACCACAATCCTCAGCAATCCCTTTTTGTTCTCTTCAAATTTACAACAAATCAGCTGCACAAAGCTCCAAAAATTTAGAAATATCAAACTACGGTACATTTAAAATGTACTCAGAAAATGTTGAGCGATCCCGCAAAAGCCTTCTGAGGAAGTCCACTGAAAACGACATTGCAGTGGGCAGGGGGGCAAACGTCCCTGGGCGTTAAGGCCAGGGGCGTGCCAAAGGCAAAATGGATCGTGCAAATTGATTTAACACTTTTTGATGTGAGAATTAACAATCTTGATGTCAAGAAAGTCCTTGTTTCAGTAGACTTGACAATTACTGGCCTAGCAAGTTAAGCATCTTCACAGACTTAGACCAAGCTGTACCATGACGCTCTCACAGCATGTTCCAGCTACCCTTTCCGTCAGCTAGCCCGATCAAACCTGCTTAAAACAAGCTGCATCGTGTCAAGGGCGAGCCTGGCCTGCTATGCAGCGTCAAGGGCGACCCAGCTCACTGTGGCTTAGCACTGATATTAACACAATTTGCACAATTACATGAGATAGTTACTATTGTGTGACTTTCGACCTGACTTGTATATAACGACTGTGCCTGACCACAGCCGCTCTCCTGGAGCGACCTTCTGCCGGTTGGTGAGCGAATACAGCAGTGCTGTACAGCGAACGTGAAAGCTTGAGCTTTGCAGCCGCCAGTTGATACTAATTTCTTTACTCAAAAGCTAGTGCGTTTTATTACCGTTTAATTTTAGAAATGCGTGTAAAAAGTGAACTAGAGAGAACGTGGAACACTGCAAGGCAGAGAAGTAGAAACCGAAGTGACAGTTTATAATGAAGAAGAAACCACACTGATAGCTTACGGTCATCGTCGTTGAAATGAAAAACACTACAATCTTTCGTCCGCTACATTGTTAAATGGTTGCTCACCTGTTGAAGCCCGCAGCCAAATGCATCTCTTTGAGGTCAAACTTCACGCAGGGTTAATCTGAGTACTCCTACTACGTGGTTTAGATGACTGATTGTTGCCCAGAATATCACACTACTTTTGTTGACTGACAGACCTGACATCCAGCGCAATGTAAATCCTCCCAATGTATTGCTGCTAAACATTATCTCATGATGCAATGATAATAAAGATGATGCACTGAATGGGCAGGGCTGAAAAATATAAATAAATTTCGTCAAATCTGAAAATCTTTCAACTTGGGCTGGGAATAGAACGTACGTATCACAGAGCTTGGTTAGGAGATCGACCAGACTCTACGAAGGACTTTGCCAACGATTGGTAAACTTACGTTTTCGCCTTGTTAAGTTTGCTGCAGTCCCATTATTACGATGAATTTTTTTCACACATTTGTTAGTACCTTCTCATATTGACAAAAGTTGTGAGCATGCTTATATTTATTGCACACACATTAGTATTTACTTTTATATACTTATCGAAGGGTAGCACGCTGTCACTACATGACCACATGTGGCTTTTCCGAATGACTAGCCTATAGGTATCATATGCGGCAGACCTTGGCCATAGGGAAGGCAGTGAATTCAAGTCATATATTTTTTTTTACAAATTTTCATTGATTATTTTAACTATTACAAAGGCTTAATAAAAATAATAAAAGTAATAATAATATTACACGATAAAGCGCCCTCAGAGAACTCAATCTCCTTCTAGTCGCTTTACATTTGCTGCAAATGAAACACAATCGAATGGTGAGTGGTATCATGCTTGATAAACAACATGAACAAAAATTTTATATAAGCTTGCATAATATGCGTGTCATAATAACAAAACTCTTTTCTTTTAGTACTATCAGTGTGCAGTGCTGCGACCTGTCTCCTAGTTCCGGGGCCTATTCAGTGCAGCAAACGGTAAGTATTAGTATGAATTATTAAAAGCTACCAAAGCCTTACGAAATATTCCTGAGATTGTTATTAACATGGCCCGTTTTCTATAGCAGATTAAATATTTATATATTGATCATTTCTTTCCATGAGCCTAGGCTGAGGTAAGAATTCGTCAGCTGGTCGAGAATGACTTCATTAGAAAGGAATTACCTAAGCATGTCCCCATGATTTTAAAGTAAACACAGATGTGTAATAAACACTGCAGAGTTTCATGAAGTTATTTGCAATCCTAGTGTGGATGTAATCGATGCAGGCTGCACGGGAATTAAGTGAATGGCATTCAGTGGCAAGCGATAGAAGATTAAAGCGATAGATCTCTCGCTGAATTTGGTTAGTGCCGAGAAGCAAAAGCCGAGAGTGGGCTCGACAATTACATCTGCCAGAAGAAGAGTTCAAACAGAGAAATAAATGAGACCTTACATCAAGCCCTGACATATCCCATTCTGTAAAGGCTCCATTGAGGACCAAAACAAATTTACAAGTGCACGATGGTGTAGAATTCTAGCCCATTTTAGTCCAGCTCCAGTAATAACTCAGAACCGTTCAGTGACGCATTTAAATGAAACTGGTAGTAAACTGAGCCTTATGCTGCGCAGAGATATCTAGGGAAACGGACAGATAAGCCTTGTCCTTATCAGAATTTTTCAAAAGGTCTTTATAAATTTACAAACCAATGCTGCTGTTTCCGGGGATCCTCTAAACTAAAATCCAAATGGAAATAACTAGGTGAGTTTTATCAACTGGTCCAATCGCTCAGCTGCTGGGCCACCACTCAATCAATCGCCTTCGATTAGAATGGCAGGAGGTAGAATGGAAAGAATTTCCCGAGGCCTTCATGGTCTAGGGTCTACTTTTTAATAAATGGCTTGACAACAGCTGTTTTCAAAGGAGCTGGGACTTCAGGTGTGTCCAGGAAAATATTTATAGAATTCTTTATGACCAGTAGAAGCAAGTATATGCTCTCACGGGAGAGCCTTTGTGACAGGCTCGAGGATGTAAGTCAAATTTAGCAACGCTAAGGCCGTCTGTGAAGAGATGAAGTCCCTAATCCATTTCGTCTTACCAAAGAATAACTTTTAGAGACGCTCGGCTAATTCGCCATTCGGACCACTGGGTAGTAGGCTTGCTTGTGAGATGTTAAGAAGATATTCAATTGTGGATATCAATACTTGATGGTTATTTATTAGTAATATGACTACTTTCGTAAAATTTGAACTCAGCTTTAGCCGTAATGGAAAGAGACAACTAGTAATAGTCCTCAAATGCCTAATAGTGGACCTCAAGGCCTGACTCGATGGCGGCCTTTTCGGACCTGCCTTTGTATATTCCTTGATTGACTTTGTATGTCAGCCATATACCGAAAGGCACCTGGGCTGGGATGGACCCGTCTTCAAGTCAGAGTTTGAAACTTGCGTAGGACGTTGGCTAGGGTAGTGCTGTTTGATGAGGAAAGGTTACTATTATGGCCAAGCAGATAGCTGATGACGCAAGTAAGCTGTCGACAACACAACGCCATGAGGTTTCAGGTCTCTCGAATAAAGTAATTCGAATGCTATATAGGAGACACGATCCAGAATTAATCAATTCCTCAAGTGATCAGATACACAGAATGGGATGAACACATGGGTTGATACGGAACTATAGCAGAGGAAACATTGGTCGGAAATGTGGCAACCTAAATGGTAAGCGGCTTGAACACGAAGGCAGTTGTGGATAGACTCAGAGAGGTAAAGCATTTTGAACGCATGGGACCAGATATTATATCTAAATAGGGATTGAAATCGCTCAGAATAAAAAAAGAACGATTCCTACTCCCTAGACCAAAGAGAGTGTCGGGTAAGTCAATACATTAATTAGGGTTACGTATCACGGGATGATTAGTTGGAATAATAATTATACCAATTCATTTCATATAGCGCCCTTGATAACTTAATCTCTTTCTAGGCACTTTAAAGTTGCTGCAAAAGGAGCACTATCGAATGGTTAGTGATAGCCTGCTCAATGAACAACAAGAATAGCATGGTTAGGGGTGATATGCATGATGTCAGCATGCAAGTTTGGTTAGTGGCGGCAAACTTCGGCAAGTTACTACTAAGTGGACATAGAACCCAAGATTCAAATTATTATATGTTAGTAGCTTAATCAGGCTTGAAAATGAAAGATGTTTGAGCTACAAAGGCTACATCACCACCAGGTTTCCAAGATCTCAGGGTACGACACAATGAAACCTGGATTAACATCTGATATACGAATAGTTCCTTGGTGTTAGCCAGGTCTCAGTAACAGCAAATACTTCAAGAGCGGAGTCAACTTTCATATTGCTTTATTTACAGCACATTTAAAGTGTCTAGAATTATATAAAGTTCTCTACAAACGTGTTATTGTTACTGCTAATAACTGCCAGGCTGCTAACAGCTAACGGTTTATTTTACAAAGAAAATTAGCGGGCAGTCCATAGGTACAAAGTTGAATGGTTACATCCTTCGGCTGTATCATTACGAGATCAGATAAATTGGCATGAGCTTTAATAAGATAATGCGTTAAGTACTTAATAAGCCCACATGGTTTAAGCGACAGAATTTATATGTCGGTTGGTAACAATGGTGCTCCAGCTTGTCTCATCACATGCATTGACTTTGCATCAATCGAGTCATAGCTTTAAAAAAATGTATCAATTCCGCTAAGCTTTTGGCCTCCCCAAAAAGTGGCCTGGTTTTTTCCCCTGTATGTTTTTCGAAGCCACATATTTATGCCAGGAGTTTTTGCGAACGAGCTCCCCCCCCCCCGCCGAGAATTGTTAGTGCCTTTTCATTGTTCTACTGAGGTATGAGGGCCCTTTATTGATTCGTGCTCAGCTAACGTTGGCATACATGCTTGTATCAAGCTAGCTTCTATGAAGCGCTAGCCGTGAATGGCGACACCAGATTCACCAGTATTGGTCTTACGTCCAAGAGAGCTAGCACCATTACAGAACTTGCGTGTGGCCTAACGACTTACTGTCGAGCTGGTTAGGCGCAGTGGTTAAGGTGCTCGCCTCGAACTAAGGTCAATGTGTATGTATTTGATGACTGAGGTCGTGGGCTCGAGCCCTGTGGCATATGAGAAACATCTGTAGAGATTAAGTTATCTTAAGGCGTTATACAAATAATTACATTTATATGTATTTATATTTACTCACAATAGTATTCAGAATGATATAAGTCGTTGGGTGGCGCCCTACTCGAACTAATTTCCTCCCATGTCCTTTACAACTAAAGGGAATATATACCAATGGGATGAGTGACATGCGGGGTAAAAAGCATGTAAAAGACAGAAAAGGCTTTCGAATGCTTATCCAGAATTCGAAAACAAACATAAAGACACTCATGGCCACCGATTATCAAAATCTCTTACTAGCAGTGTGTGCTGAATTGTTATGTGAGCGCTAAAAGCTTGCTAAGTTTGGTTGATAAAGGCATTTATCGATTACGCTATTAAGTCCCTGAAAGCTTAAGTATGCGCTTGTTTTTCAAACTTTAGAGAACTGAAAAATCTCCTTCTGAACATCCGCTATTTAAGAAGTGGTATCTTGATCAAAGTCTGGCAAATAGCAGAACCTGCTGGTGCTGAGCTAACGAAAAATGCCAAGCAAACTCAATCTAAAAGGAAAATTGAAGCTCAAAAGGAAGCATTAGCACGTGAAAAGCTTCTAGAGACAGCTCTGAGTACCTTTAATGTGAGTGTACCTATTAGCCTAGGAGGTAAGTTGCTTGCCCTTAACAATCCAGGTCGGGGGCTTGAATCCTGCCGTGGGCAATCCTTTATTGGCTACTGCAGGCGGTGGGGATAGTCATTAAGGCTGTCATGCCGCTACACAAATGAGGCTTTTAAATCAGCCAACCTTTATTCTGATAATACGTTATGGAACTGCCTAAGTTAACCAGAAGTCTTTTGAAAAATATGTTGAGACAAATACGTCTTGACAGTAATTTTGGCAATACTTCTAGGCGATTAATTACGAATGACGGCCTACGAATGACGGCTTACGAATGACAGCTGCAGAAATGAACTTAACATTGTTTATCTATATGTCAATAGCCTTAAAACAATCGCTTTAGCACGGGTGAACCACATTGTTGAATCCTCTCACTATGTTGGGAAACTCCATACATGGTTTTAAAAGCGAAAGCTTATAATTTTGCTTGAGAGAGACTATTAAACTGGCTATTGTGCAGGGCATATGTCTCGTGTCTTAGTTTTCAATGATGATGCTGTTAAAGAAATTTCTTTTATGTCATTTTTAGCCAGTTTGGAGCCTGCAAATTTTGAAGCTCACTTCGAGAGACTGCTATTCTGCAAACTGTAAATGTTATGCACTGCTCCTCTAATGATTCGGAATTACTACTCAGCGAACCTGGTTTTGATTGTGTTTGTACTACGATTCGGGAATTTCGGGTATTTCCAAAGCCGATGCATGATGATGACTGAGACGACTCCTTGCCGATTTCCTCTCTGCTTGTTGAAGATGCCGTAACGTCCTTGCTCGTTTTTTCATTAGATAGTGTGAGGAAGTGTGTCTGTTGTGTGGCATATTTAAAGATGGCGTCGTCTGTAGCTATTTCATTTCGATAAAAATTTGCAAAAGCAACGCGCAATATTTGTGATTTCGAACCTAGCTAACTTCAAGCGGCTACTACTCTTCAACCGTTGCTGAGTCAGCATGGCGTAAAACCCAAAAAGATTGTAATTCCTGCTCCGATACGGGGTAACTTGATTATTCACTTCTTTCAAAAGTCTGCCAGGGCATGCTCAGCTTTAAGATGCGATTGATGCTGTCTGCAATATCGCGTAGGAAATCTATCTGAAAAAGAGGCAGGTAGATGGGTCTGGTACGACTACGCCAAGGTATTAACAGGATTAGTCGCGCTCACAATCCCTTTGCGTCGGCCCATGAAGTATGTCTCCTCTTTGCACCATGAGTACTTTCTATTTTCAAGTTTTGAGAACCTTTCAGGTATCAATGAGGATGCAGCTGAAGCTAAAGTCGTTCGCCTGTCACATCTGAAATCTGATGACCGAAATATACGAGGCTCCTGAAAACGTCTTAAAGCCCAACTCGTAGAGATGACGGCTGCTAGTTTCGTAAATACAGGCTAGCGGCATCTGGAAAGAAGAGGTATGGAAAAAAGATGAACCTTAATGTATTGAGGTACATTTTTTCTTCACGTTTTGGTAGGTGATTGTAATTTTTAAGTATATTCATATTCATATTCGGTGAAGCTTTGTGCCTTATAAATTCAATAACTCTGCCAAAACTGCGCGAGATACTTTAAACATAGGCTCTGCTTTTAAATAACTACATGAGTTCATTTCTGATTTTGTTTGGATAAGTTATGCTATACATGTCCATGATTGCATGTAATACAATTCAAGGACGTTCTATCGGTGTGGACAATTTCGTTAACTAGGAGACTGGTAACTTTAAAAATGTCAACAATAAATTCGTCGCATATTACGGCAGTGGCTTATTTCTCTCTGAGAAAAGCAGATCAGAAAGTCGAGCGATTTCTAAATAAAATCATCACAGGAAAGCCGAGTTTCGAAAAACAGATGACCAAAGAGATGGCTGACAAATGAACTCAGTGAGAAGAGTCGTTTTACGCTCTTCGATATCCAATGAAGCGGGAATGGCTTGCCGAGGAATGGTGAATCAATTTAGTTTCTCAAACTCTCCAACTTCCTCGAACTCATACACTCGAGCTCGGTACGTCGAGTCGGCTGCCGTCGAGCGGCTGCCGTCGAGCTCGAGAAGGCTTCACGAAATGCCACGACAATACTACCCATGCTCACGTCCAACATGATCAGGGTGAAGCGTATTACTGCATCAAGTCAGGTGACATGGGCCATTCAAGAGAGAAGGAGCGAGCAGTCGGCCTTTGTCGACTGCTTTGTCGGGATACGGGACCGGCATATCGCGAGAACCCCTAGTCGACCGGAGATATGTGATGGACACACGCTGCTGCTACTATGTGCACCACGACCTGCAGTCAAATCGTGTCGAGTCGTCCAATCAACTGATACCCCGAACAGGGCCGTGATGTTGCCTTAAACGTTGGCTGTGCACGATGTTGCCTCAAACATTGGCCGTGAGACTAACTACTACTACATTCCTCCCCGCGCTAAAGAGCGGCCTCGGGCGATTCCTAGCAAGGTGTGGACCTTTGCCTGATTTCTCCATGATACCTTCGGGTATTCGGCTGATATCTTAGCTGTGACTATTTATGAGCTGTCCTCGGATATGCTACACAAAGCAGGACCTGCTTAGCATAAGGTGTGGTGTCGCCATTAGTCGATACCTAAAGGCGGGCCTTCTCCGGCGGGTCAGTGAGAACCTTCCTGCATCCTGCGTTCGCCCTATCAACCGCTCGGCTATCAAATCTACGACCCATAAGTTTAAAGCGCTGAATATTACTTGTTGCGGTAGTAGCCCACCCGCCGTAGCCCAGCACGGTGTGAAACGGCGACCGGCGGCCGTTATTAAGGTCCAATTCAAATTCGAAGGGCCAGCGTCCGCCGGGCCGGATACACGCCGACGTGAATACAAGCCACTTCATCGCCGTCGCCCAGTCGTTGTAAAGCCTCTTAAATTCCGCCTACTAAATGTCCGCTCGCTAAAAACCAAGGGGTTACTTATCCGCGATCAGGCGGTCCCGGAGAAGCTAGGTGCATTTCTGCTCACCGAAACTTGGATGACGCCTTGTTCCACTAGCTGTATTTCTGAGACCACTCCACCGGGGTTCCCATTCTATCAGTCCACGCGTTCTGACAAGATTGTTGGCGGGGTTTCAATTGTTGTTCGTGAATCGTTTGGCTATAAGAAGTGCAGTTTTTCGCATGGGCCATCGTTTGAATCGGTTGCAATCAGGTCTTCATCAAAGACAATGCCTCTCACTATTGTGATATACCGGCCTCCTTCTGGCAGTTTAAACTTGTTTATAGAGGAGTTTTCAGAGTTCCTCGCTAAAATATTTGTGTGTGACGGGCCGTTACTGATTGTAGGAGACTGCAATATTCACGTTGACAACCCTAGCAACAGCCAGGTCCGCTCATTTCTTGACTGTCTGGAGAATTTTGGTTTGGTTCAACACATTAATCGTACCACCCACGTCGGTGGCCACATTCTAGATTTCGTGATCACTAAGAATGTCCTCCCCACTGACCTTGTGGTGTGCCCACAGACTCTCTCAGATCATTGTTCGGTCTCGTTTACTGTTCCTGCTCCCTTGTACGTACAGGCTAATGTTGTACCCGGCTGGGTCGGTTGGCTGGGACCGGACGGCTATAGTGAGGGTTAGGGTCACCGGCTAGGCCGGGGTCGGACCTACGGCACGGCCGGATGTATGCGGTGACGTGAGGTCACCGGGGCTCTTGGGTACGGGAAGTTGGCCAAGTAAGTCGTGGTGTTGGAGGCTCACGGTCTCGCCGCGTTATGCACCTGGATTCGTGCAGGCGTGCTCCGGCGATGCTGCCACGCACGCAAGGGAACGAGTACCCAAGGCCCGAGCGGAGCTGGATAGCTCGCTCGTTGTTGACTTGTTTTTATACCGCGTTCCCCGCGTAGCGTGTTCGTGACCCTCCCCACGTGTGTTGGCGTCTTTCGGCGGAAGCTTACGACTGTGGTAGTTATCGACTCGGACTAGCCAGCAGTTTCTCAGCCAGCCGGGTTTTGGACGGCGTACGCTCGTGCTGTTGGACTCGGAGTCGGTACAACGACAGGACTGTGGAAGCCGACTGACCCCAACTAACACGTTTGTTCGCCCTTGCTGCGTCGTCTTGCGCCCCCGTAGTGTACTGTGTATAGGACCCTCCATGTAGACTTGTTTAGTTCACCCGTTGTTGTTGGCGCATGCGTTATCTTAAAGAGGTTTAACCTGACGGCCGCTCGTCTTACCCTAGCTCGGCGGCATGGCGAGCGGCAGCGTGACAGGAGTATGGCGGGGTTTGGCGGGAATTAGCCTCTGACCCCTGGAACCCGGTTACAATGTCAACCTTGTCAAACGACGTAATTTACAAGGCATTAACATAGACAAGTTTTTGAAATCTGTTTGTTATGCAGGTCTTCTTGATCTGCCTCAGACTCGACCGGCAGCCTCGATACCCTCACCGATGCGATGAACACGACACTCGGGAATGCTCTTGACAAGCATGCACCCGTTCATTCTGTAACCGAGTTCCAGGGGTCAAAGGCTAGTTCCCGCCATACTCCGGCCACGCTGCCGCTCGTCATGGCGCTGAGCTAGGGTAAGACGAGCGGCAGTCAGGTTAAACCTCTTTATAATAACGCATGCGCCAACAACAGCAGGGGAACTAAACAAGTCTACAGGGAGGGTCCTAAGCAAAGCACACTATAGGGGCACAAGACGACGCAGCAAGCGCCAACAAACGTGTCACTTGGTCAGTTGGCTTCCGCAATCTGGTTTGGTCTAGCGGTTAAGGTGCTCGCCCCGACCAAGGTCTGACTGAGGTCGTGGGCTCGAGCCCCGAGGCACATGTGAAGCGCCTGAATAGAGATTAAGTTCTCTTAGGGCGCTATACAAGTGAACTATATTTATATTTATTAACTCCTGTCGTTGCACCGACTCCGAATCCAACAGTACGAGCGTACGCCGTCCAAGACCCGGCTGGCTGAGTAACTGCTAGGCTAGTCCGAGTCGATAGCAACCACAGTCGAGAGCTTCCACCGAAAGACGCCAACACACGGAGGTCACGAACATGCTACACGGGGAACGTGGAATATACAAGTCTCACCAACGAGCGTGCTATCCAGCTCCGCTCGAGCCTTGGGTACTCGTTCCCTTGCATGCGTGGCAGCATCGTCGGAGCACGCCTGCACGAATCCAGGTGCATAACTCAGCGAGACCGGGAGCCTCCTAAACCATGACTTACTCGGCCAACTTCTCCTACCCAAGACACCGGACACATCCGGCCATGCCGTAGGTCCGACCCGGTCTAGCCGGTGACCCTCATTACAGCCGTCCGGTCCCACCCATTCAAACCTAGCCAGGGTACAATTCTATCCGTGTTCAAAGTCGTGAAGATTCCTTTCAATTTACAAAAAAACTCTTAAAGATGCGCCGGGTTAAGCACAGGCTTGAACGTCGTTTCAAGAAATCGGGGCCTGGTGCAGATCTAATCAATTTCAAAGCCTTCCTTCGAGTTTACTCCCGAAAGCATTAAAAGCCAGTTCTTCTTTTTTCATTCGAAAGTTGAATTGATGCCAGTCGGACCCTAAACAGATTTACAAAACAGTAAACCATTTACTGGCCAATGCTATGAGGTCTGACTGCCCAGATATTACGGGCTCAGCCAAAAAGTTTTCAGCCTTCTTTACTGGAAAAAAATGTGCATATCCTTGCCTCTATTAAGCCGCCTGCGACTAAAGCAATCGCAGTTCCACAACCTATCACCTTCCTTTAAAGGTTCTTCGAGGTTTCTGCATGCGATGTGGCTAGCTTAATAAGGTCTAGCAAAAAGAGCTCGTCTCCTGAAGACCCTATACCGTCATCTCGGTGGTCTTCACTAGCGGCCCAATTTAGCTCTGCAATAACCAAGATTTTTAATGTTTCTCTGGGGAAAAGGGTCGACCCCAAGTCTTTCAAATCGGCAATCGTTTGACCCATACTTAAAAAGTCTGGATTAGATAAAGAAGTCCTTGTAAACTATCGCCCAGTTTCCGATCTTTTTTTCTTGTCAAAGATTCTTGAAAAATGTGTTGCTAAGCAGCTGGTTGAGCATATTTAAAATAATGAAATGTCAGAAACATTTCAATCAGGGTTCAAGAGACAGCACTTCACTGAAACTGCTCTCCTCCGTGTTAACAATGACATTCTACGTGGCGACGATGACGGGGAAGTCACTGCCCTAGCTCCGCTAGATCTGTCTGCTGCTTTCGACACCATTGATCACGATGTTCTGCTTGAACGATTGAGAACAATGATCGGGCTTGCCGATGAGGCACTGGCGTAGTTTAAATTGCACTTGCCTAATCGTGTCCAATCCGTGTCATGTGTAGGTCAGGTCACACACACGAGAAGGGTCACCAGTGGAGTCCCTCAAGGGTCTGTACTCGGTCCCTTGCTGTTTTCCATTTATACACAACCTCTGGGAAAAGTGATTAAGGCTCATGGAGTAGCATATCACTTTATGCTAACGGTACTCAGTTGTATTTTTCATTCAAACAGTCGGAATCTGCTGCAGCAACTGAGAAACTGAATGTTTCCTTGTCGATATTCGATCCTGGATGTCAGAAAACTTCCTGAAAATCAAATGACGGCAAAACTTAACTGCTGCTCATAGGACACTCTAAACATACGGCTGGATTTAAAGGGTTTGATCTTCTAATAGGTGATGCTATTGTGCGACCATCACCATGTGCTTGTAATTTAGGTGTCGTTTTTGACAGCTGCCTAAATTTTAAGAGCTTCATTCAGAAGACTGCTTCTACAACTAGCCATCACGTCCGATCCCTATCTAAGATCAGGAGCTGTCTCCCTCAGTTGGTTGGAAAAAATTTAACTAGCTCCTTTGTTCTGTCTCGGCTTGATTGTTGTAATTCCCGTTTAGCTGGGCTACCAAAGAAAGCTATTAGGTCACGGCAGCTGACTACGAATATGGCCGCAAGGCTAGTCTTCAAGTCCCAGAGGTTTGAGCACGTGTCTCCTTTGCTAAAACAGCTAAGATGGATGCAGGTTGGGCAACGGATACAGAGCAAAGTTCTTACGCTGAATTACAAGGCCCGCCACGGCTTGGCTACTCCATACTTAGCTGAACTGCTGCATCAACTACAGCCTCCTCGTGCCCTGAGGTCATGTGTGGACAATAAATTAGCTGTTCCATTCCTCAGCTTAAAGACAGTTGGTGACAGAATAATATTAATAATAATCCACTTGATAAAGCGCCCTCAGAGAACTCAATCTCTTTCTTGGCGCTTTACATCTACTGCAAAGGGAAACGCAATTGAATGGTGAGTGATATCATGCTTGATAAACAACATGAATAACATTGTTAGGGGTGACATGCAAAGGGTCACCATGCAAATCTGGTTAGTGGCAGCATGCACAGTGTCAACAAGGATAAGCACATGAAGGACGAATCACAGGGACCCACTAAATGCTGTCCTAAATAGGTGTGTTCTTAAGTTCTTTTTTAATGTGGTCAAGTCAGGGGATGTTCTGAGGCAAGTCGGGAGGGAGTTCCAGGCTTTGGGAGCATACGAGCTAAATTCACGTTCTCCTAAGGATTTGATGTTTGTACAAGGTATTGGCAAACTGTTGGATTCCAAAAAGCTGGTTGCACGATGCTTGGCCTGGTGGGGGAGTATATCTGAGAGATAGGCTGGAGCCAAAGAATGAAGTGACCTAAAAGTGAGCGACAAAACCTTGAAGTCAATCCGTTGCTTGACTGGTAGCCAGAGCAGGTCGGCGAGAAGTGGTGTGATGTGGCAACTGCGATGCTCACGACAGACAAGCATAGCTGTGGAGTTTTGCACCAGCTGCAATCGCCTGATCGCACATGCCGGTAGGCCAGTAAGCAGTGATTTGGAGAAGTCGAGACGGGATGTCGCGAATGCATGGAAAGCTTTAGCTCTGCAGGTCCCAGACTATGGGGCTCACTTGCACAATTATTACGCAACGACAACTACTCTCCTGCTCCCGACTGTGGCTCATCCTTTCAGCGATCCTGAGCTGCTAATTCCATGCCACTCACTACCTCAACTGCTCTCCTGACTCTGCTATGCTTCCCACTTTCGCTTCGTTGCGTGAGACGAAGTCTGTCGGCTACCGAATGCGTACTGAAAGCCGCTTAGGCTGTGAGTTCGCTATACAAAACTTTCTTGCGTAACACCTACATGGTCTTTATGACTTTGCGGAGTTACAGACGGAGATACATTACTGGCCTGTGCGATGCAATCAGGCGCTTACAGTTGGTGAATAACTCTACAGCTATGCTTGTCTATTGTGAGCGTCGCAGTTGCCACATCACACTACTTCTCGCCAACCGGTACCGTTTAGATCCACCTCGCAATAAGGATAATAATAATAATACAAAAGATTTAGCGCCAGGCACTTTCAATTTGCTGCAAAGAAAGCACGATCGAATGGCTTGAAAGAGACTGAGTTCTCTGAGGGTGCTTTATCAAATGTATCTCATATATATATATATATATATATATATATATAAAGAACTATAAATATCATTATTTGTGGTAGTCTGCTCGATAAACAACAAGAATAACATGGTTCGGGCTAACATGCACAGGGTCGGTATGCAAGTACGGTTATTATGAACCTCAAATCCTTTGGGGACTACGCCTTTAGTCCTTACGCTTCCAAAACCTGGAACTCACTCCTGCCTGCCGTCACATCCTCTGACTTGATTGCATTTAGAAAGTATCTAAAAATATCCCCGTCTATCATAGAATATAGTGGGTCCTGGTGAATCGCCCACTGTGTGCTTATGTGTGCTGATACTGAACTGTGCATGCTATCACTAACCATATTTTACATTTTGACCCTGTGTAGCCTCTAACCATGTTATGCATGCTGAGATTGTGAGCGTTACCACCAACTGTGCATGTTATCACTAACCATTTCAGCGTGTTATGCTTGTTGACGTTGTGCATGTTACCTTTAACCACTTGAGCTTGCTTCCTTTACTGCATATGTAAAATGCCTATAAAGAGATTAAGTTCTCCGGGCGAGCTATAGAATGTATAACTACCATTATAATCAATAACTTTCTGCAAAACTATTCCACGACATGAGCGAGCTGGCTTACTATGGACACTGCTCGTGTCGGTAAGGGGAAACCTTATAATCCATGCCGATATCCTTCACTCAGTGATCTAATAGGTCCTCATGGAATTTAATTTCAGGTCCAATACTCAGTCAGTGCTTCTCTCTCTGTCTGTGAGTGCATCACCTCGGAATCAGTTTGCCGCCTTTGATGGGTATCAACTCACTCACATCACTCGTCGGCAGGTTATTTGCCATCCATTTTCCCAACAGACATAATCCTATTGAAGCAGTAGCTTTCTATCTTACACGTAGACATAAAGACTTGTGAGACTATGAACCCATTGCCTGAAGCCTCCATCCCCCTAGTGTACTCTGGACGAGTTACAGTCGGCTATTCCCCCTGTCTTCCGATTAATCCACCGAATACTGACATTCTCAGTGTCGAAGACTACGGCCAAATGTGTCTATCTGGATTTAATGCACACGACGGTCAGTGCCGATTACCTAAGCCAAGCCATTTTGTTGGATGTCCGGCTGTAATGTATCTCCATCTGTAACTCCACAAACACTACGTGGGTGTTCTGCAGGCGAGTTTTGTTATTGCGCACTTACAGCCTAAACGGCTTTTGGTACTCATTCGGTAGCCACCAGACTTCATCCCACGAAACAAAGAGAAAATGGGAAGTATAGCAGAGTCAGGTAAGCAGTTGAGACAGTTAGTAACATGGAAGTAGCAGCTCAAGACGGCTGGAAAAGATGTTCCATAGTCAGCAGCAGGAGACTATTTGTCGTTGCATAAGAATCGTGGAAGAGAGTCCAACAGCCTAGGATCTGCAGAGCAAAACTTTTGTCGCCAACGGTGTTTAAGCGGAGGAATTGAACAGAAAATTTATTGTCCATGCAGGACCTGAAGGCACGAGGAGGCTGAATGACCAGGATATAGCTGAAACCGTCGCCGGCAGTGAAATAATGCCCAAATTTCTGTCAAAAAGCAACCACCGCACGAGTGCCGAATAAGCACTAAAATGTTTAAATACGTAAGGGTCTTTTCCACGATATCTGCACTATGTCTGCATTTAAGCAGGTCACTAGTTATCTAGCCTCAAAGTTCGTATCTCAATCAAAGAAGACAACAAGTCCTCTGGACCCTATTCCCACTGTCCTGCTCCTACGTTGCATTGATATGCTGCTGCCATGCATAACTAGCATCATTAATGTCGTTAGCCTCAGGTCATGTCCCAGCACCTTTCAAAAAAGCTGTAGTCAAGCCAATTCTCAAGAAAGCTACACTAGACCAAGAGAACTTGAGCAACTATTGCCCAGTCTCCCTTCTACCATTCCTATCAAAGACACTGGAACGGGTCGTGGCGGACCAGCTGAACTCATATATCGAAACCTCACACCTTGCCAGTAAGTTCCAGTCTGGCTTTAGAGCTAATCACTCCACAAAGTCAGCATTGCTTCGGGTATACAACGACCTACTTAGGAATGCAGACATGGGTAGAGTGTCTCTGCTTGTTTAGCTCTATCTTTCGGCAGCTTTTGATACCATCGATCACAAAGTTCTTCTAGAGCGCCTCTCATCTCGCCTAGGCATCACTGGCATTGCTCTGCAGTGGTTCAGGTACTATCTCAGTGGGAGACTCCAGAGTATTGACGCGAATGGACAAAGATCATCTGTAGTACCTCTGAAATATGGAGTACCTCAAGGCTCCGTGCTAGGTCCGGTTTTTTTCACGGTTTATACTCTCCCTCTTGCTGATGTGATTGCCAAGCACAAGATAGGCTTTCACTTCTATGCGGATGACACTCAGTTGTACCTTTGCTTTGATCCCTTCCAGCCTTCGAGCACCTCAAATTCTCTCAACTCACTTGCTGCATGCATTGATGACATCCGCACATGGATGGCAGCAAATTTTCTAAAACTGAACGATGATAAAACTAACTTACTAGTTATGGGCAAACCCAGTGTGATTCAGAGATTGGAAAGGCTGACCCTCAAAATTGGCTCTGTCAGCATATCTGCAGTTGAATCAGCTCGAAATCTAAGTGGCATATTCCAAAGCGACCTCTCGTTAGACGACCATATCAGCTCCACAGTCAAATCTGCCTATTTTCAGTTTCACACCATTGCTAAAATTCGGGCACGTTTAGATAAGGATACCAAGTCTAAGTTGGTCCATGCATTCGTGACATCCCGTCTCGACTTCTGCAACTCACTGCTCACTGGCCTACCGCCATGTGCGATCAGGCGATTGCAGCTGGTGCAAAACTCTGCAGCTAGGCTTGTCTGTCGTGAGCATCGCAGTTGCCACATCACACCACTTCTCGCCGACCTGCACTGGCTACCAGTCAATCAACGGATTGACTTCAAGATTTTGTCGCTCACTTTTAGGTCCCTTCATTTTATGGCTCCAGCCTATCTGTCAGATATACTATCCCATCAGGCCAAGCATCGTACCACCCGCTTTTCGGAATCCAACAGTCTAGAAATACCCCGTACAAACCTTAAATCCTTTGGAGACCGTGCATTTAGTTCGTATGCTCCCAAAGCCTGAAACTCCCTCCCGACCTGCGTCAGAACATCCCTCGACCTGACCACATTTAAAAGGAACTCAAAAACACACCTATTTAGGACAGCATTTAGTGGGTCCCTGTGATTCGTCCTTGATGTGCTTATGGGTGCTGACACTGTGCATGCTGCCACTAACCACATTTGCATGCTGACCCTGTGCATGTCACCCCTAACCATATTATTCATGTTGCTTGTTTTTCAAGCATGATTTTATTTACTATTCAATTGCATTTCACTTTGCAGCAAATGTAAAGCGCCTAGAGAGAGATTAAGTTCTCTGAGGGCGCTTTATCAAGTGCATTATTATTATTATTATCATTATTATTATTATATGATAAATCTTTCTCCGAAACCTTTTCCCCAGCTAATTCTGGTATTCTCTAATGATCATGGTGAATCATAATTTTCTTAAACATGCAAGACATGTTCAAAATTTTGTAAACAGAATATCGGTTAAATCTTTAGCCTGGAGCACTCAAAACCATTTTTCCTTTAGTTGTCCAATCCTCTGCACTGCATATGTTGTCGAAATCAAAGCTCTATAGACCACTTGTGACGAGCAGAAAAGTTTGACCCAGAACGATTACGAGCAATTCATCACGATTTTAAGAGCAAGAGGTTGATCTCTACAGTAAGATGTCATTCGTCATGATCATCTGAGGAAAACATGTGAGTCAGCTATCAAGCTCTGTCACCTGTTCCGAGTAAGGCCACCAGCTTACTGCAGATCTGCTTTCCAGAAACCAGATTGGCTTCTTACTTTCATGGCTATAACAAGCAGGTATGCATAATACTTCCTGTTTGACATGCAGCAACTATCTCCTCCGTGGCTATGCTTTCTTAGAGAACTTTTCTTAAAGAAAGCTTAACAAAGCTAGCAAAAGTCAGGTCTAATCGTTTCTTTACGGTCTGGAGAACTTAGGTTTGGTCCAACACCTTAATTAAACTTCGGTGGTCATATTCTGGAGTCTCTTTTATTTGAGATATCTACCCCATTAACTTTGCTGTGTGCCACTGTTCGTGTTCCATTGTATGTGCATGGTAACATCGAGTTTTTCCAATGACGCCACTTGAAAACCTCTTATATTCTCAGCACTTTTGAAATCTGTTTGATATGAAGGTCTTCTTGATCTGCACCCAGCCTCGGCCGTCAGCCTCAAAACCTTCAGTGATGCGGCGAATATAAAACTTAGCAACGTCCTTAATAAGCAGGCTCCCAAACATTCTATCTACCGAGTCGTGGAGATTATTTTTAATTTAAAAAAATTCTTTCAAAGATGCACAATGATCGTCAAGCTCAGGATTGAACGCCGTTGGAAGAAGTCTGGGTCCGATTATGATCGGACCAATTTCAAATACTTCCTTTGTGTCTATACCCGAAGCTTAGAAAAGCCAGGGCTCCTTTATCACTTGAAACTGAAGTCCTGCCAGCAAGACTCAAATCTAATTAATAAGATGATTAATAAGTAATTAATAAGTAAGCAATTTTTTCTTGCCAACTTTGAGAGGACGCACTCTTCGGATACTTTCAGCCCTGGGCCTTAGCCTAGGGGTAGGGCGCTCTCTCTTCACAACCCGGGTTAACGGTTTGAGTCCTGCCTTGGTCGATCCTTTGTTGACCACAACAAGCGTTGGTGATAGCCACAAAGGTTCTTCTTCGGCTACATAAATGATGCTGTTAAATCAGCTTACCTTTTTTTATTTTCCGAGGCTTCTGCGTACAAAGGAGCCACCTTACTCAGTTCTAGTAAAAGAGCTCCTCTCCTGGAGACCCTATACCATCTCCTCTGTAGTCTTCACTGTCAGACGAACGCGGTCCGCCCGTTACTCAGATTCTTAATGCTTCTTCAGATAGCGAGTTTGTTCAACGGTCTTTCAAATCGGTCATCGTTCGACGAATGCTGAAAAACTTGGATTTGATTCGGAGGCTTACCAAACTATCGCCGTTTCACTTTTTGAGGCAGATTCTGGAAAATATTTTCGTTAAGCAGCTTGTAACACTGATTTTTTATCAGGATTCAAGCGACACAACTCCACTGGACCTGCTCTCCTCCGTATAACCAACGACATCCGGTGCAGCAGCGATGACGGGAATATTGCTGCCCTGGCCCTGTACGGTCTATTAGCTGCCTTCGACACTAATGCTCAAAATATCCTAGCTGAATGATTGAGAGCAATCGATCTGGCAGACAAAATTCTGGCATGGTTCAAGTCGTGGTTGTCCGATCGTATTCAATCCGTGTTGCATAGTGATGAGGTCTCATTCACCACTCCACTCACCTGTGGAGTCCCACAATAGTCCGTTCTCGGTCCTTTGCTGCTCTTTCTTTATAGCGAGCCTCTGGAAATCTTTGTTGGGCTTTCTAAGATTAGGGATTGTTCTGTTTACAATGGTGGATTGCAAATCATTTACTAGCTCTCTCGTTCATTCTAGGCTTTTATTGCAATTCCTTTTTTGGCTGGACCACCAAAAGTAACTATTAGCCCACTTCAACTAGTAAAAAATGCAGATGCAAGGCTAGTTAAAAAGTCTCAGAGGTTCCGCCGTGTGCTTCTACGCTAAAGGAGCTATAATGGCTTCCGATTGATCAACGTGTACAGAGCAAAGTTCTCACACTGATCCACGGGGCCTGGTATGGCTTGGCATCTTTCTACCTAGCTCAACTGCTGAGCCGATTTAGCATTATCGTGCTCTCAGGTTCTACACAGACAATAAATTGCCTTTTATATTCCAACCCTTTTAGACTTTTAGCGACAGAAGCATTTGCTTTCCATGTTGAAGGCTGTATGAATACTATATATAATTCATTTCAATTGCGCCCTAAGAGAGCCTAATCTCTTTTCAGGCGCTTCAAATATGTCACGGGGCTCGAGCCCACGACCACGGCCAGACTTCGTCCAGACCTTGGTCGGGGCAAGCATCTTAACCACTGTAAAAATCACTTCTACGGTTCTTATGTCAGACATATACTCTTCTGCTGCCGACTATGGTACATCCTTTCCAGTCATCCTGAGCCGATACTTCCAAGCTACTCAGTTCCTTGACTGCGCTCAAGACTGAGCTATACTTCTCACTTCCTATATCGCTATCAGGTTTAAGTAGCGGCTCTAAAAGCTTGGCGGGAGGCTCACCTTTGGTTCGCATCCTCGAAGTTTTTTCTGGAGCGATTTCTTATTTTCTATTTTTAAATTGAGCTTACAAGTAGCTCAAACAACGCTCATCCGACGTGCATGTTCAGGGTTATCTTTAAGCGTAGCCTATGATCTTTACTAAGGGTACACGAGTGCTTAGTTTCTAAAGAGGTTGCCTTTTTTTAGATAACTCTAAAGAGGTCAGCCTGACGGCGAGCTTCAATTTCGCAACTTATGGGAGGAGTACAAGGTTCTTTTCACAAGTGAGTCGATCGATGGCTCCAGGCTGCACCATGGGCCCATAACGTCAGGTTCTCCAATGCGAGAAATACATTTTAGATGTCTTCATGAGCCTTTCTGACCTTATTTAAAAAATCAAGCCTTGATCATACGCTACGCTCTTCAATGACAATACTATCCATCGAGCTACAATCCTGGCTATTCCGTTGGTCAGCACAACGTACTAATCTACTTTGAAGTAGAATACAAAGTTTGTTAAGTTTGAGGCTATTTATACACAGCTATGTGCTCACAGCATTAGCTTTAAAAAACCTTTTAAACATGTCACAAATTTCATCTTGGAACAGTAAATTTAGTGAAAGCCTCTCCCTACTAAACTTTCGCCATCAATGGCATCCAGAATTCACCATTGAGGAGATGGGCTCGAGCCTAGAGGTAAATATGTAAAGCACCTGGATAAAGATTATGTTCTCTTAGGACGCTGGTCAAGGCGGGCCACCCTAGTGAGACTGCTAGCTGCAGAGAAATACCGGCGCCAGCCTTTACCAACATGCTGCGTCGCTCACAGAGAAGTAATGTCTAGATGCGGCCTCCAAATTTTTGAAAGCGCAAAGTGAGAGAATAAAATCATTTAGCCCGAAGCACTTGAAGCAGCAAGAATTGCCAAGAGTATCCACTATTTACTATACGTACAATCAATAAAAAACTTTTCAAAGCGCATAACTTGACCCCGAAGCGGTAGTTTAGCTGCTATCACTCTGGTGAGTGAATGAAAAGGCAGGCAGGGTTTGAGAACTAGAGGGGAACATCTCAAAGAATAAAGAAAACCTCCACGCATGCACAACTAGAGAGGACATGCGCAGAGAGAGAAAACCTACGACCACGCCTTGGCAAGCATTGTCTCGGTTTTATTATTGGCAGCTACATCAACCAGCCAAATTCCTCTTGAGAGAGTGGTGAATTGATTGGGCATCTGGTAGCACTTAGCGTGACTTGATAGCTTGCCATCTGCGGCGATCTGTTGCATTTCGCTCATTTCATGGGTGCAGCGGAAGCACCGACCATCCGTCTCAGTTCTAGGCACCTATTCAGAGTTTCAAGTGTAATACGAAGTGCAAAACCACGTTCGAGTAACCCACAAGCTGTTTAGATCATGAACACGGCGTAAAAAAAGGGATGGAATCGTAAGCTGTGGCCTTTTTAATGGAACCAGAATAATACAAGTAGCCTAGAAAAGGGCTACAGCTCGGCATTGCTAACGTATTACATACGGATGCTTAAGTAAGTACTTATTTTTGAAACAGATTTTTCCCTTCCGCGCTGGAAATAAGAATTGTCATGTGTTTGCCTAATTGGTAACCCATAAATATTGTTAAGCCACAATTGGTGAATGGCTGAAGAGCTCCGCTCATACTACAAAAGCCCAAGGGTATCTCGGCCATATTTCTACTTTTGCAATTATTAAGTTGTACGATCTTTAAAGGTGTTTGCGACTTTAAACGAACATTACTTTGTGCGAAATGGCATTTCGTTTATTCCATACGATGGAAGACTACCATATTAAACCCAAACCATCCACTATGCATTCAGAAAGTTGCTGCCACGAATATATTCATCCGTATTTCGTCTCGTGTTGGTTTCTGCTGTTTCATCGAAAATAAAAATCTCGCTGTAAGATCAGCTTGGATTTTGAAAAACGCTGCTGGGTCAAACAATAGCGTTCATTGAATTTTTTGAATCTTTTGAATTTTTTTTCGTTTTGTCAGGTGTTGCTACTTCATTAGCTCTCCATGCATACTATCTACGAAAAGCAGATATGAACAGCCTCGGTGATTTCGGTTATATTTTAGTCTCAAAAGCCCCTAATAAGGAGATTCAGCTAGGATTCGAAAAGACTTTTTTAAATTTTGAAATTCTTTTTTTCAATACAAATTAAACTTCAGATATAAATTTTAAAGAGGACACACAACTGTAGCAAGAAAATTGGGACCCCCTGGTAGAACACAATGGTGAAGCTCGCCATTAGGATTTTTAAATATTCTGATCCTTCAATGATTACAAATGAAACGTGCACCTATAGACAGTGAGACTGTAAAAGGGAGCAATAAAAACAGTCGAGCCCATATACGGTTTCCCCGAGTTCTGTAATGAGGAACAATGAGGTTGGATAGGTGGGCTACGGAAAATGTGTCGGGCTACCTATTACCCACAGAGAGAACCTTAAAGTCGATTCTATGTTTAATGTTAAACAAATGAGCTCAATCAGAGGTAATGCAATGTGGCTTTAGGCCGTTGACGGCAGACCGGACGAACTCCTGAGCTGTATCGCTTACAAACAAGCAATTCAGCTCTGTCATCCTATGAAACTGCAATTTCCACGAGGTTGAACTATTTTATTATTGAAGTGATGAGCACATCCAATATATCTTCAACCTGTCTGAGGCTTTTTATAAAATAAGGCTGTGGGATTGTGCGTACGGGTTAAATTTTCGAGCATGTAGCCCCTCAAGAACATTGCTAAATAGACCCAGGACCATTTCAGCCACAGATGAGTCTTCTTAATAAAGTTACCCAAGAGAACCCCAACGTACGCCTTATCTGCTACTGTCAAAGATGAGTTGTTCTGCCTTGGGCTGCTAAGATCGAAGCTAGCAAGACCATTGATTTACCATGTGCGTGATCGGCATACGGTTTCCCCAACCCCGACAGCACATTTTTTGAGATAGCTGTACAATTTATTCGAGATGGCGGGATTCTCACTTCTAGAGAATTTGTATACCTGGCCGTGCAGTTCCAAAAAGAATTGTCTGAGGAAGTGCACATTCTCTCTCGGCCTACCTTCAGCTGAGGAGCACTGCTAAAATGAGAGCCTTCTTACACGGGAGTAAGTCAGCCTAAGTAGTTAATGCATTTGCTATATCATTTCTAGAATGCTACAATAACCTTTCTTTTAACACTCCTAACCTGTGCCCTGTAAGGGGAAAGACCAAGGGGTTGGAAGTTATGTCCCCACCGGATGGGATCTAGCTCCCCTGACAACACGTTTATGGAAATTTCTCAAATACCAATGAAACGATCGGCATGCAAATTGGCCCAAACAACAGGGGTAACAAAAGCTACCTTTTGGTGTAGCCATAACTATCGCTGGGACCTTATGATTACCTTTAGGAGTCAAGGTCACGAGTTTCAATTGTCTTTTAGCCAAACATGGCAATCAAAAAACTCAACAGACTCAATAACATGCAATGTAAAAAAATATGCCGACCATTCAAAATTATGCAAGATACTTTTTTAAAACAGCCCAAATCTAAAAAAATAGTTTTGACGTGTCAAACATGAACTATATCAGCAAAATGAATTTCTAGAATATTCAAGGACATCAGCACAATACTAAATTACCATAAAATTCAAATAAGGTTGGAGCTGATGTATGCTGGTCGAGTAGAGCACATATTCCAAATCTCGAGTCGATGTGATCAGAATTGGCTAAGCTGTACAGTTTAGCATGTACCAAAGACAACAGTGGGGAAAACATTCTTGAAGACAACTGATGATGCAAAGCAAAGGTTGAAAATCTCCGGCCTTTAGGCCAATTGCAGCCTAGCTTGTACTCCAGTCTGGCCTAAAGTTCTTTATTTATTCGTTGTTGGATCAGCCCTAATTGATCCGTCTGGTTTTTTCCCCTTCATTACTGCCGGTTGCAGATCCAGCTGTGGCCCGTGTTTATTTTTAAAACTGATGTCATGCGCTTGTATGAAACAGAAGCGCCTGACTGGGAGGGAAAGGATGACAAATGTCTACGCCTATAATTGCCTTGCGCGTCTGTGCGTTTCTTGCGACTGTTTTTTGTTCGTCCAGTCACGATCAATCCACCTCCCCTCGGAGTGCTTCTTGTTTCTTCTGTAATGTAATGTAATTTAATGTATCTCCGTCAGTAACTCCACAAAGCCATAAAGACTATGTGAGTGTTACGCAAGCGAATTTTCTATAGCAAACTCACAGCCTAAGCAGCTTTCGGTACGCGTTCGGTAGCAAACAGACTTTATCTCACGAAACAAAGAGAAAGTGGGAAGCATAGCAGAGTCGGGAGAGAAGTTGAGGTAATGAGTAGCATGGAAGTAGCAGCTAAGAACCGCTGAAAAGGATGAGCCATAGTCGGTAGCAGGAAAGTAGTCGTCTTTGCGTAAGAATTGTGAAAGCGAGTTCCCAGCCTAGGACCTGCAGTGCTAAAGCTTCTGTCGTCGGCGGTCTTTAAGCGAGGAATGGAACAGCCAATTTATTGTCTATACAGGACCTGAGGAGGCTGAAACTGGCGCAGCAGTTCAGCAAGGTATGGAATAGCCGAGCCGTAGCGGGCCTTGTGGGTCAGCGAAAGAACTTTGCTATGCATCCGTCGATCAACCGGCAGTCATCCTAGCTCTTTTCGCAAAGGAGACACGTGGTCAAACCTCTGGGACTTGAAGATTAGCCTTGCAGCCATATTCATAGCCAGCTGCAGTGGCCTAGCTGCTTTCTTTGGTAGCCCAGCCAAAAGGGAACTACAATAATCAAGCTGAGACAGAACTAAACAGCTAGTGAAATTTTTTGCAAGCCACTATGGAGGACAGCTCCTAACCTTGGATAGGGATCGGACGCGATGGCTTAGCTATAGAAGCAGTCTTCTTAATGAAGCTTTAAAAATTTAGGTAGCTGCCGAAAACGACACCGACATTTCGAGCACGTGGTGATGGTCGCACAACAACATCATCTATTAGAAGATCAAAGTCTTAAAATCCAGCCACATGCTTAGAGTGTCCTATGAGCAGCAGTTTGGTTTGATTGTCATTTTGCTTCAAGAAGTTTTCCGACATCTAGGATGAAATGTCGGTAAGGCAAGCATTCTGTTTAACAGTTGCTGCAGCAGATTCCAACGGTTTGAATGACAAATACAGAGGAGTATCGTCAGCATAAAAGTGATATCCCATTTTATGGGCCTCAATCAGTTTTCCCACTGGTAGAGTATAAATGGTAAACAGCAAAGGACCGAGGACGGACCCTTGAGGAACTTCACAGGTGACCCATCTCATGTGTGAGACCTGACCCCCACACGACACGGATTGAATGCAATCAGACAAGTACAATTTAAAATACGCCAGTGCCTCGTCGGCAAGACCGATCATTGTTCTCAATCGCTCAATTAGGACATCGCGATCAATAGTGTCAAAGGCAGCTGATAGATCTAGCAGAGCTAGCGCAGTGACTTTCCCGTCATCGTTGCCACATAATAAAATATAATTCATTTGTATAGCACCCTAAGAGAACTTAATCTTTATTCGGGTGCTTCACATGTGCCTCGGGGCTCGAGCCGGCGACCTCAGCCAGGCTTTGGTCGAGGCGAGCACCTCAACCACTGGACCAAACCAGCTCGGCGTGGAATATCATTGTTAACACGGAGGAGAGAATTTTCAGTGGAGTGCTGCCTCTTGAACCCTTTTTTAATGTTTCCGATATTTCATTCTTTTCAAAATGTGCAACCAGCTGCTTAGCCACAATTTTTTTTAATCTTTGACAAGAAAGGAAGAAGGGAAACTGGGGGATATTTTGCAAGAACCTCTGTATCTAATCCAGGCTCTTTAAGTATCGGTCTAACGATTGCCGATTTGAAGGACTTGGGGACGACCCCTTTTCCCAGAGATGCATTACAAATCTTGGTTGTTGCAGGGCTAAGTTGGTCTGTCATTGAAGCCCACAGAGATGATGGTATGGGTCTTCAGGAGACCAGCTCTTTTTACAAGACCTTATTAAGGTAGCCACATTGCATGCAGAAACCATGAAAAACCTTTTAAGGAAAGTTGCAGGTTGTGATTCTACAGTTGCTTTACTCGGAGGGGGCTTTATGGACGAACGAGTGTGCAAAATCTTTTCTGTAGAGAAGGCTGAAAACATTTCGGCTGAGCAGTTAATATCTGGGGCGTCAGACCCCTCAGCATTGGCCAGTAAATTGTTTGCTGTCTTGTAAATCTGTTTAGGGTCCGACTGGCAGGAACTCAGTTTTCGAGTGAAAAAAAGAAGCCCTGGCTCTTTTAAGCTTCCGGGTGTAGACTCGACGGAAGTCTCTGAAATTGACTAGATCTGCATCAGACCCCGATTTCTTAAAACGACGTTCAAGCCTGCGCTTAACATGGCACATCTTTCAATGTCTTTTTCGGTCAATTTAAAGAAATCTCTACGACTCTGTACATAGATAGAATGAACGGGAGCTTGCTTGTCAAGAGCACTCCTGAGTGTCAACTTCACTGCATCAGTGAAGGTTTCGAGGCTGTCGGTCGAGTCTGAGTGCCGATCAAGAAGAGCTGGATCACACATTTCAAAAATGATTCTGGCTCAGTGTGCCTTTTTGACCTCTTGAAATGGCCTAGTAGTCCGAAAAGTTGGCCGACCCCTGATGTAAAGCATGCAAGCTATGAAGAAAAGGCCCTAGTCACTCCGTTTTCTGTCATACAGCTTTGAAGCACATACCAAGTAAAGCATCTCTCAAACTGCACGTTGATCAAATCATTATTAGTTTACGTGTGACAGTTGCACGACATCTCGGGGCAGCATTATGACAAAACGTGTTGGAATGAAAAAGCCAGTTCACCATCAAAATAAGTATCTACTAAAGTCCAATTTACATGAGAGACAGCTGAAGTGATGTGAAAGCACAAAAATCACACGTTTCAAATTTCAAGTTGATCGGGTCAATATTAATTGAGATATGACATCTACAAGATATAAGACTCGCAAAGAGGCCATTACGAAATCCTTAAGGCCTTTTCATTACCCTGATTCGAAGTCACCGGGTGGTAAGATGTCTCACTAGTCAATTGAAAATAGCCGGCACGGATGTGACATGAGGGTTATGTAGCTGCTGTTCCTCTAAAACCAGGAAGTATGTCCAAAAGTAGCAATTCAATCTTGCAACGAGGTTATAGGTCTTCAGTATAAAGGATCAGACCTCCTCTTAGAGAGTTTCGTCTCCATTAATGAATTCTTGGCCACTCTCACGTGGCAATCCGTGCATGGGCAGTTCTCAGTGCCCAATAAACTACGCATGTGAAAATCGCGGCAAGAATTGCCCAGTATCTACATACAAATTGTACTATCAAATGCCACTCAATCATAAAGATTTGTGTGAAAAAGTCTGAAAGTCTTCATTGACTAAGTCAAACTGCTAATGAGAAATACTAAAACGAAGGTCGATCGGCCAGAGTTATTTTCTTGAAAATCGAGTCTGTGAGTTGTGCGTGATAATTATTTGAATTGAAATTTAGAACCGGGTTGCATTTTCTAACCGCAACATCGCTGTTCTTATACTACATTAGCAAAGCTGCTCCAAAATGTAAGTGTGATGGCATATACTTCCACGCAAATTATCTTAAACTTATTTTAGTTTGAATGCCATAAATGCACCCTTTGGTGCTGGTGAATCATAACAGTCATGTAAGGTTGAGTAACTCCTAAGAGTGTGTTTTAATCTGGTTATTAAATTATGCTGAGATACATAGCACTGTCGTATAATAATAATAGCGCACTTGATAAAGCGCCCTCAGAGAACTCAATCTCTTTTTAGGCGCTTTGTATTTGCTGCAAAGGGACGTAGTTTTCTAGCTTGCCGTCCTCAACCGTTCCCCCACTGAAGAGAGCCGTTGTGATTATCAAGTGACAGGTGAAACATCTCACCACTATGTGAAATCGAATCAAGGCAATAGAACGACCCTAAGTGGGATTCTTAGTCGCTTAGTCTTCGATGCAGTCGTGATCCCACTTAGACTTTAATCAGCCTATCTTTCTTTTAGTCTCAAACTTACGACCGAATTGGAGCTTGCAATCTTGAAATGCCCACCGGCCTCATTCCTCCTCAGCCTGCTATCTCCTTAAACTATGTTCCATATGTTGCTGTTCATACGACTATAATCAGGTTGGAAAACTCTTTGTTGTTTAATTTTTTGTTCATAAGAAGCATTTATTCAGAAAACTAGCTTTCTCATCACGCATCAGTATTTTTTGTCTGAATCCGGTCTAACCAATTTTTCCGCCACTCATTTTCTCCAAAATCTAACATCATCGACCAACTGAAATAATATGTTCTAAAATAAATTGCGACCAATGTGATGCCTCACGTGTATGCTGATGCAGAAACATTCCTTGAACATATAGAGAACTTTATTTGAACAGTTTTTTTTATTTATTTTCATTAGTTTCTCTTCAGGCGGTTTTATGACTTATCTCAGCACTATTGAAGTTTTAATATTTTCACCAAAACTAGCTCTCTGACTTCGCAGATGTTGACTTTTGGTGGCTTTCTTCTAAATTGGCCATTAAAAGTTACTTTCATGCTATTTATTTGGCCGGTTAGTGCATCTGCTAAGTTACTATAACCGAATTCTTTATAGATAGATTGTATGTACTTCTCTCTCTTGCGGCCATTGGTGCAACCTCACTTGTTCTTAAATTTTCAAATCTTTCCCAAATTATGTCTACAAATAACTCGGCATTAAGAAGAAAAATTAGCTTGATATAAAAATTTGTATCTGAATGTACATATACAAAACTCTTTCCTCTTCTTTAAAATGTCATTCTCCTTAATAATTGTTACCGGCATTTCGTTGGTTTTCTTTTATGAGCGGGCTTTCAACGATATCACCGATCGGCAAATTAAACCTTTCGGACCGATTAAAGGTCGGTCTTGGAGACGAGGCGGTGACACGAGTCCATTAATAACTGTGCGACCGAGTTCGGAAATTTAAACACACTATTCATCCACATACGTCGTCTCTTGAGGTTTTCATCTGCTCACCACCTCTTGAGGTGATAATTTAAGTCCATAGCAATGAATACAGCATCTCTAATTGCTTATCTTTAAAACCCTGCGTCGGCCGCGGCAAGTGCTAAACTAAACTCTCCTCGAAGATAAAAGGTTCTGGACGGCTGCCACATTTTTAGCAATAAAAGTTTTAAAAATCTACTGATCCAAAAAGTAAAATGTGCAGCCGCATTTGACAAAAAAAATAATAAGAACTACAATATAGGCCATTTGCATAGCCTCCTAAAAAGCTTCCTTAAGTAGATCTTTATCCGGTCGCTTTACACCTCACTTTAAGAGAATCGGTACCCATAGGTTATTTTCATGCTGTATCAAGCATGCCAAGTAAACAAGGATCCTGCTTGGCCCGGCTAAAGCAAACATGAAGACACTCATTAACACCAGTTAAAAAGACCTCGTGATGGTCCCATGCAATGGCTCATGCACAGGTGCGCACGAAAAGCACACCAGTAGAATAAAGGCTAGTTCACGTGGACAAGGGAAGGCTTACCGAAACACGTGCGTCTCTATCTGAGACTTAAAAGTTGCAAGGTCATCATCGCAGGTGGTGACCATAGACGGCAGCGAGTTCCAGCACTTTGGTGATATCGAGATAAGGTTCTGTCGAAAAAACATTTCAAGATAGTGCGAACGATGTAGAGATATAATGATAATAGTGGTAATACTAAATTTGTACAGCGCCCTCAAATAACTCAATCTCTTTCTAGGCGCTATACATTTGATGCAAAAGAAGCCCGATCGAATGGTTAGTGGTAGCAAGGTGAGTAAGCGACATGAATAACATGGTTAACGGTGATATGGGCAGGGTCACCACGCAAGTGGAGTTATTGGCAGCATAAAACAGTGTCAGCACGCATAAGCACATAAAGGACGAATCACAGGGACCCACTAAATGCTGCCATAAATAGATGCGTTTTAAGTTTCTTTTTAAATGTAGACAAGCTAGGAGATGTTGTGACGCATGTCAGGAGTGAATTTCAGGCTTTGGGAGCATACGAACTAAAGGCATGGTCTCCAAAGGATTTGAGGTTCGCACGAGGTTTAGCTAAACGAGTTGATTCAGAAAATTGTGTGGTACGATGCCTAGCGTGGTGGGAAGTAGTTTTGATAAGTTGGCTGGAGCCAGAGAATGAAGGGACCTAAAAGCGAGTGGCAGAACCTTGAATTCAATGCGCTGCTTGCTTGGAAGCCAGTGCAGGTCGGCAAGATATGCTGCAATGTGGCAACTGCGACGCTTACGATAGATGAGCATAGCTGCAGAGTTTTGACCAAATGCCGATGAGCGGGTGATTCAAGGGCACACTGGAGGAGCAAAGAGGTCGGATAGGTATAATATACAAATACATGTATATATATATATATATATATATATTCATTTATTTATATTTTTGTATGTATGTGCGTGTGTGTGTGTTGTGTGTGTGTGTGTGTGTGTGTGTGTGTGTGTGTGTGTGTGTGTGTGTGTGTGTGTGTGTGTGTGTGTGTGTGTCCGTGTGTATGTATCTTATTTATATAGCACTTTAAGAGAAGTTTTCTCTATCTGGGTGCTTTACATATGCAGAAGGGCTCGAGCTCATGAACTAACGTATTATGTGAGCGCCTTACCCCTGGGCAAATCCAAAGGAGGCCGATACTAGCAAGTTCAGTAACTTAAAAGCTCAAATTGAGGATTTTTTTCTAGACTTGATGCTTGGTAGTAAGCTAGTGAAGCCTAGACACGAGTGAAGTGATCTGGCTGCTTTAATTAGGGGTTCAGCGCTGAGGCAGATTTTTAGCTGCGTGTTTGCTTTGCTTAAGTGGCTGCTTTGGTTTTCGTTGTAATCCTGAATACAGGCCAGATGTGTAGCTTTGACCTTCGAGGGACATCACTACTTAGCTAACACTTTCCCTTCATTCCTAGCAGGACGTGCTGAATAAACAATAAGTTGCCTGACTTTTCCACGCCCAGTGACCGAAATTAAAGTTTAATGCGCTTATTTTTAGAAAAAGTGGCGATCGACAGACTCTTAACTCATAAAGGTAATAATAATGTGTTTGTATAGCACCATCGGAGAACTTGATCTCTTTCTAGGCACTTGACATATGCTGTAAAGGAAACATAATCAGATATTCAGTGGTAAAATGTACAATGTCAACAAGCAACAGAACTTTTACCAGCGCGTCTATCGCCAAACAGTATTGATAACCTCATCATTAGAGCTTGTGGTCACTGAATGCACAGCAGCCTTAATAGCCACCAGCCTAATATCTACTAGTATTATTCGCTATTTTGTTTTGTTTGCACTGCTTTAGTCATGACGGTCTGCTCTTATCTATTTTCCGGACATATTAAAAGCATTGAACCAGAAATCAAGATCGAGGAGCCGACTGCTGTGGGTATCGGCAGCCCTGCTTACGATTCGTGACATTGCCCACTGATACAGCCATTCCAGCTGCCTTCTTTCCTCTGGTTCCGTCAGGAAAATATATCTAAGCAGTGCTCTAGTTAAAGCACAGTCGTTGATAAGCGTTTGAACAGTTGGTGCCGAGCAATGAAGTCAGTTTTTTAATCTTGCTTGCTTTGCAATGCTCCTGCTCCCTAGGTGCCAACCTCACCAGCCAGTCGCTAGTCTTAATTTGCTACGTCTTTGTTGCCACTCGCTCCGCGAGAGGTCTAATGGCTCAGCTATGCCGTACCTGAAGGAAGGAAATTAAAAGAGCAAGCTGCGAACACATTCCACAAAGCGCGAGGCCGCTGCCGGTCGTCCAGTCTTCAGCTGCGCGCCGAGGCTACGAGCTGAATTACAAGCCTCGACATCGACGGATTCGAGCTGCGGAAGCGTCGCTTTAACACTGACGTGCTCTGAAATTCTGCTGTTCCCCGGCCGCCAACTTCAGCACTACGTCGCTAGTCGTAAATGGCTTTGTTGGATTCGCCCCTTTTCTTTCAACAGGTCTACTAATTAAACCACGGTATGCCTTTCCTTTGCCGCAAGAGATGCTCCACTCTCGGCATTAGCACGCTTCTTGCCGAAAGACTGCCTATTTTGTCCGGTTTCTAAATCCTTATAAATCATGTCTGTTGACTCTCATGCTAGTTAGTTTCGCTGCTGTTTTCGGCTGATATTTTGAGTATTGTTGGGGGTTTCCGCACATAATTTTACCAAATAACCCAGATTAAAATTGTTTCGCTTTCATTAAAACATAAAAAGCAACGCTAGTTATGTTAAGGTACTACTCCTGACTTGTCATGTGCGCATTTTTGTTGATCGCTGAACTATGCTCATAAAAGTAACGCAAAGTCTCGTTTTAATTAAAGAACGCAATCAAGACATTGGAGATTTTACCCGCGCTTTATATCTATCGGTGACACAATTTTGCATTAGGGCTTGACCGACCAACGCAATCCTTGAAAATAAATTCCTTAATTGTATTATGAGAATGACCTTCCTCTGATTCCTAGCCAACTTAATGCCTACTGCACTGATTTTCTTAGCTAGTGAGTCTTCAATTTATTGTCAAGATAAAAACTCGACACGTATTTACTACTAGTAAGAAGCGTCTTTCCCTTAGCGACTGCGCAGCTAAGCACTGTTGGCCAGCACAATACGAATATTGGGGTACAATGCAATACGTCTATTGTATACGAAGTCATATCGTAATAAACTCTCGACCTATTCAGCTAGCATTCTTCGCTAAGCGAAAGCTTGTTATAATTTTTCCAATCACTCTTACAAGAGAATTCTACCTTCCAGTGGAGAATCACGCAACTTTGGCCATTTAGTCGTGTATCGCTTTCGGCTATCAAGAGATACAAGCCCGGCACCCTGCTCCAGAATGGTTTTCGGTTAAGGCTAGAATCTGGTCAGCAGCTTTTACTGTCTAATTCACTGAATTAGACAGCATCACGAGATCTACAGTTTTGAGCGGTGTCGTCTAATTTGACCAATTGTGAGACCTCTGAAATAGCGGTGAGATAGCGCCCACATAGATGAAAGGCGCTGAGTTGCGTTACTGGGGGGACTACTTTAGTCACCCGTGTCCGGTGGTAGCTTCCAGAAATTTGAGCATGAATAGCCTAACTCATTATCCATGTTTGTTCTGAATTCGGCCTCGTTCTTACTGGATGATTCTTCAGCGTATTTCTCCTTGTCCTTAAGCAGTACAGATTCTTACGTGCATCACGTGCTGCTTCTGTAGCATCAGCAGATGTTTTCGGCAGAAATTCGAGCACTCAAACAGCCTACTTTACTATGACTTTGACCAAGCTTTGACAAACTCATTGTTTCTGCTGCTCAAAACTTGCGGAGTATTTCCAAATAGTACTGGCTGCTTCTGAATATAGCTATTTCATCTGGGTTTTATAATAAGGGACTTATGCATGAGGATTAAAATCTTGGCAATAGAGGTAATTGGGTGCCCTTCAATGACTCGGCTTCGAGCGAGCTAAGGCGCGTCCAGCGACACACGCGTGCAGTTAACTGCTTGATCCTCAGCAGCTGGAATACGGGTTGGAAGCTGCCATGTTTTCCCTAACTATTGTGGGTATTTTAGAAGAGCTGCTGAAGCGAATATAGCATTTGGGCTGTAAAAAGGCTGGGAAAATGTAATGTAATGCATCTTTTCCGAAACTCAACAAGGCCGTGAGGACAAAGTAGATGCTGCGCACAAGAGCTTTCTTTAGCGCACCCAAAGTCTAAGCGGCTTTCGGCGAGCATTCGGTAGTCAAGGGATTTCATCTTACGCAACGAAGAAAAAGTGAAAGTACCGCTGAGTCAGGAGAGCAGTCGAGAAAGTGAGTAGCACAGAAGTCGCAGCTCAGGACGGCTGGAAAGAATACGCCACATTCGACAGGAGGAGAATGCTTATCGTTGTGTAAGAATAGTGGAAGTTGCTTGTACAACCTAGGACATGCAGACCAAAAGCTTCTGTCCGCAAAGGTCTTTTAGCGTGAGCGAATGGAATTACTAATTTACATTTCCTAGTCAACCTGAGCGATTAACGCTCTCAAGCTGCTGTGAATGCCTGGCTATAGAACCGTTCCTTCCCGCGTGTGAAGATATATACATACATATATATATATATATATGTGTGTGTGTGTGTGTGTGTGTGTGTGTGTGTGTGTGTGTGTGTGTGTGTGTGTGTGTGTGTGCATGTATTTATAAAATACGAATGAATTATGATACGAATTAATTATATCTATATATATAATTAATTTTTATAGCGCCCTGGGAGAACTTAATTTCTATTAGGACGATTCACGTATGCCACGGGAATCGAGCCCACAACATCGGTCATAAAAAGTCAGATGCCACCAGCAAGAATGCGGTAGTGATAGATAATCGACCCTTGCCCTTCTTGGCCGGCTTCGCTATAAGACTGTCTGCTAGGTATAAACGGTCAGATATTATTCATGATTTGTATCGTCTGAAGAATAACCTGATGCTTGTGGGCAGGTTATTTCTTGCCTCTATTTGCGCTCAAAGTAAGCATATATCTGCATCGACCACTTCACATTATTTTCTTGTGCTGCGCTTTAATTTCTTCTTAAAACTGATGTCTCTAGTTAGTTGAAATACTTTAGGATTGGAACACTTTAGCCCAAAGAAGAAGCTGCCTCAATACTGTGAAGTTAAAATTGCATTATTTGTGTGATGTTTTTTATTAAAAAATAAGCAACTAATTTTAACACTGATAGATCAATAAACAGTATTCTAATTTACTTCGAAGCCAGTGGTTTCTCAATACTTTGGGGTACTATCCGAGAGTGTTAAGAAATTCTGAAAACAGTGAAATTGGACTGAACTTCAAGCAATGCCTGAAGATATCCTGCTGTGATCAAGTTGGTCTTTATATTTAGTTATTTTTTAATGTCCTAAGTGCTCTACTTTCTTTGTCTTTTTCCTACATCCTTCATTCTGTATTCCGCAGTGCAAGGAAAGGAAAGCAAGGGAAATGACATCCATCGAATATGGGTCTTTAGGGGGTATTCCAGGCTGTCAGGGCACAAGTCTCTGCCTGAAAGCGAGCTCCTCCATGATTAGATCTAAGTTATGTGCAATGATATTTTGAAAGGAAGCATTGTAAAGATGCTTTGTCTCGGCACGTATAGCCCAAGTTCAACTAATTTTACCGATGAGACAAGTATTTTCTTCACTAGTCTCTCCATAACTAGAAGAAAAAACATGGCTACTTGCTCAGCATTTTTATTTTAATAAGATTAGCCCGTGGATTAGTGAACATCCGAAATGGTCAAGTTCACATGTAAATACCTGCTTCGGTCTGAGTTAAAGCAATCCATTTAAAATGCCACGAGTTTTTGAGCATTAATTTTCATCAACGTTGACTGGATGTTAACGGGCGAGAGCTCAACTGGGGCACGAGTAATCCTAAGGTGCATGCGGCTATCCAGATGGCGACTATTCAGCGAGTCAATAGGATCGGAAGAATCAGTTTCACATGACCATGATCTCGTCTATTAGATTTTGCAAGTCTAGCCGATGACCAGAAGTTGGTAAAATTTTTGCCATACCGAGAGGGCCTTGTGCATCATTGACAAACCTGGGCTATTTGACGTTAAAACGGAGATCGTAGAGTGGCTGTTAGTGACATCTCAATGCTAAAGCAATAATTAATGAAAAGGTTCTTGCTTTACCCAAACGCTTAGATATTGCCGAATGCTTAGAATAAACAGCGATAAAGACATTCCCAGCAATGTAGCCAAGGACTAGACCCCCTTATGCCACTAAGAAGAAATACTCTCAGGCACACTTTATAAACCTGCTGTAGTAGGTCCAACATTCCTCTAAGAATTGCATCACATAGCATTGAAGCACATGCACTGCTATATGACTGTGCCTATTTATAATTTTAATAAAAAATAGGTCATTTAGCATACCCCTTTAAGTGAACTAACTTTCTAATCACGGGCTGAGCAACACACTGCAGGAGAATCAATCAAACGTGTTAGCGACATGCACGCGATCCTACTTAGACAAGCACGCTAAGTCACTAACCATTTCATCATGCTTCCGTCACAGCACATATAAAGTGCCTAGGAAGAGATTAAGTTATCTGAATGCGTTATGAAAATGTATTATTAGTAGTAAATGCGTTCACTTTGACCTAGGTTCGAGGCGAGCGTCTTAACCTCTGAGCCATGAGGATAGTTAGACAAAAAATGCGGTAAGGGCAGCCAAGCAGTGGACCAGCATAGCTTTTCTGTATTGGGTGCCTAAAAAGTAAAGTAGAAATTTGTTCAGTTCCATCAGCATAATTACGAGAATCGGTTATCGGTTCGAAACTAAGACTTCTTTTCACGGTTTATACTCTCTCTCTCTCTTGCTGATGTGATTGCCAAGAACAATCTAGGCTTTCACTTCTATTCGGATGACACTCAGTTGTACCTCTGCTTTGATCCCTCCCAGCCTTCGAGCACCTCGAAATCTCTCAACTCACTTGTTGCATGTATTCATGACATCCGCACATGGATGGCAGCAAATTTTCTAAAACTAAACGATGATTAAACTAACTTATTAGTTATGGGCAAACCCAGTGTGATTCACAAATTGGAAAGGCTGACTCTCAAAATTGGCTCTGCCAGTATATCTCCTGTCGAATCAGCTCGAAATCTAGGTGTCATGTTCCAAAGTAACCTCTCGTTAGATAACCACATCAGCTCCACGGTCAAGTCTGCCTACTTTCAGCTACATAACATTGCTAAAATGTGGGCTTGTTTAGATAAGGATACCACGTCTAAGTTGGTCCATGCATTCGTGACATCCCGTCTCGACTTCTGCAACTCACTGCTCACTGGCCTACCGGCATGTGCGATCAGGCAATTGCAGTTGGTGCAAAACTCTGCAGCTAGGCTTGTCTGTCGCGAGCGTCGAAGCTGCCACATCACACCACTTCTCGCTGACCTGCACTGGCTACTAGTCAAGCAACGGATCGACTTCGAGGTTTTGTCGCTCACTTTTAGGTTACTTCATTCTTTGGCTCCAGCTTATCTCTCAGATCTACTCCCCCACCAGGCCAAGCATCGTACCACCCGCTTTTCGGAATCCAACAGTCTACAAATACCTCGTACAAACCTCGAATTCTTTGGAGACCATGCATTTAGTTCGTATGCTCCCAAAGCCTGGAACTCCCACCCGACTGGCGGAGGAACATCCCCTGACTTGACCACATTTAAAAATAACTTAAAGACACGCCTATTTAGGACAGCATTTAGTGTGTCCCCGTGATTCGTCCTTCATGTGCTTATGCGTGCTGACACTGTGCATGCTGCCACTAACCACATTTGCATGCTGACCCTGTGCATGTCACCCCTAACCATGTTATTCATCTTGTTTATCAAGCATGATTTTACTCACCATTCAATCGCGCTTCCCTTTGCAGCAAATTTAAAGCGCCCAGAAAGATATTGAGTTCTCTGAGGGCGCTTTATCAAGTGCATTATTATTTTTATTATTATTAAGACGAACGACTTGAAGATGCTATGGCCTCTATAATTCGACATTCGAAATATTTCAAAGATCATTGAGAAATCGATTGCTGTGAGCACCGGTATTCCCTGGCTAAGACTCGCGACCATACTGACTTCGTTTTTACCTAACTGACCACCGCAGTAGCCCACGCTACAATACAGCATACCTGAATTTCAAGCTCCGGCAAGCGTCGAGTTAGACTACGGGTTAAATAAGTTTCAATCTCTGGAGCAAAAACATCGTATACATTTCGTTAGCTATCTCCTCATGCACTTTTGCATAACGCGACAAGTCAGCATTCCTAATTAGTTCACAGGCGAGGTCAATCGTTCACTGACCTGGTGTCGCGCAGCAACTGCAACTCTAGATCGGCGTCCTGACGTTTGCCCTTAGCGCTAACCTCTCATGAGGGACCAGCTTCTTAAGGGCTGCTTTCATTGGCTAACTCTCTATATTTTACATAGTGTAAATGCAAACACTTTAAGTTATTCACGTCGTGCCGACGCGAACGGTGTTCAGCCGGAGCGGCGTAAAATGTCCCTGGAACCCACACCCCAGCAAGGCTCGCCGAGGTTGTTACTCTCATGCTTGCAGTTCACCTTATCAGCAGCCAACCTCAGTCATTACTTTTTTTTTAATATGCAGCTACGCTATAATCTCATTTGAATTGCTGCTCTGGTAGAAAGCCACTAGTGGATGACCTCCATAGAGGAAATGCAACCGCACGCCACAGCTCGTACGAAGCACAGCTGATTGGTTCAATTGCGCGTGACAGCGGCTCAGTCAGTGACTAAGCATATATATTTATACACGTCATTTTTAAAAACTATGCATTAATTATTACATACTGGTTTCATCCGACATTTTAGCTACGCTTGGTTGTAGCCGCATGGACTTTCCACCAAGGCCGGGTGCAGCCATACTTGTGTTTGCTCATTAGTTTTCCGGTTCTCTCTAGTACGTAGCTGCTGGATGACCAAGGTCACCGATGGGTAAAGACCAGGTGTTACATCTTAATCCTTCGGATTCTCTGAAGTTCAAAGGTATGGACGTGCTGCTGGGCGTTATCACTATGCATTTAAATGCCTTGGAATGAAGGATATTGGTGGTGTTAAATCTATGCTCATATGCTTACGTGTTACTCTCATGCCCTTTTGTTATTTGGTGCCACTGCTAGTCTTGCGTTCGGAGTCTTACCTCTTTAGTCAAGTGATTGCAACTTTGGATCCCCATAATAAAATACCCTTGTGTATTGGGTAAAGGCCTTCAGCAGGAAGTAATCCAGTATGCCTACCTGCGATCCCTGTATTTCAAGCTTCAGGAGTACATTAATGTAGATATCGGTGCTCGTGCGTTCGAGTTATTAGCTGCGGTGATCGATTTGTACCATTGCCTGGTGAGAACCGTACTTGCCTACTTGCTGACTCGCTTACTACGAAGTGCTGATTTTACCACGGTGCCCATACTTTAACCGGTGCAGTACCGCAATATCTGGAATGTCATCTTTGTTTTATGAGTTGCTATTAGTTCGCACTACCGGCGTAGTAGGGAATCGGGAACCTTATGATATGCGTCTGAACCATCCGAAGTATTTCGCAATAAGCGGCCACCGATCTAATCCTTGACCTTCTCGTTTTGAATTCAGCCTAGTGAGAGGGCTACGTCATATGTGTGCATGAGCTCACATGATAATGGGCATTCTTACAATTTTGTCAACCTGACCACTGGGTTGCGTGGTGTTGCCCATAGCCTGGCTGTAACTGGTATTACGTTCCCAACCCAAAAATAATTTTTTTTTACGACGGCACCCTCCTGTCTTTCGTGCCACACATCGTTTGTTGTATCGCTTGTTCACAACTAACTGTGTGGTTGGCACCTCTTGGTTGTGTTGTGTTGTCCTTCATACTGATGGCTGCCATAATGTGCTTTAAACTGTTGGCATATATAGGCAAACAGCTAGCAAATTATGTCTGTACTGATTAGGGTGGTGTGCTTAAGCTTTTGTACAGCCCTAGGTGCGCATAGACATTTCAAACAAGGAATGTCTCTTGATTGCTTGTAATAATCCTTGCTGTTGTGTTTGGAGCCCTATCCAATGACCGAAGTGGCCTGTTAATTCAGCTGCTATTCGCTCTTAGTTAGCTCTGCTAGTCTACCGGTTGTTTAGTTTCTATATAGTTCTGGCTGGCAACTAACAGTGACCTCTGACTTGTCACTTTGTGTCAATCCCTTGGCTAGGTCATTCCTTGATCTAAGATCTGACCTAGTGTTTGTACAAGGTCCACTATATGTAAACCTAGTTTGACCTAAGACACTGCTGGTCATCAAATGCTCTATACCCTCAGCTTCGATTAGTTCTATCATTATCGTCGTGTTCTCAGCAATTGAGTTTGCATCGATACGTTAGCTATCCTCATCGTTAAATGTTCTCAGCAATTGAGATTGGGAATGCCCTTAGATCTTAGCCTATGGGTAAAGTGCTTGCTCTTCAACACTCGGGTCGTGGGTTTGAGTGCTGAAGTGACGATCTTTATTGGCCACCACACGCAGTGGTGATAGCCGTTAAGGCTGCTCTTCTGCCGATATTTAAATGAGCCTGTTGAATCAGCTAACCTTTAACGTGAGAGTTCATGGCCTAGATCCTCTTTTTTATACCTAGGTAAACTGTTGCACCAGTTTCAGGCTCGTGCCCTCAGATTCTCTATGGACAATAAAGTTGTGTGGTCCATTCCTCCTTAATACCGTTGATGACAGAATCTTTTGCTCTGAAGGTCCTCGACTGTGGAACTCACTTCCACAGTTCATACGCAACGATACCTACTCTCCTGCTGCCAAGTGGGGCACATCCTTTCCGGCTGTCCCGAGCTGCTACTTACTACCTCAACTGCACTCCTGACTCAGCTATGCTTCTCACCTCTTTTTTTGCGTTAAATTAAGTCGATTGGCTACCGAATGCATACCGAAAGATGTCTAGGCTTTGAGTACGCTAATAGAAAACTCTCCTGCGTAACATTCACAGTCTTTGTGGAGTTACATATGGAGATACATAACATTTTTAGATAAACCATATCAACCTTTATTGGCAAGTGCTTACTTGGTTATGGCTAGAAGAAGCTATTAATAGCCAACTTATGTGCTCACACGGGCACTCGCACACATTGTAGTTGAATGGTGCAAACTGAGTAATATGTACATAAGAGTTTCCCTTAAATAAAGCATTAAATTGCATTTTTATAAAGGATTACTCATCAAACTTGTTGGATCAATGTGGTCATCCTCTCTTGTTCAATTATTCGTCTGCAGTGTGCCTATTACCTTTCTTGTTAATGCAAAGCAATTGGCTGTGGGGTACTACCCAAGCTCAAGCAGCTAGTGTGCATGAAAAATTACTATATATCAATGATTTATTATGCCAGCTTTGGTTTGCTTATGCTGTTGCTACTTGGAATGCATTTTTCTGGCTCTTTCTGGCAGAATGCAAACATGGCAAGTAAACTAGTAGGGCTTAAAAATATCTTCCTACCAAATAGTGCCTACCACCAGCTCCATCATTAATTGCCTTCCCACATGTGACAGTGATGCTCCACAAATTGTAATCCTATGTTGCATCCGATCACACTGCCCCTGGTGCTGGCAACTTGTATAGCATTATAGCTGTAAGAAAGAAAAAGGTCATGCATGCCTCTCATATGTACTCTCCTCTCGTTTGCTCGTCTGAGCTTTGGTGGCTCCCTATCAAACATCAAATCAACCAAGATCCTCTCTTTGTCTTACAGATAGCTTCACTCTCTAGCTAGCACCAGCCAACCTAGTTTGACCTCCTTGCTCCAGTGTATGCTCGCGCAGTACCACTGCACTTCTGCCAGTCACCTTGCCGCTCCTCGCACTAAACTAGTCTTTTTATGAACTGGCCTTCAGTCGCTGTGTACCGAAAGTCTATAACTAGCTTCCAATTTATCACCACCTGTAATAAGTGCAAAGTCAAAGAATCAGCTAAAGATGCATCAGTTCTACTCAGCTTTTTCTGCTCCCAGGTGAACTTTTCCGGTGCACTTTGTGTGCTTACATGTGCATGATGTGATGCGTTTACCAGCCACCTGCAAGTTTAGGAACCTCCCCCGTTGGGGTTTCTTGATTGCGGTTTGCTGAGCTGTTCGTTCTCATCTGACTTGGAATGTGCTGGCTGTCCTTGTTCCATGCTATTATGTGCTAACCGACCGACTACACAGAGGTTCAGAATCCACCTTGCTGGTTACATTCTTGAGCTACTTAGCAGACCGAATACCATCCCTTTGAGTATTTGAAAAGTTATATGCTAGGGTTGTCATCTGACTAAGCAGTCAACAGGCAAAAAATTGGTACGTTAAGCATTTTAGTAGCCTCCCTTGAATACCTATGCCCTGCGGCCCCATACAGTAGTGCTGGAGGCCGGCCTTCGTTAAACCGGTGCCTCGAGTGCACACATTTATTTCATTCTCAATGGCTCCCAGCCAGCGTGCAGAGAATTATCATAATGAGATGCCATGGAGCTGATGTGCTGGTATCGAGGCGAAAATGAGTGCATTAAGCCAGAAAGGCTGTGCCAATTGGCAAAGGGCTCCAAGCTGCCTTTAGGCTGCAACTGCTGCTTGCATGATTGTAAGCAGTCTTCAGTTGAGTTCACCAGCGTTTTACCCTGGTCCGTTAGTTTTTCGGTCAATCCTTCGTCTACTCTGAAAACTTGCACACTGCACTGCATCTAAACTGGATTACTACAGATAAACCTATGCAACTAATCAACTGCCACACTCCTCAGCTAGAAAATGCCTGGCTAATATTGATAGAATATTGTTCAAAATATACTGCAACTCGGTGTTCATGTGATTGGTTGACCAGCAGTCCATAAAACAAATATTTGAGGCTATATCTTGATCCCTGTGGTGTGCAGTTTTGTGTCAGCACTTGATAATAATAATTATACATTTTTATAGTGCCTTAAAACAATTAAATCTCTTTCTGGGCACTTTACATATGCTGTAAAAAAGACGCAATTGGTTGAAGATAGCATGCACAGTGGCAGCATGCATAAGCACGTAACAAAAGCTGTGAATATAGGGTTTTAGCTTCTTTTTAAATTTTGGTCAAGTCGGGAGATGTGACGTCAGTTGGTAGTGAGCTCGTGGCTTTGAGAGCACAGACTGGAGGAGTTTCCAAAGGATTCAAGGTTGGTTAATTAATGTACAGCTAAATAACTGGAGTCAGAAGTATGTGCTACCGTGGGGAGCCTGGTAAGTAGTTTAGATAGGAATGTCAAGACTTATAACAATAATGATAATAAAAAAAGTTTTATGTAGCACTTCATGAGAACCAGATCTCTATCCCATGCATTATAACTTGCTGCAAGAGAAGCAATGGCCGTGTGTTTATGACCAGCAAGCTGTCATGCTTAGACACACATGCGAAAGCACTAAAGAAGACACTGGACTTCTGGTTAAGATGGTGTCTGGTTAGTATTATAGGGTAAATCATGCACAGATAAGCACTCGGAGCGCGCAAGAGAAAAAAAACGAAGTATTTTGGAGTCCTATTCAAAAGCCTGTGTCATACATAGGCTGTCACAAAAGGCACAATTTTAGGATGCATGAACAAAACATAGGACCATTCACTTGGATGGAGCAACGGTTGAGGGGAAAGTGGGTTTTTACCTTCTTTAAGTATCGTCAAATCAATAGATGATGTGATATCAGTCCAGGGTGTTTCAGGCTTCTTTTGGAGCATAGGAGCTGAAGGCACGGTCTCGTACAGATTTGAAGTTAGTTAAGGGCAGTACCAATCTACCAGAGTCAGAAGAGTGGTTGGTGCAACGAGAGGCCTGATGTGAAACTAATTCAGAAAGGTAGGCTGGTGCGTGAGAATGGAGGGACTTGAGCGTGTGCAACAGAACCATGAAGTCGATATGCTGCTTGATGAGAGCCATTGCAGGTCTGTGAGTTGGGGTGAACTGTTGCAGTCATGAGAGGTAATCATCAGCAAAACTTCTAAATAGATCACTAATGTTGCTTCACAGCCTTTGTATACTATGCATTGGCCTCAAGAGATCAAGCATGTTAGTTTAAATACATGTAGGTGTTGAGCTTTGTGGTCAGAACAACTTAATTTAGCCTAAATCCCTTTGCAGCAAATGTAAAGTGCCTAGAAAGAGATTGAGTTCTCTGATGGCGCTTTATCAAGTGCATTATTATTATTAAATCGTTGCTGCATCTAGTTTTTGACTGAATGTGTGCAACCATGATCAGTCGTCAGGTTCCTGTTTTAACATGACTAAATTGTGGTAAATGTGAGGTAGATATGACTTGTGGTAAATATGAGGCAAAAGTATATGTGAAGGTTAGTTTTGTTAAATCTAATAAGCATTTCTTGATTTTCTGGTCATTGCAAGTGCTGGGTCATAGCCCAAGGGTTAGGCACTTGTACTTCACAAGTCAGGTCTTAGGTTCGAGTTTCGCAGTGTGCAATTGTTTATTGCCCATTGGTCCGGGTGGTTGTGTGTGTGTGTGTGTGTGTGTGTGTGTGTGTGTGTGTGTGTGTGTGTGTGTGTGTGTGTGTGTGTGTGTGTGTGTGTGTGTGTGTGTGTGTGTGTGTGTGTGTGTGTGTGTGTGTGTGTGTGTGTGTGTGTGTGTGTGTGTGTGTGTGTGTGTGTGTGTGTGTGTGTGTGTGTGTGTGTGTGTGTGTGTGTGTGTGTGTGTGTGTGTGTGTGTGTGTGTGTGTGTGTGTGCATATGTGTGCATGCATGCATATGTCCCGTGTGTGTTTCCGTGTGTATACTTATATATGAAAGGCTGTTTAATCAGCCAAGTTTTATGTTTAGCAAGCCACGTGATCAATGGTAGAACTTACATCGAGATAGTTTTGTTTATGCTTTGGGTATGCTATGATGTATAGGTATGCTGGTTACATGTTCATCCGTTTCTGCTCAGCAGTAAAGGTTCTTATAAACAGGTTTGTGTGGACAAATTGCGAGTACTGTACAAGTGCAGCTGCTCTAAGCAGCCCTTAGTAACAGATTGTCAATAACGCGGTTTTGCTCCATCTTGGTCAGGCATATTGGCAGCTGTCCTATTAGCAAGTGTTCTCTGTTGTTTGCTGTTGAATCCAAGAAGGAATCATGCAGCTGCAGGGGGGCTGCTTTGCTCATGGCAGTCCAGCATTTGGTCCTGAGGTGGCAGTAACATGCAGTTAAGAGTTATAACTGTAATGTAACGTCTGTAACTCCACAAGTCACAGCTAGTAAGTAGGTGTTAGGCTGGAGAGCTTTCTATGGTGCACTCAAAGCCTAAGCAGCTTTCGACGTGTTAAATGGGCAGATTGATGGTAGATAATACTCGTAAATTAGTATAGCATCCTTAGGCAGAGTGTGTGGCTCCTGGGCTAGTTGACAGATGGGGAGCAGATGAGATTGATGGTTGAAAGCTGTCCTTGCAGTTTTTGGAACTAGTGAAAAATAAAAGTGCTGCCTGTTTTTTTTATTGAAGTAGTGATAGAGTGGTGGTCGCCTCCCCCCCCCCGAAAAGTAGCGTTCAACCTGCCATAGCTTCCCTTTAGATTTTATATCATCCATCTTGTGAATTTTGATGCCATACTCTGCGTTGCTGTGGTCTAATCATATTTGTTTTTACCGCTGATAAAGCCTAAGATTGTTGGCCTACCTTTTACGCAATTAATAATATTAGTAATTTCTTTTGAATAGCAGCCCAAGAAAATCTAAGATGTGCTAATGCACTTTACAACTCACTGCAAGATTAGGATGTCTAAGTAGATTACTGTACTGAATTGAAACCTCTTGCTGTTTTTGAGCCACGATCTTTGTATCTTGGTGCACGACCGGAGATCCAGTTATTCTGACAAGCATGCATCTACATTGCGGTTCTTCATGAGTCACACTATTGTATTCCATCTCATTGCTCCTATGCTTGAATGTGTGTGTATATGTGTGTACGCCTGTGCACCCGTGTTTGCTGACTGGGTTGGTCCTTCAAATGAGAATGTAGCAGTACGCCATGTATGTATATGTCGCTGGACGACTGTACGATTTAAATCTTGCTCATTCGTTTATTATATTATTCTGTGACAGGATGGTGCTTTTTATTTAGTGAGAGTGATTGTGACAATTTAAGCAAGATTTGTAGGCTTGGGGAAAAAGTGTGATAACATAATACAAAACTTGATTCGGTGGGGGCTTCCAAGAAAATGTTGCCACAAACGATATATTCATAATTAAGTTCATTGTTTAGAAAGTCAACAACTTTTGTCTCCTAGTCGTCGAAGATTTAAGAGCCGGTTGCCTGTAGCTGAACCTGCTAATCAACATTCGGGCCTGGTTGTAAAATTACCATTGCTGATGAGGTTGGTTTCGTTTCTGGTCATCCAGAAGTGATTACCTCTGCCGTAATGACCAGAACCCAAGGGGACTTGGGGCTTTTTTTTTGCTTATGCATGCGGTAGTATTTATACACTTGTAAACCTCGCAATCTGAGGTACAAGCTTTGCTGATGCAAAGCAAGCAGAAATTGTAAATATATATATATATATATATATATATATATATATATATATATATATATATATATATATATATATATATATATATATATATATATATATATATATCCATCTTTCCTCTTTCGATCTTCGAAAAGCCCTGAAAAGTGCCCATAGATCTGCTGGGGTGGAGGACTTATTTGATATATGCCAAGACTGAAAAAAATGCTATTTTCTCGGTTTAGTGCCCTTCTGTTATCTTGTTGCGATTTAGATAAGGCAGTAATTGGCTGGGATAGCCGGCTCTGTTGGCCTGTTTGACCGGCAGTGGGAGGATTGCCGTCAGTGCCTTTTGCCAAAATCCTGCTTGTAGACTTCGTCTGCAGCCAACGACTGCAATCCCGGAAGTGCCATTCGCTTCCATGTTGCATTTTCTTTCCTTCTCAGTGCAATGCTTAACGTGCTAAGTATATGTTAAACTGCTGGTGAAGCAATAGTTTTGTTGGCTTGTTGAATTGACAGATTTCACGAGCCAGCCTTTCGTATGGCAGTAAACCCCTCATTGGACTGACTTTGCTGTCCTCTAAGCTTTGTGACATTCGCAAAATGGTATGCTAACAGCCCTTGTGACTTTTTGAGCAGTAGTGAATTGTATCCATTGTAGCAGTCGTACGGCCGATCTGAATGTATACATGCCTGTTATATTTGGTGTATATGGTTAAAAAAACATGCGTTTTTGCTGTCATTCTGTATTTTTCTAGTCGTCAGCTCTTTCGAGCAGGGCCCGTGTCTGCCGGGAGTTCAGTAGGGATCGGTAGTAGGGCCTCTGTTCTACTCCACCCACAATTTGCTCTTGAAAAAGTTAGCTCTTGGCATTAGATATTGGCAACCACTTGTTTCTGTGCACATGAAACTGCCACTACTTGTATCATTTTTGCATTTAACTGCAGCCATTGCCCATCGGGATGCATGTCTTGCAGAAATTAGGTCCTGTGCCGGTCGTGGTGGTCAAATTATATTATGAAAACCTTAAGCCCCATAGTGTGTCCTATGCATAATTAGCTACCCAACATGCCAAAGGCTGCTGTGGCTATATGCTTCCAGAAATCTCAATTGTGATACCTGCTCGTTTTTTGTAGACTTACTAATTAAACGCATTACTTTGCTATGAGCTGTGACATGCATGCATTGGGGACCAATACTAATACCAGCTCACGGATGATGAATAGTCGGGAACCATACAACGCGTATGGATGATTCGCCGGTGTTTAACTTGTGCTCACTAGCTATTGCAAACAGCGGACATCCTATGTCTTAGATGTACACTCAACACTAAATCGGAGTGTTCGGCTCCCATGAACATGAGAAATTCACGAACCAGGGTTCTTTGTTTCAGTAAACGACCTACTTTCTTGTACAGGTTGGATGCTGACATGTCTTTTGCAGGACCATTTAACGATGTTGTCATATCTGAGCTTCACCTTACAAATCCTTCAGCTGAGAGAGTGGCATTTAAAGTCAAGACAACCGCTCCTAAAAGGTACTGTGTGAGGCCTAACAGCGGCATCCTGGATCCAGCTGGAAAAATCACAGTTCAAGGTAGGCACCAATCTGATCTTGAAACTAAACTTGCAAGTATGTTGTGTATATTTTATAGTAAAAGGCCTAGCTCGTAGGTCAGCGTGTCAACTGGTCAATTTAAAATTACCTGGTGTCGATTTATTCATTATATAGTTGGTGGTGCCGACCTGTTTTTATTAGTATTAACATAATGTGCTGCTACCTGTGTAACTTTGCCAAACTGTTTGACCACATGCTGGTTTAGCTTTTACTTCCTGCTGCCCGAAACAAGGCTTAAGCCCACCACACGTGAATTTGTCGATAATTAAGAATGCACTCTGGTCACGAGATCACTTGGTGCTTTTGAGATGTATTTTCTTGGTACATGTGTGAATGCATGCCAGTAGCATATGTAACTAAGTCCTCCCTGACATTTTTTTAGTTAGGTTCTACCTTAGAGAATCTAAAGTATGTTCAGCCCTCTCTTAGCACTTATTCTGTCAAGATGCTAGGCCTGCCAGGTACATTCCATATAAAAAATAGTATTTCCAACAATTTGGGGTTGTGGTTTGCTCACTTAGGGAATTAGTTTCAGTTAACTTACCACGGGAAATCCAAGTTTCAAAATTCTTTTATGCTCTTTAGAGTGTTGCTGGGCACATTCTGCTCGAGTGAGCAGGACACCTTAGTTTTCAGAGCCAGTCAAGGGAAAATTTAACTTATATTACACAATCCTATTTCCGATAGAAGAGTGTTTGCAAGGGTCTGCTCGGACTGCATTTAAGGGTGTAATCTTAAAACGGTTTTCTAGAGACCATTCAATCAGATCAGTGCCAGATAGGGAGAAGGAGCGTGCGAAGGAGTGAATAGGTGTGAGGATATGATGATTTCTTTTTCTACTGAGAGGAATTTGTGGGATCGGTTGAAGGCCGCTCTTAGAAGTTAACTGTCTATCACTCGTGGCAGGGGTACACCAGCTGTTAATTAAGGAAGTCGTTAAAGACCCGAACTGACATGAACAAGGCCTGCCTAAAGGGTTATACTCGGTGTTATGGGTAAGATTCGAGTGTAAAATTGAGTTGTTTTCTTTTTTGCCTTTTTGTAGTCGAATTTTTTGCCTTCGTGGTCCTTCCACAGTGCACAAGTGTAGACTTTCGTGGAAAACTAGTCTTTTGTTCAGGAGCAAGATGGTGCAATCGGTTGAAAATTACCATTCTTGCATGATGTACAGAAAGCACAAACTCTGCCGAACCATTATTGAGCAATGTTGAATCAGTGCTACTTGTAATATCGGTTTGCTAAATGTAATGAGAAGTATCCCTTGCTTGCAATTTTTGAACCTAGCTTTACTTACTCTGCCAATGTGCTGCTGCAGTGATGCTTCAGCCTCTCGACTTTGATCCGGCCAATGAGAAAAACCGCCATAAGTTTATGGTGCAGACAGCCTTCGTTCCTGAAGGAACGACAGACCAAGAGACACTGGTAAGCTGAGCCTTGTTTAGTTTTTATATAGTTGGTTCACATCAGCTTAAGGAGACTGGTGTGTTTTTGCATGATTGTGTACAAATGTGAAAAGCTACAGTTAGCAGGCCAGCATATGACTGTAAATGAGCTTGGCTGGGCTGCCAGCCATGGTCCCAAGAAACATGCTACACTTGACATACTTTGACTCAGCCAACATCCGACCTTATAGAATTTTTTTAAAGCCAGCCGAGAGTCAGCTGATAGACTAAGAGGCAGGCTTGTGACAAAGCTCTTAGCTACTCATGGTCTGCTTGCATGTGAATGGACTAGTGTGGTCACCTGCTGATGGGTTTTAGTGAGCAATGTGGTTGCTAATGAGTCAACAAGGTCAATGTGTGTTACCGGAGGGATGGAAGCTGAAGGAAACACGACCAAGTGGGGCAAAATGGTAAAAGCAAGGGCTGTAGCATGTTCAAATACAGAGGACGATTGATATGGACGAATTTTTTGAAGGAACCTGTGATTGAATTTCACTTGAAATTAAATGAAGTGGTTCGAGGAGGTCATTATCTAAGTCCTATTTCAATCTTGGGTGAATAATATGAACTAAAGACAATTTGTCTCTCTCGAATCACCCACTTTATCCTTAAGGCTTTGTATATTTACAGACATAGATTCATTGTATTGTTCGTTAAGCCATCTATTCATAGTGTTTTGGCTTACGAGCATTCTGGTTACTTAGAGGAGACTCTGCCAATGCATTTTAGCAGTGGCAAACCTGTCCTTCAGAGCCATGCTTTTGAGGAGCCGGTCCTCCCTCCTCTTCTCCTGTCGGAGAAGTTACTCGAGGGCAACCTGATCGCGGTAGTGCCTCTGTGCTACCATAGTGTAGATTCTTCCTAATAATGTTCCTAGCGGTACCCTCTTGAGATCTTCAACTGCCTCGTGATTTCCAGGTTTTAATGGAAATCTCCGTGCAGCAACTTCACAACTGCTCTTTTACCCTCAGAAAGCTGTGCAACTGGTTGCATGTTCTGGTCTCGTAGCGACCGTCAATATGGCATGGGCTGGCCCCAACGGTTCAATAAGACATCCGGGTATCTTAGCTCATCGTTGGCCAAGGCATCGTCTGTGACAAAATGGGCTAAAAATCCTGGGGGGGGGGTGGTCACGTGACCGTACATGTCTGTTTACATGGGAGTCGTTGACCCGGTTGCTGGCGAATGCAGTACTCACTAAGCGAAACATAGCAAACTGAAACTAATGCCAAAATTATATTGACATGTTGTTACAATTTAATTAGTGTTGTATGACTTACTTGAATACGGACGTGAGCAACAACCAAACTCAGATCGGTGGACCAGGTGTGTAGAAACTTTGGGAGGACAGTGTATGTGACAATCCTTCCTTGACTGTTGTAACTCTCTACTCCATTTCCTCCTGCTTGTGCAAAAAGATGCCTACCTCCGACCTGTTCGAAAAGACGCTTCCAGTTGGTGCAAAACTCCACTGCTAGACTTTTTCGTGGTGAGTGTTTCCCACTTATGGAGAATATGGACTTCAAAATTATGTCCCTCACTTTTAGGTCCCTGCATTCTCTTGCTCCGGCCATTTCCAAAATACTTCCTAACCAGGCTGCACATCTTACCACTAGCTCTTCCGACTCGAGCTGTTTAGCTGTGCCTCGAACAAATCTCAAATGCTTTGGAGACATTCGGTTTGTATGCTCTCAATGACTCTGTTCTTGGCATCTCCTGACTTAGCATTTAAAAAGAAGCAAAATCTTACCTCTACTCACACCATTTGCTCCATTCGTACGAATCGTCTTTTGTGTGCTTATGTGTGCTGGCACTGTGTTGTATCACTATTCAATCGACATGTTTCTTTCTAGCATAACCCGTTCCTAAAAAGAGATTTCATTATACTAGTGTGCTATTAAATCGTCATACTAGTATTATTTGCTTATGACCGTGAAAAATCACGAGAAATGGGATCTGGCTTCTGATTCTTTCCCAGTCTCTCCACCCCAGTGTTGCTGGCCAGAACAGCTCCTCCATTCAGCTTCTGTAGCGTGCCGTTCAACAGCCTCCTCTGGTGTTTTACCAGGCTCGTGACTGACGAGCAGCTTCAGCTTTGCGAATTCGTCGTGCTCTTGCTTCTTTCTCAGTCTTTCCGGCACGTTTTTGCTGCACGACTGATGAGCAGAAGTGCTCAAGCGATAGCCAACGGGGTCTCAGTTTAGAGAGCTCAAGCTGCTGGAGTGTTGTGGCCACCCTTTGAACAATTTTCATGTCCAATTTTAACTATGAGTGTGTATGCAAATTAGCAAAATATCCGCCCTTCCTCCTTTTTGACATTCACCATTACTGAAACGCAAAGTACCTACTATAAATGCATCGCGAAGGGCTCAATGTCCCAGGTGACGTCAAATGTCAAAGTGACATCCGTGATGTGGCCTGCCACAGGCTGCAAAAAATTCAGTTGCAGCCTCTGGTGATGTAGGAGAAGTGAGCTAGGCACGACGACCGACTGAGTTTCATCTCTAATGAAAGACAATCCTAGTGCAATTTAGGATCGTACTCTGAGGCAAATGGTTCTTATACTCATACTGTTCTAAATACTTAAGGCAATGATACCTTTGTTGCATCCTCTGTGTAGGGAAAAACCTGCAGCTGATGTCACAAAAAATCGATGTACCTTGAACCAACCTCAAATCCTTTGGAGACCGTGCCTTTCGTCATTATACTACCACAGCCTGGAACTCTGTATACCTTCTGTCATCACGACTCCCTGACTTAATGACATTTAAACTGAAGCTAAAAACTCACATGTTCGTCACAGTAGTTGCTTGGTCTTTGTTTGGTGTTCTTTGTATGCTTTTGGATAATAAAAATGCCTAGAAAGAGCATTAGTTCTCGAAGCTTTTAAATTTAGAATTTTAGTTATTGTGGAGAACAGGTCTTGGCATCTTTCAAGGATATTGGATCTCCCCTGACCTAGGGGAGGGGCACTCGTACTTCATGGCAAAGGCCTTGTGTTTGAGCCCTGGAGCAGCAGCCAATCGTTTCTGGCTTGCTGAAAGTGGGAAAGTGATTGCTGAAAAGGTTCTTCTACCTCTATATAAATGAGGCTTTTGAATCAGCTAATAATAATAATAATAATAATAATAATGCACTTGATAAAGCCCCCTCAGGGAACTCAATCTCTTTCTAGGTGCTTTACATTTGCTGCAAGGGAAATGCAAATGAATGGTGAGTAATATCATGCTTGATAAACAAACAACATGAATAACATGGTTAGGGGTGACATCTTGCTTAGGGTCCTAATCTTGCCTTGTCATTGGGCCTTAGCCCAGGGGTAAGGTACTCCCTCTCGCAGTGGGCCATAAAGGATTGCCCACTACAAGCAGTGGTGATAGTCGTTAGGGTTCGTGTGCTCCATATAAATGAGGCTATTGACTCAGCTAACATTATTATTATTATCATTTCCTGTAGTACTAATTGCCTTCAAAGGCAAGGAGATAAACTTCGAGATGAGTTCTGCTGTCAGGCTTAAATATGTAAAGAAGAAAGCAGAGAGAGGAATAAAGCTAGAATATAGAACTAGGAGAGCAGTGGGAGAGGTGGGCTCATGTTAAAGATAATGCTAAATCCAACGGAGGTTACAGTGGGAGAATGATTTTGAAAAGCTGTCTGCTAGTTTGCCGTCAAGATTGCTAGGTATAATGCTAACCTGTTGGTGGTTATGGAGATGATTAGTGGTTTACATTGGCATTTTGTATTGTATGCCTGATGTTCACGTATGTCCTAATAATAATTATAATAACGATATTTCTATTATTCTGAGAAACAAATCTCTGTTCTTCTGCTTTACTACTTGCTATAGTTGAAAAAATAATAACGAAGGTAGCATGCTTAGACTACCGTGAAAAGCTCACCAAGAGTATTGTGTGCAAAAGATCAATAGAAAACACTCAAAGCCTTAGCTGCGACTTATGCAAAGTCAATGCAGATGGTGACAGAAGCCTGAAGCATGTTCCAGAGTTGCAGTCTATTTGGACTAAAGGCCTGATCACCAAAAGATTTCAGTTCAGTCCTGATGCGTGTGAGTTAGCTGCTACCTCATTATAACTGGCTTTCGTGCGTGTGAGTGCAACTGCTTGCATGTACGCATGTGCGAAGACGTGCTAGTTAATGTATAACTTGCCCGTAGTTCAGTGTTACTGCATTGCTAGTGCTCAGATATTTGGAGTGTCATGCGGTCAATCTTATCCTATTGTCTTGCAGTGGAAAACTGTGTCCCCGGACGCACTTATGGACACGAAGTTGAAATGCATTTTTGATTTGCCTGAGGAAACCGAGGTTAGTTTGCTTGGTGGCTGCACTAGCCTCACTTGTAATTTTATGTTTTGAATACGCTGAAATATTAAAAAACTATCTGTTGAGTGCTATAGAGCGATCATCTCATTAGATTTATAACCAGACCACTAACCCAAAGGTGTGGTGGGATCGGCTCCTGCTCAAAGCAAAATTTTCTGCATCAAGTTCTGCAGCAGACGGCCTTTTATGGTCATGTATTTTGGAAATGCCAAGAGGCTGCACTTGCTTCACTTTGCCTTTTGTTTTGTGTGTGAAATAATGACAAGCATGGGCTTTCTCGTGCAAGTTGTGCTAATTGCTCTGGGACATATTTTAGGTGCCATCGGTAGCCAAGGAGCTTAACGTTGAACTCCCAGCTCCATCCCAGGATGCTGACCCATCGGTTCCAGCTCCGACTCTGGAGCCGGTTGTACTGCCGTCCAAGGTAAAAGATTTCTCTGTGTATCTCAGTGGTGTTGTTGCTTTCTGACTCGGTTGTTTTGCTGCAGCTTTTTGCATACACCAACTAACAATGCTCTGCAGATCGCCTTATCTATTTGGTGTCAACTTATTCGTTGGGATTGCCTGTTGGCTTGAGTTAATTTTTCTGCCCGTGTATGCATCCTCCCCATTTTGCGGGGGGGGGGGGGGGGGGGGGGGCTCTACTAAGTAAGCTCGATAAGCGTGCCGCTGGATGTACATATCAAGATCTGTGAACAAGGGCACCGTGTAGTTTCTTCTGCAATGTTGGTCGGCGGTTTCATTCACTGCGCTTGTTCAGCCTGTCTAGCTTTGTGCTGCCCATGCCTTAGCTTAGGTCCATCCATGTGATTCAGAGCTGTCGCATGAACCCGTGTATCCTGTCTATAGCCTCATTCAAGCACCTGTGCACCGTGGCTGTTTTAGGTGCACTTGCGTAAACCCACCATGTAGTTTAATGGTAAGCCAAAGTTCGCGAACTTCCTTAAGTGACTCGAATGATGCATATCTGTCTGTGCACGTGTATCTTGTATTGGAGTGAGCAAGCTAGTGTGAGTTGTCCTAAGCACAAAAGTAAGCACATTTGGCTGCTTGCTGGGGTTAGCGACTAACTAGTAGCCAGAACCCTCGGTTGGCATGAGGCATTGCCTGGTGGCTTGCAGTGTTCTTCCTTAAGCAATCGCAGAACAATTATTTTATTTAATTATTAATTATTTAATTTAGTGTGTCGTACAGTGTTAGAGTACCAGGAGCGTCAGTGCAGAAGCAACTCACCAAATAGTTTATGGCTCTGGGCTGAGGCGGCTGACCTTGCTGCCGTCTGCCTGGTCACTAGCCGTCTTGGTTTCTATCTTTGTAGGCTCTGCCGAGTGTGGAAATCAACCATCAGAAGCTTCTCGATGACAATGACGTCCTGCGGAAGGAGCTTAATGAGCTTAAGAAAGAATTGGCCCGTGGCAAGGTAAAGTTTGAGGGATCGCCCACTGTAATACCAGAGTTATTCATGCTTAGTGGGCGGACGGCGTTTGATGCACGTATTTGCCTCAGAAAAAGAAGGGAGATGAAGAAGAGAAAAAAGAGGAACGTAGCAGATGCAGAGAGATAGATGAAATATGAGAAGAGACAGAGGGAGAGAGACAAGAGACAGAAAGAGGGATTTCTTCGTGCACTGTAGTAATGGGGAGAATGGGAGATATTTTATCTATAAATCACTGGTCCGTGGATTGTTTGTGTACTTGGCATTTTGCCGTGCTTTGGACAATAAAGTGGATTAGGTGAGTGTGTGTATGTGCGCTCGCGTATATGCACGCCTGCATATTTGGAGAACCCGGCATCATTTGAGACTTCGTTCACAATCTTGGCCTCCGAAGTATGGTGCTCGAAACGTTGGTTTGATGTTCAGCAGCACTGTAAAACCTAAAACACCACCACTCGTGTTTACATGCCATTCCAATTTGTCTGAGTTTTGCTGTATTTGGTCAATGTTATGGTGTGTCGCGTCCAATGCGATCAAGAATGTATGGCATGGCATGATGAGGCCAATGCTCTAACTGTTGAGGGGCGTTATCCCCACCTCCACTAAGCCTTGCCGACTCGAAACCATTGCACCGGACCTATGCTAGAGCATGTTACGAAGCTAATAAGAGGCTGTGACATTATTTTAGTAGAAGGAAAATGAGAGTCGTCGTTACTTATTTTGTTTTTCCCTAATCGTGTATGCATTGGTTCAGTGTTATTTTCTTTAGATACCCAGTGACGGAGGCCTGCGGTTGTTGTACCATCTGTCATAGCTGCCCAGATGCTGTTGTGTACCCACACTTGCATGGCTGTGCAAAACATGTGTCTAGCTTTGAAAAAGCCTTGATGGCAGTTTTTAGACGTTTGTGGTCGGCTGGTTTCAGAATCATGCCATTTACCACCTATATCCGTGGATCTCCTTCAAGTCTTCATTTCCATGTCATGATCAATATTTTGAACAACTTAGTTCACTGCATACCCAATGAACTCAGCCATAGCAGGTCTGCTAAAAAGTTGTAGTAGACTGTTTTTGTGCATCGATAATACGACTACTTCAGTAGACCAAGTTTACTGGTCTGAATAACAAATTATTGAGTGGCCTGCCACTTCGGAAACACATTCCATACACAGGCCCTTGGAGTAGTGCAGCCGGCTACCAGAGTAAACTTTAGAGCAATGCAATCTAACCGCATTCATGTACACTGATCCAACTCCGTGAGGCCCGTAACTTTGGTGAGCCTTGATGGCACACTAGGTAAAAAAAAAATAAAGTGGTTGCTTTTTGCAACCTCGGTCCTGAAGTTGTGGGGTCGAATCCTGCCGTGTGTGATTCTTTATCGCCGCTGCAAGCAGTTGTGATAGCCTTAAAGGCTATTCTGTCGCTATACAAAAGAGGCCGTTAAATCGGCTAGTTATATTATTATTATTATTATTATTATTATTTTTATATAACTCGGTTGGCTTCCATTTAAACAGTGTATTAAGCCACTCCTAGCTTGAGGCCTTGAGGTCACATTAGCTTGCAATGTTGAGCTGCTGGATCTGTTGTGTGCATAGGTCCCCTGGGAAGAGAGTCGCGAACCCTTATTGCTGATCCTGCTCGTCGGTCAAATTCAAGACTGCTGAAAAATTCTTATGTACCTATCGAGGTATAGACGTCGTGGCAACCCTAGAGCCTATTTGCTCGAGCTCGATTAATTAAATAATTAAATATGCTTCCCGATCAGTTTCTTTGTCGTATTTTGTTATATTTATATACTGTTGGAGGCAGACATTTTTAATCTACTGATCACAGACTTAGAAGCTCACATGTGATTTCTGTCCAACAAGGCTGGATTTGATAGGGCGTCTACTAATTTGCACCATATCAAGAAATGCTGTTTGTTTTATTCCATAAGTGCATATTATCACTGGGCAATTAACGTGTTTTCTCAACAGCATACACTCAGGCACAAAAAATCCTTGCAGTGTCGCCACCTCTGCTGTGGTTGGAAATTCGTTTGGGTAATAAGAGGTTTTTTACGATACTAGGTATACTGCTGTGAACCTATGTGAACCGTGTGAAAATATTTATCGACAGCTCAAAAACAAACACCTGCTTTTGGTGTGTATGCTATTAGTCAGTTAAGTGTCGTTCGTTCATGCAAAATGTCAGATCTGCTTTGGCACAGTACTCATAGCAAGCTGTTCAACATGGTTGCCAGCAAGCGTTTATATTACGTTTATTAAACGTCTTTAGTTGTCTTTTCCATTTAGAGTTTCTCTCTAATACTAAATACTAAACCCGAAGACCTAAACTCGAAACCCAAAAACTCAAACCAAAAAAAATGCAAAATCTAACCAGTGTACCATAAGCCATAAAAACTAGCAGATACAACCACTAAACACTAAACCCAAAATTCTGAACCCTAAGCTGAATAGATAACTAAAAACGTGTTTATTTACCGTAAATATCAATAAATGCCATGTCGAACGGCCTGTTTGAGTACAGTTCCCAGAGCAGATCCGTCATTGCTGTATGAACAAACGACACCGTATTAGCTGGTTTAGTGTGATGTCCCACCACGATACTTTATGACCTCTCTTGTCTGGAAAGGAGTAGAGGCCACCAGCTTCTTTTGTCTAGGCGACTGAGGCCAGGTGTTTGGCATGCACCACTAGCCAACCTTTTTAGTAAAACTCGGGCTCGGTGGAATGTGCTACAGCAGAAGGGGCAACGCAGGTCGTAAAGAGTCGTGGTGAGACGAAGTCACTTTTAATTCATGTACACCAAAAACATGTTTTTCATGTGCCTTTGCAATGATTTTTGGGAAGGGCATGCTAATTTGATGTCTGATCAGCCGAGGACGAGCTTTCTCACGTGACCTTTCAGTGTCTTGGACCCCAAAGTGACTACGTTCGAATCAGGAAACGCTTTTTGCTCAATGTTAGAACATCGGTTTGGGGAGCCGATGGCTGCAGGTTCGTGTCCCTCCAAATTGAAATCTTATTAGCTCCTCTCTAGTCTCTCAGCAGGCTATCTTGGGGCACTGTATTTTGAGATCAGATGCAAAACGCTTTTGGAAGCCCCACCGTGCTGCTGCCTACAAGCACTGGCTATTGTGATTGTTTGTTAGGTCAATCAATACTGCTTCACTTATAACCTCTCTACCTCCCCTACCCCAGCTAAAGGCCACACTTGCTAGTGATTCGAGCAGCAGATGCAGTGTGTGGTAGCCGGTGGTTTCAGCTGGGCATCCAACTGCAAGTTCACGAATGTGCACGTGCATCTAGGCATATGTACGACCAGACGAGGCGAGTTTTGTGCTTGGGGCTTGAACCTTATCCTACTTGAATGACAAGAAAATGCTTACTTGCATTGTTTTGTTTGTAAAGAAATTGATGGGCCAAGCAGTAAGCCAGCAAGCTGCTAGTGAATACCCGTTGATTGACGAGAGGCAATGTGAGTTAATGAGGCATTAGCCGTCGACAAGTTTTAATTGTCCAAGTTGCAAATCAAAACTACTGTTCAGTGTAGCTTCTTTCTACGGTTTTGCCATAACTTCATAGCGATTTGAGGAGCATTATCTAAAGTGATGCTCTTCTCGTTGCACTTCTCGACGACTAGACAACTATGTTCCATACTGCTCCGGTGGCCTATTTTTAATTGTGCGTGGTGCATCTGTGCAAGGTAATACATTCCATAGAGTCTTCAGATGATGTTTGAGTAACCGTGTGCTAGAGCAAGCTCCGGCCTTACACTAGTGTGAGCTTTGCATTTGCTTTTCATAATGGCAGCTAAGCATTCGTTTTTGGTAGATGTCTTGATTTAGCAACCTGTTAATAAAATATAGGTCTTCTTTATAGGAAGAAAATCTGCGCCTACGTAAAGTGGCCGTCAGTGATACAGTGAGAACGACTCCGAAGCAAGTCCCTGCATCATCCGGTTCTTGGGCATCAGGAGATGCCAGTCACGGCAGCAAGATGTCGGAGAAGAATGAGGCTTCACCTTTGAACATGTTGATTTATTTGATCGTCTTGGTATGCGGTATAGTTGCTGGCATTGTAATAGCTAAGACCTTGTATGTCTAAAGGATCCCCTGCCTAGTGTAAAAAAACATGAGCGCAGCAGTCCGTCGATGATAGCGCACATTGAGCCAGCAGTTACGCATTGTTGGCCATGGAACGGATGTTCAAAAGTAGAGACAGTTATTCAATGCATAGATACAACTCTGTTCATTGGTCACTAGTGCCTGGGTCAGTAGCAACATTGCAGATATGCATTTTCAATAGCCCGGTCTAGATTGCTGTGGGAAGCATTCTTGAATGCATGAAAACATGTACTGTGCCCACAGTTGCTTCAAGCAGGTTGTCTTGTGGTGAAGCAGCTGGCTCCTTTTTGTGTCGATGTTTGTATGTTTGTGGCAGAAGATTGTGAGAGGCCCAAACCTGGGAGTCGCGTTGTTGATACCAACCGACTGGTCAACCGCAAGAGTATTTATTTTGATGGAATGCGCATTTGTTGCGCTTGGAATCTGTAATGTGTGTTCTACTCTGGCTGGAATTAAGACTTGGCACGCTGGAGGAGTTGATTGTTAATATTACATTTCATACTGCGATGGCAATTATGTTTACTTGCTATGGCTAGGTTGCTTTTAGCTAGTGACGAATATTTGTACTGGCAACTGTTGTCCTAAACCGCTCGTGTTTATATGGTTTTTGCCCAAGTTTTACACACTAGTGGGCTCAGGGCCTTTTCAATACTGGTAAGGTGCCTGATAGTTATAATAAAGGCTGAGTAGCTGCCTTTTAGCACAGCCCCTGACCGTATGTGATACACCTAGCGGTTCCCCCTGGATAAAGCCACGGTAAGTCAAGACTTGAGCTGCCCGAGGCATGAGGTTGAAGGCACATTGCATCGGATTCTTTCTTTACATATTTGAGTTTTGTGCTGTTATGCTGATCTCGTATTTAACCCTCCTTTCTAATCAAACTTGCAGACAAATCGTTTTAATTAATTCCTGGTGTCACTATTCATTAGGTTGCCCCATGGCATTACCGGGTAATGAAAAAGTGTCATCGATCGAAGTGTTGTGGTAGGCTCTTTTTGTGGCAGGTTAGTCGTCGAGCCTGAGGTCTGGCTTAGTCAGTCAAGTAGTGCATCAACCTATAGGATATGGCCAAGGAATGCATTTAACTGCTATGCCACTGTTCGAGGCAATGTGTAGCGCCTGACTAGATGAAGTCCTCGTACGATGCTATACAAATGAATTATGTTACATTAACCGCATACGTGTTTGTGCTTGGGCTGTCGATAAATACCTTCACACTAAATATCTGCAATTTGAGTGTGACTGGCGTCGCAGATCCTCATTCCCAGAATTCAGCAGTCACAACAACCTGTCATACTGCGAGATTTTGTATGCTGAGTGTAGGTATACGTCGAATCATATAACAAGCTCGGTTTGCTGGGAAGACCTATCCAGACACTGACGTAAAACTTACGCTTTGCCCGACGGGATAATTATAGTATTACTACGACAGTACAGCAATGATTGAATGTACTGACTGTCAAAATTGGCAGGTGTGATAGGTTTACAACGCCAACGTTGCTGTCTCGTTCAGTCTTATACTAGATATTGTATAGATAGAATTTACCCGCGATCCTTCACAGAGGGGGAGGGGTTTACTACACAGCGAATATAAATTTAAGATGCTCAGCACGTTCTGTTCGTTCCATATATGCAACTCAGCGCTGATTTGACACCCGGCACTGATTGATAAATATCCCAAAAATATTTAATATAACTTCGAAATAGGGGATCGCCAACTAGGTTAGTGCACACTCACGTCCAGCCTTCCAAAGCAAAGGAGTTATCCGTGATTTTTCACAGGGGCAAGCTAGCATATTTATATTGAAGTTCACTATGTAGTCTGGCTCGCCCTTGACCCGGTGTGGCAGGCCGGACTGCAACGGAACCCACCAGCAGCAGGTAGAAAGTAGTCTCACGGCAAGCCGGCTCGCCCTTGACCCGGACTAGCTACGCTGGGCCCTCCATTGGAGCGACTCGGCCTGCCTAAGGCAGGCAGGATGGGGCGAGCAGAAGAACAATAAGGTTAGGGGTGACATGCACAGCGTCAGCATGCAAGTGTGGTCAGCGGCAGCATGCACAGTGTCAGCATGCATAAGCACACAAAGGACGAGAGTCATCAATACATGCAGCAAGGGAGTTGAGGGAATTCGGCGTACTCGAGGGCTAGAAGGGATCATAGCAAAGATATGACTGACTTATCAGCATATAAGTAAAAGGCTAGATTCTGCCTAGCAATCACATCGGCTAGAGGGAGAGCATAAACAGTGAAAAGAACGAGGCTGAGCACAGAGCCCTGAGGTACCCCATATTTCAGAGGTTTCTCGGATGATCTGTGTTCATCTACATCAATACTCTGGAGTATCCCACTGAGTTAGGACCTGAACCATTGAAAAGCAGTGCCACTGATGCCCATGCGAGAAAAAAGGCCCTCGTGGACTTGGTGATCAATAGTAGCAAAAGCTGCCGAAGAGAAAAACAAGCAGAGAGACTCCAACAAAGTCTTTATTCTTAAGTATGTCGTTATACACCCGAAGCAATGCTGACTTTGTAGAGTGATTAGCTCTAAAACCAGACTGGAACTTACTAGCGAGGTTCGAAGTTTCCATATATGAATTCAGATGGTCTGCTTTGACTTGCTCCAGTGTCTTTGATAGGAAAGATAGAAGGATGACTCGGTGGAAGTGGCTTAAGTTCTCTTAGTCTGGTGTTGCTGTCCTGAGTAGTGGCTTGACTACACCCTTATTGAGAGATTCTGGGACATGTCTTGATGCTAATGGCATATTTATGATGTTAGTTATGCATGGCAGCAGCAGATCAATGCATCGTAGAAGCAGGACAGTTGGAATAGGGTCCAGAGGACTAGTTATCTTCTTTGATTGGGATATTAACTTCAGGACTAGCTCACTAGTGACCTTGAATGAAGACATTGATGTGCTGTATGGAATTGAGGGACGGGATTCATGTGTGGATGCTGCCATCGTAGGGATGGACTCCCTGATCTTGTCTATCTTGTTGACAAAGAAGCAGAGAAGCGATCTGCTATATCATCACATCACAGGGATCACTAAGGTGCTATCCTGGAAGAGGTTCGAGAGATGGTTGATCGTCGATATCAGCATTTTTGGATTGTGCATCTGGGATTCAGCAATATTTTTTTAGAAACTAGACTTAGCTTCTACTCTTGAGGTCACACATTAGAATAATGTCAGGTTGACCTTATGAGTCATTAGCGTCATATTTTAGTGAACTAAATCTTCAGGCCACAATCTTCACGGCTGTAGTTTAGGGATGTTCTCGGAGATGTTTGGCCACCTAGAAATCATCTCGACACGTCATTACTGAAAGGATGATAGCAATAGTTCTGTATAGTACCCCAAGAGAACTACCTTCTCTAGGCACTTCACATTTGCTGTAAAGGAAGCATGCCAATTTTAATGATATCGAGTTTAGTATCAGCAGGCATACACTTCATATGGACCTATATTATGCTGTGCGGAGCAGGTGCGTTTTTATCTTTATTTTTTAAATGTCAAGTAGGACGTCTGGGGCGATTTCTAAGGCATGCCTTTGGAGGATAAGAACTAAAGGCAGGGTCTCCAGAGAATTTGAGGTTCGTTCGAGGCATGGCTTAGCGACTTGAGTCGGAAGAGCTGGTGGGGCAATACCTAGCCTGATAAGGAAGTAGTTCTGAAAGATAGACCTAACAGAGAATGGCGAAGCCTTGACGTCAGTTTGCTGCTAGATGGAGAGCCAGTGCAGGTCGGTGGGAAGCTATGTCATATGGAAACTGTGACTTTCACAACAGACCAGCCTTTTTGCACCAACTGCAAGAGGTTTGTATCGGAGACCTGAAGGCCTGTAAGCGGTGTCCCAGATGTCAAAGACGGGATGTCACAAATGCATTAACTAACTAGGATGTGATATTCTTGCAACTTATTCGCGAAATGTTACATTGGTGAAAATAAGCAGATGACTATGGAGCTGATGTGACTGTCTCGAGAAACATCACTTTTGACCAGGACGCTCAGATTCTATGCGGATACCAAAATAAATATGCTGGCTCAGTCCATTTCGATTGATGTCAGTTGTGTTGGTTATCACATTCAGACTATAGCGCGGCATTTCTGCATAATCTGTTCAACTCTTCCAAACCATGATCCCCTAAACTCAAGAGTCTGTAGCTGACACGATTTGGATAGGGCTTCCGGGATCATTTGTTAAGGTATCATGTGTCAATTCCCATGTTAAGATCATTTGTCAATTTGTAAGGTGCTGCTCTGCCTCGACAGCAGGCAACAGTTCACAGGACAGCAAGCAAGCACAATTAGCTTGCTACACCATGACGTTAGTTCCATAATGTTACGCTTTAAGTGCGTTATTTCAAGTGCGAACCTGCCTTGCATTTAAGTTAGTGAATTTAGCTACCACTGCACCGACGATACTTACGGTTTACTCAGGCTGATGGTGTTAGAATGTGGGAGTACCTAGAGTGCTGCCCAAGATTAGAAAATTTTACACGAAAAGACTTCCACGGAAAAGGTTTTCGCGGAGTACTAATGGCACTGATTATGTGGGTTACCTTTGAGCCAGTCTACAGCATGAAAGCCTTTCAAGTTAAGGCGGCAGCAAAAAATCGCCGATTGTCAATTAGTCGTTAAAAGATCAGCCATTTTTAGAAGATTAAAGGTTATTTTAATTTTAACTATAGAAAAGGACTAAGATGGTCCAATACTGCAGAAGTAATCAAATTGGGGGTTGGTCAGCAGCTAATGCACACTCAAGAGCATATCATAGCGATTAAGACCTACTGACTAGATTCCAGGGCTCTAGACCGCTGAGCTCAAACGCATATACTGTGGGATGGCGAGTTGGACTTTTTTTTTTATATCGGTGGCTACAGTAGAGCATTCTGGATTGCGATGTGTCATATCGCAATCCAATTCTGGCAGTGGGAAGTTTTTTTGTTCAATAGATCCTCATTCCAATAAGGTGGACCCACATTGCCATCATGGAACACTATACAAGGCGACAACCTGGAAGGGCCGAAACATTGTCACCAGGCCATAGGATCGACGCAGTGCTTTACTGCCTGTGAGTAGAGCAGAAGACGTAAATTGTTATCCCAGATGAATGCATGCAATCAAATCTGATTCCAAATCAATTGACAATCTTGTGGAGTGAACCTTAACTACAGCGGACAATAAAAAGTCGTAAGCAGGGTCAGTGGGCGATTAACTTTTCTCTACGAAAGATGATGCTGCGACTTCAACTCGGAAAGTTATCAATCCCACTACCCGGAAAGTTATCAAGCCCACTAATCAGATTTGGATCTGATGTACTAATGTACTGGCACTCAAACCAATAGTGACTCTTCGTCGTCGGCTCAGACAAAAAGGCCTTCATTCCATGGCCACCGTAGTCACGTTTTCTGAGCCACTGGCTCCATTTGCAAGCAGTGTAATGGGCTAAGCTAGGCTGTTACGCCTCATTCATACGGCGACAAGAGAGCATTATTAGCTTAAAATTCGCTTGAAGCCGGCGATAATGAATAGAAAGACTTGGACCTGAAGGACTCGAACCCACAACTGAAGGACTCGAACCCATAACGTACAGGTAGGTGGTGAAGTGCTAGCACTTCACCGCCGGGCTAAGACGTGTTCCAATATTGAACTATGAGGATTTTGCCGTGACGCTATTTAATATTTTAATCAAGAACAGCTTTAGGAAAGACTAGGAAAAAGACGGTTAGACCTCTGCTTATTAGTGACCCCCGTTGGCTCACAAGTCATGTTCCCTACAGCACCAAGGAATAGCAAGGCTGTTGCTAAGTAGCCAACTCCGAGAATTGTAGTTAAATGAGGAGTGCAGACGAAAGTTGCACACGACTAACTGTAGCTGTCAGTCTCATCTTGGATTTTCAGAGGGAACTTTCAGAGGGCACACATAAAATTCTGCAGCCAAATTTATCACTACATCAATTTCCAAATAAAGGAACACGTTTCTAGGCTGTAATCGTGATATTGCATACTCATTTGCAAACGTGAAGATAGAAATGTAATCCCTATAGACTTGCACTAACCCCAACGGGTAAGCTAAACAGGGAATGCATTTGCAAATCCTGAATGGAGCAAAGACACATTTGCTTTAGGTTCAAGAGACTTGTATTGTATAGACTACTTACGTTCAAGTCTTCAATCGTAACCAAGAAGGTTTAGCACAAGTTGCTTCTTCGGCGGAGCACCGAAGCTGCAGGTGATGGTTGGACGGTGATAATTGGAAAGGAAGGTCAGACCCATAAGGAACGACATTGGAATAATAGAGAGCCAAGAGAATTTCAAAGAAAGAAAAGCCTTGAGGACTATCGGGAGTTAAGAAGACTTGAAAATAAGATGAATTCAGCCTATGCACAAATGAATAACTTTCCCGGAAAAGGCTTAGGCAGAGGGCTAGGATGGATAAAGCGCCCTCCACCCACAAGGGTGACTGAAGGGACGAAGCGGGGCTTCCTAGCCAAGACTAATGCTTATCTCGACTCCCTGTGTCAAAAATTACCCCTTAGCATCGCCCCGAAACGCCCGATAAGCATTTTCAGGTGCCTACCAGGCTTTCACAGAGGGGCTGTAGGACTTACCGGACTGACCAAATGGCCAGCGTAGTGTTCGCCTAATGCATGTTGGTCTTGTTATTAGCGAAGCGCCCTGACACTAAAGTACTCTGCACCTGCGGCCAATAGTTAAGCCATCGACGACTACTGTGATTCGTGGAGCTCTCGTATATGTACGCAGTCAGAGAAATGAAGATTGTGTCTCGTCGTATCGCTGACGTCCTCGCAGTGTCTCCATGAGACCCCACTAGAACAGCCGCCGCCGGAGCCACTGTAATACAGCACTGGATAATAATAATAATAATAATAATATTGCACTTGATAAAGCGCCCTCAGAGAACTTAATCTCTTTCTATGCGCTTTACATTTGCTGCAAAGTGATACGCAATAGAATAGTAAGTAAAATCATGCTTGAAAAACAAACAAAATGAATAACATGGTTAGGGGTTACATGCACTGGGTCAGCATGCAAATGTGGTTAGTGGCAGCTTGAACAGTGTCAGCACGCATAAGCACATCGAGGACGAATCACAAGGACCCACTAAATGCTGTCCTAAATAGGTATGTTTTTAAGTTTCTTTTAAATGTGGTCAGGTCAGGGGATGTTCTGATGCAGGTCGGGAGGGAGTTCCAGGCTGTGGGAGCATACGAGCTAAATGCACGGTCTCCAAAGGATTTGTAAGAGATCGAAATAATGTAAGTAAGTAACCGATTCGCAGACACGGCTTATAACCATTTTTAGGTGACTACTGTGGTCCGACATGAGTTCAATGACGTGATCGCCGAAGATATGATACCTTGTAGCAATAATATCCGACTGGAGCACAGCACCCTCCTTACCGACACCAGACGCACGTCGGTGAAGCCCTAAGCTTTTGAATTTCGGCTGGCGACTTGAAGGTGCAGCACAAATGCACTCTGGTATGCTGACAGCAACGGACCAAGGCAGCAACGAAGTGTGCCCGTATCTCAAGATTACAAGTTCGTATCGATAGTCTCTGCGACAGCAATGGAGGGCTTCTGACATCTAGTAATAGCCATAACGTGCAACTCACGCACAGCTTAGCGAGAGAGCATCTATGAACTACCGACCGGCGCAAATCCTCGGGCGAAACTTTTGCCCGAGGATTATCGCCATGAGCTCAACAGCCACCGGGCTCAAAGCCTAAAGCACAACTCACTAGCCATTTCGACTCCTGCCTCTAAGTCAACTAATCCTAGATTATCGCCGTACCCGTTTCTAGTCACAATAATGAAGAAACCGCGAAAAATAAATATCTCGACTGTCAAAATCTGGCTAATGTAGTACACGACTGCTTCGCTTCGGCCGACGGCATTAATTAATAGCTTATTTCAGGTGTGAACTAGCTAATTGAATTGGCACATGCTTATGTTATGCCACAATATGCTCAAACGTCGCGGTTTTGATACCGCTGCTACTTCAATGACTCTAGAGCTGAAGGCTATTTGTGCTCGGGCTATTTTTTCCGGATGGAAATTTTTCTGCGGCTGCAGACCTGCCCCGCCCCTTCGGACAGACCCAGCCCCACTGACTTACGCCTGAGTCCGCGCATCTTAGCGTGTGTGCGGCATTTCGTTTTTAAAACGGCCGTTCTTCATTTACGAATACCTCTATCGGCATCCCTCACGGATCGACCATTGCCATTATTTTCTGTTGGTATCGTTTCCGTTGCAGCCACTGCTCTTCAAGCGGGTCTTCAGTTGCAAAAGCAGTTACAAGGCTATTGTCGTACTCTTGCTATGGACTTATTTCGCTCGAATCAAACGCCACTTGTGGATTTCCTCCCGATCACCTACATTTCGATCTGTCGGTCACTGGGTTGCAGGCGGGTCTGCAGCAGAGTTGGCAGTGACCGTAATATGATATCCTGCTACCTAGCCGTCGATCGCCGTTGCTAGGAACGTGCGACCGAGCATATACAAGTCGCCGCTTCCGGCATACGCTACACTCAGATGCTGCACTACGTTACCTAAGCTGAGCTTGCAAACTGTTTCGTCAAGGCAGTTTGCTGGGGATTCATCGATTCTTGCCCGGCACTGGCGTCGCATTGGAACTTCCGCCTGAGGCGGCATCTCCTAAGCAACTACTTTGCATAATAAAAGAGGTGTTATATCGGTCTACTCCTAATGGGAGTTGTTGGCAGATTGAAGAACATGCTCCTTCGGAACAGCTAGGATCTAAACCAAACAGTTAACGTCTACGCGCGGGAGCGGCGGAGGAGATATGGAGCGAAGCGAGGTGATCGCCGGTTCTCAGCTCGCCGCAGCAGCATTCCTGCTCGCTAGTCACTTTCTCAGGCTCTGTAGATCGTTCGTTCGCTCTATTTTTTTACCGCTGCTTGGAGTGCTTAAGTTTGCATCGCCGATTCTGCCGAGTCGCCTTATTTCAAAGCTTCTTGCTGTGACCGTTAGCTTGGCGTTCTGGATACTTTTGCAGTATCGGGGTGTTACTATTGCTCAGCCGAATGAATTTGAATTGCTTCACAGGCCGGCAATTATGTCGCACTTGCCGCCGCTCAGCGCTCCTCAGGTAAGAAAGGCGGACTGCTCTCCAAACGCAAGCATGCCTCGAGTGCTAGCACGCTGAACTGCTCTCAGCCCAATTAGCTTGGAGCCGCAAGCACCTCCCCGCGACTTCTTAAAAAGCGATCCTACGGCGTTCGCAAGCAGCCGGCAGCCTACCCGCTCGCGAGCAGCATGTGCAAATTCTCTGGAGCAAAACTCAGGCCGCCTGTAGGCTTGTAGCAGCATGCAAGCGAGCTCTTCTCTACACTGCTCGTTTTGGCGTATGAACAAGAATTTAGCGCCCGCCCTTAACGAGAGGTCGCAACACATTGGCTGTGTACTTATACGCGATTCTGGTGCCTGCTGCGTTCTCGTGCAGCGGCTGACCAGCCTGCTGCTACCTCATTCCACAACCGGGCTACCTGCTGGCTAGCCGCTGGCTAGCCGCCGGCTAGCCGCCGGCTAGCTGTCATGCGGCCAGTGCCCGTGCTGTTTGTCAGGTGTACGTAACTTGGAGACAAGCAGCGACCGAGCCGAGCTCCTAGCGAGTAGTCGGCGCTTCCCTCGTTGCATGTCTCCCGCAGCCGGTGGCCTCCCTAAACGGTACCGGACTCCCCCAAAAAGCCGAATTGTTTTTCATCCATTGTTGATTTGGCCCAGGGTGGGCCTCACTCAGCCCTTCGTCCTAAGCAGCAGCCCAGTAATTACTGGCATGATGAGCAAACACTTTCGCTTCCCATGCGAAAGCCCAAAATATTGAGCTGTGGGCTGTGAAAACACTGCACAAAAAAGAGGCACCGCGAGCAGTCCTATATTTGTGTCTGGCTGCAACGGCCGCTGTGTTCTTCTACTCATGTGTACATGGCTTTTGACTTGATCTTTAAGAGCGATTGCACAGCCAAAACCCAAGCTATGCAGCACACAGTCCTGCAAGCTTCAAAGCTAAGACGTTAGTCTGTGGCTAGACTGTGCAGCCAATTGGCAGGGTTTCTCTGTTTTAGTAGTGCAAGCCGATTGCTGTGTTTCTTGCTTTAAACGACTCCTGTTATGCTTAATTAATGTTGCTGCCTAATTAAAGGCCAAGGTTTTAATGAGTACTGCTGTCCGAGACTACTACCAGTCCAATTGTCTCATGCAAAGGCACGAGAAGAAAATCTAATTAGCTGTTCTGAGTGTAGAATCATGAAAAGATCATGAGCTACACTGTGCAGGCTCTCGTGCACTCATCATTAATGCGAGATTTATTTCTCACAAGTACAACTGACAGATGCTGGGGGCTCTCAGCAATGCCTTGTATGCAAAATGTGGCAGTGTGGCGAAGTGGGATAGCAAAGCATCAACAATGGCAGTCGTGCCTCGGTGACTCCTGAGACAGAACGGCTTAGTCAGGCAGAGATCCCTGCAATAGCAGTCCATCGGTGAAGATCAAGTAGCATGGTCCCTGCAGACAACATGCAGTCAAGCTGGTAGTGCTGTAACTAATAGCGATTGTCGAACCCAAAAGTCAGCCAGACTCATCTAGAGCCACGAGTGGTTGAATTGACGTGATCGGTTGAGCGAGGAGTTCAACAGGGATGTCCTGTGGCAATATCATTAGTGTCCACCATGTATGAGCATGCAATAGATGAAAAAAGATTGCTCTCAGTGCCGAGTACATGTTCTCTGGACAGAGAATGCATCTCGACTGGCAGATGGGCAGGTTTGTTCTCTTTCTAGTTCGGTGTGGCATTAAACTTGTACGGTGCATTTTCGGCCCAGCTTTGATACTGCTCTATCGTGCAGGTGTGCACAGCTCCACGAACCAAGCTAATTTAGAGGAAGAGAGGCTTCGGTAGTCGAGCAGCAGCAGGTCTCTTGCCAGAGCTCAACTAGCTAGTTTGGCATGGCAGAACACTAACGCCAGCAAGTGCAGCAGCCGCCGTCAGCTTCTCTTGCTGCGCCAGCACGTGTCACGGTTATTTGCTTCATTTTTTCATTTGCACTTGTTACCACTGCTCACGGTTTGGACTTGCCTAGGCCCTGTCAGCTACCTGTGCAAGACTTTCGCCTTATGGTTTGCAAACTAGAACCGTCACATTGTATGTAACATACCTCTATTTCATTGTAGCCGGCCTTCAGTGAGTACCCAAAAGTACTGGAGCCGGGTGCATTCACGCTTGCAGCTCCTCACAAGGAGCAGAAGCACTTTCGGAGTCCAAGTGACTCAATTGGGAATAACTACAGCCCTTCTGCCAAGGACCTGAGTGCTGCAGCCATTTACGAACTAACTCGGTTCTGTGAGTACGCATGGGCTTTCTTAATGCTCGAGTTGTGTCCCAAGAAAAGTGCACCGGTTTTCTGACCGTTGCTCTTGTTTGCCTGCTCTTGTGGCCAGTGGGTGTCACCTGCTCGCAGGGCAAGAGTGCAGCGGATCGAGCTGAGCGGCGTCAGCTGCAGTGTACAGCTACACTCTCTGCTACCGCTACTGCTGTTACTGGTTGTGGTTGTGTCCGAAGTTCTCCTAATGTTCTGTAGCAGTTGCGCAAACTGCGCCCTATCTTGCTGAGCCCCAGTCTGGCCGATGGAGTCCTCGAGTAGCTTCTGAGAGTAGCCAGCATCCATCCTGTGGCCTCGGTCTCGCCGACACCTCACCGCCAGCCGTTCTTCATTCCTCGCACTGGTCGAGCTGCGAGCATAGCTCAACTGGCTGCAGTTTGCACATTTGATCCGCCTGCATTCTTTTTTGTTTGCATTAGCCGCTCGAGAAGCAATAACTCAGGCCAGCAGAAATGTGCGCGTGCATGTGGTGTATGCCAAAGAGCACGCATCTGGCACGGCAAAGATGTCACTGCATACCATTTGCTAGCCGAACGCTCTTGGAAGGCAAAGGGGTGCACGGGCTGCACAGCACTAGGCTCGTTCCTGGAAGGGGGGCCGGTTTGTTGCTTTCATGCTTTTGAAAGTACTCATCGGCATGCCTCTCATGCAGTCGTCACTTGACAGACCGCATTTCTGAACTCCTGCGATTGCATTCGATATCACACATGCATGTGCCGCTTCGATTATTTCGTTTCCTTTTGCTGTCAGGGAGCTGCTTTGCGACAATGCACAAAAATCGCTAGCAGGTGAACAGCTCTGCAGCCAAATGGTGGGTTGAGTAGTTAGCCACTTCTGTACTTTCCTGCTGTCCGCGTGCTTCTGGCATATTGGCTTGGCATGCATTTGCTCTGAAGGTGCTCAGCCGTGCTGGATCTATACATCCATACTGGATCTATGCCTCCTCTGTGTGTTCCTTACCACACAGTTACGTTCAGCATTCAGGTCTACATTCTACTTACGGTATTCCCATGATCTTGACCACGATTTGATATGCATATTATTGGTGTATGCTCACTGTATTTACACACAGGTTTTAATTCAGCCGTAATGAATGGCCAGTGCTACCGTATTCTCAGTTGGCATATTTCTCTTGCTAGCCCCCCTGCATTCGAATACGCTTGCTCGCACGAGTTGGCCACCAAAGTATTATGCCCTAAGTATAAGGAAACGGCATATCTAATGTGACGATTCTAAGTATATCTTAAAAAACGTAATCAGCACTGTGTCAGAACAAGTATGGGATTATGTTGGAGGTCTCAGATCCATCGTTGATCCAATTCACTTTGACCATTGCTTAACACTTCTAAGATGACAGTGAACTCATTTCAAGCTATGCTTCTTTAAGCAGGAGCAAGACACCTTCAAAGGCCACATTTTTCTTTTTGAGCTAGTACCACTATGTAGCACAGGTTGAAGTGTATTCATTTTTAGTTAAAAAACGGGTGAACTCATGTCTTTTGGTCTGCATTAAGTCAGAGAGCAGAGCAAATGAATCACAATTAACATGAATTAATGCTGAAGTTACACAAAAATAACCACAGCAGATTTAGAAGTGAGTAGAATTTCGAAATTTATGATTATACTCTAATTCAATAATGATGAATGAGCCCTCAAATGGAGTTTCTCATCACACTCTTGTTATTCTATTCTTGGGATCTGAATTCAAAGTCCAGTAAATCCAGTTTAAAACGCTTTCTTTGCTTCACCAAGTGCTTCAATATTCTCTTTGAATTGATCAAGATGCTCATCAAGGGTATGAGTGTCAAGGACAACAAGCAGCCCATTACCCATTTAACAATAGCTATGTCCCTCGAACCTCTCACTTGACACTTCTGCTCCCACAGGGAACTAGGTTTGTTGTTGGTGACCAATCCTGGCAGCGGTAGTTCGAGTGGAGGGTCTGGCTGTCCCAAAGACAAAGATAGCACGAAAACTTCCTTTAGCGCATTGGAACCCATCAGGAATGCCACTACTTTGAGTTCAGCCGGGAGGTCATTAGAAACCTCCCGGCTGAACTCATCATATCGCTACCACTACATCTTGTGAGGTACACTTAGTGAGCCACAGGAAATGACTCAAAGAGATGCGTAAACAGAGTGCTTTTCCCCCTGTGCTCGATAAATTGGCCGTAGATGTAGCCACGTTACCTCCTTCTGATTGTTGCAGTCTCTTGATGTCATCTCACGAAAATGCAGATTTGTAACCGCTTATGCAGCAATAGCTAAGCTGAACTGGTGGGCCCAAGGCTTATGTATTTAATGTGTATTACAAATAATAGTCTCTTTAGCTTCTTTGTCAGCAAGATAGTGAAGATCGGAGAGTCATTCCAAGGTAAAATCTCTTCTGCATTCTCCATCCTCCATTCTTGCTTTACCTCAACGTCCACCTTTTACTTGCTGCCTACTGTTGTCCTTCTGAGTTACATAGATTTACTGGTGTCCTACATAGCTAACATAATGACTATGAGCTTAGCCTCGATTCTTGTCCCAGTATTCTTTCATTCATGTAGTAAAGACAACCTCGGTGACAAACTAGGATTCTTTCGCAAGATTTTTCTCTGAGGCACGACCACTGGCCAGCAAAGTCACCTGGCCATTCCTTTCGACCGAACAAAACAGCGTTCGTTTGTGAGGGCTGGCTTGCATGAGAAAAATCGAATATGAAAGCGTATGCATGGCTGCCTCTTGTTATTTAGCCAACACGTTGGGAAAAAAGAAGCCCGTGATGCTGTCGTGTTTCATTTTGTGTTGTTTTTTATATTTTAATTGTGTTTTTGTTGCTATGCATGTTTTGTGCAGCTATGTTTTTAGTGGACGTATCATTCATCTTCATTGATTTCTTAATTCTTCTTTATGTTTCCATCGTGCAGTTTGAAAATAGAGAGCATTCGAGCTGTCTTTAATGCTGCTTTTATAGTGGTTCCTAAGAAGGCTTCTGTGACTAGAAAAGTGACCTCTTCTAAATCCCCCTGATCCTCCTTCACGTCCCCTGAATCCGCAGCATTTTAAATATTGGTTTTTTCCTATTTTCAATGCATGAATGATCTTTCGCGATTTTACGCTGGGCTCGGAAACAAATTAAATTTTTTTCCAAAGTAACCTAGGAGAAATCATGATCGGGGTTGCAAGCGACCTGGTTTACGAACCTCAGTCTGGGAACAGATTAGATCTGTTACTCTGGACCCCACTGCACTTGCTAATCAGGCTTTGCACCCTATCACTGGCTCATCAGAGTAAAGTCGTTTAACTATGCCTCTAACCAACCCTAAATCCGTTGGAGACTGCCTTAAACTCATTGATTTCCGAAGCCTGGAGCTCAGACCCAACTAACGTCACGACACCCCGTAACTTGACGACATTTCAGAAGAAGCTTAAAACCCACCTGTTCCTTACAGTATTTGCTCCAGCCACGTGTATGGTCTGTGTGCACTAATGTGTGCTGACACTTTGGTTGATATATATAAGCAATTGATCTTATTTCCCAGCATACAGCAAGAGACTTGGTACACATAAGGTGCAATGTAAATGTCTATCTACTGTAAATCTAACCATGTCTCAACTACTTTGTTTATTGATCAACACTAAAGGTTGACTAATGGAATGCCGAACTGCTGTGCAGTTTTTGAGTAGATAGGATTGAGTTTGATCACAGTGTAGTTCGATTGCATGCAGGCCGGTAGTGCTCCTCTGCTAAACCGCTGGTGAACAGCTGTTGGGAGCATCGCGGAGAGGGGCCAGTGCACAGCTGTGGTCCGGCTGTGATGTGGCGTGGACGCAGGCCAGTAACCCAGTGGTGAACAGATGGTGGGTTCACCATCAGGGATTGGCCTGTGCACAGCTGTGGTCCACCTCGGATGAATCATCGGGGTTGGCCTGGGTACAGTGGTGAGTCGAGGAGAGGGAGTCGAGTGGGAGAAGGGGGCGAAGGGAGCCGTTCGTCCCTCGGCTCTGTATGTCGCATAATAAACTGGTGGTGTTGGTCATGTGCCGGCGTTCTGTGTGCCGTACTAACCAAATGACACACAGTATAATTTGCCAGAGTGAATGTTTCTCAAAAAATAGGATTTTTAACTTATGACACCAGCCTTTGGCCAAAGCTGTATCTGCAATGTTCTACAAATACGTAAATTTCAAATTAATCACTATCATTTTCACAGAGGCAAATTTTTTGGAGTGATGGTCGTTTTCTGCCCTTTTGAGGCATGAGCAATTGCAAAATAATGCTTGCATCCAAGAACAAAGATAAAGTAAAAATTTGTTATGGAGTATGATGTATCAAATGACCAAACAAATGCTAACCCAATGCAATGCTTTTTGCTTCGATTCATTTTACTTATTTTGTTCCTGGTATTCTGATGGCATAGATTTTCATGTAAACAGTGCCTAATTAGAGCAGCCTAACAATAAATAGCCTAAGGAATTGATGTCATGCATGCTTGTATGGGTCATGCTGAAGGAAATCAGAGCATGACACTTTTAAGATACTGCAGACTAGTTTGAAAGCACAATGGGTAGATGCATTTTTGTAGGGGCTGTGTCCGATGATAGCATTTCTCCTCGGAAGCCATTGGCTTCACCACGGCAAGTACAAAAGAGTGGGGCCCAACCAAGTGAGAAACTCCTCGGAACCTCAGACGAGCCGTCATTGCGCCACCTCAGCAGAATCTCATCGCCGAAGGTTAATGTGAGGTCAGCTGGCATGTGCTAGAGTGGGGCTTTATTAGCTATACGTGGCAGGCAGACTATGCTACTATGCTTATCTTGTGATTGGCTGCTAACAGAAACAAATGGCTTCAGCAGCATACGGTTGTTCTCTTTGCTTCCCCTTCTATTTGCATGTCTTGATGTGCTGCCCATTTAGCAAAAACTCTTGATCGCAGACTCAAGCATCGTTGCTGAACATCTCAGTGACTAAGAAATAGGTAATATGTTGCTAAAATTCCAAAGTTTTTAAACGATCACGTTGAACTCAGATAGTTAATGAAAACAAAACGGTTGCCTGACTCCGGCTTTTTTGTCTGTGCTGTCTAGAAGCACTGCAAGTTTTCTGCAGTGAGGCGAATGCTGGTGTCGTCTGTCTGGCACATGCAGCTGTTACAAATCAAGCACCTACTTCGAGGCTTTGTAGAACATTTTATTTGAAGTGAAATCATGCCTCGCCCTCTTCTGTCTGAACTGCTGGTCGAAGAGCAAGGCTTTCCTTGGTAGCAGCTCATGTGCCTAGCCAGCCAGCAAGATATTTTGCATAGTAGCAAAAAAAATACTGCTGAAGGCTTTGGGCTTCAGCCAGCCAGGGCTGTCTTCCAGTTTCCCTTACAAACCCAGCACGCCTGGGCTGCAATCTGGTTGGTGACGAGAGTATTCCATCAACGCTCCCTCCCTTGGTCCCTATGTGTACATGAGTGAATGTGTGTGTGTGTGTGTATGAATGTGTGTTTTTTTACTTCACTGGGATGACGAAGGCCTTTCTTTCAAACACAGTTCATTGATACTCTCTGTTACTGGCTGGTCTGGCAGTCAAAAACAGAAATGCACTGTGATTTGCTGTTACTTAGTGGTCGATCTCGTTTGTATGGCAAAGAAAGATATTTGTAACTTTCAAGATTTCGAACTTTCTTAGGCATTATGAAGGACTGAAGAATGCTAATTTGCTTTTCTATATTTTGTTTCTTATTTCAAAACTGAATGTAAACTGTGGCCATTGTAATAAATACGCCAGCTAAAAAGATAGCTAAGCACGCGGTTAAGCCTGGTTACTGCTTTCAATACGTGGGAGCTTTTGGCAAGAGCTTGCTCGTTTACCTCTCATTGCTCATTGCACTTGCTCATACCTTGCATTTACCCTGCTGTACTTCTTAAGCCTAGACATCTTGCACCCCTCGGTCGCCAGCCACTGTTTGTCTAGTGGCTTTGCCTGCCGATTGAGATTTTTTCCTCTGCCTCAAGCCACTACTACTGGAGAGTGGGGATTGTCGCAAAGGCCTTCCCGTGACTTGCTCCAGATCTGCTGAGTACAGCAAGGTCTCTGAACGAGACCGTGACAGAGCTCAGCAGCTCCTAACACGTGATGCTGCAGCCTGGCATCAGTAATTTGACGTATAAAAAAGTCGACATATAATCTTGTGCTTTTAAACAGGGATAGTTTCTCTGTCACGTTTCTATGTAAATATGAGCATCTCTAGACTGCTGCTTTTTGTTGAGTTTGACGGAACAGGTCGTATTAAGGTACTGCGGTGAGACCTTATGGAATGCAGCATGTAATTTTTTTGTTATTGTAGCTGTGCACTCAGTCATCGGCTTGACCACCTTAAGCTTAGGAAAATGTTATCATATGATATTTAGATAAACTAATTTCTTATTTGTTAGTTGTTTTATTTGGTTGTGTCGATGTAAACCAAATCGCCATTTATGACTACACATGGCACGCTTGACCAACTCGGGTCCACATGCCCATTGTTCCCCTGCTGAACAGAGCAAATGAATGCTCGTGGTTGTCCAGACAATTGCCGTGTGCTAGTAGCCTACCTGAATGCCAAAACAAAGGAGAGAAGTGGCAAGTGGCTAGCTGTGCATTCTGACTCAGCATTGTAAGCTATTGCTTCTGTTTGCATTGTTCTGTTGGCAAGATACAGCACGAGCCTAAACGTAGTTAAGACCAAGTTTATAGCCCCACCACCTGTGGGGCATTGCACTTTCTAAGGATAACGTCACAAGTCACTCACCAGTGGCATAGTCATGCCTGCTTTTATCTGCATCTACTTTAGTAATTCTTGTTTGGACATTCATCTGCAGACTACAGTGTCAGCAATGACTGTACCTCAGTTCGAGAACAATGACGTTTATGGAAAGGGAGCCGAGAACAGATGATGGGGCACATGGAGTCTCTATCTACCTTAAATCATTTTTTGAGCACTACTGTCCAGCTAGCACAATATTTTTGCTGTGTTCCCTCGTTGCAGCAAAAACATAGAGAGGTTGGAGATTTCTTTACTAGGGAAGCCTGCCGTCTCGTGTGCTACCAACGGTAGCATGCACCAGCAGACACTGCCACCTATCACACAAGCCGGTATTGATGCAATTGGTAAGACACTGGTTTGAACCTTTACGATCCCTTTTATTAAGAAGCCAGCTAATATTTCTCTCTGACTTTCTTTATTTTATGCTTTGATGTAGATACTGTCCACATATGAGATTTATTGTTGATGTTTTCTGAGTTATTCTCAGGCTCTGCGAACCTTGCAATTCCGTGGTATCATGCAATAGCCCTCCAGCGTGACTCCTACTGTATTCTTTATGGCTGTGCTATGCTGCAAAGGTCGCAGCAAGGCAAGGCAGACAGACAGAGACAGCAGGCTGCTGCTGCTGCCCGGGTGCTGTACATTATACGCAGATGCATACGCTTATTGTAGGGCAGCATGTCCTAAAAGCCATTTGTAAAATCCTGTTCCAATGAATCCAAAACCAGTCCTGCAGGATCCACAATTTGTGGTAATTGCTTTTTAACTTTCTATAACTTTGTCTGTCTTAAATGCTCCTTTTTTGTCACTCAGTATCATACTGCCTTTCTGGATGCCATGAAAGATGGACGCGCACCTGCTGCTGATAGACGCACACCTGCGCATTGGTCTCCGTGGACTCGTGCCCTTTTTCTTATGTCGGTTAATTCATGGTTATGAAATGATACCGACTGAGCATAGCCCTTGTCATTATGTTAATGGTATTGAAATGCTCCTCTAAAACGTATGGGACCTGAAACATAAACAAACCAGTAACAGTCACACTAGTCAACGAAAAGGGTTCTTAGCTCATGCACACTCTTGGGATGTTATATATGAATATCCATGTCCATCCCCCGGAGAGCAGCTCTCTTGGCATGCCTGCACGGTGCTATAGTCATTGTCAGTTATTAGTTGGTCTGTCAGGGGCCAGCCGGCTTGTATGCACAACACACAAGTCAAGAGTCTGGATGTCCTCATCCAAAGTGACTTATCACAAGAAGAGCATTTCAGCTCTACAGTTCAACAAGTCTGCCTACTTTCATCTAGATAGCATTACTAAAACTCAGGTTCCTTTAGGTAAGGAATTCTTATCCAAGCTGGTACATGCATTCGCTACATCCTATCGATACTTCTGCAATCCACTATTTGCAGGTCTTCCCGCCAGTGCTATAAACCCTTACTGTTTATGCAAAACACTGACGCTAGGCTGTTCTATCGTGAACGTCATAAGTGCCACATTACACCACTTCTCACCAAGCTGCACTGGCTCCCCACAAGTCGCGTACCAATTTCAAGGTGCTGTCTATCAATTTAGGTCCCTTCATTTTCTTCCATTGGCCCATCTAGCTGAAATTCTTCTTATTCTTCGGGCTTCATGTCTTTCCACAAGCTCCTCGTACTCAAGTCATTTAGCCTCACCCCAACAATTCTGAAGTCATTCAGAGACATGCCTGGATTTGTATGCTATAAAATCTTGTTAGTCACTTCCAGCTGACAGCACAACATTTCCCGACTTGAGGACATGGAAAAAGAAGCTAAAAACCATCAGTCCCTGACGTGTGAATTGCCCTTTATAGGCCGATTCATGCTGAAGTTGTGGATTCAGTCATTAATCAACTGAAATAAATTTTTCCAGCCTAGGTAAAGTGCCCAGGAAGAGACCAGTTATTTTAGGGTACAATATAGATGTTTTATTATTCTAATTGTTAGTAGTGTGTTACAAAATATCACTTGGTTGGTGGTGCACAACATAGGAAAAGTGCTCGCAGGGACGCCACTAAAAGTGGTTAAGATGCACCGTTGATCAGCCCAGACCCTGCAGTCAATTCACAGCGGTGGTGTCGATCTTTGCTGTCCCGCCTGGACAACTCGGGCTTTTCGGATTGCATAGCGGTTAGTGCAATTGATTCGAAACATTAGGGCTTGGCCGTAGGATTCTTTACATTTTTACATTTACATTTTTTTACAAGCCAAAAATGGTTTGGGGTAGATTAAGATTCAGCCCTTTTTAGAAAGTAAAGTGCACTCCTCTTACAGAATTCTGGCCTATGCCCATGGCAGGATTACACACACACACACACACACACACACACACACACACACACACACACACACACACACACACACACACACACACACACACAGGCGCACGCGAAGGCACACACACACAGGCACACATGCACAGGCACACACACACACACACACAGGCACACACACACAGGCACACACACACAGGCACACACACACAGGCACACACACACAGGCACACACACACACAGAGGCACACACACACACACAGGCACACACACACACAGGCACACACACACACAGGCACACACACACACACAAGCACACACACACACACACACACAGGCACACACACACACAGGCACACACACACACACAGGCACACACACACACACACAAGCACACACACACACACAGGCACACACACACCTCATGCACAAATGTATGCCCATTTTGTACATGTGGGTGCATGCCTGTTCACGTGTATATATATATATAGTGGTTATGTCTGAGTGCCTGACAAGCAGCACATGACACACAGGTGATGTTTGCACTCATCATGGTACTTCGAGCAAGATTCGGAGCCCAGTCATGTAGTGGTGTTATAGGCTGCTTTTCCCTAATTGTTGGTCATGGTCGCCATGCTTCGAAGTGGCTATCTTCGTTGGCCTGAGTGGCTGTTTCCATTGACACGGCACCAACTAACATTTGGTGATGAAAGGACCAGCCAAGCAAGTGGGAACCACAAAATGCCCAGCAACGGAAAAGTGGTTAGGTAAAAACACTCGATCGGCTTGCGAAAGCTAAAAACACTCGATCGGCTTGCGAAAGCAGCCACTGCACGAATGTAATGCGAATCAGAGTCAATATTGCATTACGTTTGAGAGCTGTAAAGCATTTATACCTGCTGTTTGCACACAGGTTCACATTTAGTCAAACGTCTACAGCTTGGCGCTTGTAAGGCAGCATTTGTTTAGCTAGGCATGTATGCACACACACCTTGCTTTGTGGCTACATTGCTGTGCTGCCAGCTATGCCGTGTATTCTTTTGCATCAGGCGGCGGCACTTGAGCATAGTATATGTACGTCTGCGACTGTGCGATTGCCGAGGACACTGCCTAGCTCTGGTCGAGTTGGCCTGTTTGAATAGCTCCTCGCTTAGTCGACCTTTTCGTGATCGAAGCTCTTCTTCCCTCCCTTCCGGCTGTAGTGCATACTTGCCTTACCTCTGTGAGTGTGTGTGCGTGTAAGCGTGAGTGTAAGTGTGAGTGCGTGCGTGTGTGAGTGTGTGTGTGTGTGTGTGTGTGTGCGTGCGCGTGTGTGTGCGTGCGTGAGTGTGCGTGTGGCCGAAGGCAGTCATTTGACTGACATCCGTTTTTTGTCCCAGTGTCTGTGCCTAACTTGTGCCATATCCTTATTGTGTAACGAAACGCATGAGACTTGTACACCATGCTTTTGCCTCTCGTTCTGTTAGCCATATCTGAGATGTCCTTGCTTTGCAGAGGTGTCTTCGAGTCCTAGCGGGAGTGGAGCATCTGTCTTACATGACAGAAGCATGCCGCTGACAGACTACACCGACGATGAGCTCGACGTGCTCGCCGTGGAGTTCGCGCCTTGGTTTTTCTCAACGCATGGTCTTTCAAGGCCATCGACGCCATGTGCTGCTGACCTGCCAAGGTGGTGCTGAGAATCAGAAAGATATTGCTTCACACTATGAGAGCTTGCACATATGCCATAGCTAACTTTCGAGCTGGTCTCTTGCCGGTCATGTATTGCAAACTTTCTGAATGTATGCCTTAGTCATGCTCTCTCTAATCTCCTTTTCATTCTTAAACAGAGAATGTTAGATACATGCATAAAATAACTTGGTTAGGTTTCTGATAGACCTCGGATAAATAGAAAATGAAAAAATTTCGGTAACTGCAGTTTCAAGTGAACAAATGCAGCGAAATCCTGATCAACACACCCCACATCGCCGAACGGTTAAGGCTGATGCCCTGCAATTGGTTTAATGAATTACGGCAATTCACTCTTAATTAAAGAAAAATCGACCGGAAATTAGCAGAACAAAATTGGAATTATGAGTGAGAATGGTTATACATGGTTACTGCAATGTACCCACTAAATTCTATGCCACTTTGCTCACGAGTTCTCGTGCAATCCACTGCTGTCTGGCTGAGGTCGTGAGCCCTGTGGCATATGTGAAGCACCTGGATAAAGATTAGGTTCTCGTAGGAGGCTATATAAATGAATTGTTAATATTATCGACCTCAGGGACCTGGGTCAATACCAAAATCTGCCGCCTGGGGCGCTGCAGTCGATTACAGTGAATTGCACGAGAGCAACTGCAAAATGGAACGAAATTTTGTGAGTACACTGAGCTATAGTGTATTTAAATATTCAATCAAAATTGGAGCTTCGTGCAGCCGATTTCCTGTACACTTGCCGTGCATTCCAGTGGATTTCTGTAGTGACCAGCATCTTCGGAGCGTATTTGAACAAGAATTGGCAAGCGATATGACATTGAATTGTGTGAGTGCATTATAGCGACCGTGTACTACAATATTCATTCAAAAGTTGATATTTGGACCACTGATTTTCAGTTGGTTTTTGCTTAGAATGGATTAACTCTTTAAATAACCAATCATATGTATGCATGTGTATATCGTGTAAGGATTGCCCAATGACTTTTGCACAGCAGCACACACATGTGGTCAGCATTTAGCCAGGGCCAACTCTACCCTCTTGATTGTCTGACTGGTTTGTTAATGGGTTCAGAGAAATAGCCTGCATATGATGAGGGAGGAGAGGATGACAGGCGTTATTGTCAACCTATTCTACACCCAAGATGGTCTACAAGAGCAGTAAAGTTCTGCAGAAAAGGTTGTAGGCTGCGCCCCAATTTTATGATGCAGTGATAATAAGAAGAATAATGATAATACAAATGCATAGTGTCCCAGATAACTTAATCTCTTTCAAGGCACTTAATTATTTGCTGCAAAGAAAGCTTTATCGAATGGTTAATGGTAGAAAGCTCAATGTCAACAAACATAACATGGTTAGAGGTGACATGCATAGGGGCAGCATGCAAATATGGTCAGTGGCAGCATGCACAGTGCCAGCAAGCATAAACACACAGAGAAAGAATCAGGCGAAACCAACAAATGCATATGCAGATGCGTTTTTAGCTTCTTTTTAAATGTCATTAAGTCAGGGATGCCTCGATGCCAGCCAGAAGTGAATTCCAGGCTTTGGCATCGTACGAACTAAAGGCACTGTTTCTAAAAGATTTGAGGTTCGTACGATGTTTAGCATGGTAGAAAGAACATCTGATAGGTTGGCTGGAGCAGATGAATGAAGGGACCTAAATGGGAGTGACAGAATCTTGAAATAAACACCTTGCTTGACTGGGAGCCAGTGCAGGTCGGCGGAAAGTGGTGTGGTGTGGCAACTGCGACGCCCATGACAGACACGCCTAGCTACAGAGTTTTGCACCAGCTGTTGGTGCCTGATTGCGCAGGCCGGCAGACCTGCAAGCAGTGAATTACAGAAGTCGAGCACCATTTCGCAAATGCATGGAGCAATTTAGATGTATTATTCCTGTCTAAACAAGCCCGAATTTTAGCAATGTTATGTAGCTGAAAGTAGGAAGACTTGACCGTGGAACTGATGTGGTCGTTTAGCAAAAGGTCACTTTGGAACATGACACCTAGATTTTGTGCAGATTTAACAGGAAATAAGCTGGCAGAGCCGATGTTGAGCGTACGGTTTTTCAATTTCTGAATGACACTTGGTTTTCCCATAACTAGTAAGTTGATTGTATCATTAATTTAAGAAAATTTGCTGCCATCACTATGCGGATGTCATCAATTCATGCAGCAAGGGAGTTGAGAGAATTCGACGTGCTCTAGGGCTGGGAGGAATCAAAGTAAAGGTACAGCTTAGTGCCTTCTGCATAGAAGTGAAAGCCTAGATCATGCCTGGCACTCACATCGGTAAGAAGGAGAGTATCAACTGTGAAAAGTACCGAACCAAGCACAGAGCCCTGAGGTACACCTTACTTCAGTGGTTTCCCGGATGATCTCTCTCCGGTCACATCAATACTCTGGAGTTTCCTTTTGAGATGGGACTTAAACTATTGCAATGCAGTGCCAGTAATGCCCAGGGGCCCGAGAGGCGCCCGAGAAGGAATTAACGATCGATGTTATCAAAAGACCAAGCAAAGCAAGCAGAGATACTTTAAGTCAGCATTCCTAAGACGGTCGTTATACACCCATAGAAATGCTGACTGTAGAGTGATTAGCTCTAAAACTAGACTGGAACTTACGAGTTTGGTGTGAAGTTTCAGTGCATTAGTTCGGGTGGTCTGCCACAACTTGTTCCACCGTCTTTGATAGGAATGGTAGAAGGGAGACTGGGCAGAAGTTGCTCGGATCCTCTTGGCCTTGTGTTGCTTTCTTGAGTATTTGCCTTACTACAGCCTTTTTTGAAAGGTGCTGGGACATGACCTGAGGCTAGTGACTTATTTATGATGTTAGTTATGCATGGAAGCAGTAGATCCGTGCATCGTTGAAGCAGGGTAGCGAGAATTAGGGTTTGGAGAACTAGTTGTCTTCTTTGATTGGGCTATGCACTTCAGGATCAGTTCACTCGTGGCCTCTTTGAATGTAGACATTAAGGGGCTGCACGAAATTCCAGAGGGGATTCGGCCACCCTAGGGATGGACTCCCTGATCTTGTCTATCTTTTTGTCAAAGAAGCTAGAAAAGCTCTCGGCTAGATCATCACAAGGGTCACTAGTTAAGGTGCTAACCTGAGAGTGGTTAAGGAGATGATTGAACGTCGACATCAGCATTTTTGGATTGTGCATCTGGGATTCAACAATGTTTTTATAGAAGCTAGAGTTGGCCTTGGTTAATATTGATTGGCACGATCTGCAGTTATATTATGTCAGCAGCTCTGGTCATGCATCAGGTCAACTCAGACAGCATTAGGAAATTTAGAGCTATGTGTTGCCATTGTTCAGCAGCCATTGTGTACCTCCTGTTAACTTGTGTGTTGACATTAGTGGTATGAGCCGTAATGGCTCACTGGGTAAGGCGGTTGCTTTTCACGACCTCGGCCCTGAGGTCGTGGGTTCGAATCCTGCGGTGGGCGATCCTTTATTGTCACTGCAAGCGGTGGTGATAGCCGTAAACGCTCTTCTGTCGCTATACAAAACAGTCTGTTAAATCAGATAGTATTTATTTATTTATGTCGATTTTTAATTTATTTTAAAATAGGCGTTTTTAATTTCCTTTAAAATACATCCAGATTTCTTGAGAATCTTTCATTTTCTTTTAATTTAAAAAAATGCAAGATGACTGCTGTAGTGCATGCACTACTGCCGGCTCCTATGATCCAGTTATTTTGTCCGATGATTCCGAGCTGTGCAGCGCAGTGTGATTACAAGCAGTTTGGCGATCATGTCTAAGCACGGGAGCCCAAGCGATCCTCTTGATGCCCAGGAGAAACTGTGCAGCAAAGTAGAGTAGGAAGTTAAGGATGGGAGGAAGGAAAAGGTGAGGACGAAAAAATAACGATTCGGGCGACATTCAGGATCAATTCCGGCTTGCTAACGAGCCGGGGAACATTAAAGATCGATGTTTGGGGCTGAGGTATGAGATTGGTAGGGGATTGTAATTGAAGAAGGCAACATCTCACTTGACTAAAGAACATTTTAGATATTTTAAAACATTAAAAAAATTATAAAACAGGCTATGCCCTTTCACTCAAATAAAAACCGAAATACTAACTGTCATTTAAAGATAAAAGGTTATGTACACTGAACTGTTATAGCTTTTACAGCTATCTTGAGGTTTTGGCCTTCTAATTTTTATAGCAACTATTCACTAAGTTTTATACAGACCCATTTATAGCAAATATTGTTTGTGCTGCCATCACCACTGTAACAATAGTTTTGCTTCTCACACTAGAGAGTAATAGTGAAATCTTGCATATAATATTATTATAAGAAATTGATTATTATAATAATAATGCATTTGTATAGCATCTTCAGAGAATGTAATCTCTTTCCAGGCAATTTATATTTGCCATAAAGGGAGCACGATTTAAGGGTTAGTGGCAACGTGCACAATATCAACAAGCATTACATATATGCATATAAGTTTCTCTTAATGTGAATGATGGGCATGAGAAGCACTTGTATTTGACCAGCTAGTTGAGTTCTTTTGTTGCGTGCAGCAACCTTTTTCGGTAGTGGCTACACTGGCTAGCTGGTTTATCACAGAGCATGGCTGCAAAGTTTGGCAAGTAATCTGGAGTTTTCTGGAATGGCATGTTGATAGGCTGCTCTTTAATCAGCATGTCATTCAATGGTGTGCCCCTGCCATGCTTAAAGATGCCTCCTTAATTGGTTTACTGCCCGATTAAAAATCTCATAGCTAATATCTTAAACAAGGGAGCGACGACTTTGACATTGTGCTGTTAAAGCTGTGCACACATTTTACTCCCGTATATTGTTAGGATGAGTGTAAGACGTGGTTTACTCATTTAGCACATATGCCACTGCTGGACTATAGCAGTTTGCTTTGCTGGTTTGTTCCTCAGGTACTACAGTCTGTGCAACTCTGCTATCGATGTAAATGCTGTGTCACCACTGCAGCAAGAATGGATACAAAACATATGCAATCGTGTGCCTAAAGACTATTGTACAAAGTTAAAAGCAGCCACAAAGTCTTTTATTAAGGTAGGATTTCAGCAGCAGCTGTTACACTGGCAATCACTTTGATGAATTAGTTTCACAGCCATTTTGTTTCTACAATGACTTTCTAGACCAAAATAAGATGAGCTACAGCTAAGTGGACTATTTTTGCCGTGCAAGGAGCTCAGCAGCTTACGGTGTGCAAATTTTTTGATGGCCATCGATTTCCATTAGCTTACTTAAAACATTAATACCTTTGCATCTTTATGTCATTAGTGCTCTGCTTTGGTCATGTTATGGCGTAATTTTAGCAATGCTGTTGTGTCTGACGCTCGTGATTACAAGAGCCTATGTGATCACTCATAAAGTGTTAGTGCACGATTGCTACACCGTGCTATTCATCAAAGAGCTGTTCCAAAGCTGTATCACTATTTAGTCTTCGAATTAACGGCAGAAAGCCCTGGAAGTATCGCAGCGTGTTATCGGTCTCTCTACATGCAAGCTCGTTACTGTAGCACGTGTGAATGCTCGAACTTGATTTATTACCACCTTCTATGCCGTCAAGCAAGTCATTGCAATCGACATGAGTGCGTGTGCAAGCCATCATTTCAGCATGCGCCTCGTATCGGACAGCTCCAACATATGCATGTACGCACTGTATCAAGCGTAGAGTCGATATTGGAATCGATGAGGATGGGTAATAACTACACTACACTTAGACAAAGCCTCCTACCTCTCCACCATGAGCAGAGATATTCTCAGAGAGGGAAGTCCCTCCACGATGCCATCGTGAGTCTGGCAAGCGGCATGTGCCGAGCAGGCTGGCACACAGTGGGCTGGCATGCAATGCAGCATGACAGCTCGCTATTTCCTCTGCTGAGCAGCCCTGTGATTCTTTGCTAGCTTAACAGGCCCAGCAGAACTATTGGTCTCTATTCAACTGTCCACTGGAAGTCGGGTCTGCATAAGGAGTAGCCAGCCGTTCAATGAATTTGAGTACGGTCCAGTAAAAATTTCTCACACCGCTGCTAGCGAGATCCCTGGAGAGTTAATGTCATCGCTTAAAAGATTACCTGCTGAAAGCAGTGCTATGTTTGTACCAATGGGAATCTCGAAAACCTGCTAAAATATTTAGATTATACTTGTAAAAACTGGAATTCCCCAAAAGAATAGATCTTAGTGCTACCAAAACTATTTTTGTGTCTTTGAAGGTAAATAGAACCGCAAGCCTCTGAACTGCCAGTCAAATTATTCATTGTTGATGTTTAAAATTGTCAGGCTCAAATACATGTTCGATCATCAAGGCTCAAGAGTGCCCCAGAGTGTCAAAACTAATCTTTTCGTAGATGATTGAGTGTTTAATTGGATTTACAAAGGTTGCTGTATAATTTCTTATTGGTAGGGAACACAATATTGTCGGATCACGATCCACTAATGACTTTCTGTCTTGTATGATGGCGACTGCAATGTTTTAGCCTCCCAAACACCCGGTTGAGTTAAATAAGGTTAACTCAAAGCCTCTTCAGTATAGCCAAAATGCTCACAGTATCCCAAGCAAAGGGGAGAGAAAGCAAGATAGGTTGGTGCAGTGCTACCAATCCTATTTGATCAATCGATGTGTCTAAAATAAAGATAGTAATTATAATAGCTACACAAATTTTGACAAGCACCTTGGATAACTTAAATCTCTATTTAGGTGCTTTACAGCTCCCTGCAAGGGTAGCAATAACCAATAGTTAACTAATTAATAATATTAATAATACTACTACTCCATATAGCACCCTCAGAGAGCTTAATCTTTTTCTATGCACTTTACATATGCTGTAAAGAAAGCATGATCGTATGGTTAGTAGTAGCATGCACAATATCAACGAATGAAAAGCAAGGTATCCTGCTTAAGCAAGCCTAGAACTATCGTATAAGCTGACTTAACAGCCTTATTTTTCTAGCAACAGAAGAGCCTTAACGGCTATCACCGCCCTTGCAGTTGGCAATACAGGATTTCCCATGGAAGGATTCGAACCCGCGACCTCGGTCGTTAAGAGCGAGCACCTTACCTCCTTGCTATCGCAGCCCTACAATGCTCTAATGATCTTAATATTTCACGAGTATAACGCCCTAAGAGAACGTAATCTCTCTCCCCATGCTTTACTTATACCCACGACCTAGGTCGTTTTGCATGAGGCATTTGAAGTTAGGTGGGGCACAAGTAAACGATCTAAACCAAGCGAAGGGGTTATACGATGCAAAGCCTGAAGTGAAACTAATTCAGAAAGTTAGGCCGGAGCAAGAGAAAGGAGAGACCTAAAGGTGAGTTACATGATGTTAATGTCGGTACACTGCTAATAAGATGATATTGATCCTGCAATGTTACTCTCATGTGCGGTCGGATGGGGACTTAACATATTTTTACGAGTAAGTAACACTTTTTAAATTTGTTTTGAAAAAATAAACCTGCAACTTATACACTGCAAGTCAAATCATGTCACAATTAAAAACCACTCCTTGCCTAGCTATCTAGACTGCTCAACTTGTTCATATGGGATTAAATACTTTATACTAAACTTTACTTTGTTGACCATGCTATTATTGTCAAACATGTTGGATGGAACTGAAGATGGTGCAATCTATAGGAACGTGACGATTCAGACATTGACAATGTTGCAGAAGACTATGAAGATGTTAGCATGATACTGATGACGAGTTTCTTGCTAACTGTGATGGATTAAGCAAATGTATATTAATGCAAAATGAGCTATTTATTCAGTAATGCTATTTTTCAATAAAAATCTTTTTTCAAAAAATTATCCATAAATTTAGGGTGCGACTTATACTCATAAAAATACGGTACTCTCAGAAACGATGGGGTTGCTTTTCGACGAAACTAGAGGGAGTGACGATAGAACCAACTTACTAGTAAGGGGCAAATCTAGAATTGGTCAGAGATTGGAAAGCAAAAGTGGGCTTGGCCAGCAATCTCCTGTAGCATCTTCAAAATACATGTCCTGTTCCAAAATGACCATTCACCACATGACCACATCAGCTACCCAGTCAGCCTGCATACTTTCAGCTACATACCATTGCAAAAATGCAAGCCTGTTCAGTTTGGAATACCACAGCTAAGTAGGCCCACACATTTGTGACATCTCGTCTAGATTTCTGTTTTCACTGCTTGGAGGTCGTCGTGCCTGTGTAATAAGATGTTTACATGGAGCACAGAACTCTGCAGCTATGCTTGTCTGTCGTAAAAACGCCACTCGTCAATGACCTTCACTGGATTCCCATAAAGCAGCATATCAAATTAAAGGGGCTGTCTTTCAGTTTGATCATTCATTCTCTTCCTCAGCCTACTTACTCAAAATACCTTTTTTCATGTTGTACGTCGTACCAACTGGTCTTCTGATTCAAGTCGTTTGGAGACCGAACCCGAAGTTTGTATGCTCCTAAAAGCTGAAACCCACTCCCGACTGACGTTGAGACATCCCCTGATGTGACAAAATTTAAAACGAAGCTAAAACCAGCCTGTTCATTACTAAATTTACTCCATTTGCAGGCATTGTCCTTTATGTACATATGCAAGCTGACAATGTGCAAGACATCACTAACCAGTTGACATGCTTCTTTTGCAGCACATGTAAACTGCTTAGAAACAGATTTAGTTCTCTCAGGGCGATATGCAAATGTCTTAGATTTTATTGTTGATTAATTTATTGCATTAATTAGTCAAGAATAAAGCAACTTATAAAGTACACTACTTTTTCACCCAGGAAACCGAGTCGGACTACAGAGCAGCAATTAAAAGGAACATGCTGGACTATGTTTTGCTTGATGCCGATGAGCAGGAGAGACTGGGCATACGGCCACCACCAAAGCCATCAAACTCCGCTGGTCGGTACTCCTACCCTTGGCACAGTAGACTGACGACCAGCCGGGAACTCATCAGGCAGGATCTGTTTATCACACACCCAGTCATGTTGCAGCTCCTTTACCACTTCGAGGCCGAGTATGTTGCATTGCGGCTTTTGCATGCTCCCTATTGCTTTTGCCGAGTCATTATTCTCTTCACCAAGGCTTAGTTTAAAAAAGGATAAATCGACAGTAGAGGTAGCAGCTGCGACTACTGGATTTGAGTATATAAATCCATTGGCTGTACACCCTTCCTAGCCCAGTGTGTGCAATAAATCCTGCATGAACTGTATAAATCTAAGATAGCCATGCTGAGGCAGTCAAGCGTGCCTGTGCATACTGACCTGTGGTTGCTTCCCAGCACCCTCTCGTTTAGTGGTTGTCAGGTTTTGCAGTTCGACTGTACACTTTACTCACTCACCGAGCTTGCTCATCTAACGCAACTCAAGCATCTGGTGGGTGCAAACTGAAACTAAAAGTCACATACTGACTCACCTAGTCTGCACTGCGACCATCCTGATGTGCCCATTGGGCTTGGAAAGGGCCAGGGTGACTGCCTGGCTCAGCATTTGGTTTGGGCACTATCACCACTGCCTCTGAGGTAGGCAGGCAAGCTCACATCAAAATCAAAGAAGACAGCTAGTCCTCTGGACCCTATTTCGACTGTCCTGCGTTTAATAGGCATCGATCTGCCTCTGCCATGCATAACTAACATAATAAATATGTTAGCCTCAGGTCATGTCTCAGCACTTTTCAAAAAGGCTGCAGTTGGGCCACAATTCAAGAAAGCTACACTAGACCATGAGAACATTAGCAACTTCTACCCAGTCTCTCTTCTATCTGTCCTATAAATGACACTGGAATGGGTCGTAGTAGACCAGCTGAGCTCATATATTTAAACTTCAAACCTCACTAGTAAGTCCTAGTCTGGTTTAAAGCTAATCACTCCACAGAGTCTGCATTGCTTCGGGTGCATAACGACCGTCTTAGAAATGCAGACTTAGATAGAGTCTCTTTGCTTGTTTTGCTCGATCTTTCGGCAGCTTTTGATACTGTTGACCACCAATTCCTTCTTGAGCACCTCTCACCTTGCCTGCGCATCACTGGCACTGCATTGCAATGAAAGCGGGAGACTCCAGAGTATTGATGTGGATGAACACAGATCATCCGACGAACCTTTGAAATATGGAGTAGCTCAGGGCTCTGTACTTAGTCCCATTATTTTAACGGTTTATGCTCTATCTCTAGCCGATGTGATTGATAGTGTTGTGAATCAGTGTCTCCGGCGGCGGCTGTTCTTGTGGAGTCTCACAGAGACACGAGCAGGCGAGCGTGAGCTGTCAACGAGACTCAATCTTTATTTCCTCAGCTGCACCGAGTCAATTTCAGAACCACCTGCTGCAGGAGAGGCATACATTAGTGGCCGAGGCTGCTGTGTTAATTACAATAGTAGGCGCACACAACACTCGGCAGAATATAACCTTTCACTTGCATGTAGATGATGCTCAGTTGTACCTTTGCTTTGATTCCTCCCAGCCTTCGAGTACGTTGAATTCTCTCAACTCCCTTGCTGCATGTATTGATGACATCCGGACATGGATGGCAGCAAAGTTCCACTAAATTGAATGATGATAAAACCAAGTTATCAGTTAGGAGAAAACCAAGTGTAGTTCAAAAATTGGAACGGTTAGCACACACAACTGGCTCTGCCAACATACATCATGTAGAATCTGCACGAAATCTAGGTGTCCTGTTCTAAAGTGACCTTTTATTAGACGACCAAATCAGCTCCACAGTCGTCTGCTTACTTTCATTTACATAAGATTGCTAAAAATTTGGGCTTGTTTAGGCAGGGATACCACATTTAAATTGATCAATGCATTTGTGACATCCCCTCTTGACTTCTGTAACTCACTGCTTTCTGATCTACCGACCTGTACAATCTGGTGCTTACAGTTTGTGCAAAAATTCTGCAGCCAGGCTTGTCAGTCGTGAACACCACAGTGGCCACATCACAACGCTTCTCGCCGACCTGCACTGGTTTCTAGTGAAGCCATGCAACGCATCGACTTCAAGGTTCTGTCACTCACTTTTAGGTCCCCTCATTCATTTGCTCCAGCCTACCTATCAGATATACTCCCCCGCCAGGCTAACCACCCTACCATTTGCTTTTTGGAATCTAATCACTTATATATACATCGTACGAACCTCAAATTCTGTGGGGACTGTGCCTTTAGTTCGTATGCTCTCAAAGCCTGGAACTCACTCCCGACTTGCGCTACGACATCTCCTAACTTGATAACATTAAAAAAAACTAAAAATTACTTATCACAGCATTTTGTTAGCCCATGAGATTTGTCCTTTGTGTGCCTATGCCTGCTGACACTGTGCACACTGCCACTAACCATATTTTCATGCTGACTTTGTGCATGTCACCTCTAACTATTTTAAGCTTGCTGTTTATTGAGCATGCTATCATTAACCAATCGATCGTGCTACGTTTACAGCAAATGTAAAGCGCCTAGAAAGAGATCGAGTTATCTCCGGGCCCTATAACAAATGTATTATTAATTATACTATTATTATCTGCTACTACTACTTCCAGCTGCTACATGCATAGCTGAATAGGCAGGTATGGCTTGCCATAACCAAAAAGACTTCCTAAGCATCTCCTGATAGGTTTTATCCCTCAAAAAATACTACTGCTGAACTCGTCACCATTAGTCCACCTTACCCTCTTCACTTGTGCCCTCACTTTTTGCTTGATTATTTTAGATATGGTGATGTTCGACTCATTGACATAGCAGGCCTCAGGAATGTCATGCCACTGACTTTAGAGCAATTCAAGAATCACATCATAAAGTCTAGTGCCAAGTGCGCTCAGCTCCTTCGGAATAAATGGGTACGCAAGTGTTGTGACATGATCAGTGCCCAGCGAGACAGAATAGAAGAATGGATGACAAGTGACTCGGTAAGTGGAAGGCTAACATACAGATTAGCAATGAGAAAGGGGAAGTCGATAGTGGTTCACTAAGGCAATAGTTACCTGTTGGACCTACATTGTGCTTTAAGTCGGGTGCCGTTGGTGGGCTCGAGCTTAACTCGAGATCACTTTGTCACGTTCCTGCTTTTTTCTTCTTCACCAAAATGGAAATTTAAAAAAGTCAATCTGATCGCGATAATAAATGTAAAACCTTGTTTGGGTTTTAACTACCGACATTATTTTGTTATATTTTTACATAGGATAATCATGCCTCTTATTACTAATTTTCAAAATGCCATCTATCAAAAGTACTGATTTGTGAAATCTGAACACATTCATCATAACTCAATTCAAAAAATTGTATGACCAGGGATCTTCCCACGTTATTGTAAGCATAATGCTTATCCCACTTACAAAAGGCCTCATTTTTTGGGCGAGATCGTGTTTTTCATTTTCATTTTCATTTCTGACTGTACTAGTTAAAGGATTTGGATCACACAGCTGCCTAGACTGTTTGTCTCCCAATAGTAACCGCTATCACTTTATTTTACTGCAGAATTGTTGTTGTAAGTTAACTAGAATCTGCAAAGGGTCTGAAGAACTTATTTGGCCATTTGATCTTCAGAAAGTGAAAGACAGCAAACTAAAAATGAGCGGTATCTTTTAGAACGAGGTTAATATTTGTTTGGTAATGCCTAAAGTGCTATTGTAGTGATGACATACTTTATTCTGCAAAGCTTTAGATATCATCAGTATTTTTTATTTCTATTGAACTATTATCAGCCTGTCCTGCTCTATCGAGGAACACTGAACGGTTCTCTGGCAATATTCTCCTTTTTTCAGCTTGTCTTGCCAAAGCTTAGTAAGAAAATAAGCAGTGGTCAGAGGATTCGGTTCTCATGAAGCGCAAGGTGGTTTGGTACTTGGTGACCTTATTGAGCTTCAGCAGCAGCTTAGCCCACTGTGGGATATCATTTGCAAATAAGAGGCCTATAAGGATGGAGCCAGTCTTCAGATCAATGCCTGGCGTTAGTCATTTTCGGTCGAAATATGTGAATTGATATAATCTTACTTCTGGTTTATGAGGATGTGGACTTAACTCCCCATAACAGCATCGTATTTATTTCTAGATTTACGATATTCTTCTTAAAATTGTTTGCTTTACTGTAAATCTGACTGATGATTCAGTCTTATATTTTTATATTTTAATGGCAGATGATCCACGGTGAGTGAGCTATTGTCCACCAAGCCGAGCAAGAATGCAAATGATCTGTTCTTTTAGGCTCGACAGCATGGCTATGAGGCCCGGCTGTTTAGTAATATGGAATTACTCTTAACATTAACGGTAAAATAGGATATATTTATAGCACCGGTAAGAGGACTAAATTTATTTCTCGGTACTTCGCATATTGTTATGTAGGCATGACCCTCGCTAGTTCAGGTAGCGGCACAATCCGTGTCATGTGTAGAGACCTGCCTCTGGCAATGCACCAAACGGTAATCATGACACAGCACTCGAAATTGTTCTAGTGTCTCAAAAAACTACTCTGAATTAGCAAAAGCACAAAACATTGCCTGTATATTTTGGTTGATGCGGCAGGTAACTTCTAAAGACTCACTAACAAGCTAACAGCAGCTTTTGCTCACCTCTGTGACTCACCGAGTAGCAGACCTTTCCCAAGAGTAATACTGTAAAGTAATACTAAAAAGTGATACTGTGATATAGCAGCGATGGTTTAATAAAAGATATCAATCTGGGTAGTAGCCCACATTGGCTCAAAGCAGTTTCTCAGCTTTATTTGAGGTCGCTAATTTATTGTTTCCATCTGGTATATGGCATATATTTATAGTGTTTAAATACGTTTGAGACCTATTGAACAACTTCTTGTGTTCTGGGGGATATTTTTGTCGCCTTCCAAGTGTCAATACATTACCTTATAAGTTATCTAAACTAAAACACATGATTAAAATAATGTTTATTGGGTATTTGTACTGATGGTGTACACCTTGAACTCCATCTGGGTAAATATACTTGTAGCTCTGGGCAAGGCAAGCTATGCATTGTGCATATTAGGACTTCTTGATGTGCATGCTTCATGTGGAGCAGTCCACCTGCTCATGGGCATAGCAAGGTGGTACCTAATTAGACCTTTTAGGAAGAAGCATGTCAAGTGCCTTAATAATAAGAATAATTATAAGAATACTACTACTAATACTAATAATAAGAAAGTCGCTTAGAGCTCGAGAACTAAATTAACAATTTTGTAATGATAGCACTCGAGGCATCAGCACGAATAATCATACCACAAAGGTCAACTCACATGGACCCAGTAAAGGCTGCAAAGAAAAGGTGTGTTTTTAGTTTCTATTTTAGCATAGTCAAGTCAATGGTTGTCATAACACCACTCGGGAGTGAGTTGCTTTGGGACCATACAAGCTAAAGGCACGGTCTCCAAAGACTTTAAAGTTGGCTTGAGGTACGTCTAAACGATTTGAGTGGGCGAGCAGGTGGTGTGATGCCTAGCCTGAGTGGGAATTATGTCGGATAGGTAGGCCAGAGCAAGAAAGGATGAGAGCTAAAAACGAATGGCAAAACCATAAAGTCAATGTGTTTCTCGACGGAGGGGCCAGTCTAGGTCGCTGAGAAGTGTTGTAGTGGGGGGGGGCAACTGTGACGTCACGACAGACAGGCTTGGCTGCTGAGTTTGCACCAATTTCGAGCACGTTAGTGCACAGGCCGGAAGATGAGTTACAGTAGTCGTGACGGATGTCGAGAATGCACGGAACAGCTTGGCTGTGGTATTCCTGTCTTTGCCGGCCTGCAGTCTTTTAGTGTTATATAGCTTAAAGTCGGCCGACTTGACCTTGGAGCTGATGTGGTCGCATAGGGAAATGTTGCTTTGGAAAAAGACACCTAGATTTCGTTCAGGTGATGAGGGAGATGAGCTTGCAGAGCCGGTTTTGAGCGTTAAGGTATACGATTTCTCAGTTAACTAGGTTTGACCCTAACCGGTAAGTTGGTTTTATCGTCATTCGATTTGATAACGTTTGTAGCTGGGACAAGGTGCAGCGGCAAGACCTGAGGGTAAGGGCATACTTACAATGTTGGTTATGCAAGTCACCGGCAAATCTTTGCATTGCATTAAGAGAACAATGGTCTAGAGGACTAGTATTCTTCTGATACTGGGACACGAACTTCGAGATAAGGTCACTAATGGCCGGCTTGCATGTGAGCATCGTGGTTCTCCAAGGAATTGAGGGAGTGGAGTCAAGTGGGGATGATACTGAGAGAGAGAGAGAGAAAGAGAGAGAGAGAGAGAGAGAGAGAGAGAGAGAGAGAGAGAGAGAGAGAGAGAGAGAGAGAGAGAGAGAGGAGTTCAGTGGGTTAATTAGTTTAGGATGAACTCTCGGATCTTATCTGTTTTGCTGACAAAGAAGCTAGAATATAGACCCAAGGGATCGCCATAAGGATTTTGTATATGCTGACCTGGAAGTGGCTAAGGAGATAGTTGATTGTCGACAACAGCATATTTGAATTTTTCATCTGTGATTCGACTATTTTTGTATACTAGCCAGACTTGAGCTTTGCTAGAATACATTATATTAGCTACAGTAGTCCTCGTAAGGCAGTATATGGAAAGCCAGTCCTGATCTTATGTATGCTTTCTCAAACGTTTACTTCTTAGATCCGTTGTAGCTAGTTTAATATACGTGGTAACCCATAGGCTATTTGGGAAAGGGTCTATAGTATGCTTAGTCAGAGGAGAAAACTCGTCTACAACGTCGCCTTGTGTGGTTTTATACCATTTCATCAAGGATGACAAGTTCGTGGATTGAGCAGCAGAGGAGAGAAAATATATTAGCTAGTGCTTGAAATTTGGCAATTGAGGCATTAGTTGAGTCGTCGAAATTTATGTTAATATCTCACAAGAGTAGAAAGGGACGATATCTGACACACCTAGTCAAAATAAGGAAAGAAAACCTGAAATGAAATATGGGTGTTGATAGATTACTGCAACCATTGGCAACTTACTTTTGGAGGCACTCAAAACAATAGATTTGAAAGTATGCTTTGAGGTGACTGCAAACGATTTAAATGTTGAGGGAGGGCATTGCAACAATGGAAATTTCACCAGTTTTGATTACTCTTGAGGGAATGAAAGACAGCGAAGCCTCTCTGGGTTGCGCCAGTTATGGTTTAGTAGTTAGTTTATTTCAGCCAGGTCTTCGTGAAAGCAGGCAGGCCGAGGGCCCCAATAAAAATTATGCCTAGTTTTATTAGGGGTTAATTTCGCATTGAAATGCATTCTATGAGCATTTTTTAGCATTGACCACCTGGATTATATTATGGGTAGGTTTATAGCAGACCTGTTGACCACTAATTTAAGATGATTCACAGCAGTGGTTCAGGTAGAGCGTGCTGGACGGCTCAAGGAACAGCTCGAAATGCTTAACATAAGCAACATCTGCCCCTTAACCTTCTCTTGCTACGTCTGGGCTTCTTGTGGGAGACTTTCAATTGACGAACCCTGGCAGCAGCAGCAGCAAGCAAGAATGCATTTTAACGGCAATAGCAACCGATGATTGACATCAACGACCTTACTGAATCGTAAAGTCACTTAAGTAAGAGTCAGCCAAAGTTATAGTCACAGCCTGCTGGGATTCAGAAGCAATAAGGGCCAATAGTGAGCAGGCCTCGGGGAAGAGTGTGGTAACCGGCCGGGTTACACGCAGCAAGCATTTAGATGTCCATAGGAACGAAATTTCTGACGTGCTACTGTCAAACAGCAAATATGCAAACTTAAAATAGGCCTTCAGCTTTCTTATGATTGGCTGCCTTAGGATTGTGCTAGGTCAAGTTTTGTCACCCTGGTTAGTTTATAAGTTACATAATTGTGGGATGCATATGCTCCAGTTGTGACCTTTTAATTGCATTGGTAAAATGCGAGTTTAGCTCTTAAAAGCTGAAATTCGTGCCTAGTTGTTTGCTAACATACTCAAACATATACATTACATTGATATATATATATATATATATATACATATATATACACACACACATATATATATATATACATACATATATATATATATATATATATATATATATATATATATATATATATTAGACTGGTATTGATACTACATGTCAACTTGAGCAGTTAAATTACAAATGCTCAGTAAGTACATGTATGCCTGTGTGTTCATGTACCCATGTACATGTGCATCCATGCACCTCCAGTGCCTTGCATGTATGCCCACATGTATACATTCTCCTGAAGTTATTGGCTGCTCTTAAGTATTGTCTTTCTTACTGAGGAGGCCACCTCTGTTGCTTAGGATACCAGGCAAGACAGAATGGAGCACTTCTTTAACAGTTGTGCATGTCTCATGGCTAACCTTGTGAGGACCACGATCAAGAAGTCTATCAACGATTTGGTTGCCTTTATTGAAGAATACTATAAAGGCAATGCTTATGAAGGCATCTACGACATCTATCATTCAAGTCTAGCCTTGCCGGTCTTGCAACAAGCTGTCATCATTTTCCTGGTAGGCATGACTGCTACGGCTTTATGCTCAAGCACAATTTTATAAGCTCCTATCGTATGCCCTAGAATTTCCTGGCAGCATCTCTGGCAGCGAAATTGGATGCAAGCTCTAGGGAAATGGGGCAAATGATTTGGCTTGCAATTGAAGGGCTCGCCACCTTGCGTGCTTCTGAATAGCAAGAGTGTATGGTTCAGGTCCTACCTCAGTGGGAAACTCCAGAGTATTGATGTGAACAGATCACCTGAGGAACCTCTGAAGTATGGGGTACCTCGGGCTCTGTGCCTAGTCCCGTTTTTTTCACGGTTTATACTCCCCCTCTTGCCGATGTGATTGCAAGGCACAATCTGGGCTTTCACTTCTATGCAGATGATACTCAGTTGTACCTTTGCTCTGATCCCTCCCAGCCCTCCAGCACGTCAAATTTCCTCAACTCCCTTCGTGCATGTATTGATGACGTCCTGACATGGATGGCAGCAAACTTTCTTAAATTGAATGGTGATAAAACTAACTTACTGGTTATGGGCAAACCAAGCGTGATTCAATAATTGGAAAGCCTAACCCTCAAAATCGGCTCTGACAGCATACCTCCTGTTGAATCTGCACGAAATCTAGGTGTCATGTTCCAAAGTGCCCTTTCGTTAGATGTCCACATCTGCTCCACATTCAAATCTGTTTACTTACAGCTACATAAAATTGCTAAAATTCGGGACAGCTTAGACAGGGATACCAAATCTAAATTGATCCGTGGATGTATGACATCCTGCTCTACTTATGTAACTCACTGCTTGCTGGTCTATTTACCTGTGCAATCAGGCACTTACAGCTGGTGCAAAACCCTGCTGCCAGGCTTGTCTGCTGTGAGTGGTGCAGTTGCCACATTACACCATTTCTCGCCACTTGCACTGACTCCCAGTCAAGGAGTGCATCTATTTCAAGGTTCTGTCACTCCCATTTAAGTCTCTTCATTCATTTCCTCAAGCCTACCTATCAGATCTACTCTTCCACCAGGCTAAGCATCGCACCGACTGTTTTTCTGAATCGAATCGTTTACATATACCTCGTACCTGAAATCCTTTTTAAAAAGTGCCTTTAGCTCGTATGCTCCCCAAGCCCTGAACTCACTTCCGACTTGTGTCACGACATCCCCTGACTTGATTACGTTTGAAAAGAAACTGAAAAAGCATCCATTTATCACTGAATTTAGTGGGTCCCTGTGATTCGTTGTTTACGTCCTTATTTTGTGCTGACACTGCATGCTGCTAATCATATTTGCATGCTGACCCTGTGTATGTCACCCCTAACCATGTTATGCTTGTTGTCATTGAGCATGCTACCACTAACAATTCGATCGCATCCTTTTGCAACAAATATAAAGTGCCTAGAAAGAGTTTGAGGTCTCTGAGGGTGCTATATCAAATGTATTATTGTTATTATTATTATTATTACTAGTGTAGAGCAGTGATATGCCAAACCGTTAGACTTGGGTGTGAGGGTAGTGAGAGAGCTTTCAAATAAAGAGCAATGGCTGGAAAGATAGAGGATGAATATCATGAGATGCAAAAGGGCTCAGACTAATGAGAGAACATACCAGATTTTTTATTAGGCCAGATGAGATCGGTGTTTTAAATCTGTGCTAAGTACATCCCCGTCAGTGTAGCTGGAGCTCAGTCTGTTGGCAAGCAATGGCCGATGGAAGTGGGACTTAATCAGCTTGTAAAAATTGAACATCAATTTTTCTCGATCCATCTTATCTCTGCAGTCGTTCATTTTCTATCGGTTGGCGACCATTAACTGTTTCCATTGCTCATTGGTCTGCAAACCAATTTTATGTTAACGGCATTGCTTAAAGTAGGTATGTGTAGCTAGTGCAATAATGTCTAAGCTAATCTCCTTATAAGTCTTAAGCAGGATTGATTGCTAAAATCTCGTCCTTCCTTTCTGCCTGAAAAAACATTCAGAACACGTGGGTCCATTACGGCAATCGGGGTAGTGTGCCGACCTTCGAAATTCACCTCATCCGGAAAGGATTTGTATACACTGTACTAGCGTCCTAATGCAGATAAAAAGCGGTTCACAATTCTTGGTCTCACCTTCGAGTCACAGTTTGATCTAGCCCTAAGAAACTTAGTGGAACTTCTGCAGACCCATTTGCTGTGCAGAAACGCATGCACACTGTTGATGTTACACAAACCAGCTCACTGTAATTCATTTCCATTTTAAATCTATTTGTAATTATTAAATAAGCAAGGTGTTCGCTCTTCACGACCCAGGTCATGAGTTCGAAACCTGCGGTGAGCGATTCTTTATTGCCCGGTGCAAGCGGTTGTGATAGCCATTAAGGCTGTTATGCCAGTACGTAAATGAGGCTGTTAAATCAGCTATTTTATTTGTATTAGTCCTGCTCTGACTTGTAGGCCGAAACTGCAGAAATCTCAAACCAGTTTATACAGCTAGACTATGTCTTAATGTGTGGGTCTAACTAATGTTAAACCATTTAACCGTTGTTCTATTCTGATCTGTGCTGCTATTTTCTCTACTTAGATGACTCTTTTTATTATTTGGGTACCGTATTAAAAATTCTGCTCGATCAAGACATTAGACTTAGGTGCAAATGGTCTCTCCACACACTGTCACAGGAATCATTATGCCTATTCTCATTGGTAGTGTACTGGCCATACTTGGTATTTGCTGGTAGCATTTGGTTGTAATAATACAAGTGAGTGCAGATGCTCCTTCACTGGAACAGTATTGGCAAAAAATGCGCTTTTTATGGTTAGAAGTAGGTTTCTTTCACTTGGCTAACTTCAGATCTTAGTGAATGTCAGATTCTTAACTTGAGACTGTTGGCATGAGATGTTTTAACTCTCTAAGTTCTAGACATGGAGCATATGTCTGCAATTCTTTTGCACCGATGACATTTTCTTCCCCGCGGCAGATACTGGTTTTTAATTTGTACTCCTTGGGTATTTTCTTGATACAGTCAGGCTTCTCACGTTTTATTATTTGCATAGGATGCATGCTGTCGCAACCGACTGGTCACCGAGAGCCAATCAGGCTTTTAGTGCATTGTTAGAAACTCTCCATCATACCAATCGCCCATTCCTAACAAGTTTTTAGATCGCAGATGTGCATGCACTTACTTCAAAAGCTAATTTGTGCTATGAAGATACTTTCAGGACGTATATATTTAATGTCAAATGGTCAGGATGAGCACCGGTCCAATTGTTACCTGGTGGAGCTTCCTTGTGCAAAGTGACTTGTTATGGTAACTTATGTCAAGCAAATTACTTGGAGTCAAAAAGGTTTTCATTGATACTATTGCTATTCTCTGTAGTCTGTTCTCTGCAGTTTCAGTATGAATTGAGGTTCACACGGAGGGATCCTTTCCAGGTCGAGGATTTAGATGCAAGCACCATATTAATCTCGCCAAGCTTCGATGAGCTAAGTGCGGGATTTCATGAGATGATCGATCATATGATTACAAGTGTCCAAACATTACCACGAGTCGAGCAATTCTTGTTTCAAGAGGTGGAGAACCTTGAAATATCTCCTCTAAGCAGCATGCGCATAGAAGAGGATGTGCCAGTGCTGGCCAAACGACGCATCTCTAAAGTCGTCCTGAGCAACAGCAGCGGTCCTCGCAGGTAAAGCGATGCGTGTAATCAATGTTGTTAGCAGCTTCGATGGTGTATCAGCAAGTAATTATTTTTTGTTAGTTGCATACTTGGTAGGTTTATCTTTCTGCTCATCGTGCTCACTTTTTGTTACTGCTGCTGCTGGTCCTCACAATCTAAAAGTTCAGTCGCTCATACTAGGCAATAATACTAATAATAAGACATTTACATAGCATGCACCATCACGACTCTAAATCTCTTTATTGGCACTTTAATATGTTGTAAAGAAATCATGTTCTAAGGTTAGTAATAACATGCACATTGTCGGAACTCATAAGGTCACAAAGGACAATTCACATGAACCTAGCAAATGCTATGAGGAACAGGTGCATTTTTAGCTTTTGTTTAAACTTCGTCAGGGCAGGAAGTGTCGTGACGTCAGCTGGTGTGAGTCCCAGCCTTTGGAAGCGTGCGAACTAATGGTGCAGTCTCCAGAGGATTTGAGGTTAGTTAAAGGCACAGCTAGGCAATATGAGTTATAAGAGCACTGGTACCATGTCTAGTCTGGTTAGGAAGTAGTCCAAATAAGTAGGCTGTAACGAGTGAATGAAGAGGTCTAAAAATGAGGGGCAAAACCTTAAAGTCGATAAACCAGCGCAGATCCATGAGTAGTGGTTAAGGTGGCAATTGTGAAGTTCACTGCAGACAAGCCTCGAAGCTGCAAATCCGGTTTCCCACCTGAGTTTTAAAACTGATCTTGCCATTAATGTGACTGAAGGATATTGATTTAGCTTGGGCTTGTTCATTTCTGTACATGAGCAGTGACCTGAGAGACCTTGAGAGGATCTCGATAACTAGATTCTGTTGTGGGCATGCTCATACTCTTTGACCACAGGTATTGCCGGCATAATCTTTGTGTAAGCATTATTTGGCATGAGAGCATTTTTTTAATTATCTTGTTTATCGGTCGGTTACATGTACAAGATGAGGGTTTGAGAATTTTCTATGAATGAAACTCTGGTCTGTTTTAGCAGCTCAATGTGCCGTTAGTTAGCTTTCATATGATTGGCACATTTTTCTTCTCCGGCTAACAAGTAGATAGCAACAGCAATGCTTGGAGCACCAAATTAAACAGAAGAATGTGCTTTTGTCAAGTTCCTATTGCTTAATAACTGCCTTGAAGAATTGTACAGGCCAGATCAAACTGTGATCTAAAGGCAAGGCCAAGAGGCAGTCCGGAAGGGCTGCTTCGCGATGCTTTGGAGTTCGTCTGTTTGGCTCCAGCGAACCTGGCACATTCTGAAAACATAGCATACAGTGTCTCGCTGTCATCTTCTATGCTGCCTCTGCATTCATACCTACAGAAAGGTCTATCATAGCAAACTAATGCTCTGCTGCCAGGATCTCACTGCTTTCTGAAAAACAACCAATTATCTCTCGTGTGGGGGTATGATGGGAATTGTACCCTTTACTTTTAGTTTGACTTCTCTCGTGCTTTTTAGCTACGTTTCAGTTTATGACCCGTTCGTTCACCTGCTATCTCCAGAGGCCGATAAGCAGGTAGATAGATTCACTAGTAAGGACCGACATCTACGCGAGTATGTTAAGGAGATTGAAAAGCTAAAGCTTCTTGCATCACAAATATCGTCTACCCCAACCTTTGTGCCGATGCACCTCTTCCAAATGAACTGTGACAGAATAAAACAGGTACGAATCCTTAATGCTGATGCTAACAAATACGGGTTACCTGTCACCCAATGAAGATATACATGAGTCACCAGTTTTTTTTCACTTTCAGTGGCTGATTGAAAAAAGCCGTGCACTTTGCATGAAAATGACTAACAATGTGGCACTGCTAAGCAGAAATTTCAACCGTGCAATATGCGATCAGTATGAGGGCATTGTGCAAAAGCTTACAGCCAGCATTGAGGATACCACAAAATTGGTCGATACAATAAACTTTGTGGAGGCCCTGAAGTCTGGTGATCTTCTTCAGCTGCAGGTAAACTATTTTGCATGTTGCTCAAATTTAGATATAATCTTCGCGGCATGATCTTAAATGGCTTCTTCCTGACGCCGCTTGAAATTTTATTTACCTGTTTGTTTTAGCTTCTTTATGTACACACTTACTTAGGTATAATTAGTGATCTTGGCACACTGCCTATAAAAATACTCAACAATGAAAAACTTCCAGCCACTAAGAGTAATCACCGAAACAAATCAGCTTCCGAGCTGTGGCTATTTCAACTTGTCTCTAGTTTCATACGGGTTTCTAATAAGCTTTTAATATTTGCAGACACTAGATGTTTTATTTTAATTTGTATTTGAAGCTGAGATTATGCAACCGTGTATCAACCAATTCGACTATAAACCTGCACGTGAAAATCAAAAGCCATGCATTTTTATTCTACTTGGTAAAATTTATTTTTGTTTCCTACTTGTAGGAGAAGCTTAAATTAGCAGCAGAGAATCTGCTGTTTCTAATGGACTATGCGGTCTTGCCTGAGGAAGACTTGATTGCTAACAGCACCACGTTCGGATGGCAGGCCCGTATTGTGCCAATAGTAAAAAATGGGTATGCCTTATTTTGGCTGGTAATTAAGTGAACCATTGCATGCTCTTTTAAAGGGTGTTTCAGTGTGTTCAACTGTATTACAGGGAGTCCCAGCTTGCCAAAGAGTTCGATACAGCCATACAGCGTTTGGAAAACACGAAGAAGAAGTTTACAGAAAAGATCAACGAGTTGCAGAAAAGGCTGAAGGAGTACTCGAGCAAAGATCGCATGTCAGAGGCTGATAACTACCTAAGAGATCTCGAGGATATCCAAGCAAAATTAAACGACTTTCTTAACGAGGTTCTTATTTTATTTAATGATAACATAAAGCGCATCTTTATTTGGCTGCTACTGTCTGATAATTATTAAATTTTGCAGAGGGTCAGAATAAACAAAGAGGAGACCTTGTTGAATTTGGAACAGCAGACTCCTTATACAATTATCAACGATCTTATCACCATGAAAGAGCCGTATGATAAGCTGTGGTCAAACGCAGTACGCTTCCAGCAGCAGTACGAGAAGTGGATGAATGGGCCACTATTGGGCGTCGATGCAGCAGAAGTTGAAGAAGAAGTGCAGAACTTTTGGAAAACAGCCTATAAGTTAACGAAGCAATTTGCTCATCCGGATTTTCGTGGTCCTTTGCGTGCATCTGCTACAATCAAGTCGAAGCTTGAGAAATTTAAAATTAACATGCCACTCGTACAATGTCTCTGCAATCCAGGCTTGAAAGAGCGCCATTGGGACCGCATGAGTGAAAAGGCAAGTACACTGCAATCATACCTGTGTTTTTGGATAGTTTTCTTACATACTTTTATTATTGTTTCTCTGTAAACATAATTTTTTATTTTTCCACCACGTTTTTTATCTCCGTGAGCTTTATGCAATGATTTTGCTTCATCTGCGCGAAATTGTCTGCAGCCTGCTGCCGAGTTACTACTTACTAAAATGCATTCGGGCAGTTAACACGGTAATTGCCTATAGAGCCTTTTGGCATCTGTGAAGCGCTTGAATAGAGATTTATTTCTTTTAGGGTGCTATACAAATGACTTTGTATATATATATAACTGCTGTTAAATAGTTGTGTAATACATATATATGATTGTTTTTATATGTATAGGTCGGCATAAATATTAGCCCAAAGGAGCAGACACCACTTAATGATATGCTCAGCGTTGGCCTGGAGAAGTACATTGAAGACTTGAGTGCAATCAGTGTTCAGGCCAGCAAGGAGTTTGCGCTTGAGAATGCATTGAAGAAAATGAAAGGTGACTGGGCTGGCATGTCTTTTAACTTCGTGCCCTACAAGGATACTGGCGTTAGCATCCTTGCAGCTTTTGATGATGTGCAAGTACTGCTTGAGGATCACGTCGTAAAGACTACTACAATGAAAGGGTCACCGTTTGTGGCTCCTTTTGAGAAAGAAGTCAACGAATGGGATGGATCATTGGTGAGTTATTTATGATTTTATCTTTTGCTAATATATGTTGGATATTGCATTTTGTTTCCTAACGAAGTTACCGGTGAAAGATCACTGGTAAAACATCTGCTATTTGCACTCGTTTTACCTTTTCTCCTAGCATCGAATGAAAGCAATCTTGGACTCCTGGCTAAAAGTGCAAGCTGCTTGGCTATATCTGGAACCAGTTTTTGGTTCTCAGGACATTCGGAATCAAATACCAGTGGAAGGCAAGATGTTTGAGGAAGTCGACAACCATTGGTGAGTGCATTTCCCCCCAAAACATCATTTCAATTCACGGCCCAGATGCACAGCATGTTTTCTGCTTTATCGGAGCAGTAATAGACTTTTTTCATTTATTTCTTTTGTTATCCACTATTAAAAAAACTTGCATTATGGCATTATGGCAATATGGCATTCTTGGAGATTTAGTTAAGTAAAATATTTTAGTTCAAAGAATCATGGCCTTTTCAGGAATTTACTAGAATAATTTTCCAGTATTGATGACAAGTCCAGACCAAAACAATTAACATATTTCTGTAGTTTTTGTCAATTCTTTTTACTGCCACTTATAGATAAGTGATTTGGTTTGAGAACTTCCTCATCATGACAACAGAGATGCATTTTGGAGTCGCATATTTGTTTAATTCTTAATGGATCTCATGCTTTACGTGCCATATTCATACCTTTCTGCTCCATCAGCATCCAGCATAAACGTCGTGGCAGACCAGCTGAACTCATATATCGAAACCTCACACCTTGCTAGTAAGTTCCAGTCTTGCTTTAGAGCTAATCACTCAAAAGAGTCAGCATTGCTTAGGGTATACAACGACCTACTTAGGAATGCAGACATGGGTAGAGTGTCTCTGCTTGCTTTGCTCAATCTATCGGCAGCTTTTGACACCATCGATCACAAAATTCTTCAAGAGCGCCTCTCATCTCGCCTGGGCATCACTGGCACTGCTCTGCAGTGGTTCAGGTCCTATCTCATTGGGAGACTCCAGAGTATTGACGTGAATGGACAAAGATCATCTGAAGTACCTCTGAAATATGGAGTACCTCAGGGCTCCGTGCTAGGTCCGGTTCTTTTCACGGTTTATACTCTGCCTCTTGCTGATGTGATTGCCAAGCACAAGATAGGCTTTCACTTCTATGCGGATGACACTCAGTTGTACCTTTGATTTGATCCCTCCCAGCCTTCGAGCACCTCAAATTCTCTCAACTCACTTGCTGCATGTATTGATGACATCCGCACATGGATGGCAGCAAATTTTCTAAAACTAAACGATGACAAAACTAACTTACTAGTTATGGGCAAACCCAGTGTGATTCAGAGATTGGAAAGGCTGTCTCTCAAAATTTGCTCTGCCAGCATATCTCCTGTCGAATCAGCTCGAAATCTATGTGTCATATTCCAAAGCGACCTCTCGTTAGACGACCATATCAGCTCCACAGTCAAATCCGCCTATTTTCAGCTTCATAACATTGCTAAAATTAGGGCTTGTTTAGATAAGGATACCACGTCCAAGTTGGTTCATGCATTCGTGACATCTCGTCTCGACTTCTGCAACTCACTGCTTACTGGCCTACCAGCATGTGCGATCAGGAGATTGCAGCTGGTGCAAAACTCTGCAGCTAGGCTTGTCTGTCGTGAGCGTCGCAGTTGCCACATTACTCCACTTCTCGCCGACCTGCACTGGCTACCAGTCAAGCAACGGATTAACTTCAAGGTTTTGTCGCTCACTTTTAGGTCCCTTCATTCTATGGCTCCAGCCTATCTCTCCGACATACTCCCCCATCAGGCCAAGCATCGTACCACCCGCTTTTCGGAATCCAACAGTCTAGAAATACCCCGTACAAACCTTAAATCCTTTGGAGACCGTGCATTTAGTTCGTATGCTCCCAAAGCCTGGAACTCCCTCCTGACGTGCGTCACAACATCCCCTGACTTGACCACATTTAAAAGGAACTTAAAAACACACCTATTTAGGACAGCCTTTAGTGGGTCCCTGTGATTCGTCCTTGATGTGCTTATGCGTGCTGACACTTTACATGCTGCCACTAACCACATTTGCATGCCGACCCTGTGCATGTCACCCCTAACCATGTTATTCATTTTGTTTGTTTTTCAAGCATGATTTTACTTACCATTCAATTGCATTTCCCTTTGCAGCAAATGTAAAGCGCCTAGAGAGAGATTAAGTTCTCTGAGGGCGCTTTATCAAGTACATTTTATTATTATTATTAACGTGAGCAGGTTCAGTGCCTTATAATAAGGAATTTTCTATTATTGATATTTGCCAATTTATTTTGAAATGCCTTGGAATCTTTAGTTTTTATTGAATTGTCTAGAAATTCTTGTCACACTGCTATAGGTCTTTTGGTGAGCCGTGATGGCACACTAGGCAAGGCGGTTGCTTTCACGACCTCGGTCCCGAGGTCGTGGGTTCGATTCCTGCGGTGGGCGATCCTTTATCGCCACTGCAAGCTGTGGTGATAGCCGTAAAGGCTCTTCTGTCACCATACAAAAAAGGCTGTTAAATCAGCTACGATTTATTAATTCCTGGTGAGCTTGATTTACTTTTTAAGGCGAACAATGATAAAGAATTCTTTGAAGAACACCAAAGCATTATCAGTGGTGTCACAAGAAAATATGCTTGAGAAATTGAAACATTCCGAGGTAGGTGCTGTTGCTGTTTTACCTCTAAACTTTCATTCCGTTATGGCAAGTCTCTTATCATGCTGTTAACCACTACGGTAAGAAAATAGAAAGAGCATCGAAAATTGCCACCATTTTTCAAGGCAGCGATGGTTTGCTGGCTTCACGAGTCAAAACTCTCTTACGTGACACCCACATAGTCTGTGTGGCTTTGTGGAGTTACAGATGGAGATACATTGCATTATATTACATAATACGCCTGCTCATCTCATTAATTGGCTTTTTAGTCAATGCTTGACGACATCCAGAGAGGACTGAATGATTACCTTGAGAAGAAGAGGCTCTTCTTTCCTAGGTAAGCTTGTAATCGTTAAGAAGAAGGCACAGTGCAGATAAATTCATACTGAATTAAAATTGACAATGACGTAACAAAATAAATTATCATCGCCTCTGATGTGTTCTAGATTCTTCTTCCTGTCAAATGATGAGCTGCTGGAGATTTTATCAGAAACGAAAGATCCTCTAAGAGTGCAGCCTCACCTAAAAAAGTGTTTCGAAGGCATTGCACAGCTTTCATTTGATAAAAATAAGATCATCAGAGCTATGGAGTCTGCTGAACAAGAGATCGTTCAGTTCCCAAAGCCAATCGTGCCTGCCGATTCCAAAGGCCTTGTTGAAAAGTGGCTGGTTCAGGTAACTTCACTTATTAGAAACTTTTCAGTTTCAGAGCACAGCAACGCCTTCTTGTTACATTTCTGTCTGCCATTGCCTGTGCATGTGCTGGCAAATCAACCATATTTTTCTTGTTGCATTTGAAAGTTTTCTGGAAATTTAAATTCCATTCAAGTAAAAAAGTGAAGATCAGCTGATTCCGTAACTTAATCTGCATAATGAGAGAAGAACCTTGGTGGCTTTGACGGTGCTTGCAGGGTGAAATATAGAAGTACCTGGTGCATGACTCAGATCCATGACTAGGGTCATGAATTGAAAACGTTAAACCGCTGGGCTATAACCAGCTGGGAAGCTGTATAGCTGAGCCGTCATAGTTACCGAATTGCACTTAGTCTTGAGATTGATACTATTCATATCTATTGTCGTCGACGTTATGTGTAATCTTGTTTCCCATGTGAGTCTAGTTTTAAGAGCAGTTCAGAATGAGATGACCGAGTCTGTGTTTACCATCTTTTTTCACCATTCTAGCTCAGTCAATTTTGATGACACTGTGTTGATGGTTGTATTCTGATCAGGCCTAATGTTCTAGGTGGAGGAGGTGATGAAAATAAGCCTCAAGGAAGCCATGTCGCTTTCCATACAAGCCTACGGAGGAGAAGAACGGAATAAATGGGTCCTTGAATGGCCCGGTCAAATAGTCCTAGCTGCCAGCACTGTTCACTGGACTGCTGAAGTGACCGAGGTCTGGAGCATTTTGTCATTGTATGCAAGCACTTGCTTAACATACTGTGTTCAGATGCCAATGCTTCACAGCAGGCACATTCCTTTGGTTTTGCAAATTCCCTGAGTGACGTATCGCTTTTGAGTGCCTGTGAATGCAGGCAACATTCTAAATATTTTCAATATTGAGTGTATGCATTGATCATTTCGTGTAAGTTCGTAAAGCCTCACAGCAATTGTACTAAAAGAATTCTCTTGACTTTTTTGAGGACCACTAGTGAATAATCAGCCTTACAAAAACAAAGCTACCTAATAGCATGCTTCTAAGCTAAGAAACAAACTGGCTGTATGCACTTAAATAGCTCCAGTCCCTTTAGAGCAGACAATGAGAGACATATATCAAGGTATATTTATTCAGTAGGCTGCTCGATTTTGGGAACTTATACTCGCTAACCTTAATAATTTTTGTAATGTTCTCCTGTAATTTTTGTTATGTTCTCCTGCAGTGCTCTGGGGAACCAAGCAGGGGTCGGGTGCCATGCTGGGTACTCTTGTGCATGAATATATTCTATTATCTGAATGAGGCTGTATTGTCTTTGCTGGCTTTCTAGTAGCATACGTTTGCATTAGTTTTTATTAGTTTTAATCACGTACACTTGTGTAAATCTTAATAATAAGCTAGCTCTGCCTGCCTTGGTAAATACTATTGGTAGTATGCTTTTTCTCTGCATATTCCTAACGTTGGCACTGGGACCTCGACAATTTTAATACTCAATAATTGTATCTCCTGCTATTTATTCTGGCTCTACGTTTCGAACTACTTGCTACTTACCTATCTTTGAAATTCCACCACGTTTTGCCGAACGTTTCTTTGTCGAGCGGCATGAAGACTAATGGCCACAAGTGGCATAACTAAAGCTTCTAGTTATCAAGTTTGCAAGTAAAAGTATAGCAACTACTTAGTTACGAGGACAAATGAAATTAGAGATAAATGCAGCCATACATAATGTATGTGCAGAGATTGTGTTTATGATGGAGAATTTTCAGCTTAAGCCCCGATGCATTTGTATTTCCAGATACTTCGAATGAAAACTGAATAGTACAAAGCATTTAGACTGGACAAAATTGAAGGCGATTTCTTGACTAAAGAGACATACTGTTAGGTGTCTCCTTTACTAAAGGAGCTGCTATGAGTCCTAGTTGATCAACAGATGCAAAGCAAAATTCTTAACGTGACCCTCGAGGCCTATTATGGATTGGCTCCTTAATACTTTGCTGAACTGCAGCACTTGTTCTAGCCTCCTCATTCCCTCAGGTCCTCTCAGGACAATACAATAGCCATTCTGTTCTTTCGCCGAAAGAATTTTGGTGACAGGATTTTTTGGTCTGCAAATCCCAGCCTGTGGAGCTCACTTTCACGGTTCGTGTGCAATGACATCTTCCACCTGACTGCCGACTCTGGCTCATCCTGTCGTGCGAAACTACTCCAAGCTACTTACTTTCTCAACCTCCTGGATCAGCTATGTCTCTCTTCCAGACTCGGCTATGTCTTTATTGCATGAGATTGAGTCTGAGATTGAGATTGTTTGAGATTGAGATTGTTTGATATGAGATTGTTTGCTATGTTAGGCACACCAAAAGCTGCTCAGTCTGTGAGTGGCCGATAAAAAACTCTCTAGCATAGCATCAAATTAGTCCTCGTGACTTTATGGAAGTACATACTTGGATAAAGAATGCATATATACGACATATATATTGTACAGCATGTCTTTTCTTCTGCTGCCGACTCTGACCTTCCCTTTTGCAGTCCTTCACTTACTTTGCCTCTGTACTGCTAAGGTTCATAGCTCCTCTTAGTTCTACTTAGGCCTTTCACTTTGCCTAATGCGTGAAATGAATGTAATGTAATGTATCTCTGTCAGTAACTCCACAAAGTCATAAAGACCATGTGGGTGTTACGCAGGAGAGTTTTGTATAGCGCACTCACAGCCTAAGCGGCTTTCGGTACGCATTCGGTAGCCAACAGACTTCGTCTCACGCAACAAAGAGAAAGTGGGAAGCATAGCAGAGTCAGGAGAGCAGTTGAGGTAGTGAGTAGCATAGAAGTAGCAGTTCAGGACCGCTGAAAAAGATGTGCCATAGTCGGCAGTTGGAGAGTAGATGTCGTTGCGTAAGAATTGTGGAAGCGAGTTCCACAGTCTAGGACCTGCAGAGCTAAAGCTTCTGTCGCCAACTGTCTTTAAGCAGAGGAATGGGACAGCTAATGTATTGTCCACACAGGACCTGAGGGCGCGAACAGGCTGAAACTGATGTGCGTTGTCTGCTGTATGCTCAATGCGAGCAGAAAGTCGGGTCGATTTTAAGGCTATAGGAAGCTCTCCGGTGTAGCACCACTTCAGTCCTCATGGTATTGTTGATTTACTGAAGGAATCACGCATGAATACACACTGGGGCTGTTTAGAACGACACTGTAGTGCTTAAATCAATTGGTGCTAGAAGTGCAACCCATCATATTTGCTGCTTGATTACTCGGAAGAAGCCCAAGAAGCCACAATTAGTTAAAACCTTGATCCAGAAAATTACATAAAGAGGTCTGCTGCTTTTACGATGCGGCATGTCCGTTATATTTTGAGTTTTGTCATTAGCAAACACTGGCTTTAATAATATAATGCTACATGCAAGTGCGATAAAATATTAATGTCACTACACGCATGTTGACTGCACATACATCAGAATTACCAATTTTGAGTGTTTTACGATAGCAATTGGCTGCTTCTTCTTCGACTTTTTTTATCATGGTTATCTATATCTTCGTTGCTCATGACTACTTAATGTTTCAAATCTATACTAAAATGATTCTAATCTGCATATATTTTATGTAGACTAATAATAATAAAAATTAGAAATTTGTATAGTACCCTGAGAGAACTAAATCTCTTGCCAGGGACTTTGCATATGCAGTTAAGGAAGCATTTCAATTCTTTAGTGATAACATGCACAATGCTATCACTCCTAAGCACACAGAGGACAATTCACGCTGATTCAGCAAATACTGTGAGGAGCAGGTGGGTTTTTCTTCTTTTTAAATGTCATTAAGATAGGGGATGTCATGACGTCAGTCGGATGTGAATTCCAGGCTTTGGGACCATAACAATTAAAGGCATGGTCTCCAAAGGATTTTAGGTTGGTTCGTGGCATAACGATTTGAGTTAGAAGGACGGGTGGTACGATGCCCATCCAGGTTGGAGAGTAGTTCTGGTAGGTAGGCTTGATCCAGAGTATGAAGGGTCCTAAAAGTGAGTGACAAAACCATGGCTGATGAATTCTGCCCCAACTGCCAGCCCCTTATGGCATAGGCTGAAAGACATGCTAGTAGTGAGTTACAGAAGTCGAGACCGAGTATCACAAATACATGAACCAACTTGAATGTGGTATCCTGAATAAATAGGCCTGAACTTTGCAATTTTATCTAGCCAAAAGTAAGTAGACGTGACTGTAACTACCTTTTTAACTTCGAGTCCCATATATTGACTGTGTGCATGAACGCTCTGAATAGACTTCGGATTTTGATTCTTACCGTAATGACTGATTTCTATGCATGGTAGCTTCTCATACCTTGCAGATATTGTTTTAAGAGCTGTGTCTTCAATTTTTTAGGCTATACGAGGATCCCTTCTTAAGGCCTACCTATTAAAAAGCAACCAGCAGATCGACGAGGTCGTGGCACTAGTCAGAGGGAAGCTTTCTAAGATGGCGAGGATCACACTCGGTGCTTTGATTGTCATTGATGTACATGGTAAGTAAGCCTGTGTAATTTATTAACGTGAGACATTTCAATTCACGAATAGCCAAATAACTATTTACAATTGACAAATACCCGTGAAGCTCTGATCCTTCGATCATGGGTAATGACTTGCATATATGTCATCAAAATGGACACAGGTTTGTAGGCGGTAGAGAAAAAAGCAGCAGCAAAGAGCCACCATACCTTAAGATAATTAAGTCGATGTCCATAGCGAGAGAAGTGTATTCGACAGTGATGGAGGGTTACAGGCGTCTAGCATCAGTCATGGTGTTTAAATACTCTGGTATGGTGTCCGTCCAGAGCATGACTGCACTGCCAACCGGCACTATGCTGCTTGCACAGCTCCGATCTGGCTCAACATCTACAGCACAACGACTTCACAGTCGCATTATTCGTATTGCAGACACCATTAGCAGTAGGCTCAGGAAAGCAGTTCGTGTAGCACAAGAGCAGTTGCCCATAAACTCTACAGTTTGCTCAGGAGCTGTCTCGAAGCAAGTTACTATGTAATTTATCTCTGTCTGTAACTCCACAAAGTCATAAAGACCAGGCGGGTGTTATGCAGGAGAGTTTTGTATAGCGCACTCACAGCCAAAGCGGCTTTCGGTACACATTCGGTAGCCAACAGACTTCGTCTCATGAAAGAAACAGATAGTGGGAAGCATAGAAGAGTCAGGAGAGCAGTTGAGATAGTGAGTAGCTTGGAAGTAGCAGCTTAGAACTGCTGAAAAGGATAAGCTGTAGTCGGCAGCAGGAGAGTAGTTGTTGTTGCATAAGAAACAGTCGCAGGCTCTTACAGTGGCCGTAACCGACTTGGGAAGAGGACGACCTTGTTACTCACATCGTCAGTCAATGCTAAAGTACCAGACCTGCACGTAAAGACCTGCACGTTATCAGCAGCCATTTTCATTCTCTCATGTAAAATCCAAAACTCTAGTTTCTCGAGCCATATACCAAACGCACCGTGCAGATTATAACTGCCAACGTATTATCTTATTTTCCTGAATTACAACGACTATGATCAGTTTATATCACAATCCAAAGTTAGGCTGTCTAAAAGCCCAAGTCATGTTAATGGGTGTTTAGTTGTGCTCTAGGCTTTAAAACAGGCAGTAGTTGAGCTTGACGTTGAGCCAGCCTCGAGTTGTGTGTGGGGCTATGCGCTGGTTGGAATTTCAGTGGTGCTGTTGATGCTGTTATACACCACGGTTGATGCTGGCCGAGTGTGACTCTCCATCGCTGTCAAATAGACCTCTCTTCACTATGGGTATGGACTTATCTAATGGTACGGGCACTCGTTGTTGTTGCTACTATTTGTTCTACTACTCTAGCTACACTTGAGTTCATTGGTGCTGCATCTGCAGGTAGCAAGCCGTGCTCCAAGGCTCAGGACTTCACCAGCATTTGACATGCATCTGCAAGACCTAGCGCTGTGTTTGTGGCCTAAGAACATTTGTGCTGTAGACGCCACACCCCTGTTGGTAACACAAGCATATGGTACCACTCTGAGGTTAGTCAGTGCATTTGTGATCTCCCGTCTAGTCTTCTATAACTCAGCAGGTCTTCCTCAGGCATATCGTCTTGCCTATGCAATAAGGCGTGAAAAGCTGATGCAAAACTAGGCCGCTATGCTTGTCAAAAGAGAGCATGGATGCTGCTGAATTATGCCACTTCACTCTAACCTGTACTACCTCCTCTTTATGCAGTGCATCAGCTTCAAGGCCCGGTCACTCACTTTTAGGTTCCTGCATTCTTTTACTCCACCTTACCTATCTAAACCTCGAGTCTCCTCCCACATTCTACACTCCTCCTATTCTGGACATCAAGCTGCACCTCTTACCAACCTCAAATTCTTCGTAGACCACGAGTACTGTACCGATGCACCTAAATGATTAACATACCGGCATTCCCAGCCGAAGTTATTTAAAGCAAAGCTAAAAGTATATCTGTTTCTCAAAAAATCATTAGCTCGGTCCATATGAATCCTTCTCATTATTTGTGTATTCATACTGAAGTTGCTAATAACATGATAATAAGTCATTTTTATAATACTCTAAGACAACTAAATCTCTTTCTAGGCACTTTGCATATGTTGAAGCAAAAATCACTCATTAATGAAATGCTTTCTTCCAGCAATGTTAATTCTTAGAAAGAGACATAGTTCTCATAGAAAACTGCACGAATACATTACATTTGACTCCCCTTATAAGAATACGCTTGGGCCAGCATATAGGCATTCTTATATGTGGAGTATTCCCGTATGCAGAGTGAGACTAATTTGCAAAGAAAATCAGACACAGAACTGCTATTCTTACAAGCAGAGTTTTCTTATATCCAATATTCTTATATGTGGAATCAATTGTATAATTACTATTATTAGTGTGTGCAATGATTAATCTATCTTTGATTTAAATGCACAGCTGGTAGTTGCTAAAGCAGCCTTATCGTTCTGGTTGCAGGGACAGCTGCATCCCTTGCCGGCTTAAAGCACCTGCTGACAAGTATAGGGAGTTACGTATGAATAGTAATTGTAAAGCATTTAGTAGTGGGATAGGATAATTAAATCGATTTCTTGGCACATCGTATATGCAGAAGTGTATATGTATATGTATGTACAGGTATATTATAGGCGTCTCTGCTTGTAAAGGGCAGTTGAGGTGCCCATGTGCTGCCGAGTCCATATGCGAAAATACCGATAGCTGTTGTCTTCATCTGTTGGTGCCAGGTGCTGCGTACGTACAGATTTCTCTCTTTCTCTGTAACTCAACGCAGCTATAAAGGTTAGGCAGGTATTTTATTAAAGCACTTCACGGCTCTAGTAGCCTAATCAGCTTTTGTCATGCGGTAATCTCAACCTAAAGCGTAGTGTAGTTCAATTGTATGCAGGCTCCTCTGACAAGCCGCTGGTCAACAGCTGTTAGGAGCATCACTGAGAGGTGCACAGCCGTGCACAGCCGTGGGCCGCCTGTGATGTGGCATGGACACAGGCCGGTAACCTGCTGGTGAACAGATGGTGGATTCATCATCAGGGTCGGCCGGCTCACAGTTGTGGTCCTACTAGATGAATGATCTGGGTCGACCAGGGGACAGGAGCAGTCGAGTCGAGAGACTCGAGTGGGAGAAGGGGGCGAAGGGAGCTGTGCATCCTTCGGCTCCTTGCCTCGTGCAATAAACGGTTGGTGATGTTCATCGGCTGGCTCTCTGCTGTGCGAACCAAGCCACACGTACGTTACAGATGGAGATAAAATTTTCGGATGATGCAATGGGGTTGATTTAGACATTTAGAATCTCTCAAAATTATATGTAACCAATTTTCACCAAGAGTTAACGAGCCCTTCTGGGCAGCTTTCTTTCGGTATGCAGAACTCGAGTCTGCTTCCAATAGAGGCTGCCATTTCGTTTTAAACAATGTACCGTTCGGCTGTCAGAAGGAGCTACACAAGCCTGCCGAATGATGTATCTTCCCACCGCCTGCCACCAATAAGTGGCCGCCCAAACCTCGAGGAATGCTGATAAGGTTTTCCCTTTAGCACTCTAATTCCGTGTCAGTCTCGTGGAAAATGGTGGCTACACTTCTAGAATCTACCGGCTAAGGAATTGCTAGAAAAATTAACTTTATAAATTTGTATACTAATCATATTTGTCCACTATCTGGGTGCTCTAGACTAGGACAAGAGTTTGGCCTAAAGGCAATATTTATTCAGCCCACCCTAAAAAAGCCCAGTAGCCTCTGACATCTCTACCGGGCTTCCAGTGAGTGCGACCTGGCTTAGAGAGCAACTCATCGGTGGCACACAAATTCGGTGTGCAGTTTCGAAATGTTCCAGAGAAGAGCTAGCGATTGTTCTTAGATGGAGCTAAAATGGCTGGTAGAGTGACTACCTGGTGAATGCTCAAGATTATTTTCAGTGTATGTATAATTTATTTAGAGAAAGCAATAGTATTTTTGGAGTTCATAAAAAATTAAATCTTTTTAGACATGTCTAAAGAGTTTATCGAATGCACCTTTGAAGCTTTAGGCTCTTCAAATAGGGGCACGGAATTATTTTTTTTGTAATGGAGCTTGCCGATAGAGGTTTATGGGCTGCGTATTAGTGAAAATTTAGCCTCTCCTAAGATGGAGCATGGCAATTTTTTTAAAGTGCTACCGAGCATTTATGGGAAAATTTCAAAGAGAAGTGACTCACCTTAAGTCATGCCTCTTAAGGTCGAGGTATAGACCACCTATCAAAATCTTAGCTGTGCTCTGACCCCATAATAATTCATCTCAGGCAGCAAAAACGAAATGAGAAGCATAGGTGAGTTAGGAGGACATTTCGAGGAGATTAGCAGCATAGAAGTAGCAGCGTAAAATGGCTGGAAAGGGAGAGCTATTGACTGCAGTATGAAGGAAGATATAACAGTTACATTAGAATTGTGGAAGTGAGTTCCTCAATCTGGGACTTGTAAAGCAAGAGCTGTTGCTAACAGCCTTTATGCGAAAGAAGGGACAGCTAGCACAGTGTCCTTCGAGGACCTGAGGTCACGGGCAGGCTGAAAGTGATGCTGTAGTTCACTTAGATATGAAGATGAAAAGCCGTAATGTGCCTAATCAAAGTAAAAGTTTTCTGCATCCACTGATTGTCCGTGAATCATTCCATCTTCTTTAGCAAAGTAGACATGCAACTAAATTTGCCTGATTTCAAGACCAAGCTAGCAATTGTACTCAACAGCTAGTTAGGTCTTTAACTCTTACGTGTTGCATGTCTAAAACTCCTTACAGACGATGAATTTCTTTGGGCCGCCTTCTAATCTTGAACAATTTGATCTATTTTTCAATAAGTTGCTAACATCCAACTCGTTCCTTTAGTGTAAACTTGCAAATGATACCTCAGCTACCTCAGTTTCCAAAATATTAAAAACAGGTAAAGAATGAAATTATGACAGTGGCATACATAAATAGAGGCCTACATAAAAATTAAGCTCGTTTGAACATGAGTTCTTCTTGTATATTGAGTACGCCTTGTATATTTTCTTGGAGTAAGACTTGGTTGAAGTAAGTACATGCAAACTATTTATTTGCAGGAGCATGGTTTGAAAGTAGTGCCAGTAAAAAGTAGCTAGCCAAGAAAAAATGTATCAAACGGAATTTTAAGGTGAACATATAGCCTCAAGGTCAGTTGTAAGTGCCAATGGACCACAGCACCATAACAACCGTGTACAGTACACTTAGGCAATCCGAAAGATGCATGTCCTACAGATGGCTATTAGCCTTGACATTTTTGCCCAGCTATTTCTAATTTGTATTGCTGCTTTCTCCTCTAGCTCGCGACGTCGTGGCCCAGTTGGCCGAGTTAAATGTGAGTGATCCGCAAGACTTCTCATGGATTAGTCAGCTCAGATATTACTGGGAGAATGGAACCGTCGCAGTCAAGATGATAACTACGTCTGTTCCATACGGATACGAATATCTGGGAAACACTGGCAGGCTTGTTATTACGCCCCTCACCGATCGGTGCTACAGGTGCGTTTTATTATTTCCAATTTTGCATTTTAAATAACCCTGATTTCGTTTAACAAAAATATTGATTGGTCTTTTGTATTCTGTTGAGAAATGAGCTTTTGGTCCAACATGCATTTACCTTCACATTTTGGCTGCACTTTTACCCTAGTTGGCATGTGACTGTGCTGCTGGTGTGGTTTCTGATGAACTTGTGGCAGAATGCAATACCGTGATTATTTTCTGTAATCCTGAGAAGGTTCTGTAGTTTACCCTAAGTTCAGTGAATTACACTGAGACCTAGACACTCTTCTTGTGTACTGTGTGTTGTTCGGTTCGCACAGCAGAGTCAGCTGACGACCAACACCAACAGTTTATTTTAGGATGTACGTAGCAGAAGGGAGCACGACTTCCTTTGCCCCTTTCGCCCACTCGAGTCTCCTCTCTCGCACAGCTGTACCCAGGCCGACCCTGATGGTTCATCCAAGGCAGACCACAGCTGTGCACAGACCGACCCTGATGGGGAATCCACCATCTGATCATGCCGTATATATGCACACCACCGGCCTGTGTTCATGCCACGTCACAGCCGGACCACAGCTGTGCACTGGCCCCTCTCGGTGATGATCCCAACAGCTGTTCACCAGCGGTTTAGCAGAGGAGCACTACCGGCCTGCATATAACCCAACTACACCGTGAGTGGTTTTGCTCTCTCTTATGCCCATAACTTAAACTAATGAAATGCCCCCAAGGGTGCTGTTCAGTGTGGAATGTGAACTGGTGTTCTCGGCAGATTTTCGTTAGTGAGAGATCACTCTAGTAGGACTGAAGTGGACACAAGATAGTATTAATAATAATAAAAGTAATTTAAGACTTTGATAGCACACTAGTCATTCCAAATCTCATTCCAGATACATAACATATGCCGAAAAGAAGCATATAAACTCATTAGTATAATAACTGCTCGATTTCAGCATGTGTCAGTGTGCATGGGTACACGGACAAACAGACGCGGACAGAGCAAACTTTATATGGCACTGGTAGGCTTTAGCATCCTTTTATATGTCAAGTCAGGTGATTTGATGTTAGTTGGCAGTGACTTCCAAGTTTTGGGAGCGCAGGAACTGAAGGTATGGTCTCCAAAGGAGTTGAGGTGTATGAGAGGTACAGGTGAACGACAAGAATCACACAAGCAGGTGGTAGGATGGAAGCTACCAGCCGATGGCGAACGGGACCACAATGTGCTGCTGTGTCTTGTTATAGAGGCGATCAAATCACTGGAGAGGAACTAATTATCCCATGCACCTTCGTTATTGATCGAGCTGAACCGTAATGCATTGTACTCATCTACAAGTCGAGTATAGTTGCTTGGTAGGCTGAAGAGCCGAAGTTATCAGTAGTACATGATTATTACGATTTTTGTTCAATAAGAGGCTTTCAGACGGCCTTATTAGACCTAGCGACAATGAATACAGCAGTTAACCTCTTCCTACTGTCATCGATAACAGGGTGACTCGGTGTGGGCCATCGAAGCTCATTATTTGGTAGGTAGCCGTCGACAAGCAGGCTTCTGCACACATCTTCTGCTGCTATGTTTATTGGCCGATGCTTAGTCTCGGTCTTTGCCATCCTATTTAAGGGTGGAATTGCTGTGGATTGGTTCACAGAGAATAACTCGAATCATGTGCTGCAAGGCTTGTCACAGTGCAATTGAAGAGCCAACCCCAAGGACTTGACAGAATTAATCAGGAGATTCACAGTCGTTGGGGGTCAGCATAATTCTCTCCCTGGTGTCTTTCCTTATCAGAACACTTTGTCATTATATTCTCTCGAACACCTCCTGCCATCAATGCATGCCTTTGAGCTTGGCTCGTGAGATTTATGTAACCATGCTGTAATCACTTGTATCTTGTCGTGAAAAGATCGAGCATTCAAAGTTTTTATTGAATGTGCTGTGTATGTTAGCTTATCGAGAATAGTGTTGCTGCAGCCTCATATGATTCCTAACAGTATATGCCCACATTTGGTGTGCAGCAACAACTCAGCAAGAGATGGAGAGTTTTTTATGGTAAGTTTAGTTTTAAGATCAATTGGTGCTGTTAAAAGCTGGCTCATATGAAGGCTAGTACTATACAGGCATATACTATGGTGCATGCACTCGGCCAGTTTTTGGCCGTCTGTTGATAGCTAGCTGGTCAGCAATGTCCGCTAGTACTTGCTCTGGGCCATTGTGGTCAAATCAAGGGACTGCATGCATAATGTTTCTGTGAGACTAACTGTCAATATCGACCATGTTTACCCACTACTGGATCATAGTGGTAAGACCCAAGAACTAAAGGCACCAACTTTAGGTCGGCTAACTCGGTAACATGTGGCCTCGAGCTCTTAGGGTGGTTTGCAGTTTCCAAAGGCTTAGGCTTTCATATTCCAGTGTGGCTCTCCCAGAAGCACCTGTTAGCCTAAAGGTTGCCGATTTATAAGCAAACAGCATTTAGAATTATGCTTAATTTGAAATATTAAGTTTATATTTGTTATACTGTTGTTACAATGCTAATTTTCAACCATGCAACGTACAATTAACTGGTATTTTTGCAATGTAATGTATCTCCGTCAGTAACTCCACAAAGTCATAAAGACCATGTGGGTGTTACGCAGGAGAGTTTTGTATAGAGCACTCACAGCCTAAGCGGCTTTCGGTACGCATTCGGTAGCCAACAGACTTCGTCTCACGCAACAAAGAGAAAGTGGGAAGCATAGCAGAGTCAGGAGAGCAGTTGAGGTAGTGAGTAGCATAGAAGTAGCAGTTCAGGACCGCTGAAAAAGATGTGCCATAGTCGGCAGTTGGAGAGTGCAATCCGTCAGAATAACCGATTGTTGACAACGTGATTGTTTTGGCTGAAGTTTGTCTGGTTTTATTAATGGGATGGCCTGTTTAGCAAACGGTCTGATTTGCTGGGCACCGATGTAGTAGCACCAACATGCAGCCATGAATTACTACTAAACTTTTCAATCGCAAGATTCTGCAGACCTATTATGTATCTACCAATGCAATTTCAATATTCATTATCTAAAAAGTCAGAAACAGATGGGAAACTTTGGCCTTCCAGAGTAAAGTATAATTTATATGGCTTCTTCAAAGCTAATTGAGACTAAAACGCTATATTCATTATGCTGTTTATTTATTCGGAATGGTTAACAAGGTTTCTGCATGCGATGTGGCTACTTTAATAAGGTCTAGTAGAAAAAGCTTGTCTCCTGAAAACCCTATGCCATCATCTCTGTGGTTTTCAATGACAAACCAAATTAGCCCTGCTATAACCGAGATTTTTAATGCATCTTTGGGAAAAAGGGTTTTACCTAAGTCCTTCAAATTGGCAATTGTTAGACCGATACTTAAAAAAGCCTGGATTAGATATAGAAGTCATGGCAAAGTATCGCCCTGTTTCCCTTGTTTCTTTCTTGTCAAAGATTCTTGAAAAAATGTCACTAAGCAGCTGGCTGGACATATTGAAAATAATGAAATGTCAGAAACATTTTAACCGGGTCTCAAGAGGCAGCACTCCACTGAAACTGCTCTCCTCCGTGTTAACAATGACATTCTATGTGGCAGCGATGACGGAAATATCACTGCTCTAGCTCTGCTAGATCTGTCAGCTGCCTTCGACACCGTTGATCACGATGTTCTACTTGAACGATTGAGAACAACGATCGGGCTTGCCGACGAGGCACTGGCCTGTTTAAATCGTAGTTGTCTGATCGTATTCAATCCATGTCGGGTTGGGGTCAGGTCTCACACGTGAGATGGGTCACCTGTGGAGTTCCTCAATGGTCCCTCCTCAGTCCCTTGCTGTTCACCATTTATTCTCAACCTGTGGGAAAAGTGATCAAGGCCCATGGAATAATTATACCATTTAATGTAGACGATACTCAGCTGTATTTGTCATTCAAACTGTCGGAATCTGTTGCAGCAACTGAGAAACTGAATGCTTACCTTACCGACATTCAATCATGGATGTCGGAAAACTTCTTGAAACTAAATGACGATCAAACCGAACTGCTGCTCATAGGACTCCCTAAGCGTGTGGCTGGATTAAAAGGCTTTGCTCTTCTAATAGGTGATGCTGTTGTACGACCATCACCGCATGCTCGAAATGTAGGTGTCGTTTTCGACAGCTGCCTAAATTTTAAATGCTTCATTCAAAAGACTGCTTCTACAGCGTGCCATCACGTCCGATCCCTATCTAAGATCACTGAGCTGTCCTCCTCAGTGACTTGCAAAAAATTTAACTAGCTGTTTAGTTCTGTCTCAGCTTGATTATATTAATTCCCTTTTGGCTGGGCTACCACAAAAAGCAACTAGGCCACGGCAGCTGGCTATGAATATGGCTGCAAGGCTAGTTTTCATGTCCCAGAGTTTTGACAACGTTTCTCCTTTGCTATAAAAGAGCTCGGGTGGATGCCGGTTGATCAACAGATACAGAGCAAAGTTCTTATGCTGACCCGCATGGCCCGCGACGGCTTGGCTCCTCCATACCTAGCTTAACTGGTGCACCAGTTTCAGCCTCCTCGTGCCCTCAGGTCCTGTATGGGCAATAAATTGGCTGCTCCATTCCTCCACTTAAAGACCGTTGGCGACAGAAGCTTTAGCTCTGCAGGTCCTAGACTGTGGTTCCACAATTCTTACACAACGACAACTACTCTCCTGATGCCGACTATGGCTCCTTCTTTTCAGCTCTCCTGAGCTGCTACTTCCATGCTCATCCATTGCATACTTCCATGCTGCTATTTCCACGCTACATTCCTGCGTAATACCCACATAGTCTGTATGGCTTTGTAGAGTTACAGACGGAGATACATTACATTTACATTCGATTGCTTTGTTGTAATCTTGTCAGCCGGCCGTGATTCTAACTTCTTTTGGATGCATCACGTCAAATGCTAAATCCACAGCTTTTGGAGCTAAAAATAAGCCTGACTCTGCAGAAAGACATGGCCAATTTTGATGGATTGTAGACATTCTTTATTCTCGTGTATGAGTTTACAATTTATGTCAGAGCTTGTGCACCTAAAGTCATGCATTGAGCTCGTTGTTTTACCATCGTGTTTTGTAGAACCTTAATGGGAGCTCTTCAGCTTAACCTTGGCGGTGCTCCTGAAGGCCCAGCTGGCACAGGCAAGACAGAGACCTCCAAAGACCTTGCCAAGGCCGTTGCTAAGCAGTGTGTCGTCTTCAATTGCTCCGATGGCTTGGACTACCATGCCATGGGGAAGTTCTTCAAAGGCCTAGCCCAGGCTGGTGCCTGGGCTTGCTTTGATGAATTTAATCGTATCGAACTTGAGGTAAAGAAAGCATGAGCAATGCCAGATTAATGAGCGTTTACATGCTCCAAATGCTTACTTTATTATTCTTGTGAATCTGAGTAATAGAATCAATAATATGTATCAATTCTTCATCCGAACTTTGTCCTTTTTGGGTATCTTTCATGATTTCTTTTCAATCACGGACAAAAATGGCCTTTTCCTTTCAAATGTTCGTCGTTGGATGAACCTCAGAGATATATGTATTCATGAGGTTGCGATCAGAATATATATATATATATATATTCTGATATAGGATAGCAACTAATATATATATATATATATTTATATATATATATATATATATACATAGTAGTTACTATCATATACTGTTGAAAACCTATGCATCTCTGGTGAGCCCACAGTTTTGCAGCTCATTAGGGTGGAAAAATCTTTATAGGAAAAAAATTGAAAATATTTCAAATAGTTATTCTTGTTATTATCAAACTGAACTAAACTTATTTTGCATTACTTAAGGAATTGTCTTAGTAAAAATATTGTTTGTGAATGTTATTAGTGACTGCCTATTGATGATGATCATTAATCTCTAGTAGTTGACCTTATTCCAATGTGTTCTTGGCAAAGACTTTTAATTGATCGTGATTTATTTACTTAGTCCATGCGACATACATTTGATCAAGTCCTTCATTCTGGCTGTGGAAGAAAAATACCAGTTCGGTCGAATGATTGTGCTTTATTAAAGTTAGTGTGCATGCCAAATTACAAAAAATTATGCGGTTGCATTGTAAACAGCTGGTATCACTGGGCTCCTAATTGAGTCGATTGATGAAATGTCTTTTGTCTTTGTAACTACCTGTTCATATTTTGAAAGTGACATTTTTTGAGCTTCAAAAGCACAATAATTCTGTGTTTTTTCTTGCGACTCTTGGTGTTGTTGAGTTTGACAAAGATCATCATGCTTTCATTGAGTTTTGGCAATGCCACGTTGAGTGGATTTTTTTTCGTTGTCTGTGATAGTTACGCATGTGTTCAACATTATTTGTGCTATGTTTTCCAATTTCATTTACTTCAAGCTTTGGTAATTTCTCTTTTTTATTACTAGTTTTTACCTTTGATCTTGTTCAAATTAATTGCATTTTCAATTATGAAATGTATTTTGCCGTTTGCAATCACAGTACATGCATGCATTCAACATTATATAGGCCATTGAGTAAGCAGTAGAAAGGGAGGGGTATTGCTTTTGATTTGAGTAATGAATATCTTATTATACATAAACTGTCGTTGATTGTTTTTTTCAAGTAAAAGTAAGCTCATGGTCGGCTGACACAACATCCTTGAGTTAAATAGCAGTATAGGGGCCTTAGGAGCCACCCCAGTGTGAAATAAAGGGTTGCCTGCTGAAGGATTCTAACCATCAACCTTCAACGTGGGTCGTAAAGTATGAGCACCTTTCCCCTTGGTTAAGACCCAAGTGTAGGTGTTCGAGCATTCTGATGCAGTTCGAATAATTGCTTTTTTAAAAATTGTACATGCGGTAGAACTTTACCAGTTCTGAAGTATAAACTGATGTGGGAATAACTCGAATGGTCTAAAGTATCAAGTTTGTGCTCTTATATTTAGGTATTGTCTGTGATTGCACAACAAGTCCAGAGCATCCAACGAGCCATTGCCGAGCATCGCACTGTCTTCGAGTTCGAGGGAACAATGCTAACACTTGATCCATCGTGCAATATTTTTATTACCATGAATCCTGGTTATGCTGGTCGTGCAGAGCTCCCGGATAACTTGAAGGTACACGATACGACACTTTTTTTATTGCTTGAATGTTGCTTTTGCACATCAGCTGGTAAAAGACATTACTGCATCTTGACTCATTCCTTGGTTATCTAGTCATTTCCGTTTATAATGTATGAGTGCAGACCATCCAACCGATGTATCCTCATCATCAGTGTTACTTTACTAGTTGTCAAATAAATGGTGATACGCTATGGACTGGTAACTTTTCAATGATACTTAACATCAATCTAAACCGCTTATCCTTAAGATCTTGTGGGTTGGGAATAGCATCATGTTCAACTTGAGAAAGTTCAAACTGTTTGCTCATTCAGACATTGGCGTTTGGCTTATATTTCAGTTAGATTCGGAATTATTAATACGTATAAAAAGAGTCTGCCTTTTACGGAAAGACAACAGGATGACGTACCAATGGGCAAGTTCGGCATATACCCTGAATATGTATACGAATTTGAGGTTCTGATGAGGATAAAACCAATAGTACTTTCCTACTTTACTCTGTAATATTACTGAAGTGACTCTTTTGTAATGGCATTATAAGTGTGCCCTTTATGAAGTGGCTAAAAGATGCAAGCGAAGTTCTTGAGTTGCCTAGCATGGGCCGTATAAACTCACCTTCAAAATTGAAAGCTCAAGGCAATGGATACCTGTGTCCAGCGGTCTAGAGGGATTTCAGACGAATTGACATTTTGAGTTCACGCGAATTGACAATAGGTACTGCCCGAAGCCGAAGGTCAATAATAACGTATGCTGATTATGGAACGTGTACCCAACAAGATATTTCTAGTTAAAGTAATATACTGTTGCCAGTATGACCGAGCTAATTTTGAAATGTTTCATGTTCCATATCCCTGGTAGAATGGCTTCATTTATCATTTTTTGTCTAACGTGGCAGACCAGCTGAACTCGTATATCGAAACCTCACACCTTGCTAGTAAGTTCCAGTCTGGCTTTAGAGCTAATCACTCCACAGAGTCAGCATTGCTTCGGGTATACAACGACCTACTTAGGAATGCGGACATGGGTAGAGTGTCTCTTCTTGTTTTGCTCGATCTTTCGGCAGCTTTTGATACCATCGATCACAAAGTACTTCTAGAGCGCCTCTCATCTCGCCTGGGCATCACTGGCACTGCTCTGCAGTGGTTCAGGTCCTACCTCAGTGGGAGACTCCAGAGTGTTGACGTGAATGGACAAAGATCATCTGAAGTACCTCTAAAATATGGAGTAGCTCAGGGCTCTGTGCTAGGTCCGGTCCTTTTCACCGTTTATACTCTCCCTCTCGCTGATGTGATTGCCAAGCACAATCTAGGCTTTCACTTCTATGCGGATGACACTCAGTTATACCTTTGCTTTGATCCCTCCCAGCCTTCGAGCATCTCAAATTCTCTCAACTCACTTGCTGCATGCATTGATGACATCCGATCATGGATGGCAGCAAATTTTCTAAAACTAAACGATGATAAAACTAACTTACTAGTTATGGGCAAACCTAGTGTTATTCAGAAATTGGAAAGGCTGACTTTCAAAATTGGCTCTGCCAGCATATCTCCAGTTGCATCAGCTCGAAATCTAGGTGTCATATTCCAAAGCGACCTCTCGTTAGACGACCACATCAGCTCCACAGTCAAATCAGCCTATTTTCAGCTTCATAACATTGCTAAAATTAGGGCTTGTTTAGATAAGGATACCACGTCCAAGTTGGTCCATGCATTCGTGACATCTCGTCTCGACTTCTGCAACTCACTGCTTACTGGCCTACCAGCACGTGCGATCAGGAGATTGCAGCTGGTGCAAAACTCTGCAGCTAGGCTTGTCTGTCGTGAGCGTCGCAGTTGCCACATTACTCCACTTCTCGCCGACCTGCACTGGTTACCAGTCAAGCAACGGATTGACTTCAAGGTTTTGTCGCTCACTTTTAGGTCTCTTCATTCTATGGCTCCAGCCTATCTTTCAGATACACTACCCCATCAGGCAAAGCATCGTACCACTCGCTTTTCGGAATCCAACAGTCTAGAAATACCTCGTACAAACCTTAAATCCTTTGGAGACCGTGCATTTAGCTCGTATGCTCCCACAGCCTGGAACTCCCTCCCGACCTGCATCAGAACATCCCCTGACCTGACCACATTTAAAAGAAACTTAAAAACATACCTATTTAGGACAGCATTTAGTGGGTCCTTGTGATTCGTCCTCGATGTGCTTATGCGTGCTGACACTGTTCATGCTGCCACTAACCACATTTGCATGCTGACCCAGTGCATGTAACCCCTAACCATGTTATTCATTTTGTTTGTTTTTCAAGCATGATTTTACTTACTATTCTATTGCGTATCACTTTGCAGTAAATGTAAAGCGCCTAGAAAGAGATTAAGTTCTCTGAGGGCGCTTTATCAAGTGCAATATTATTATTATATTATTATTAAAGGCTTGAATAGCGGTAGCTAGTGCAGGGTAATAAATTAAAACATTAACGAGCCACACGAAGTATTCTTTTCATGTCTTTGCATCCTGATCAGATGTGTTGCATCAATTTTATTCGACGATGATCTGCTGAAACGTTTTTGGCTGAAATGTTGCATCTCTCTTGTCATTTGTGATTTGTTATTGGCAAGCGACACTCTTTGGTGCTTGTCTCTGTTCTAGATATGCTGAAGCAGGTTGCCTAATGATTTCTGTTTGCGAAGCTCGATGACTGCTTTATCTTTGGCTACTGTGTGCTGTCCTATATACTTAAGTGCATGAAGCCAACATGCATGTGGCGTTTTCATCTTTATATGTGTGTTTAGTATTATAGATTGAGGACCCCGAGATCCCGAATTTGAATTTCTGTTCGTGGAGACATTTTTGTCAGTTTATTGATACTAGCCGAATTCCAGATGGTCCATGATGCCTAGGTGGCACTCGGGGAGGGGGCTAGAAGCCATGCTTTAAGTTTGCTCTAACATGCTGTCAGCAGACCAAAGGAGTGACGCAATGCTTGGTAATAAAACCATGCGAAATTTTATTTTTACTTTATTTTAGGTGCTATTCAGAACGGTGGCCATGATGGTCCCCGACTATGCAATGATTGGAGAGATATCCTTGTATTCGATGGGCTTTGTCAATGCAAGAAGCCTTGCCATTAAAATTGTGGCCACTTATCGTCTCTGCTCCGAGCAGCTATCGTCTCAACATCACTACGACTATGGCATGCGGGCTGTGAAATCGGTGCTCACAGCAGCAGGTAACCTAAAGCTCAAGTACCCTGAAGAGCAAGAGGACCGCCTTCTACTAAAGTCCATAATCGACGTGAACATGCCAAAAGTAGGCACTGCTCTAAGAGAATGCATGGCCAAGTCACTGTGATTGATTTTGCTAGCACCACATACTGTTTACTAACAATATTTGTAGTTCCTTTCTCCGGATATCCCCCTTTTCGAAGGAATTCTGTCAGACCTCTTTCCCGGTGTTACGCAACCAAAGCCAGACTATTATCACCTGGAAGTGGCTTTAAAAAAATTCATGGGCCAGGAGAACCTCCAAGCTACTCCCTGGTTTCTGGAAAAGATTATCCAGATCTATGACATGATCTTAGTTCGGCATGGACTCATGATCGTCGGCGACCCAATTGGTGGAAAGACAACAGCCTTCAAAATACTTGGAATGGCTTTGGGCTATGTGTGTGGCACTGGTACAATGGAGGAGTACAAGGTCAGTGGTGTCGTAATCCTGATGCTAAAGGTCAGTGGTATAATGGACAGTGCTGTTTGGAAAGGTTGTGTCGTCGCTATTTTGCAGGTAGGATACTGCATCATAAATCCTAAGGCTATAACCATGGGTCAGCTGTATGGTCGGTTTGATCCGGTGTCCCATGAGTGGTCGGACGGCGTCCTAGCAAACACATTCCGAGACCACGCCGCCGATAGGACTGCAGACAGAAAATGGATTGTATTCGATGGTCCGGTTGATGCCGTCTGGATTGAAAACATGAATACTGTCCTTGATGATAATAAAAAGCTTTGCCTAATGAGTGGCGAGATTATCCAGATGACGAACAAGCAAAACATGATATTCGAGCCTCAAGATCTCGAGCAGGCGTCCCCAGCTACAGTCAGCAGTTAAGTGATACCTTGCCAGTCTGAAACTTGTAGAATAGATTCACCTTTTATAGTATTTTGTATCTTATCCAATAATGTAGCTGTTTACATCTAGTTCGAGTGCCTGTTTTAGTGGAGAATAGCATAGTCCATTTGAATTATTTTGAAATAAAACTATGTAATGCTGCCTCTCTACAAAAAGGTCTTCAGATGCCAGTGGAGATCAGCTAGCTTTTATGTAATCTTTGGAGGTTCGTGGTATAATCTGGTTATCCAACAAAGTTACACGGCCACTGGTGTAATAAATAACAGCCTTTTAGTGACTTGTTGGCTGAGGCAGGCAAGGCACGGTTTGCATTGAACATGCAAATCAAGATTGCATGGAAGGATGAGCCACATGTTCGTTTCAATTTGGTCTATTTGATTTTTTTTGGTTTCTAGATAAAATGGATTTTGCTTGTTGCTTCCTAGTAGAGGTTGCTTCGCATTGCGAATGTAACTTTAGCTTGTCTTTTTTGGCTCTGCCTATACTAACTGCTACTTATTTTCCCACTGACCTCCTGACTCAGTAATGCTTCACTCTTTTTTTTGCTGCAAGAGATTCAGTCTCTTGGCTACTGCATGTGCAACTAAAGCTGTTTATGCTTTGCATGCCCTATGAGAACTCTTAAGCATAACTCCCACTTAGTCCTTGTGGCTTTGGGGAGTTGCAGAGGGAGATGCATATAATTTCTGCCATGCAATGCTAAGTCTTAGCCTCATTAGAAGTTCTGAGGATATACATTTTTATCCTTAATAATAACAATAATAATAATAATGATAATAATAATAATAGTAATAACAGAAAGACTTCAAAGTATTTTAGGCTAATTAGAGGCACAGACAAGCGACTCGAGTAATTGGAGCAGTTGGTGCCGGTCGACGTGTAAGAAGTATGCCAGATAGGTTAGCAAGAGCAAGAGAATGGAGATACCTGAAGGTGAGTGGCAAGACCTAGCTGTCGATGTGCTTCTCAATGGAGAAGTGGTGTCGGTGGAAGAGATTGTATACTGTGGCAGTTATCGTGTTCACGACAGACATGCCGAACTGCATAGTTTTGCACCACCATCCTTAAGAAGCTTGTTATGCAAGCAGAAAGATCTGCCAGGCTTGAAAAGAGCTTGCTCGATGCCTCGGCATCTGTGAAATATTATGTACAACAGCTGACCAATATAAAAAATACTCATCCTCCTCTATCTTAAAGGGAGCCAGTGACTAGAACATTCCCAGTCTGTCACATTCTGCAGATCTTAAGAGGGACCTAGCTGGCTTGTAGGCCTGAACTAAGACAGCAAGGTATGAGAGTGCTAAGTATTAGACCCTTGCGACATAACCATATCAGGTGTCTTTAACATGGTTGGTGGACAGCTTGTGAAGATCCTTAAGGTTGAATTTGGAATCAAAAATTAAGCCAAGGTTTTTCGGCAGATTCAAAAGTTGTAATAACGAATTCACCAATGTACAATTGAATAGCATAGACCTCTGCACTCAACTAAGGCATGCCTATCACCAAGAGCTTAGTTTTGTCATCTTGTTGTTGGCTGGATGGCAAATAGATGCTAGCACAGGTCACTTCTTTAGGTATGTAAAATAGACATGGACACAACATTTTCGCATCGCTTCTTCCATCGGCTGTTCTCAGTATTGTTATTGCAACGTTTGCATGCTTAATTAGCCAGCAGTGCTTGTTCTTCCGAACAAAAACTAGCGTTCAGATCAGGTGTCTTACTTAAATGTTTTTTACTGTTTTAGATGTGGCATGATTTACTTAGAACCATTACTTCTTGGCTGGGAACCATTAGTCATGTCTTGGCATGCAAAACACATTCCCGAGGTTCTTAATGCTGAACAAAAGAAGGTCATACAGGTACGTATTTATCCTAAGTCAAGCGCGATTTAAAACTACCTAATTTCTAACTATATGAGGTCAGGCTAGTAGCTACATTTAGCATTGTAAACTTTATCGACTTTACTTATTGCCAGCGTTTAGAGAACACGAGAACATATTTATGCACTTCCATACCGAATAACAGTCCCCACATGCATGTGTGCATGCGTGCATGCAAGTTCAAGTGCACACATGCGCTAACGCACCTGGTCCCGTGCTCGTACTTCCTTATGCATATGTATGCACATGCACGTGCAAGTGCATCACCAGTGCACACCGTCATATTCGCATGCATGCACGTGAGTTGTGTTATCTATTTATACTGGCGCCTTGAAAATGATTAGAACCAGTGATTTTTTACCAGTAGTCCTCAGTTAATGTTGTTTGCTTGTGAGTTTTTAATTTTCCATTTAATGTCATATCAGAATCAGAATGCTGACCGTGGCATTCGGGGTGAGACAACAATCTGAAGAGTGCACTACGAGTCAACCAGGGTTTGAACTGCTAGAATGATCCTATCACAAGTTTTGGTAGCTACCAGCCGGAACTTGTCCAGTTTTTAAGCTCGCCAAAAGAATGCCATTACCCGCGGAAACCTCTGTATGACATGTGAGGTCTAATTTATATGAAATGCTTTTTTGCTTGAAAAAACGCTTATTTGACCCCAACACTAATAATTACGATAGAAAAATTTACTTCCTTTGCAGCAAATGTAAAGCGCTTAGAAAAAGATTGAGTTCTTTGAGGGCACTTTATTAAGTGTGTTATTAATACTACTACTACTAATAATAATAATAATAATGCACTTGATAAAGCACCCTCAGGGAACCCAATCTCTTTCTAGGCGCTTTACATTTGCTGCAAAGGGAAACGCGATTGAATGGGGATCATGCTTGATAAACATGAATAACATGGTTAGGGGTGACATGCACAGGGTCAGCATGCAAATGTGGTTACTGGCAGCATGTACAGTGTCAGCACATGAAGAACGAATCACAGGGACCCACTAAATGCTGCCCTAAGTAGGTGTGTCCTTAAGTTCTTTTTAAATGTGATCAAGTCAGGGGATGTTCTGACGCAAGTCAGGAGTGAGTTCCAGGCTTTGGGAGCATACAAACTAAATGCACGGTCTCCAAAGGATGTGAGGTTTGTACGAGGTAGTGGTTAACTGTTGGATTTCGAAAAGCGGGTGTTACGATGCTTGGCCTGGTGGGGGAGTAGATCTGAAAGATAGACTGAAGCCAAAGAATGAAGTGAACTAAAAGTGAGCGACAAAACCTTAAAGTCAATCCGTTGCTTGACTGGGAGCCAGTGCAGGTCGGCAAGAAGTGGTGTGATGTGGCAACTGCGACACTCGCGACAGACAAGCCTAGCTGCTGAGTTTTGCACCATCTGCAATCGCCTGATTGCACATGCCGGTAGGCCAGCAAGCAATGATTTCTAGAAGTCAAGAAGGGATGTCACAAATGCATGGACCAACTTAGACGTGGTATCCTTATCTAAACAAGCCCACATTTGAGCAATGTTATGTAGCTGAAAGTAGGCAGATTTGACTGTGGAGCTGATGTGGTCGTCTAACCAGAGGTCACTTTGGAACATGACACCTAGATTTCGAGCTGATTCAACAGGAGATATGCTGGTAGAGCCAATTTTGAGCATCAGCCTTCCAATTTCTGAATCAGACTGGGTTTGCATATAACTAGTAAGTTAGTTTTATCATCGTTTAGTTTTAGAAAGTTTGCTGCCATCCATGTGCGGATGTCATCAATACATGCAGCAAGTGAGTTGAGAGAATTTGAGGTGCTCGAAGGCTGGGAGGGATTAAAGCAAAGGTACAACTGAGTGTCATCCGCATAGAAGTGAAAGCCTAGATTGTGCTTGACAATCACATCTGCAAGAGGGAGAGTATTATTAAGTGGACTCGCGGAGCTGCTTCCAGCTAAAAGGCAGTTCCCATTGACCTTTAATAATATGACTGCTAGCGTCAGCGTTTGTAATGCAGTGCATGCTTGTGGCAGCATCTTTTGTTTTCGACCATCGCCACTAGATGTGTGCACACATCGGATCTTCGGCAGTAGCCACACTCGCAGAAACGACATCGTATGTATATCCAGCAGTGATTGCATGTTTATTGCTCGCTGTGCAGCCTGCATGTAAAAAGCAGCAGCTGTTTGGGATGAGGAGGGCTTGGTGGCCAGGCAAGGCTATGGAGGGCCTCGGCCTACGTCAGCCAACCAGTAACTTCGGCTGCTGCAAATTGACTGGACTGCCCAGGCCAGTCGTACATCGTCACTCTCGGTCGTTTAAATGTCATGTTTTCATTTGCTTTTTCAGGCCACTTAGAACTGTCATGCTGTGATCCACTATGTAGAGGACACGGATATATTACTTGTGTTCATATGTCTTCAAGGTGTTGAACCGGAAGCATGCTCGTTTCAGATGCTGTTTGACTGGCTGCTACCACCATTACTCAGTTTTGTCATGAAGAGTTGCAAGCATTTTGTTAAGTGCCACCAGATGCACCTTACGACGAGTATGCTGAAGCTGTATGGATGTCTCATACAGGACGTCGGGTAGGGATTTTTGTCTACCTGGTATTTTTACGTGTCGACCTAAGAATGACAAAGCCATGTGTATGCTAATACTGTGTGTGCTGGACAGGCTCATTGGAAAGGAAGAGGAGGAGGAAGAAACTTACGACGAAGAAATCAACATAGGAGAGGATGGAATGCCAATTGTCTCCTCAGCTCCTACCACACCTGCCATTCAAAAACCTTCCCTGTCAGAGCAGAAGATAATCGATGAACGGACGAATGCTATCATTTGCAATTTCCTCTTCTCACTGGTGTGGTCAGTGGGTGCTACTCTCGATGGACCGTCTCGAGCGAGATTTGATGACTTCTTCCGAGCATTATGCGAAATGGAAGGAACCAGCGCTAAGTATCCAAGGCAATACATCTTTAATATACTGCCGCTTGGAAGTTTGCATGTATTTAGGCTGTGGTGTTTATTGTACAGCTCTTCATAATGCTGTCCTTTTGAGTAGCAATTCTTCACTAATCTTAATGCGATATCGACCAAGCATAACTGCTACTCATTTTTATTCGTTAAAAATCCAGCACTTGTTGTCTTGTTCCAAAATTTTAAAACTCTTCTGTTATGCTCTTGGTAAGCCGACAGGCCAGGGTATGCTGACTAGGTCTTTATGCACGAAGTTTTATGCATCTTTCCCGAGGTCAGTTACTGCTTGTAACCAATAAATGCTGTCACTGTATTTGAGATGTCACAGAAGCCTGGTTTAGCCAGGTTTAAGGAGATCACTTTTACCGACCAAGGTCGTAAACTCAACCCCTAAGGCTTAGGTAAAGAGCCTCAATAGAGTGTAAATTCTCTTAGGGTGCTATACAAATGACAGACACACACTCTTATATATATATATATATATATGTATATATGTATATATATATATATATATATATATATATATATATATATATATGTGTGTATATATATATATATATACATATCTGGGAAAAGTAATTAAGGCCCGTGGAATAGGATATCACTTCTATGCTGACGATACTCAGTTGTATTTGTCATTCAAAGCGTCGGAATCTGCTGCAGCAACTGAGAAACTGAATGCTTGCCTTGCCGATATTCGATCCCGGATGTCGGAAAACTTCCTGAAATTAAATGATGATAATAAAACCGAGCTGATGTTCTAATAGGTGATGCTATTGTGCGACCTTCACCACGGGCTCGAAATTTAGGTGTCGTGTTCGACAGCTGCCTCAATTTCAAAAGCTTCATTCAGAAAACTGCCTCTACAGCTAGCCATCACATCCGATCCCTATCCAAGATTAGGAGCTGTCTCCCACAGTGGCTTGTAAAAAATTTAACTAACTCTTTAGTTCTGTCTCGGCTTGATTATTGTAATTCCCTTTTGGCTGGGCTGCCAAAGAAAGCTATTATGCCACTACAGCGGACTATGAATATGGCTGCAAGGCTGGTCTTCAAGTCCCAGTGGTTTGAGCACGAGTCTCCTTTGCTGAGAGAGCTAGGATGGTTGCTGGTTGAGCAAAGGATACAGAGCAAAGTTCTTACGCTGACCCGCAAGGCCCGCCAAGGCTTGGCTCCTTCGTACCTAGCTGAACTGCTGCATCAGTTTCAGCCTGTTCGTGCCCTCAGGTCCTGTGTGGGCAATAAATTAGCTGTCCCGTTCCTCCGCTTAAAGACAGTTGGCGACAGAAGCTTTAGCTCTGCAGTTCCTAGACTGTGGAACTCGCTTCCACAATTCTTACGCAACAACAACTACTCTCCTACTGCCGACTATGGCACATCTTTTTCAGCGGTCCCGAGCTGCTACTTCTATGCTACTCACTACCTCAACTGCTCTCCTGACTCTGCTATGCTTCCCACTTTCTCTTTGTTGCGTGAGACGAAGTCTGTTGGCTACCGAATGTGTACCGAAAGCCGATTAGGCTGTGAGTGCGCTATACAAAACTCTCCTGCGTAACACTCACATGGTTTTTATGACTCTGTGGAGTTACAGACGGAAATACTTATATATATATATATATATATATATATATATATATATATATATATATATATATTCCTGAACGTATCTTAGCATTGCAATATATATATATATATATATAATCCTGAACGTATCTTTAGCAGTGCAATCTACCTGTATGGCCTTCGGTTCTTATATTCGTGTGCAGCATGTGAATATAGCTGCACATTATTTTTTAAGTTACGCTTGTCTCGAGATGATAGGTTGTTATCAGAATCCAGTGTTGAATTTTCTGTAAGTAGCTTGAAAAGCAGCCTGGTGCTGAGCTGCTTCGGAGGACAAAGTTTATCTTTGATTTGGCCATTGTTATTGCCTACCGTATGGCCTGACGACTTTTCTTGATTGATACTATAGAGATATGCACTGCAAACAATTTCTCGTAAATTATTGTAATGTTGCATACAAGCTGTGAACCTAATATCTCTCAATTATCAGTCGAACGATGTAATCGTTCACCTGCCATATCTGAACCAAAGTTATAATAATTTAGCATAGAATTGTTGTATTGAAATAGCCCATGGTGATGACATCTGCACCTGATTATTTTCTTTCGGCGAAGGTTAATAGAATATGTGCATGTACCTAATACAGTGTGCCCATGTACAGCCACGAGCTTTTATCTCTAGTATGCATGCTCAACTTATGGCTGTCACTCACCCCTCAACTCGGAAACTGTGTCATTCTGAGTATATTCCGTATGCTTAAAGGACCCCATTTCTTTATCAGCAGTACTCTCTTGTCTTTCATTCAATGCTTTGAAAGTGATCGTTATCTGTTGAAATATCATCTTAAAATGCACATCGTTTCTCACTAACGCCAATTGAACAGAGCATGTATTCACTGGCACACCAGGCAGCCCTAGCCTCATTTTTTAGGCGGTTGTTCATACCAGTTAACATGACTTCTCTGCTGATTTGTGCATAGGTATCTGTTCTGTACATGCCAAAAACTCTATACGGCAAATTTTTTTGTCTCTGTAACCCATCTATTCCTCACAGCATTGTTCCACCTCGTGAATAGTCCTTGCTGACACTACGCAAATTATCACTAATCAATTGGTACTCTTCCTTTACAGCATATGTAAAGTGAATAGAAAGAGATTTAGTTCTCTTATGGTGCTATATAAATATGTTATTTTTATTATGCTGAATATTGGTATGACCATGCAATGGTGACAGCTTTTTAAGTGTGGGACAATAATAGTAATGATAATTAAGACACTCCTTTAGCGCCCTATGAGAATTAAATATTTTTTTAGGCATTTAACATGGCTGGAAAGGAAGCATAACAATTGGTCATGCACGAATTCAGCACGATTGAATATAAAAGTTAACTCTCACGAACAGAGCATGCACTGTGATGAACAAGTGGGTGTTTAGCTTCTTTTTAAATATAGTCAAGTCAGGAGACATCATAGCACGTGTCGGAAATGAGTTCTGGGCTTTAGAAGTATAACAACTAAAACAAATACTAGCTGATTTAACAGCCTCTTTTGCATAGCGACAGAAGAGCCTTTATGCTATCACCACCGCTTGCAGTGGCAATAAAGAGTCACCCTTTGCAGGATTCGAACCCACAACCTCGGGACCGAGATCGTGAAAAGCAACCACCTTACCTAGTGAGCTATCACGGCTCAAAGGCAGGGTCTCTGACGAATCTGAGGTGGGTAGAGGGACAGCTAAGCAACCTATGTCAGAAGATTAGGTGGCATGATTCAAAGCCTGACTAGGAAGTATTTCGAATAGGGATTATGTAGCAAGATCATAAAGAGACCTATGAAACCTAAAAGTCAATAGGCTGCTTGATTGAGAACCGGTGAATGTCGATGAGAAGTGGTGTGCTGCAGCAGTTGTGATGTTAATGACAGATAAGATAAGCCTAGCCCTCAGAGTTTTTCACCGACTGTTAGAATCTTATTTCAGGCAGGACGATCTTCAGGCAGTGAGTTACAGATGCACCACATGGATCTTTTCTATGTCTACTGGATTTCACCATGTATACTCTTCATTTTGCAAATACAATTTTTAAGTACCATCGAAGCTTTCATTATTAGGAAGATGGTGCACAGCTGTGCTTTTGCTTTTATCCCTCCCAAGCTTCCAGCACGTCAAACTCTTTTATCTCCCCTGCAGCATCTATTGCCGACTTCCGTTTTTGGATTGCTGCAAAATTTCTCACATTAAACGACCGTAAAATCAACTTACAAGCTATGGGCAAACCAATGTTACTCAGAAATTGACAAAAAACACCTGTCCCTCAAAAAACGGACTCTGCGAGCACATCTCTTGTAGCATCTGCACAAAATTGGGCTTACCACTCTCCCTCAATTCGCTGCAGAACCTCAACCTGTACATTCAAGGAGGCCACGGGTGACTTCACCCTGAAATTCATCTCCCAGTCAAAGAAGACCAATAGCCATATAGACCCTTTACCCACTGTCCTACTTCTACGATGCATAGATCTGCGGCTGCCGTGCATAACTAATATAATAAATATGCCCTTCGCCTCTGATCCTGTCTCTGCACCTTTCAAAAAGGCCTTTGTTAAGGCCACTAATTAAAAAAACAGCACTAGACCACGAGAACTTGAGCAACTTATGCCCAGTTTCCTTGCTATCGTTCCTATCAAAGACACTGGAATGCAAACTTCAAACCTAGCAAGTAAGTTTCAGCCTGGTTTAAGAGCTAATCACTTCACTGAGTCAGCATTCTTCGGGTTTATCATGACCTTCTTAGAAATGCAGACTAATTAAAATCTCTCTGCTTGTTTTGCTTGATCTTTCGGCAACGTTTGACACTATTGATCACCAAGCCCTTCTGTTGAGAGCTCCTTTCATCTTGCATGGGCATTACTGGCACTGCACTGCAATGGTTCAGATCCTGTCTCAGCAGGAGACTCCAGAGTATTGATGTAAGCAGACAAAGGCTCTCCGAGCAGTCAAGTAATCCTCCACAGTCAAGTCTGCCTACTTTCAGCTACATAACATTGCAGAAATTCGGGCTTTTTAGACAGGGATACCACATCTAAATTGGTCCATGAATTTGTGACATCCCGTCTCGACTTCTGTAACTCACTGCCTGGAGGCTAACTGGCCTGTTCAACTAGGTGCTTACGGTTGGTGCAAAACTCAGCTGCTTGGCTCGTCTGTCGTGAGTGTCACAATTGTAACATCACATCACTTTTCTTTGACCTGCACTTGGTCACAATCAAGCATCGACTTCAAGGTTCTGTCACTCGCTTTTAGGTCCCTTCATTTTCTGGCTCCAGCCTACCTATCAGAACTACCCCCCTCAACAGGCTAGTTATCGTACAACCTACTTTAGTGAGTCAAATCGTTTAACTATACCTCTTAAGACCCTCAAATCCTTTGGAGGCCGTGCCTTCAGTTTGTACACTTCCAAAGCATACAACTCACTCGCCACATTCTTGACTTGATGATATTTAAAAAGAAGCTTCAAACGCACCTGTTTTTGGACCATTAGTGGGTCCTAGTGAGTCCTTTGTGTGCAGATGCATGCTGCTGACCTGTGCATGCTACCACTAACCATAGTTTACATTTTCATACTGTGCATGTCACGTCTATCAATTTTATGCTTGTGGTCAGTGTGCATGTTACCACTAATCAGTTGATCATGCTTCCTTTGCTGCATTTATAAAGTGCCTAGAAAGAGATTAATCTCTCTGATGGCACTATAAGAATTTAGAATTGGAGCTAGAGCATATGGGGTAGCCTGTTTTTCTTGTGCTACCATTGCAGTGTGAGCAAGTGCTCCCTTGCTCGGCCAGCTCCCGAAGCTTTGCAGTCGCTAAGTTTCAGTTTCATTCACTCAGTCGATCGGTTTCAGCTGCACTACTTATACAAGTCTCGTCATTTCAGGCCTTCAGAGCTCAAGTTCTCAAGAGGGCTCCTTTTCCCTAAAAAGGGTCTCATCTACGACTATGTCTACATGCAGAAGCAGACAGGAGGGTCGTGGCAAACATGGCAGTCACTGGTACCTGCAGTGGAGATAAACGACAAGACCAAGGTAGTTATCCGTATGTGCCCATCGGTTTGTGTGCATAATTTTTGGGATAACTTGTGGAGTTGATATTTCTCAGCTTAATTTCCTTGCTAATAGGTTTTCTTTGAATCACTGTGCTGGGAATCTGTCATTGAAAAGAGCTCCATCTCTCCTTTGAATGTTTCTTAGCAATGACTTTATAATAATTGCGACTGTGTGCTAATCGATGCTAATAGCTGATCGAAGCTGAGGCGGAGTGGGCAGACGGTCCATGTCTCATCCTTTTTTCAATCTGCCAGATAAACGAGTTTATCGTCAGCACTGTGGACACGGTCAGACAACGCTACTTTCTGGATGTCCTGCTGATGCATGACAGGCCGCTGCTCTTTGTTGGTCCAACTGGCACCGGAAAGTCGGCGATCACTAATGCATACCTTCTGCAACTACCTAAGGAGAAGTTCATTCCAAATAATATAAACTTTTCAGCTCAGACCTCAGCTAATCAGACCCAGGACATTATATTTTCAAAGCTGGAGAAGTAATGTATTACCATGACCGGTTTTCCCATGAAATAGAATCTTTGCAATTGAGGTTTTGACGGACGTTTTCGATTGCAGGAGGAAGAAAGGTATCTTTGGTCCAAGCCAAGGACGGAAGCTGCTTGTGTTTGTTGACGATTTAAACATGCCTGCAAAAGAAAAGTATGGTGCCCAGCCACCTATCGAAATCTTGAGACAGTGGATAGATCACGGCTATTGGTTCGACCGGTAAGTGAAGCCGACATAGCGGATTTGACATTTATCGGAGACAATAATCTACAAAAGTTATTGCGTGCATGATTAGCCGACTACCAAAGATCATAATACCCTTCAATTTGAATGGCCAAACAGCTACCTTGTATCCGAGGTAGAAAAAATTGGATATGCATGTAGTTGCTTCCTTATATCTGACTACTGGAGGGGGAATATTGTAGAGACCTCAAAGCTTAGCCTAAAATTTCTGCATAGTTCCACAAAGAATCTTGAGTTGTAAAAATATTGTGGCAATGCAAGGTAAGAATTACGTAGAAAAAGCTACATATAATACACTTTTAATTTGACTTAACTAGTGCCCTCCCATCCAATGTCAGAAATGTGTGCTTACACCAGCAAATTAATCTTCTTGCAGAGGAGTTTTGTGCATACATTTGACAGGGAATACTCTTTGTATTTTATCGATGCAGCTTCGTTATTTACATTACTTGCTTTGAAAAAACAGCTAGTGTTAAAGCTGCTTGCAAGCATAAATAATTCTCAGCAGGATCTTGGTGTTTTATCGTGTTCTTCTCCTCGTGGACATACGTATTCACGATTGTTTTGTGGTAGGTTTTGCTGCCGGCTGGACCATAAATGGCTTGCGTAAACTCTGCCGGTGTCTGACACTAGATTGCCGACACTTTTTTTTAGCTTACTGTCACGGGAACTATTAATCCTTGCTAATTATTCTAAACCTTTCTATAAGTTGACAATTCGATAAAAATATTACCTGAAAGTCAATATGCAGCAAGGACTACTGCTCTTATCTATAGGGAAGCTCTAAGGTTATCTTGTAAAACTTCTATAGCAAGGTAATTATTCTTGTTATTCCAGCCTTCGAAGTAATACAATCTCATGCTCCAATTAGAAAGTAGGGGATAAAATGTAAAAAGTAAGTAAGATACAACACAAGTATTGACATTTAGTCAGTATAATTATTGCGACTGTGACATTATCAGTCAAATCTAACAGTTTCGTCTTAAAGCAGAAACTAACAATCTATGTAGTGCTCTTAGTCCTAGACTGTGGAGCTCCCTTTCACGATTCTTACCCAACGACAACTACTCTCCTGCTGCCGACTGTGGCACACCCTTTCCAGTGGTCCAGAGCTGCTACTTCCATGTTACTCACTACCTAAAACTGCTCTCCTGACTCTGTTATGCTTCCCACTTTCTCTTTGTTGCTTGAGATGAAGTCTGTTGGCTACCGAAAGCCACTTGGGCTGTGAGTTTGCCAAAAAAAATTCTCCTTTGTAACACTCAAATAGTCTTTGTGGCTTTGTTGACTTACAGATGGAGATGCACTACGTTTCTGCTAAGTTATTTTATTGTGAGCGCTGATATAGTATAACCATTACTAATCACGTTTAACTTGCTTTTTAGCCTTCAGCATCGCTTACTTAGGGCACTCTATTTCAGAAAAGATAATAGCATGCTAAGCCTGACCGACATTTCAATGGTCTGTGCCATGGGCCCTCCAGGAGGAGGACGTAATACTATCACAGCTCGATTCCTGAGGCACTTTAATGTCATTTCCATTGATGCATTTGATGAGGAGACTATGAAGAACATATTTACTCCAATCATGGACTGGCAGTTCAATAAAGGCTTTGTTCCTGCTCACAAAAAATATGCACGGGTGAGTGGCAGCCAGATATACCGCCTGTCACATTACTCTTCAATTTCAAAGCAGTAGCTAAATTTCGACCTAACACCTTGTTTTAGATGATCGTCACTGCAACTCTTGAAGTATATCAAAAGGCGATCGCAAACTACTTACCAACACCATCCAAGTCCCACTATCTCTTTAATCTACGGGACTTTTCTAGAGTTATTCAGGTATTCATGACACACATATTTGGCTGGATATAACTGTTACAGATTGAAAAAATGAACCATTTATTGACTGTCATGGCTGCATTCATTGATGTAGGGATGTTTGCTTCTCAGAGCTTCAAGTGCTCCCGATGGAACCAGTGGCTCACAGAAAATTGTACGACTTTGGGTTCATGAGGTTTATCGTGTATTCTATGACCGACTAGTCACCGACGACGATAGAGAAGCATTCTTTGAAATATGCAAGGTTAGCTATGCATTCCTGTACCATGCAAATGCACATGTTGTACATGACCTGTACCATCTCTTATAAAAGAAGCAAATTTTCACCTGTTTCTCGTGGTGTTTTTTGGGTCCCTGTGAATTGTCCTTTGTGTCCTTTGTTAACTTACGCTTACTAACACTATGCATGGTCCTTTCCAGCACGTGTAAAGTTTCTAGGTAGAGATTTAGTTCGCATAGTGTGCTCTACAAATGTCTTATTATTAATATTATGATGAACGTTGGCTTGACTGTGCATATTTATTTAGAGTGTGTTATTGCAGCCTTCATTATCATGTTTACATCATCACGGACTGTGCAGATTGATGCACACTGATTGAGATATATCATACCATATCATTGTTTGAATAATTCTCTTAAAGGCTGCTGTGGAAAACCACTTTAAAGAGAAGTTCAACAAGCTTTTCAATCATTTAACTGATGTCAACCGAAGCATTACCGACGATGACATCCGAAGTCTCATGTTTGGAGATTACCTGAGCACAAATGCTGGTGATTCGAGAATATATGATGAAGTCCTTGATCTAATAGAGCTTCGCGGTGTAAGTTGGCCCATTGTTCAGACAGTGTCATTTTTATTAGGCCTGGAAAATGTCATTTTTTACTAGTCAAAACTGCAACCAATAGACGACATTAGGAATGCGTTGGTTGTAAACTCTATAGGTTATCGAAAGAAGTCTGGATGAATACAACATGGTCAGCAAGGCACCGATGAATTTGGTCATGTTTCGATTTGCTATAGAGCATGTTTCGAGAATTAGCCGAGTGCTCAAGCAGCCCAACGGCCATTGCCTTCTGGTTGGTAAGTTTCTAGTTAAATGCATATATGCCACGTACATATATTATCTGTGCTGTCTGCCCTGTCTTGTTGACTTCTGCTAAAGTTGCTACGATCCCTTGAAGCAAGCCGTGTTCTCCAGTGCCTGGTATGTCGTTGATTCATTATTCATATGCATGTCATATGTGTGACACTGGTTATTCAAGAAAAGTCCCCTGGGAGTGCTTGCCCCTGCATCTTAGCCCTGGGGTAAGGTGCTTTCATTTCACGACCAAGGTCGTAGGTTCGAGTTCTGCAGCAGGCAATCCTATATTGTCTATACGATGATAGCTGCCGGACTCTTCTGATGCTACATAAATGAGGCTGTTGAATCTGCTGACCTTTACTATCAAACTTGACTAACAATGATATAAGGCATTCTGCCTATGGTTTTCATGTAGGCATATTTTTGGCAAGCTTTGCATTTGACTCTAGATGTTGATATGCAGCCTAGCCCTACTTCTTTGTAGTGACTGCAGGTGGTGGCTAATTGACAAGTTGTGAGCCTTACTGAGGTTATTTCGGTATTGGCTTGATGTTTGATATCTCGAGCTGTTTTTCCTCTGAAGCATGCAAATCGGAAGGCTGTGGCAATATGGAATACGAATCACCTTTGTTTAGATAGAACTTTTAGCATTATTCGTAATAAGTATTACAATATCTCGATGAAATCAATGTTACTGTTTGACCCTTGCATATAGTAGTACATTTTTTCAGTTGCTTGTTGAGACCATAGACTGTATCAATATAGCATGACTTTGTTATAATATAAATAAAAGGTTGCATTTCTTGAAGAAAGACCGTTGGGAATGCATCAGTCCGTGTAAATAACAAATGCAAAATAAAAAGTTCGTTGTCAGATCCATTAAAAAATGTAGCCTTATCATTATCGTCTTAATGACCTGCTAATAGAAACCAGAGCATGCAATCTACTCACGGAGTATTGCTCTGCCTCTGAAGCCTAAATAAGCAAGAGCTTTGGTAGTACTGTTCATAGTGATGAGCTGTCTAGTTTCGCACAGGTACAATGAGATCCTACGCCACGTCATAAGCAGTTGCAGTCGTCGATGTCGTTCTTCCATTTGGCTATTTTCTCTGCACCTTGCAGAAACTCTCAGCCGGTACTAAGCCAACCGAAGTGTATCCCATCATAATTATGCGATTGACCATTAATCTAAAGAAAATAATTGCAATCGCATTAGCTTTGGGTGATACCGGTAAGCGATCCAAAACTTTGTTGTGGCATACCTCTTCAGTACAAATTGGAATATCTGTAAGCACTCAGCTTCACCAGACCTAAAAGAGGTCTTTTAATGGCCGCCACTCTTTTAAAGCATTCCCAGAAGTCCTAGCTAGGAGCTCGTCCATTATACAGGTCAGTTGTGGTATTCTAGCACTTGAGAAAAATAAGGATACAACATCTCCAAGAAAGTCGAACTCTCGACATCCGACAATTGTGGCCAAGGTCCCACCACTTCCCCATTTTGACAGATTCCTCGATTGGGAAGCATTATTCGCTTACTATACTTTATATTCCAGGTATTGGTGGCAGTGGTAGACAGAGTGCAACAAGGCTTGCTGCTTTCATAGCAGAGTATGAGCTTTTCCAAATAGAAATTGCCAAGAACTACAAGATGACCGAGTGGAGGGATGACATAAAGAGGCTTTTGCGGAAGGCTGGCGTGGACGGCTTCAGCATGGTATTCCTCTTCGGCGATCATCAGATTAAGGTCAGCATCGCATGTAGGCATGTTTGTGGGCCATCCTTAGCCTCACTAAAACTAATATGGCATTTGTAAATACTGACATTGGCGACGCTACAGTTGGAGGGCTCCAGAGTCCAAACGTCGAGATGGGAGTGGTTATTTTTTCTTTTTATTCTTGAGGTCGTAGACAGCATACCCAGAGGATGATATAAAAGTTGAAGATGGCTCGAAGGTTTTGGTCGTTGTGAATGTGAACTAAATAGAGCTGCTTTGTTTTTTGCATCACCCTGTTTGCGACTTTGTATCATTGGCTCTGACTGTTTTTGTGTATTGGCATGTGGCCTGAGCATCCAGCAGACGTCTTGAAATAGCACTGGCAGATCTCTTCCTCTTATTTCATGGTTCAGGATGAAGCATTCCTTGAAGACATTAATATGATGTTGAATACAGGCGACATTCCTAATTTGTACGACAATGAAGAACGGCTTGAAATCATTGAAAAGGTAGCTGAAATAATACTTACTTTCTTTAAAAACGCCTTGATTGATAAGCAGTGCCCTGTCTTCAAGCCATATGTGAGGACACCCAAGTAATGTGTGTTAGTATATAAATTGTACAGCTACCAACCAAGCATATTAATGCTGTATTGTTTATCTTCCCTATACCAGATGCAACAGCTTGCATTACTTGAGAACAACCAGGGGGAAATCACTCCTTTGAGCATGTACAACAAGTTTGTCGAGCGGGTTCGCCTGAATTTACACATTGTCCTGGCGTTTAGTCCAATCGGTGACACATTCCGGAACAGACTTCGAATGTTCCCATCTTTGATTAATTGCTGCACGATCGACTGGTTTAAGGTACGGAGATACTGAGCAAGAGAGCTCTGTTTGAAAAAGTATTATCACTGCTGCACGTGAGACCACCTTCACTTTTTCATGCGTTATTGCACTATTGATAGGCCTGGCCTGAGGATGCTCTAGAACTGGTTGCACACAAGTTTTTGGATGATGTCGAAATGTCCAATCACGTTCGTGAAGAGTCTGTGAGAATGTGTAAGCACTTTCACGAAAGTGTCAGAGCCCTATCAGAACGGTATGTGATGCTTATTGTGTGAGCTTGAGCACTGCATACACAGCATTGCTTCGATCGTTCGTTCTACTTGTCATGCGCAATAAAGAAGCATTAATTTGACTGGTTTTGTAGGTACTACGATACCATGCGCAGGAAAAATTACGTGACGCCCACGTCATACCTGGAACTGATCAAGACATTTAAACGGCTCTTAAACAAAAAGCGAATGGAGCTTCTCACCCTGAAAGATCGCTACATTATTGGCCTGGAGAAGTTGGAGTTCTCTGAAGAGCAGATCGGAGTAATGAAAACAGAGCTGCTTGCCCTACAGCCGATGCTTGTTCAGACTAGTGAAGAAACCGCCGATCTGATTAAAGTTATTGAAAGAGAGACTGCCGACGTTGAGAAAGTCAGGAAAGTTATACAGGCCGATGAAGGTGTTGCTAATGAAGCTGCATCAAATTCGAAGATGATCAAGGTACACAATCACTCTTCTTTCATCCTAATAGGAATATATAATATATAGCTCATCTGTATAGGACCTAAGAGAACTTAATCTCTGCCAAGATGTTATACACATTACACAGGGCTCGAGCCCAAGATCTGATCGTTAAAGGCGATTGCCTTACCACTGGGCCAAACCAGGGCCTTATAGCTGCTGCTATCCTTGTAAATTCCTTTCTGCCTAGCAGATTTCTGCTTCCTGGTTTGCTACAGTATGGCTCAGTTAGTAGGTGTGATAGAAGACACCAGTGGGTGTGATAAACTGTCTTATTTTGTCTACTCAAAAGACGCCTTAGGCAAACCGTACAGTCAGATCTGTCTATTTAAGTGCCTCTTGCGAGACTGGTCAGACGTAGCTCAAAAGTACGATCAGGTGACTCCAACTTCTAAAATTAAAGAAAATGAATTTTTTTCGGACGAGGTGCAAGTGGAGCTTAGAAGCAAGTGGTGACTGCACAGAGGACCACCTACAAAATTAGCCGAGGTCATGTTGAAAGTTTTTCTAGAAATATAAGTATGATTGACTTGCGTGCTGTCTGCGTATTAATGAGTCAATAAACCGTGTGTATATGTTGCGCATTGTAGGACGAGTGTGAAGAAAAGCTTGCTGTCGCAATGCCAGCTCTGAATGCTGCTATCGCAGCCCTTGATACTCTGAAGCAGAACGACATAACCATCGTGAAATCTATGCTTAATCCACCAACTGGAGTTAAAATGGTTATGGAGGCCGTCTGCATTATGAAGGTCAGCTCTCTCTCTCTCTCTCTCTCTCTCTCTCTCTCTCTCTCTCTCTCTCTCTCTCTCTCTCTCTCTCTCTCTCTCTCTCTCTCTCTCTCTCTCTCTCTCTCTCTCTCTCTCTCTCTCTCTCTCTCTCTCTCTCTCTCTCTCTCTCTCTCTCTCTCTCTCTCTCTCTCTCTCTCTCTCTCTCTCTCTCTATCTTTCTCTCTCTGTCTCAGTCTCATGGTATATATCTCACTATTGTGAATAGCTATGCTGGTCAGATTAGTTGATTGTTGATCGATGTAGTGTTTATCTGGACTGGCATTTGGTGATAGCAAGCTGTCGTTGTAGGGTATCAAACCAGAAAGAAAACCTGTTGAAGGAAAAATGGTTGAAGATTATTGGCCTGCTGCAAAGCGTGTAGGTGACTCTTCGATGTAATGTAATGTATCTCCGTCTGTAACTCCACAAAGACTATGTGGGTGTTGCGCAGGAGAGTTTTCATTTGAATGTGATTTGAATGCATTTCATGTGAGCACACAAGAAGACACTAAGAGCCACTGCCTTGCTGGGCTTCTGATTAGTAATATGCACTGAATCATGTACACAAAAGCATGCAGAGAATATGGAGGCAAGTAACGTGTTTGCTTTGACACTTGATAAGCTGAGCAGATGGGCTGCATCTTTAGCTAAGAATAAGATGGTGGAAAGTCAATCCCAGTGATGACAGAGGCCAAAGTGGGTTATAGATTGAGGTCTCTGAGGGCGCTTTATCAAGTGCATTATTATTATTATTAGAATTTTGCTGCATGCGAACTGAAGGCCTGATTGTCAAAAGGTTTCAATTTAATGTGCCGAAGAGTGAAGTAATAGGGATCTTGGAGTGGATGGTGTGAGAGCACATTAAAGGAGCAAAAGGCCTGATGGGTAGGAAGGTGCAAGCAAGCTAAGACACGTGTAAGCCAGAGAGAGGATTTTAAAGTTGATTTGACTCTTAATAGGTGCCGCTCAAGCGTAAGTGGTGTGAAGTTGCCATTAACGTCAGACTAGCCGAGCTGGTGCGTGTTTCACTAGTTGCAGCCGATTAATAGCACAGGCCCGGTGTCCTGAATATATTGAATTGTGATGTCACAAACCCATGAACAAGTTAGTATCCTTGTCTAAGCATACCCTAATTTCGGTATGTTACTTAGCTGAAAGTAAGCCAACTTCACAGTGGAAGCGATGTGGTCATCAAATGACAAGTCATTTTAGAACAGCTCATCCAGATTTCTGCCAGACGTCTCTGGAGTGGTGAATCTCTTGAGGGTGATGTCTTCCAAGTTATGGTGACACTGGGCTTTCCCATAGCTATTAGGTTGGTCTTACTGTCGTTAAGCTTTAAGAAGATGGTGGCCAAGGAAGGGTGAATGTCGTCAGTGCCGGCTGCAAAGTAATGTAATGTATCTCCGTCTATAACTCCATAAAGTCACAAAGACTATGTTGGTATTACGCAGAAGAGTTTTCTATAGCACACTCAAAGTCTAAGCTGCTTTCGGTAAGTATTCGGTAGCCAACAGACTTCATTAAGTGAGTCGGATTCGGAGCAATTTGTAGAAGGGTAAGAAGGTCTGGAGGGATACGCAGAGCTTAGTGTCATAGGCTTAGAAATGAATGCATGTTTGGTAACGGCATCGGCCAGAAGGAGAGTTTAGATAATAGAAAGAGTGGGATGTATGACCGACCCTGAGGTGCTTTGTATATGTTGATGTGCTTTGTGCCATTTACATCTACACTCTGACATATCTTACTGAGGTAGGATACAACCCAGTTTAGCACTGTGCCAGTGATATCTTGGCTTGTTGAGGGTGCCCTCTAGAAGTATCAAGTGGTCAATTGCATGAATTGCTGGTTACAGATTTAGGTCAACTAGAACAAAGGCCCTATCTTGATCAGCAGCTTACTGTAAGCCCAAAGCAGAACAGTTTCTGTGGAATGGTTAGCTCCAAAGCCCAGTTGGAGCTTGCTAGCAAGATCTGATTACTTGATGTAATCGTTTAGCTGCAGGGCCATCATTCGCTCAAGTTCTTGGATAAGAATGGCAAGCGATAGACTGGACAAGAGTTACTTAGGTTCGTTATCGTGGGCAGTAGCAGGTCTATGGACATCGTTAAGAGAAATGTTGGACTTTCAGTTCGCATGCACCGAAAGTCTGGAACTTGCTAGCGGCTTTTTTTGCCTCTGTTGATTTTGCATCAAGTCTCACCTAAAGAAGCATCTGTTGTGCTCAGGATACTCTTGCTCCATTAATCTTGTCTTTTTTTCTATCTACTCTGCATGCTTACCTGTGCATTATTCAGTATGTTACTAACCAGGGGTCCTACTAACCAGCAGCCCAGAGTGTCGTCTTGTGTGTTTTGCATGCTTTTCTAAGCGTGATACTGATGTGCTCTTGCATGATTCTCTAAGCATGATATATGGCTTGCCATTTACTCTTGTTTATTGTTTTTCCTTTACCCATTAGTCAAACACCTGGATAGAGATTTTTCTTGTAGGATGCTGTGTAAATTATTATTATTTTTATTATAGGACCGCTAACAATGCCTATACATCTTTAACATTAAACATTTTTTAAACACTCAGATTATTGGTTGGCTTCAATTTTAAGCCTCGGACAATATTTAAACATGTGAATTGTTTCTGCTAAGCCTTTGAATTTTTGCAACCTATCAGGGTGGATGCAAGGCCTATTCCTGCTTTCAATTGCTCCATAGGATTTGTTTAAGTTGCCACTTGCTTTACTGATATTTGTACACCTGATTACGTCTGTCTGGTTTCATTCTCTAAAAATTATCCCGAACTCTGGCCGCTGCTGTTTATACTATCCCAATAGAACATATAGTTGTCAGCAAAGTTCTGGCAATAACAGCTACGTTTGTGTTTATGGTCATTGCTATGTTAAAGCAATCGTGTTTTGTGTAGATGCCCTCTTAACTTTGCTTTCTATTGCTTTTACTTGTAAAACCGACAGTTATTTACATTGGTTCCAGTTGCACTAAATTATAATTGCCAATGAGATTTGTGTGCACGAGAAGCAAGTAGCAAAGTAAGCACCAAAAATATTTTTAAATTGCTACTAACGGTACGGGCATTTAGAACGTGAGCATACCAGGTTCATTACAGGTTGGCAGATAGTGGTTAAATTCCTCAGGAGTGCACGAGCACACTACACTAGAAATATAGGAAGGAAGTGCATTCATTATAATGCATGGAAAAGTTAAATTTTGTGTGAGCTTGTTTTTGCAAGAGCTAGCTTAGGCTCATAACAGACTTAGGCTAGCACTTGTATGTACACTGAGTAAATATCGTAGGTACTGACTCAAATTTCATCGATGCTTCACTATGCATGTATACGGCAACGAGACTGGATCTTAGCCCTCGAGGTAAGGTCTTGCTCTTCAAGATCCAGATTGCTGGTTCGAGCCCTGAAGTGGGCGATTCGTTATAGCCTGCTGCAAGAGGTGGTAACAGCCGTAAAGGCTTTTCTACAGCTATTTAAAGGAGGCTGTTAAATCAGCTAAGTTATTTTTACAAATAGATTTTGGCCATCATATATTACATCGATCTATCACCTTGTAATACAAACTTTTAAGTTATCTTGCAACTAGAGAGGCTTTGAGTAATCATCCGATGGAGGCATTTGCATTGTAATTGCAGTGGATTTGTCATTGCTGTTTAGCTTCTTGGAGATATCAAGTTCTTGGAAAGCTTGAAGGAGTATGATAAAGACAACATACCACAGGCCATCATGGTCAAAATCAGGAGCACTTACACAAGCAACCCAGAGTTTGACCCAGCAATCATCAAGAACATTTCGTCAGCATGTGAAGGTCTTTGCAAATGGGTTAAAGCTCTGGAAGTTTACGACAATGTAGCAAAGGTTCGTAGTTTCCACATTCCAGGTGATGAGAGTCCATTTGTGCTGATGCATTTGTGCTCGTTTTTGCATTGTCTGCATGGTGATGGTGCTCAACGGGCATTCCGGGGCTCTGAAGCTACATATTTCGAAGTCATTTCTGTTGTTGCTCTAATCCTCGACAAAGGTCTATTGTGCTGTCATGTGCCTTTATTGCAGCACTAGAGGTCAAGCTGCTTACTTCAGCTGCATTCTTTGTCACACCTAGTAAACCGTGCCATCTTGGCCGTGAATGTGTTTATATTTCTAATCGTACGTAGAACCCACATTTCTTGTAAGTAGAAGCCGGCTACTTAGCAGTCACACTATCGGTTTGGGTCAAAATTGGAAGTTTGTGGGTATTACATTGACCCTTTCAATCCCAGGCAGACTATCTGTTCTGAGATAGCTTCTCTTCAGTTATTTGATGAGTTATGTCGATGCTTGCATATCTACATTATCCTCAGTATCAGTACTGCTCGTTTTATTTGTCTGACCGATTATATTTCACAGGTCGTTGCTCCCAAGAAGAAAGCTCTTGCAGAGGCCATGGCTGTGCTGGACGATCAGATGTCAAAGCTGAGAGAGAAGCAAGCTGAGCTGAAAGAAGTCACCGACAAACTGGATAAGCTGAACGAGGACCTGGACAGTAAGCAGACCGAGAAGAAGGTGAGCCGACCTTGCAGTTTAAGGCTGATCTGATATCGTGCAAAAGTTTTGACTGTGCCGAGGTATAAACACCTTTTAAGGCCCGGATATAAACACCTTTTTAAAGGTATTAACACCTTTTAAGACTCCATCGGTGTGCATCCGGTGCAGCACTGCTCCCTGCTTGAGGCAAAGTCTTTCTTTTTGGTACTCAGACTTGCGGCAGACATCCTTCACTCGCTCTGTATATTGAAACTAAATGCAGAGAATGGTCATGACGATCTTTTAGAATCTGGAAGATAACATCGAGCTCACGAAAGTAAAGATAGTGAGGGCAGAAAAGCTTATTAGCGGCCTTGGCGGAGAGAAAGTGAGATGGACACAAAATGTTAAAGCACTCTCAGAAAGTTATGACAACATTATTGGCGACGTTCTACTCTCGGCCAGTATTGTCGCCTATCTGGGACCGTTCGACTTGGCTTACCGGCAGGTATGCGCTGCCATTTGTTAATTTAAATACGTCTGTGTGTTAGGCTTTTGGACGGTATTCTGCATATTGCTAGCAATAGCAATGGGTTCTAAAAATTAGACATCACATTGTCAAAGTGATCGTAACCAGAGGTAAAATTCCTCATGAGAGTTGGTCAGCTATGTACATTTGTAACTGCAAGTGCCTGCTGCATCACTGAAACATTGTGATTAGTGCTCAGTCCTGTGTTTACTGTTCGGAAATTTTGCTAGGAATGCCTTAAGGAATGGTACAGATTGTGCATCGAACGAGAAATTCCAATTAATTCCAACTTTTCACTGGCGAATACACTTGGTGAGCCTGTAAAGATCAGGGAGTGGCAAATAGCTGGTTTGCCTGTGGATAGGTATGAACCTTTGCTAATGAATATTCAGTTGCTTGCATCTGGATCTTGGTAATTATTATGTTCAAAGCACCTTGTTGCAGCTTCTCCATAGACAATGGAATTATCGTATCGAGCGCAAGCCGTTGGCCACTGATGATTGATCCACAAGGTCAAGCTAACAAGTGGGTGAAAAATATGGAAAAAACTAATAAGCTGGCCATCATTAGATTGTCGAATCAGAATTACACACGCCAGCTCGAGAATTGTCTCCAGGTACCTTTCTTGCATCACCGGAGTGGCTAGATGTTTTGGCTAATGCTGTGTGCAGAGAACCTGTAACGAAGTGAAAACCTGCGCTGATGTTGCTGTTGCTGTGTTAACTTAAAAAATTATCAGAAAATAATGTGTATGGGTGATTCATGTCAATTTCTTACCTTTTTAAGTTTGGTAATCCATGTCTCTTGGAGAACATTGGCGAAGAGCTGGATCCTATGCTTGAACCTGTGCTATTGAAACAGACTTTTAAGCAGTCGGGCATTGAGTACATCAAGCTTGGTGACCACGTTGTGGAGTACAGTCAAGATTTCAGGTTTTACATCACCACATGCCTTCGAAACCCTCACTACATGCCAGAAGTGTCAGTCAAGGTACGTTGTGTGGCTGAGCGTTTGCTTCTTAATGCCATCACGTTTGCTTTTGCTACTCAGTCATGAATACTGCTTATGTTCACAACGATTATCCAGGTTATGCTTCAGCTTTCATGCTACGTGTTTGTTCAAAGCTGTTTGCCTCGTGGGGAACCATAATGTCACTGGAATGTTAAGCTGTATAGAAACCAAATGTCTTGTCATTCGGCTTACAGCTGTGGATAAGTATATGTAATGTAATGTAATGTATCTCCGTCAGTAACTCCACAAAGTCATAAAGACCATGTGGATGTTACGCAGGAGAGTTTTGTATACAACAGTTGTGTGCATTCATTTTTGTCTGGCTCTTAAGAGACCTGTCAATACCTACTTGCTAGAGTGTTCAAATGCATAGGATTAGCAGCAAGAATAGTTGCCTCGACTTAAAAAGTATAATAGCCTAGTCCCTTGCTCAGATGTTAGCTGGCGGACAACCCCATTCCAGTATTAGTCATCATTGGTAAAGTTGATCTTGTCAGTTGTTACGAGCATTTAATATGGTCAGTGGCAAAACCAGCACAGTCAGTCTTCGTGGACACTTCACCTGCAGACTCGTGTTACTTGTTAATGTGCACTTGTGCTCTTCTACATGCCTTCTCTTTCATTCTGAAAACTGGTTTGGAATAAATATTGAATGGCATGATTGAGATCGACCGTGAAGTAAAGCTTCCATGAGGCATTAAAGGCAACACATCAAAAGGGTGCCTCTGGAGCAGATGTTTATCAGTAGTGTTCTTCGGTTGCAGCCTGCTTGTGTAATTTGATGCTTACTTGACTTCAGGTCAGCCTGATAAACTTCATGATTACGCCACTCGGCCTGGACGATCAGCTGCTCGGAATTGTGGCTGCACGAGAGAAACCCGAGCTCGAAGAGAAAAAGAATGAATTGATTCTCGAAAGTGCACGGAATAAGAGACAGCTTAAGGAGATTGAAGACAAAATATTGCAGGTTTTGTCTGCCTCTGAGGTAATTAGCAGCTGCTGAACTTAATTCTATACTTGCCCATCTACAAGCAACAGTGGCAGGTCAAGAGCACTTTGGTTGAATGCTTACATGATGTCTTTTCTTGATTCTGGTGTCGTATTTCACGATAATGCATATCTTGAACGTTCTAATCTCTCAAATGCTCACTACAAATCTTCTTATCATGACGGATTAATTGATTGAAAATGTAATGACATTTATCATTGCTTTAGTTCTCCTCACGAATGAACTTCTCCTAAAGTCGAAGTACCTTTGGTTCGATTGCTATGCTCTTATTTATATACATGTTGCACTTCTCTTTATAATTAGTAGCATTTGGACCTGTTAATCTGCTGACTGTCAATTAGTAGAATATAAAAGTCTAGGGACTAGATTCTGCCTGCTTAAAAGTCTCTGGTGCCAGTGTTCAGTCGCATAACTCCCCCATGCACTTCACCATTATTACTAACTTTGTAACCATTATTAACGTCGTCACTGTAATGAGAAATGCTGCTGCTTTGCCCTCTTTGTCTGACTTTTAGCCTAGATGCAGCCAGCAAGCAGCCCTCTTGATCCTAATGGTTGACGTTGCGGTCGAAGGTGCTTCATTGTTCCATTCCCGATGGGCTGCATGCCGACCCCATAGTATCTACCATGTCCTTGTTAGCTCTCCTGGTCATGATCGAGATTAAAGAGCCATTGGCTATAACCGGCTATCACCCGCGAGTCAGTTGCATTGGCATGGGGTCCGTGACTGAATTTTTTCCCTGCGTTTTGTATTGGCTGCAAGCTAATAAAACTATCCACCTCTGGTAAGCTGCTGTGGCACAGATTAGCTTTGCCGACCTCAGACAGAATTGTGTAAGCAGGCTAATTCGACACAGGTTCATTATTGTCACCACAACTGTCGGAGATTGTTGGTTCTAACTCCCAAAGGTGAGCTTACATTTGTCGTGCATAACGATATCCTTTAGAGTGTGTGTAAGCATTTGATGCCAGTTGGTATTGCATTGAATTGCTTAAAATAAAAATACTAAGTCTTGGTTGCACGATTATTTACTATGGCATATAGTGTGCTTTTCAAGTTTTTCACTGTAAGTGATAGGTGCAAAGCAGAGTAGTCGAGAGGAAGATGCCAGTGGAAGGTCCTCTGTCGAAACAAGCATTGATACAACTAAGCCGTATCCATGGTACCAATATAGCCTGTAAACATTTAAAGTAAACGTCAGTAAAGAGGAGCTGTAATACACTCGGCAAAGTGTCCGGGAGTGTTGCCGGTTGCGTCCTCACCATCTTGGCTTCGTATTGTGTGGGGTTGGCTATTAATTGGAGATGTGAAGCCTCCTTACTATAGATGTTGGCTTATGGATTCATTTTCGTGTTGTTATTGCTGTTAAATAATTGATGTGCGATTATAATGCAGTTGCTGAAGCAACTTGCCATCAATTTCACTGTTGCACATGGCTGTTTTGGTCCTATCCAGGGTAACATTCTAGAAGATGAAACTGCTATCGAGATTCTCTCATCGAGCAAAGTCCTGTCTGAAGAGATATCAGTGAAGCAGGCGATAACCAGTAAAACAGAGAAAGAAATTGATGCCGTCAGAAGTGGCTACAAGCCGGTTGCTAAGCATGGCAGTATTTTGTTTTTCACGATCTCAGACTTAGCAAGCATCGACCCAATGTACCAATATTCATTGACTTGGTTCATTAATTTGTTCGTCCAGGTGAGAGAACTCTTATTCTAATGCAAAAGTGTGCTTCGCTGGGTCCCATTGGAGTGCATATTAGAAGGCAATACTCGTTTGTGATTAATAAATTATTCCTTGCAGTCAATTGATCGCAGTGCAAAGTCTCTAGAGCTGGAACAAAGGATTGCCAATCTGAATGACTACTTTACCTACAGCATCTACCAAAATGTATGCCGTTCTTTATTTGAGAAAGATAAACTTCTGTTTTCGTTCATCCTGTGCCTTGGATTGCTAAAAGGAGAGTAAGTAGGCTGCAGTGCTTAATCCCGTGCCACTTTTAATGTGCTACAACAGAAGGTTCATTGTCGACTTGAGTTGATCATTATGGTCGTACCTGCAGGAACTGCTTTGCAAGAGTATGTATGCCATTGTAACTGAATGTATACATTAAGTGCAGCAAAGCGTAGTCTGCACTAATCTGCACGAATGAGGCCAGTCATGCTGACTATGGCTAGATAACTAATGATGCATGAATCTAGCTTGTCGGCAGTGCTTTCCCCCTTGTTCTACTCACCGGAAAGCTGTTTTAGATGCTCACTCTGTGGGACCAACATCGTTACAGGGGCAAAGTTGATGATTTTGAATGTCGCTTCCTTCTCACTGGAGGTGTTGCCTTAGACAACCCGCATCCAAACCCGGCACCCGAATGGTTCGCAGACAAATCTTGGGCCGAAATAGTCCGCTGCTCTGACCTCCCAGCATTCCGAGGGCTCATGCAGCACTTTCAAGAGAACGTATGTAGAGATAGCGCTACTCTATGCCATACCTGTAGCACGTGGGCAATGGTTACTCTGGATTTTGCTTGATCTTTGACGACAAGAATGCTGCAATTGCACTAGTGTGTCGCAATACCTACTCAACGTCACGTATTGTCTTTTCTAGCTACCTACTTGGAAAGCTGTGTACGACTCTCCTGCACCAGAGAAAGAAAGCCTGGTGGCACCGTGGGATGAATCGCTAAATAAGCTGCAGAAGCTCATCGTCTTGCGCTGCCTGAGGCCCGACAAGGTGCCAAGGAGCCAGCAGCAATTTTGTCTTCTACGCCTCGTGCTGCAATCAAAGTGTCTTTCTTCTGGTCATGCTGTAGTTTCGTGGTTCTAGGTTGTTCTAGCTGTCCAGAGCTTCATAGTGAGCGAAATGGGACAGCGCTATATCGAGCCTCCGACTTTCGACCTGTCACTCAGCTATGCAGACTCGAGCTCTTTTACTCCACTGATTTTTGTGCTTTCACCTGGTGCCGATCCGATGGCCGGCCTTTACAAGTTTGCAGAAGAGAAAGGTCAGTTCGCAAAACCACGCCGCACTCAACTGACTGGGTGGCCAGCTTTGACTGCAGATTGAAGGGTCGGCAGCAGGGTAGGCAGTGGCGCAGTCCAATGCTGAACGTGTGGTTGCTGTGGAAAGCATGCATACTTTGTTCCCATCAATCCCGATGGTTCACATGTAGTTGAAGGCCATGAGCAGTCGAGGCACAAAGCGAGCCCGAGTCGTAAGTCGGTGCCTCGTGTGATGTCTTTGCTGTGAGATTTTTGAGTTTTTTAAGGTATCATCCCTCACAATGAAAGCAAGAGGACGCCACCAGACTTCACGCATCAGATTGACATAGTGGAGTTCTACATGCGTATGTGTTTGGGCCTACATACAAAATCCCGAACCGTGTAGTTACATCGGGGTGTTACTTCCTATCCAGTGCCTACCCATGGCATGCAGCCTGCTTTATTTAGTTGACCCGGATTGCGTGGCCTACCGTGGAAATCCTCACCTTAAGCAGCAGGCAGTGGCCATGATCTGTCACTGGGGCTTCGACAGAGAAGTGCACCATGAAGGGGTCTTTGGTGTTGTTGCTTAACTGTCACTGCTCACCCAATGCTGCCGCCAACCTGCCATTCCACCCGTCCCACGCAAGCAGTAGATTGATAGCCAAAACAAAGCTTTCTTCCAGCAACCTCCTTAGTCTAACATCCAGATATCGAGGACTTAGTGTGATACAGTCTTTAAGTTTAGCGTTAGTGTAAGGCGAGCTAGCAGTAATATCGACATGCTACTACTCTTTAGAAGCAACTTTGGTACAGCCCAATTACTGGCCTAATTTCCGATGGTGTCCTGTTATGATTTTCTCGGAAATGGCTGACTGTTCAGTCATTTCAGTAGCTTGCACATGTTGAGGGTAATTTACTACAGATATTGGCTGCTGTGACTTGAAGCCAGCAGCTGAGCATGCACAGGGAAAGATGTCACTGTCTTGATATTGATACATTTGTTATCTTAATTAGGATGCTGCAACTTACTCCACTGTTCGCATTTTGGAAGCCCCAACCAGCTTGGGCTTTTCTGAGCTGACTGAATAGCAGAGCTCTGCAGTGAGCTGCTGATGCATTCTGGGTGACTTTACTAGCTAGACATTTACCTTTGCTTCAAGCTCGTGCGTTAGCTGGGTGCAGATATCTGTCGTGTGCAGTCGTTTATCACTCATAATAAGTGTTGATGTCGGTGCACCTTTTGGAATACGGCACCTTCTTGTGAAACTCTTGGATAGTAGTAGAACATAATCTGTGATGGATAGGTGCAATCATCTTCATCAGTGCCGCCGCAGGGCTGTTGCTGATACTGCTTTTATCACTCCTTGGCAGCTGCTTGTACCAGTTCCCTTACCTAGCCCGCAGAAAACCTATGCGTGTCTACCAATGCGCGCACAGTCTCCGGCGATTTTTTCTGCATTGACTCTAATTGTGGCAGGTCTTTCCAGCTATCCTGCCACTTGTATGCTCATGCTTACCTGTAAATACAGCTTATATGAACCAAATCTAGTGAAATCTTATCTCGGCATTGGAAAAGGCAGCCTATGGCATGCGTATTATGCAGTCTGAGCAACTCTGTCATATATCGCTACTGCACGGCTTAAAGCATTTTACTTACAGGCATGGGTGGGAGACACCTACAAACTATATCACTGGGTCAAGGACAAGGTCCTATTGCAGAAAAAATTATATTGGATGTAAGTATTGCTGATCATAGAACTCGTGCTTAGTGTTGTACTGTGATTAATTGAAGACCCGTTTGTTCGTCTTATTTTTGTTTTATGGTAGGAACTGTACTTTAAATTCAGAAGTTTCAGCGAGATCACTGCTTGATTGTAGGCTATAACAGCTGGTACATGGGTAGTTCTCCAGAACTGCCACTTGGCTGCCTCTTGGCTTAGCCATCTCGAAAGGATTTGTGAAGCTGTAAGTACGTAGTATGTGTGAGACAGCGAGGATCGTTAATGTACCAGAAGTGACTTGGCTTTTAAAGCTTGTCTTGATTTTTTGTTTTCTTTATTTCCTTAGCAGGCGTGATTAATGGCCTAGACTCACAAGTTAGTGGTGTCTTGCCGCTCACTGTGGTAGCAATTGTTCTCTTTTTCTGATCAAAAATATTTCAGTCCTGCCTATCCCTTAAACATATGTTATGGCCCGATGTTAGGCAGCTAACTTTTCTCATGAGTATCCCTCAGTCCCCGTGACTAGTTTGCTTCTGTTCCCTATTTATGCTGCCCTACTGGTAAAGGTATAGCAAGCTCCCAAGTAAATCTCTGTTTCTATTGGCGGTACCTATCGGTGCATGCAGTCCTCCCGAGTATGGATGACTGATTTGGCAAGCCTTTAAATTTTCTTGTTCATTGATACCCTTAGATTTGTTTTCTCACTTTTATGAATGCTAAACTGTTGCTATGGTGAAAAACCCTGCGGTATCAAGATTGTTTGCAGCAAGCCAATGAACAGACCTTCGAAAAGTGCTCAAACCTAGCCGATATTGATACTACCACATAGGCTTCAATGACTTTTCTCAAAGATTCTGTTCATCTTTATTCACATCCACTGTGGTGTTAGAAATAAAAATATATCCTAGCAGCATTAATGGCTATATTAGTAACTTTGCTAGTCCAACGTGGCAGGGTGTAATATTGTAACTTCATTCTCTCACTCCTGTCTTGAAAATGCCTTTAGATGCTAAATGCAGTACCAATTTGCATCCAGGATATTGCGCTATTTTACGAAGGTTGGTTATCTAGGTCTACAGCATTCGAGTAGAGTGGGGCCAGGCTCCTAGCTATTTGGATGAGCTCATGCAGCTAAATAGGCCAGCCAGACATCTCGGAGCCCCATCCATCCGTTATCTGTTCTTGCATGCTTCTTTTTCTAGATCTCCAACCGTGGCCAATTTTCTAAGCATTCAGCCAGACGTCATGGCCGATTAGTATTCCAGCATACTTTGCTCTATTAGCGAGCGCTGTTCATTGTTTCAATTTCTCTGCTTACCTCTATTCTTGCTACTTTACCCCATCACTTATGTAAGTATATCGGTCTGTTGTTCTGAAGTCATAGCTGTTATTCTATAGTGATGTGTGTGGAAGTGGGTGTGTGTGCTACCTTATCGACTTCAAGGTTTTGTTACCCGATTTTAGGTCTCTTTATTCTGTTGCTCCAGCCTACCTATCCATACTACTTCCGGGTCAGGCTAGGCAAAATACTGTCATTCTTCTGACGTAAGTCGTTCAGCGGTCCCTCTAGCCAACCCTAAATTCTTTGGAGACCATGCCTTTAGTTCGCATGTGCTAGAAGCCTGGAATTCACTTCCGGCTGAGGTCACGACATACCTTGACTTGACGACAGTTAAAACAAAGCTAAAAAGCGCACCTGTTCCTCGAAGCGTGTGCTGGGCCGTTTCAATTGTCCTTTTTGTGCTAATGCGTGCCAATACTGTCCATGTTATCTCTGATCATAATGACTTGTGTGCTCTTAAGGTGCTATACAACTGTATTGTTATTATTATCGATATTATTGGTATTACCCATGTTATAATGTGTTGAGACGGTCATAGAAAGCCCAGTCGATGTATGATTAATTGTAACGTTTGAGTACAAGATTAGCACATGCCTCTGCTGTTTTTTAGGTAATAACTGACCCGGTCAAAGTAAAAGACACTTTCCGTTTGTGGCTGACCAGCTATCCATCACCTGAATTCCCAGTGTCGGTACTTCAAAACGGGGTGAAAATGACGAATGAACCTCCTAAGGGTCTTCGGGCGAATTTATTGAGATCGTACTTAAATGACCCGATCTCAGATTCGGATTTTTTCAATAGCTGCACCAGACCAGCTGTCTTCAAGAAGCTTTTGTTTGGTCTCTGCTTCTTCCATGCACTTGTCCAAGAGAGGAGGAAGTTTGGTCCTCTTGGATGGAACATCCCTTACGAATTCAACGAGTCTGACTTAAGAATCAGCGTTCGGCAATTGGTGGTAATTATGAGGCTTGTGTAGCTGCTCCGTGAGCCTTCTTGCTGGGCTTTCTGCCAGTGTTTCTCGCAAGTTCCGCTATTGGTGTCTTTATCTTAAAGATGTTCATCAATCAATACGAGCAACCTCCACTTGATGCACTTATATACCTTACCGGGGAGTGCAACTATGGTGGAAGAGTCACTGATGACCATGATCGCAATTTGATAAGCAGCATATTGAGGATTTTCTATGCAACTGAGACAATAGTTGATGATAAGTACAAGTTTTCAGAGAGTGGACTGTACTATGCGCCACCTGATGGCTCCTATGCCAGCTATGTTGAGTACATAAAATCGTTACCACTTGTGCCACATCCAGAGGTAAAGAAGCAAATGTGGTTGCAATGATGTTTGAATTTGTTGTTACCTAATGAAGTTTCTGGAATTTCCACTACTAACAACTCGAGCTTGTGACCCTAACTTAGGCTCTTTGGCTATCTATTTTTGCATCTTTTTTAGGTCTTCGGATTGCATGCAAATGCTGACATTTCAAAAGATCAAAAGGAAACTGCTATATTGTTTGATGGAATTTTGCTTACACTGCCAAGACAGGTATATCTTACTATCTTGCATGCATACTAGTGGAGCCATATAGTGGAGCCAGATCAACCACTGCATGCTGCAGCATATGCTAATAATACCTAATAGTAATAGCCCCTTTGTATAGCACTCCAAGTAAGTTAAACCTCTGTCCAGGCACTTTGCAAGCTCATTGCAAGAGAATAAATAGCCAAGGCTTAGTGGCATGCTAGGTATCATTCTTAGACAAGCACACAAAAGCAAATGTCATGCTTAGACCAGTTTGCTAAAGCAAACATGACTTTCCGAGCCACCGGTTATTAGGACCTCTGGCTAGTAGCATGAAGTGAATCATGGGCAGATAAGCACACAAACTACACATGAACATGAAAGACAATTTTCTTGGGCGAATCGAAAGCTGACTGGAACAGATAACTCTTTCGCGGGCACATAAATGATTCTAGGTCGTTGCAGGTAGTGACCATATCTGGAAGCATGTTCCAGACTTTTGTTGCATACGAGCTGATGGCTCTATTACCAAAAGATGCCAATTAGAATAAAGGGCACATGCCAGGAGTCCTGAATAAAGGGAATTGCAATAATCTAGAATAGACGTCAAAACACATAAAATTGTTTGGCTATAATGTGTAATGTAAAGTAATGTATCTCCATCTGTAATTCCTCAAAGCCATAAAGACTATGTGGGTGTTACACAGGAGAGTTTTGTATAGCGCACTCACAGCCTAAGCAGCTTTCGGTACACATTCGGTAGCCAACAGACTTCATCTCACGAAACAAAGAGAAGTTGGGAAGCATAGCAGAGTCAGGAGAGCAGTTGAGGTAGTGAGTAGCATGGAAGTAGCAGCTCAGGGCCGCTGAAAAGGGTGAGACATTGCCGTCAGCAGGAGAGTAGTTGTCGTTTCGTAAGAATTGTGGAAGCAAGTTCCACAGCCTAGGACCTGCAGAGCTAAAGCTTCTGCTGGCAACGGTCTTTAAGTGAAGGAATGGAACAGCCAATTATAGTCGAAAAAGCACCTGAGGGCACGAAGAGGCTGAAACTGGTGCAGCAGTTCAGCTTGGTATGGAGAGCCAATCCGTGGCAGGCCTTGTGGGTCAGAGTTAGAACTTTGCTCTGTACCCGTTGATCAACCAGCAGCCATCCTAGCTATTTTAGCAAAGGAGACATGCGGTCAAACCTCTGGGACTTGAAGACCAGCCTTGCAGCCATATTCATAGCCAGCTGCAGTATCCTAGTTGCTTTTTTTGGTAGCCCAGCCACAAGGAAAGTACGATAATCAAGCCGAGACAGAACTAAACAGCTAGTTAAATTTTTGTGCAAGCCTCTGTGGAAAACCGCTCCTAATCTTAGATAGGGATCAGACGTGATGGCAAGCTATAGAAGCAGTCTTCTGAATAAATCATTAAAGAACTAGGCAGCTGTCGAAAACGACACCTAAATTTCGAGCACGTGGTGACGGTCGCACAACAGCATCACCTATTAGAAGAGCAAAGCCTTTTAATCCAGCCACATGCTTAGAGCGTCCTATGAGAAGCAGTTCAGTTTTATCGTCATTTAGTTTCAAGAAATTCTCCGACATCCTGGATCGAATGTCGGCAAGGCAAGCATTCAGTTTATCAGTTGCTGCGGCAGATTCCGACATGGTTTGAATGACAAATACAGCTGAGTATCGTCTTACTCTTATCTAAGCAGGCCCTAGTTTTGCCTATATTCCTTTTCTGAAATTAGGCCGACTTGACCGTGGAGGAGGCAATGTGCTCATCCAATGAGAAGCTGTTCTGGAAATGCACGACCAGATTATAACTAGACATCACTGTAATGATGGTAAATAAACCTACGATACGGGTTAGGTCTTACAACTTTCAGGTGAAGGTAGGTCTGCATATTTTATTCTGTTAGTCTTATAATCATTAAGCTTCAGGAAGTTAGCAGTAGTCCATGTGCAAATGTCGTCGATGTAGGCTGCAATTGAATTCAGTGAGTCAGATGAGAAGCAAGATTTAGAAGGCTCGAAGGATAGGTAGAGCTAGGTGTCATCGGTGTAGAAATGAAAGCCAGCACTGTGTTTGGAGATTACATCTGCCTGTGGGAGAGCATAGATAATAAAAGAAGGGGCATAACTCTGAACCCCATACTTTAACGGCTTCCCAGATTACCGACAGTCATTTATATCTACACTAGGTCATTTCTCCCTGAAGTAGTACCTAATCTAGTTTAGGGCTACGCCAGTGATACCTAGGCAAGTGGAGCGGTGTTCTGAAAGAATTTGGTGGACTCTAGCAGCAAGTGCTGCTGACAGACCCACTGTATCTCCCTGGTCCCAACTGCTTTTTCTGAAAATTTCCGTGTTGTCGGCGCAAGCACAAACTAATACTACATTTGTGTGAGCATGCAGCTTCAATGCTGGTGTGTCCCTTTTTTCTTCACTGCATCCGTCTGGCTGTCTCAGTGGCCACAGAACGTGGCTCATGAGTGCTTTTCCAGAATGTTAGCACGTGGCGATATCCACATATTTGCTTGCTTTTTCATTCGTGTCACCGCTCCGTTGCAGTTTTCTCACAGAAAGGTAAACTGGCATACTCCTGCGTATGCATTAGTGCAGAGTTATCTCATTCTAGCCTCCTTCGAAAAGATGCGCAGTGCTGGCAGTCAGACAGTCAGTTAATGCGTACCCTGCTTCAGCCGCTCAGTCAATCATGGCAATGCCAACGGTGCTATACTAGACATGCCCTGCGCGAGTGATGGCAGGGCATCGAGGTAGCCGCAGGGATCGAAGAGCTGCTGCGCACTGTGCTGCATGGCTCTACGAGCGAGTTTCTGGCTTCGGGCATGGCTATCCAAGCTTCGTTCAGATAGCGTGCATGTCTGCATCTGCTGTGCCTGGTTAGGGTGGCTGCAGCAGCGGCAGTGGCAGTGGTGGAAGCGTTTGCCACTTCCAACCCAACCCTCTCGTTCTTCTTGACTTTGCTTCCTACTTTCTGCATGGCTGTGGTGGTGGTCGCCAGCAGCTGCTAGAAGCTAGCCTCCCGCTGCTGCTGTTGCATTCTCCTGCTTGATACCTGCATGCCGTGTGCCCACCTGGGAGTCGGGCCGTGTGCATCCTCTGCTCTCCGGAAAGATAGCTCCCGTGTGCTGTCGATACACACTAGTGTAGATGCTATAGAATGGAGCCGATACTGTGTCGTTTTGGGCTCGACCGCATCTTTCTTCACTGTTCAGTACTGTCTGCAAACTAGAAAGACAGATCACCTTTGAACATCTCGTGCCGTGTCAGATCCTGCTTCCGAGGGATTCTTGAAGTGAAGAAAGCCCATCTTGTTTAAGCATTCGAAAATCGCATTTTTGATTGTACTGTGCTGATGGTTTTGTTAATTCCATCCTCAGATCTCTTGAAAACCTAGTTAGCCTCCACACAATCTATGTGGTCCAGTAAATGCTACCGAGTCTCGTGTGAACAGAAGCTGTTTAAGCTGAAACATTGCAACAGAAGAGAGAGAGAGAGAGAGAGAGAGAGAGTGCAAAATGCACTAGCTTTGTAGTCACCATGAGAACGATACGGTAGCTTTGACACTGGATCAAGACGGAAATCGGGTCAAGCTGCTTGAAAGTGTCTCAAAACTACCTTTTGCATCAATCTGAGGCATGAGCTTGCATGGACAGAGCAAGCACTCTTAGGGAACTAGTGTTATTGTCAGCAGAGTTTCTTCTTATGCTTGTTTAGTACCTATTTTATGATGTGATAAGGCTCAATAAGAATAGATGGGCCAAATATCCATAGACATTCTGCTAACTATGGTGTAGGACGTTGCAACAAGGCAAAGTGTTGGTAATCTTGGCTGCATATTATAAGCCTATTCCACTTCCACATCGGGACTGCATTCAGCGGGCTGCCATATGATCAGGAAGTGCTATCGAATTGAAGACTTGGGAATTGTTATATTGAAGCAAAGCCGTTGAATTCCGTCCGCTGGAAAGGGGGTGGCCTGTAAATTATTTGCACCATTAAATGGAAAGCAATAGAATTTGAAAGATTCTTGTGTAATTTCACTGTTCATGGAGCACTTAGAGGCTGTGAGCTTTAACATTGGATACATACTTTGGTATTAGCACTCGCAAGCTGTACAAGGTACCGAGCTTTGTCTCTAATCCTATGCACGATTATTTGCAATCTAGCTCCTGTGCACAATGTCAACGAGCCACACTTTTGCCATTTGTTTTAGCACCGTGTTAGCTGCTCATTTAGTATGCCCACTTATCTAGGTTATATGACATGATCTCTAAACTTCTACAATCAGAGCAAGTGCCTTTTTGATAGGTCACAATTGGGCTGTTTTTGTGTTAATTCTGTCCATACTGACCAAGGCAGCTATGTGGGACTCTTCGTTTGTATTGATCATAGATGGCAATGCCATGGAGTTCGGTTAACTGAAGATAAGGACTGCAGATACAAGATTCAGCCTTATAGTAGTTAAACCAACATATGTATGAATTGTTTTATGAAGCTGTTTGTAGATAGAGTCAATGGTTAACAAAGTCGAAATACAGTGCAAGCCAGTTGGTTTTGAAGGTCGTAGTTTCCTAGGTATATGTAACAGGATCTTTACAAGCCAAAGACAGCTTAAAAAAGATGACAGCTGGTAAGTTGATGCTTTCTAGATAGAAATAATTTAAGGAATTTCTCACGGTACACGGTCTTATATGCATAGAGCACAGATGTAAGTTATCGTTGAGAAATTTCTGATATCATAGTGCTATAAAGACACTGTAGCAGCTCACGAGCTGAAGTCCCCAGCCGCAAATGAACCTAATGTACCGAGTGCTAATTGCAGTCATGACAAATACTGTTGGAGCTAGCATCTCAAAGCTATCGAGTTGTAGTTGCTACACCGATGCACACAGGTTTAGCGAATAGCATATAGCACAGCAGAAATTAATAGCACCCATACTTTACTAACAAGTCTATATCCTAGACATATAACTATGTATTGCAGAGCCGCTGAGAGGCACCTGTGTACATCATCAGTCATAGCATACCAATCACAGCACTAGTTCGAAGCCCAAAGTACAACTGACTAGCCCTCTCTTGGGATGGGATATTTGTATGTTCAGAACTCTGCATGTAGTTCTTAGTTTCGGCAGAGCATTGCTCCATAATTAGCTTAATTTCAGCAGGTGACTCCTCTGTCGAGCTACAAACCTGGGCAGAGCAAGCAGTTGCTTCAACTTTCAGGCCCTCAACTCCTGCTATCAGTACATGCCTTAATCCAACCAATATTGGAAGCCATGTCTCATGTTCAATGTTTGCCAATAGTCATAAGCAATCACACTAACATAAGATGGTTGCTGATGGTCTTCTGTAATGACCTAACACTTTTGACTCCATAATGTTGCGAATGCACTGCTCCTTTATTAAAGTCCTTCGCCACAAACGCAGCTTACATTTTGGGTGCTAGTCCTTACAGACACGTAACTAATAATGGTGGACCTGGTACCTCGAAGCCCGGATAACGATTTTTAGAACACTGAACCGATACACAGTACTGGTACGCAGGTATGCCAGCAGCAGCACCGTTGAGCAGCCATTAAAACGCCTATGCCTAACGTACAAGTCCGTGTCCATGCATAGAGCTTCTATTTTCCGTAACCGAGAACCGCATCTGCACAGCATCAGCCATAGCATGCAACTCCTATACAAATTGAAGCCAATGGTATAACTAGTTAGCAATCACTTTAAAGGAAATTTGTATGCAATTCACTCTAAATTATAGATAATAAAATATCAGGTTCTTTAATCAATATGATTCAGGAACTGCTAATACTCTCAAGCTCTGTCATCAACTGATCTCATTTCAATAGGGATAGATCTAAGTAGAGATCTAGGATCGACAAACATAGACGTCATCCGTGTTGGAGTTGGTCGAAACAAAACTTACAGATCCTTACAAGTGTTACAAGAACTCAGACAAGATTATCATTAGGTAAAACACGAAGAAGCAGCTTGAACTGACAGGTAGCAACACTGTCGATAGTAGCAGCCGTTGTGATTGTGGTATCTGAAGCTCTTGTGGATATAGCAGGCATTGCTTCTGTGACTCCCTTCAGAATCTGGGTTCGTATTCTTAAAAGGCATTGCAGCTACGACACATCAATTTGTCTTCCTTCTGATTCTTTGTTCATTGCGAATTTTACACAATGCCTTTGCAGAACACTGGAGGAGGAAAGTCATCGCAAGACGTTATTGATGATCTGGCTAAGGATATTTTGTCCAAACTACCTCCCGAATTTATTCTGGATGAAGTCCAGGTACTTCTTGTGGTATTCTACAACTGATGCCTAAGTTCAGCTAGAGTTACTGGTTGTATAACGTTTGAGTGCTTAAGCAGCAAGCTAAAATATGCTTTAAGTATATTCATGTCTGCTGGCAAGTGCATCATAGTGAAATATAACCCATTTTAGTAGTTTCATTAATAAAGGACTTCCAGAATTGCATGCTACGGCAACCACGAACTTTTTTCATCGATGTATGATCTTAATTTCGTAGTTACACTTTCATGTGATGGTAGTTTTGAAAAAATGGCAATAAATAAACATATGTTTTCTTAATTATTTGATGCTCGTGATGTTAAGGTGCAACTAGCAAAATTAGCGATATTCTGCAGTCACACATGACATGGTTGGTCTCAAAGGAAGAATGCCGATCCATACTTGATCAGTGGGTTGCATTTTGCTATAGATAAGCTTTAATTGAAATGGCATATACCTTTCAATCTGACCAATCTTGGTGTTAAAGCATGATTTAATTTATTTGGCAACATTGCTGGTTCTTATGCCTGTTATTTCAAAATACAGAGTGACCGAGGCTGCCTGCCGTGTGACTGAATATGGAAAAGTAATTTCACCTCGAGCATTATACGATCCCACATTCGCTGGAATATCTGTCCAAGTGTTCCACTGATTGACCTATCAAGACCACTTTTAATTTGGCGTTAAACTCAGGACTTAACAAGCCACTGCTTTAAAATTCCATTAATTTCGTTAAGCCGAATCTCGGTGTACTTTGTGAAAGATGTATGTGTTTCCAATTGCAAATTTGGCACCAAAACGTTTAGCCAGTAGAATTGCCGCCTCTCTTCTGTCATATGGTTTGAGGCTCGAGAGGAATGTTGATTGAGTCACATTAAGAATACTGATCTTTAATATATCAGCAGATTTTATTTTTCTTAGATATCCCTTAATGGTCAGGCTTTATACCTTCCGACCTAAACAACTTGTAGTGTAAATATATGAGCTATTTTGGTTGGCAACAGTATTACTGGTGCACATGCTGGTATATGGTACACATTGTTTGAAAAAATATGTTAGTTTTAACTAAAATTAAAACTAAAATAATTATTGCAGCTTGTTTTTTAATCTCTATTGTCTCTCGAAAATGTGTGTGATCCTGGCATCTGTCATAAACTAAGCAGTTCACATAGTCATTATCTACCTTAGGATCACGACTAGCTGCTAAAGCCTACAGTTTCTTAGGTGTTTTAAATGTCAGTGCTACCCAGGACTACAGCAGGGATAAACTATGGCCCATACATTTAGGCTTTCAATTCCTAAAGCATAAATTAGAGGCTCTCAGGCTTAAACAAACTAATACGTATTAGGCTTCTTCCTGTACCAGTATTAATTTCTGCTCTGCCTACTTCTTCTTAAGTCAAGTTCCTGCTAGACCTTCAGACCCTAAAATTATTGAAACGACTGGGTGCAATATATAATCTCGCCCACTCAAGCTAGTCTTTAGGCAGCTCACACACACACACACACACACACACACACACACACACACACACACACACACACACACACAGAGAGAGAGAGAGAGAGAGAGAGAGAGAGAGAGAGAGAGAGAGAGAGCAAGAGAGAAAGAGAGAGAGAGAGAGAGAGAGTTTCTGCATCACCAGGCACGGGCAAAACATTTAGTTGGACTGATACTGAAACTTGATGCAACCATGTGACATCTGAAATATGTGAGGCAGGTGTGCACTATTTTTTGTAAGATGTCAATATTGACATTTTAGACCCTGTAGAACGTCTATCCACGACGAACTAGTTTATATGTGCTTCTTTCGAAAGCCTGTGCTTCTTCCATACCTATACATAACTTTATTGTGTGCATAATCCTATTTCCGCTATCCAATAGTCACAATATGAGCATGAAGTCAATCAAGAAAACAAAAAACGATTCAATGGTCTGAGATAGTAGTTAAAGAGCTGTTAATACGTCTTTTGAGTGGCATCCTGGTACAACAAAATAAATTCAGCAGCTTCGAATGGAGAAACTACAAGCTCGAGCAATGTATGCCTGGCTCAGTTGACCGAGTCAAAATCATCTGAAGGGCAACACCGAGTGTCTCGTGTTACAGAAGCCAAGAAAGCGAGTCAATTTTTATCAGACGGCTATGCAAGGCTACAATATGCTGCATGGCATCTGCTACATGTTATCTGCCTGATCACGCGACATTCTTTCTTCCAATTACTCGTGCAACTTTTTTCTATTGGTAGGCCATCCTAACCAATCTTTTCCATGAGCTATGCGGTAGCAATAGAACGAAAGATGGAGTATCATACATATTATGGAGTATCATACATATCATACATATTATGCTGAATAGTTGGCATCGTGCTGCAAGTGTATTCAGAAATCCTACGAAATTCGGCAATAGCACGTGCAGATAACGAGGCTTCGTGGAGATAATTTTATTTTCCAATGGTACACTGACCCTACACATACTGTGAACGTGCTCTAAAGTGTTCATCCATGCTGATCGCATCGGCAGAAAACCTGGTGCACCAATAAAGTGATAGTCAGTCGTTGGACCTCCGTCTTGGAAAATCTCTTGGAATCAAGTGGATATAATGCTCTGTGGAATCGTGTGTCGCATCACGTATGAAAACTTGTCTTTTCTCTAGTTAATAGAAATTTGGGAATGCTAACTCTTGCTATTTCCTAGCTTTTAGTTAGCTCTGTGCCCAAGGAAATGCAAAGGTGATTGCTGATTATGGTGATACTACTTGATATTGCAATAAATTTGAAAAGTGAATGCTGCAACTTTGTTTGCATGCTATTTTGGTAATTCCATCCACTTCACTTCATGATGAAATGATGGAATGAATTTGTAAAACCACATTTAAAAGGAACTTAAAAACACACCTATTTAGGACAGCCTTTAGTGGGTCCCTGTGATTCGTCCTTGATGTGCTTATGCGTGCTGACACTGTGCATGCTGCCACTAACCACATTTGCATGCTGACCCTGTGCATGTCACCCCTAACCATATTATTCATTTCGTTTGTTTTTCAAGCATGATTTTACTTACCATTCAATTGCATTTCCCTTTGCAGCAAATGTAAAGCACCTAGAAAGAGATTGTTCTCTGAGGGCGCTTTATCAAGTACATTATTGTTATTATTATTATTATTGAATCCGAACCCGAGTGAAAACTGTCAGGGTACTGTAGCAGTGTTGTGAGGCCTTGCCGGTACTTCTACAGCTTCGTTGAAATACTCAAGAGCTAGTACACAATATATTCATACTGCTTTTTTAGACCATTAGATTTACTTTTAGTGATATCCTCAGTGTGCTCGGTGTAAATGAAAGAAAAAATGCAAGCTAGAGTGTACATCGGGTGATCTATGTTCCACATGCTTCTTTCACAGAAGTGTTCTGCTGCTCTGCTGCATACTCTATATCAGTGGACATGTCCTAATAGGTGAAATACCCTGTCCGATATGAGGAGTCAATGAACACCGTGCTCATGCAAGAACTGATACGCTTCAACAGACTCACTTCCGTCATACGTCAGAGTCTCACTGATATTCAGATGGCTGTGAAAGGCATGGTAGTAATGTCGTCGGAACTAGAAGAGGTCTTTGACAGCATGCTCATTGGCAAGGTCAGTTGAGTCTCACTATTTGCTCAACACACGTGGTGACACAGCTGCTTAGCAAGTATGGAGCAGAATGCAATGTATATTTATGTTATTAGTTTGCCTGTCTAGGTACCAGCTCTTTGGGCTGCCAAGTCTTATCCTTCACTTAAGCCCCTGGGAAGTTATGTGGCTGACCTTATTTTGCGGTTGCATTTCCTCAAGGTAAGATTTATTAGCCTGCACTCTATATTTATCGACGTCTTGCATGAAGTGCACCTGATTAGTCCTCGGGTTTTGCATAGGATTGGATAAACAGTGGTGCTCCTTCGGTGTTTTGGATCTCGGGATTCTACTTTACACAGTCTTTTTTGACTGGTGTCTCGCAGAACTACGCACGAAAATACAAGATTCCAATCGATCTTCTCAGCTTTCAGTTTACAGTCACGAAGCAGGAAACAGCAATCTCAGCAAAGCCTGTATGTATCTGCTCTATAACACTCTGCGGGGATTCTCATGCTACCTTAGTTATCGGCTGCTTTTTTGTATTCAGACTTGTGATGCTATCTATAGGTATGCATATTCATGTACAGGTGAAAGGATCAAAATTTTATCTGTCTGCTGAATATTTTCATTTTGAAAGCACTCTTTTCACTATTTTGTATTGCGATTCGATTGTGCATTTGTTTCCTGTGAGCATGCTTTGCAAACATTTTTGTTGATGTCAGTTCATCAAGTTTACAGACAAAAAATGTGTGTACAACATTACAAGTTCTGACTGTTCTAGCCAAGAGATTTTAATTTTCAGACTAATTATTGTTGAATTTTAGAGCGACGGTGCATATATACGAGGGCTATTCATGGAGGGTGCTCGATGGAGCCGAACAGATGAGGCAGTAGCTGAATCACGGCCAAAAATTCTCTATGACACTATACCTGTCATATGGCTCAAACCAGAAAAACGAGAAGCTATAAATCATGGAGCTGCTTATGAATGTCCAGGTGAAGCAGCACTCTTACCTAATTTGCTATCACCTAACATATTTACCTACCGGTTTTGTCCGTGCTTTTTATCTGATACATATGAAATGCAAGACTGCTGCTATAGCTAGACTTGTCCATCAATCATTTCTTGCCAAGTCTGATTGTATGGCCGGTCAGTAGAGTTGTCTTTTCAGGCCATCTCCACCAATTTATGTGTGTCAGTTTATCTGTTTATATATACTGCCTGGATACCTGTATGTAGATGTGAGCATGTGTGCATGCATGCATGCATGCATGCGTGCAGTGTGTGCATGTGTGCATGCATGTGTGCGCTGTGTGTGTGTGTGTGCGCACGTGTGTGTGTGTGCGTGTGTGTGTGTGTGTGTGTGTGTGTGTGTGTGTGCGCGCGCGCGTGTGTGTGTGTGTGTGTGTGTCTGTGTCTCTGTGTCTCTGTGTGTGTCTGTGTCTCTGTGTGTGTTAGTGTGTGTGTTAATATGTTTGTGTACATGCACACATATATACCTACACTTTGTACGTGAGCTTGCACACACATCTACTCTAATATACTTTTGGACATGGAAATGTAATGGACATTTTGGACATTTTACCGTATACATTCAGAACTAGCATTTGCTTAGGGCTCACCAGGTCTTTGATCTGTACCTCCTAAACTTTGTAGATTGGCTTCTATCATTCTGTCATTGTAAGTGAAGTAAAATAAAAGTAAATATCGGCTGATCAAACAGCCCCATTTAGAAAACCGGCAAGAGAGCCTTAGCGGTTATCACCACCACTTTCAGTGGGCCATAAAAGATTGCCTGCTGCTGGACTAGAAACCACGACGTGAAGTCCTATAACCTTGTCCGTATGTTAAGACGCACGAGCTTCGATCGCCGGAAACTGTTTTGGATCCTCTACAATAATGCATCACTAGTACTAGTTTTAGTCTTTAAATCCAACAAACTGCAGTCATATTTTACCACTTTAGCGGGAACTATTTTGGTGCCTTGTCAAATATTGGATTCTACCCAATTCGTTCTGCTTGACCTGCCTTGGATGAGATGCCCTACATCTTGCTGAAATGCTTCAGCAGTGGCAACCCAAGCTACCTTCGGATCTTCTTAGGGGAATACATAAGCTGCTCTCTTTTGTAGCCTGAAGCCATTTCATGTTAGATATTTTTGTTGTGCAAGTCATAGACAGTGAAACCTTAGTCCTTGCTCAAAGAAGATGAATTTACTGGTGATTCTGGTTTGCTCATGCAAATCTTCAATCACTACCTCTTCTTTGCGACTTATTTCCCCTGTTTTTCTAATTCTGCTTTTTATTGTTTACTTGTAGTCATTTTCTTCAGATGTATACGGTTTGCTACTACTTTGCAACTTTGGCATGGCTGTTTTGGCTTCTTTTTTTCGCCAGTGAAAGATCTCTGAATTTAATAAACGCCCACCAAATGAGGTCGTAGTTGCAGATGGGGATATAAGACAAACACGAATTATTGCATACTCACTACAAGCAAAACACTACATGCTTTTGTAATTGCCCTCAAAAACCAATAAAGTTGATATATCCTATTTAAAAAAAATTTGCTTGTTGTCAAAATGCTTGAGAATCTCTTTGCTGACGTTTTTGGTTGTGTGCAATCTTCCTGGGTGGCAATGAAATGAATAAGAAGAATTTCTTCTTGCTAAGTTAGTTTATTTAGATGGTACACACGAAATTTTTTGTTTCCAATAAGAACTCAAGCATTCATAGTGCATGCATCTGCACTGGCAAAGTTTCTAATTTTAACTAACCCTCTTGGGATACTTTTGCAGTGTATAAGACTAGTGCCAGGAGAGGCATACTATCGACAACCGGTCACTCGACCAATTTTGTGATGGAAGTTTTCCTGCCGACAAAAAACCCTCCTAGCCACTGGATCAACAGAGGTGTAGCATTGCTCTGCCAGCTCAATGACTAGACTCCTGAGGAGACACTCTGGCAAGAGCATTTGCAAAAGCATTTATTTATTACCCTGTCTTTGTCAGCCTGTTGTCGCCTCATGGGACTCTGCTATGTCACTGCCTTGTGCAAATGTGCAATTGGCAATCATAGCCCACCAATTTAACTTCTACCGATCGGATCACTGTTGATTCCAAAATCAAGCAACTCAGCAATTACACGTTCCAAAAATGCCATGGTTTCCTAGTCCGAGCTGTTTGGCTGCGGTGGACAATGAACTGAGGATTCTACTAAAGATATATCGTCGTTAAGATCTGCTTTTGCAAAGCACTACCATACTCATGCTATTTCACCGGGCTCTGGTCAAAGGAACTCGTCCGTGATGAAGGCTCACATTATTGACCGACGTCGAATGCATATTTTATTTTTTTGTTTGCTGTAATTCACATTTTCATGATGTCGTGATTCATTTAAGAAACTATGTTTTATATCACCGAATCAATATGCATCTACAGTGCTTAGCAATAGCACATTTTAAGAGCTGACCACGTTCGTCCACAATCTAGGGTTTCGTTTTTATTCAGACGACATGCAGCTGTAACTGTGAGTTGATCCCTTTCTGCCGCATATATTGCTGACATTCGCACTTAGATTGAAGTAAACTTTCTCAGATTAAATTACGAGGAAACCAACTTACAAGCTATGGGTAAACCTATTATTACTGAAAAATCAGAAAGCCTAACCCTCAAATGTGGACTTGGCCAGCCTATATACTGAAGCATGTGGATTTAATCTGGGTGCCCCTTTTTCAGATGACATTTCACGAGGTGACCACGGCAGCTCCACAGTCAGCAAGTCTTCCTGAGTTTAGAAACGTACCATTTCGAAATATCGGGCCCGTTCTGACAAGGATATGGCTGAAGACCCCCTGTCCAGACCTACTGTGTGTTCTCACTTCACCCAGCTTTTCCTGTTTGTGCAATAACGATACTTGCAGTTGATACACAACTCTGCAGCTAATACTATTATATATCATGGATGATATTATATCATAATCCTCATATCATAATATTATATCATGGAATTGTTGAACGTCCTATGAGAACTAAATCTCTTTCTAGGCACTTTACATATTCTGGAAAGGAGGCATTTCGATTGGTTAGTGATAACATGGACAGTGTCAGGATAATACACACAGACGGAGCAAAAGCTGTGTGGAACTGGTGGGTTTTTAGCTTCATAGCAAATGTCAAGTCGGGGGATACGATGACATTAGTTAGGAATGAGTCACAAGCTTTGAGAGCATATAAATTGAAGGCATAGTCTCCAAAGAATTTGAGGTTGGTTAGACGTACAGCTAAACGATTTGAGTCAGAAGAGCATGTGGTACGATGCCTGACCTTATTGGGAATTATAACATGATTATAGATCGAGTGACTGGAATAAGAGAATGAAGTACCTAAAAGCATGTGACAAAACCTAGAATTTAATGTGTTTCGGTGAGAAGTGTGAATGCTGCAATGTTGCAGTTCACAATAGACGAACCTGGCTACAGAGTTTTGAATTAACTAGGCGTGTTACTGCACGGGTGTTACTAGTGATTTATACAGGTCTAGACGAGAGGCTTGGCTCGGACCAGCTTGGCCTTGGTATCCTCATCTAACCAGGCAAGGTTTGCAATTGAAAATTGCTGAAAGTAGACAGAATTTACTTTGGAGTTGTGTGGTCAGCAGGGGGGTGGGTGGGGGTGGGGGAAGGTGTCACTTTGCAACAGGACTCCCATTATTGTGTGCAGATGCTACAGGAGACATGCTAGCATTTTGAGGCATACGCCGTCCAATTTCTGAGTAGCACTAGGTTTTCTCACAGCCAGTTAGTTGGCTATGTCTATTAAGTTTCATCGTACTGAATCATACTACATGCCATTCTATTCGAGTCAGAAACGTGTAGAAAACACCGGAATATTACGTATACAAGACAGTTTCAATAATAATGCTCAGTGCTGTTAATATGTTGCCCCAAAAATGATAGCCTAAGCATATTCGTGGTTGTTTCATTAATTCTAACGATCAAACTAAAAATTGAGCATTACTTAACACTCACTATACGATAGAAATATTTAGAAGTAACATTGAAAAGGGGTTATTTAGAATTGCTATTTATGAAATTGAGATGATTTTTGCTTATCGTCCTACGAGAAATAAATTTATTAAGTTTCACGCAAGTTATCAAGGTATCAACCTAATAAATATACACTTGGATCAGGTCTTGTCCCTTCACCTTTCAAACAGCTGTTATCAGGCCACTAGTTAAGAAAGCAACACTATATTAAGAGAACTTAAGCAACTTTAACCCAGTCTCCTTACTGCCGTTCCTATAAAAGACAATGAAAGAGTTGTGGCAAATCAACTAAACTCTTCCATTAAAACTCCAAACTTATCGAGTTAGTTTCAGTCTGGGGTTAGAGCTAATCACTCCATAGAGTCAGCATTCCTTCAGGTATCTAACGACCTTCTCAGCAATGCAGGTTTAGGTAAAGTTTAATCTTTTAAGCATGAGCACTTAATTCCAAAAAGAGCTTCTTCGCCAAGCTTTCGTGGCACCAATCGGAGCAGGCTTACGAACAAAGCTTGTGAAAAGCCATCTAGAGTCCAATTACTAACTTGAGAAGAGGAAGAAGAATTAACGGCCTTCATTACGTAATATTGCGAACATTCGGCCCTGCTTAGGCGGGAAACTGCATCCAAATTGATCCATGCAACTGTAAAATTCTGTCATCACTTTATATTATCAGTGTTAAACAAAAAAGTTTGATGAACGTGCCGTCATCCATAAAAACTTGTTTTTTTGACAGTGGCGTGATACATTCGGTAGTACAACCATTTAGCTACAAGAATAGAACCGTATTACTTTCCAAAGCTTTACGGAATAATATGCAACGATGTGCTGCTTGCTTAAGGAAACTGGTTGCAGCTGCTAGCCTTCTAAAGCACTGAAAGTTCTTTATCAAAACATTATGTCTCATCTCACAGTTAAAATCCTTAAATATTGAATATAATTTCAAACTGTTTGTCTAACTCGTGAATGTTCATGAGTTTTTAATATTAGTTGCGATATTTTAGTTAAATGCAGCTCTTTATGCAAACTCCGAAGATATTTCCCAACTTATCAATTCGCCTAACTTTTAAATGCCAATTCAACAGTATTCAACAGTATAGACTACTATTCAAATTATATTTACGATTTCGAAAGATCGAAAGTTGTTTGAGATCTGTGACGCCCAACATTCGTATTCGCCCAATACAATTCGCTGAGGACGTACTACAATGTGCTCTAGTTAGTAATTTTTAAAGAATTGACTCAGCATTATTTAATAACGATAACCTGTCGAAGTTAAACGCAGGTCATACATTGTCCTTTTTGGCAGTGCTAGCATGTATCTTGATTATTTCCATGGCACTTTATCCACTTTCGCCATTATGTAAGTCAAATAACTGGTTGAAAATCTTTGGATGAAATCCACAGTTTCTTCGTAGAAGCCAGTTTTAATGTTAACAATTCTATGAGGAGCATCTTTTCATACTGATTTCACAGCTTACTATGTCCTTTAAAGAAATGTGCAGGCTAAAATTGTGGTATCTTTTCAAGACGCTACTTACTATTGCTTTAGAGATGGACACACGCGTACACACACAAACAAGTTTATATATATATATATATATATATATATATATATACAGGTGTGTGTGTGTGTGTGTGTGTGTGTGTGTGTGTGTGTGTGTGTGTGTGTGTGTGTGTGTGTGTGTGTGTGTGTGTGTGTGTGTGTGTGTGTGTGTGTGTGTGTGTGTGTGTGTTGAGCATCCGTAAGTTATTAATGTGACCTAAATTACGAATCTCGGTATTTGTGCTGTCCTTCATGCTTACCCGGTTCCTGAATTAGGATGATTGATTAACACAGGCCTGCATCACAACCTGTGGTAGCTGGCACATAACTATTTCGATACTTGGTCAGTCATATGCCTGCTGCATAACTGTATAAAATGTCACGCCCTCATGCTGCTGGATGTACAAACAAACTTTAAGCACACTGACTTGTTCCTAGGGTATAGGTAGCAGTAACAACTGCTCTATTCTTTGAAGCCATAGACATATCTACTCGAACCGGAGATTTCTGGCTTGTTAGCCTGCTTCGAGGCACTCGTTTTATCTGTAATCTCTCAAGCGGCATTGAAGTTTAGTACCATTATGAACGCCGCCTGTACGAAGGACTCTATTTCAGGAGCAGCTTCGCCCCACCAAAACTCTTAATGTCTCAAAGGGCGAATTTCTGAGAATTACTTTATTATCTGGGACCCTTAGTCACCACTTCATTTCCATGCTAGTCTCCTTGTTTTTGACTACATTGGTGAGCAACGTGCCTGGATCTTGCCTTTTGATCTTAACCAATATAAAGCATGTATTGATAGTGGAAATGAGTTCGTGAAAGCCGAATTTACTTCTGGCTCTGCCAAAAATTTGGAATTCATAAGAGAGCTCTCTTGCTGATCTTACTCTTATTGAATAGCATATAATAATGTTTAATGGAATTGCAGAGAAGTGTCGTGACTAGCTTAATAACAAAAATGCACTTGATAAAGCGCCTCGGAGAACTCAATCTCTTTCTAAGCGCTCGACATTTGCTGGTAAGGGAAACGCGATTGAATGGTAATATCATGCTTGATAAACAATATGAATAACAATAACATGGTTGGGGGTGACATGCACAGGGTCAGCATGCACAGTGTCAGCACGCATAAGCACATCAAGGATGAATCACAGGGACCCACTAAATGCTGTCCTAAATAGGTGTGTTTTTAAGGTCTTTTTAAATGCGGTCAAGTCAGGGGATGTTCTGATGCAAGTCGGGAGTGAGTTCAAGGCTTTGGGAGCATACGAACTAAATGCACGGTCTCCAAAGGATTTGAGGTTTGTATGAGGGATTGGTAAACTTTTGGATTCCGAAAAGCGTGTGGTACGATGCTTGGCCTGGTGGGGGAGTAGATCTGAGAGATAGGCTAGAGCCAAAGAATGAAGTGACCTAAAAGTGAACGACAAAACCTTGAAGTCGATCTGATGCTTGACTGGTTGCTAGTGCAGGTCGGCGAGAAGGCTTCAGCAAATTTGGCAGCACCGCTTATCTCAAATATTTCAAAGGGCAGTACTCGTAGACGATCGGCATCAATCGGTATTTATACACACTTTTGAACGGAGAGTATGTGGTTAATAAGAATGTAGAGGACTTTAGGTGTTTTGAACTGGTGGCATTAAGATCAAAATTAAACTTCGATACTAACCAGCAGTTTTCTGAGATTACTGCTGAGACTACTGGCAAGCTTGAACCCAATTGCACCTAGAATGAACTTACTAGGTGCATCTGGATAACTTCAACAGCGATAAGATGGCCAATTCAGTACGGGTGCATTCCGCGGTTGAAGCTTCACTTAGCGAAATCGGAATACACGGTATGTGGTTCGGGAAGTCAGAGTTTATGACTTCGCACAAGAGCTTGGAGCTTACTATAGATAATCTGTTCGTAATTGGTACCTTATCCTTGACTGAAGGCGAGTAGGATAAATTATAAACGTATCGTTCTTCCGGTGCCAGTTATCGGCGGTATGGAGTGTGTGACTGTGAAAAGCTGCTTGCAACTGCTACTAAAATAGCTGCTGATGTGAAGGAATGCTGCTCTAATGCTCATTAAGCTATTTTACTTACATGTGATCATACTCTGAATGATGCTTGCACCAAAAGTCACGTGACTCGACCTGGTTACGACTTTTGCTTTAGAATGCTAGCGGTTCCTGAGTTCCGATCGATCGTTAGGAATCAGAAATGTATTGACCAATCGCTTAGACCTTATAAACGAGAAAAAGTCATCGGAAATTAGTATTAGTTGTACTTTATGCCTTTATATTTATATTTACGTACTTATGCTCACATGCAACAGTCTTCGGAGGTGGAGCACTCTGCTGTATGCGCTCAGGACAGGGGGGTGTATTATTAAATTATGGGTGCGCTTACAGGATTCTAAGCGGCACCTACTATGTCTTAGCTGTGCTTTGAGGCACTAGTTTCACTAGTATTCGTTCATACGGCAGCGAGGCCGAGCACCCGGTACGAGCGCTCTGCCCTGTGGTAAAGACTTCAGTTCTAGAGCCGCTACGCTTTCTCGTAACAATTTATAGAGATGTAAAAATTTAAAATTTATAAGCATGCAAATATAAATGCAATTACACATATAAATAAATATACACACACATATAGACACGAATATATAGATATAGCTATATTTATTTATAAATATACATATTTATACCAATGTATATAAATATAAAGTCAGTCTTGGTTAGTTCAAAGGTGTTTCAGCTCATTCCTGAGCGAGTATGAATGAGTAGCTCTTTCTAGACTACTTACATTTTGCGTGGACGTAGTTGAAAAAATGCTGAAAATGCAGGTTTTTAAACTGAATATATTCTCAAACGAACCTTTAGGGTTATGCATAGTTCCAGCAAGATCAGCCACAGGCACACATACATAATTATAATTGAATTGCGTACTGATTTTAAAACCATTACTTTCCGACTCGTCCAGAATGCTAGAGGAGCAATCGGCTATTGCAAATCACTGATAGTAGAGGGCTTGGCTGCAATTGCCGCCGGTCTTTCAGGTGTAGGAAAACATGTGCTGCAGTATAAAGAGCACAAGAGAAACGCTATCAATTCACTGTGCTGGCTTAACTTGAGATGTAAGCCTATGTGATGAAAATCTTGCGTAAGTAAATGAGACGCATTGTCGATAAGTTCTTGAAATATTTAAAGACAAGGAGTTCCTGTTAACTGATCGGTGTCTGCTGACTATCAAAACAGTAAGGATGATACAAACCAGCACATCTCTAAGTGGTTGCATAATTGTATCCAGGGAAAGACAGACGAAGACGCAGAGATAAAAAGAAGGGATATATATAAATATATGTAAAAATAAATAAATAAATAAATATATATATATATATAAAGAGAGAGAGGTTCATAAATGTAGAGTAATAGTGTGAGACGGCAGAGAGAGAGAGGAAGAGGGAGAGAGAAAGGGAGAGAGAAAGAGAGGGAGGGAGGGAGAGAGAGAGAGAGAGAGAGAGAGAGAGAGAGAGAGAGAGAGAGAGAGAGAGAGAGAGAGAGAGAGAGAGAGAGAGAGAGAGAGAGAGAGAGAGAGAGAGAGAGAGAAAGAGAGAGAGAGAGAGAGAGAGGAGAGGAGAGAGAAAGAGAGAGGAGAGGGAAGAGAGGGGAGGGATGGAAGGAAAGAGAATGGTGGGAGGAAGGAGCAGAGCGAGTGTGAGGAAAAGGTAGGGGAAGAGAATGCGGGCGAGAAGATACGAGGGAGAGGCGGTGAAGTATGTGCAGGCGTCTGCGCACACGAGAATAAGAATAAGAATGAAATAATGGGTTGCATATATAGCATTCTAAGAGAACTAAATATGTAGAACTCATGCCCGAGTATCAGTACCCACAAGTTTTTGACATGCGCTGCATCAAGCATGCCAAAGTAAACAGGTATCGTACTAAGCCTAGCATGCTAAAATGTAATTATAGTTCATTTGTATAGCGCCCCAAGAGAACTTAATCTCTATTCAGGTGCTTCACGTGTACCTCGGGGCTCGAGCCCACGACCTCAGCCAGACTTTGATCGGGGCGAGCACCTTAACCGCTGGACCAAACCAGCTCGTCGCTACAGAAAATATGGAGACACTCGTGGCCACTGTAGTTTAACTCCGGCTCCGGCGGCGGCAGTTCTTGTGGTGTCTCCGGGAGACACGTCGCGGACGTGAGCGATAAACGAGACTCAATCTTTATTCTCTTAGCTGATACTAGCTGGCTGACTCACAGCAGATAGGGGAGTGCATCTCTGGCGGGCCACATCCTTACATCAAAGGCTGGACGCTGCGCCGAGTCAATTGCGAAACCACCTACTGCAGGTGGGGCATACATTAGCGGCCGAGGCCGCTGCGCTAATTACAATAACAGAAGCAGCAGGCGCACGCAATACCACCAGTTAGCAAGACATATGGCTTGTAGCGTGTACGGAATGATGTTCAAGTACGCACGCAAAGCACACCTGAGCAAAAAAGGCCCGTTCGCAGGGGCGAAGACAAAGCTGACCGAAAGTATGCATCTTGAGCCGAGACTTAATTAATAAATGATATACCATCTTTGCAGGATTTTACTTAACCCAGAAGTGAGTTCGAGACTTTTGGTGGGTAAGAGCTGAAGGCTCGATCACTAAAAGATTCCAATTTAGTGCAAGGGACAGTAAAATGCTTACGAGCGGGTAGTGCGAGTGCGCACTGGAGTAGCAAGGACGTTGGATTGGTGGGCTGGTATTAGCGATTTCATTAACCTATAAGCCAAACTGAGGATTTTGAAATCGATTCGATTCTTGACAGGATACCAGTGAAACTCAAACAGAAGCGGAGTGACGAGGCAGCTACGCCATCGACGATTTACCAGACGAACCGCCAAGTTTTGCGCAAGTTGCAGACGATTAAGGGCACAGACCGAAGGTACTTGCAAAAGGGAAATGCGATAATCTAGGCGCGATGCAGCAAATTTGCAAGTAGCTTGGCTGCCGCACTCTTATATAAGCTGGTCTTGATCTTAGCAACGTTCCTTAGCTGGAAGTAGGCCGCGTGGGAGAGGAGAATTAAGGAGCGGAGCTGAGGAACGATGCCTGCTGTACGAATGGAAGTCGTTAAATGAGAGGCCAATTAATGAGGTCAGATCCTGCTTCAGCAACTCGTCGCCCCTCATTCTATTCGAAATTTAAGTGAATGACCACGTGACGCCGTACGGTTTCGGAACCGCCTATAGCAAAGCGCAGCGCTCTTGCAGCGCCTGCGTAGCCGCACTTGCTTAAAGACTAAAGTTTGCTGCTTGTTATACTCAAGGGGGGCGTTATCGAGAGTTGCCTGAATGAGGGCTGCAAGGGCCGCTTGTGCGGGGAGCAGTCAAGGCCGGCTGGCCTCGAGGCCCCACTTCCGTGTGGCGAATCTTTCGTCAATGGCAAGTTGCACCGGAAATTGTGGGTCCCAGCAGGGGAGTGCGCACGCGGCCGGGAACAGCGTGTCCATATAGGGGCCGTCCATTCACGGAAAAGCATCGGTCCATTACGCGTGCTAGCGCTTGGCCCTGAACATGGCGCTGCCCTGCAACTTTTGACGGCGAATGGCCACTGCATCGCATTCACCCGCGGCCATGCAGAAACCAAACGAGTGGGCGTCATCGCTCATCAAGAGATTCTCAGATCAGGTAAAGGCGGCTGTCCTGTTCAATCCGCTTCGCGTCTGCATCTGTTTCCTCTCGCCACCTCCGCTGCCCTCCTCAGCTTCCCGCCTATGGCTGTGTCGGGGAGCTGCGCAGAATCGAGGCGCGAATCCGCACTGCCGACGCACGGCAGGACGGGGGCTCGCGACCGACAGACTTGGCTATTGTCGCGCCGCGCGCTCCTCCTCGCCCGACCCGCTGCGCCTCTGCAGCCTTGCGCCGAGGGCTCGCAGCGCCGAGGGCGCAGCGCCGAGGGCGCAGCGCCGTAGAGGCGCTCCGCTGCTCGTCGGTCGGTCGCCGACCGAGGACGCAGCGGCTCCCTGCCGACCGCCAGCCAGCTCTCAGCGTCGCTCAGTCCTCCGATGCCGCTTTGCCACCGGCGTCGGGGCAGAGCAACCTGAGACGGAGCTGCCCCAGTGCGTAATTTATTTCGCCACAGACGGCGGCCATCCGCGGGCGCACGACGTGCCGTATCCGTCTGGCTTGAGCCGCTCGGCACCTCCGTAACTATCCGGCGACTTCTGTCCGCGTAGGCCGTCTGACGCTCGCCTCGCAGCGCATCGCTGTGCAGGGCGCCTCGCGCTGGGTGGGGGAGGGGGTGGTTTGGGGGCTGGCTCTGCCTTACAGCAGCTCTGCTTATTCACCGGGAAGGTGGAGCTGCTGGCGTTGTTTTGTTAGGCCGGCCTGGCCTGTGACTGTAATGTGTCAACGTGTGTGAATCGAAATGGCTCGGACGGCGGGAATGAAAGGTGTGTCCGTCCAGGTGACTTCGGACGAGGTCGTCGTCTGCTCCCTGCGGCACCAACGATAGTTGCGATGTCATAAGTTTAGCAATCATAGTCTTAGGAACAGACTATGTATGATAAGATGGATAATGGTGACTAAGACTATAGTCGCTTTATGCCGAGTGGGTCCCGTTCGAGTCCTGAAGCAGGCAATCCCTAATTTGGCAGTGGGAGCCACTATGGCTCTTCTGTTGCTATATAGATGTTTCTATGGAATCAGCCTAACTTTCCTTTTTAGAACATTTGAGCCATTCGGTACACCCTCAGAAGGGGTTGTGCTGCCTATTATGTTGACTGGCACTGGAAAGGTCCTAGCTCAGCTCCATTAATAATAATTATAATAATGTCTTTTGGATGGCATTCTAAGAGAACTAAATTTCTATTCGGGCATTTTACAACTGGCTGCATGAGTAACAGTAACCAATATTAAATGACAAGCAAGGTATAATAATAATAATAATAATAATAATTCACTTGATAAAGTGCCCTCAGAGAACTTAATCTCTCTCTAGGTGCTCTACATTTGCTGTAAAGTTAAATGCAATTGAATGGTAAGTAAAATCATGCTTGAAAAAAACAAACGAAATGAATAATATGGTTAGGGGTGACATGCACAGGGTCAGCATGCAAATGTGGTTAGTGGCAGCATGCACAGTGTCAGCACGCATAAGCACATGAAGGACGAATCACAGGGACCCACTAAATGCTGTCCTAAATAGGTGTGTTTTTAGGTTCCTTTTAAATGTGGTCAGGTCAGGGGATGTTCTGACGCAGGTCGGGAGGGAGTTCCAGGCTTTGGAGCATATGAACTAAATGCACGGTCTCCAAAGGATTTAGGGTTTGTATGAGGTATTTCTAGACTGTTGGATTCCGAAAAGCGGGTGGTACGATGCTTGGCCTGATGGGGTAGTATATCTGACAGATAGGCTGGAGCCATAGAATGAAGGGATCTAAAAGTGAGCGACAAAACCTTGAAGTCAATCCGTTGCTTGACTGGTAGCCAGTGCAGGTCGGCGAGAAGTGGAGGTATCGTGCTTAATCAAGCATGCCAATTCGCGTAAGTATCATGCTTATGCAGGCAAAGCATGCAAAAGCACACAAGAAGACACTCACGGCCACTGCTTAGAAGAACCCCAGGTTAGTAGTAACAGATACTGAATTATGCAGGGTAAGCAAAGCACACAGGAAAAAGACAAGTGCACTGAGGAGCCCACATTTAAAAGCATGTCACTTTCCCCATAGTCACGACATGTACAGCTGTGTAATGCACAATCACATACAAAGACAATCCATTATGACAGAGCAAAGGCTATGTGATGCAGGCAGGTTTTCAGCTTTTGACTGCCGCCAAATCAGACGATGTGACATCAGTTGGTCTGTCCTAAACGTTTCCAGGCTACGTCCCTGATAGTGAACTATGCTTACCACTCACAAAGGCAGCAAAAAATCCCCAGGGCTGTACATTGACCTTTTCCGAGACCGACCTGATAATAGCTGGCTGAAGGGACCAGCTGCTTCACAGCCACCTGCAGTACAGGGCTGCCAGATTCGAGCCTCTTCCCATCCCAGTGCAAGCTGACCTATGACCCGATTGTCGTGCAGCACCATATCATCGACTAGCAAGGACATGACATTACACTGTTGACCTTGTGGCTTGTGCTTAGGTGAACCAAGCAGTAGTGGTTAAGACGCTTGCAGTAGTGGTTAAAACGGGTGGAGTAGTGGAGGTGTAAGCAACACTTGATTGTGAGGCTTAGTTTGCAGGGAACTGACAGCTCAAGGTTTGTGGAGGAAACATGGTTATCACTACCTTGCATAATTTAAGTCTCAGTTAAAGATGCATCTGTCTAGTCAGCTTTTCCTTCACCCCAATGAACTTATCTTTTTTGGTTCCCGGATGCTTTGCATGCCTAATGTGCATGATTCAGTGCATGCTACTAGCCAGAGGTCCCACTAGCCGGTGGCAATGAGTGTCTTCATGTTTGCCTTATCACGCTGGCCTAAGCATTATAAATATGTAATATGTAATATATTTGTCTAGCCCCATAAGACAACTTAATCTCTATCAAAGTGCTTTACAGATGCCGCAGGGCTGGAGCCCACGACCCTGGTCTTGAAAAGTGAGCATCTTACTCATCGTCCAAACCAGGGCGGCATAATACTTATTTGCTTTTGCATGCTTGATACCATGCATGCCACTAAATCTTCGTTATCGATTCTCTTGAAGCAAGTTGTAAAGCACCTGGATAGAGATTTTGTTCTCTGCAATATGCAAGCAACCTATTATTATTGTTATTGCTTCTCGTGATCGCTGCTCTATTTATATGTGTAATGATAATAATAATAATAAGTCTTCTGTATAGCATCTTAGAAGAACCAAATCTCTATTCAGGCTCTTCACAACTTGAAAAAGAGATTCCACACAATCTAACCACCGGCCCCTTTGACAGGATCAGTTGCTCCACAATACAGGCAGGACAGTTTGCAATCTCTCCGAGCTTTAGTACAATTTACGGTTTCATTGGAGACCTCTTGGTTATCTTTTGGGCTTTGCCATAGTGCTCTTTATCTGAAATTTTGTGCTGCACTTGCTTCCTCACAGCACATGTCTGTGCGCCTGCAGGCACCAATAATTTGGGGCTTTATAGTTGCGTTGCTGGCATATCTTGACCTTGATTTCCATGTTGTCAAGTTTCATGCCTCTGCTAGTTGCAGTAAGCAATGCTGATAAGCACCTTTAATGAAGAAGTCTAGGCAGCACGAAAACAAACTTCATCTCGAAATATATTATTCCTCAGCATCGTCCTTGCGAAGTTAGCTTGCCAGCTGTCATAGAGTCGGCCTTTTAAACAGCAGCTGTGGCATTGACGCAGAACTGCCGAGCCGAGCAGAACTGCCGAGCAGAACTGCCGAGCAGAACTGCCGAGCCGAGCAGAACTGCCGAGCCGAGCACATCGGTTGGAGACTAAGGCAATTTTTTTGCTGAAGGGTTAATTTGGAGCCGTTGGGCTATCAGTGTTCTACTTCACCGGGCTTTGTTGTTAGCCCTCTTTGCAGCTGGTAGCCATGCTTGTAGCCTTCAGGCCTGAAAAAGAATCAGCAGGAACAACTGTGCAAAATGCAGCTCAATCAGTACAGAGTTAAGCAAACAAAAACAAGCTATTAGAGGAGTCACGAGTGGTAAATTGTTAAGAAGCTACATGCTGCAGCATGTAGTGATCCTGGTAAGAGCTGTCTCGTGGCTGCATTGCTGCATGCACTGCTCAAAGTCCCTCTGTGGCCAAGGGGCCGTGTGTCCCAGTCCTTGAGCCAAAGTCCGTGCGGCCGAACAGTGCCGCTTTCACGAACACAATGGGAGGGCAGAGACAATGCATTGTAGTGTCAGCTGCTCACACCGATCAAGCCAAAGAAAAACCTTGACCTTGTCCTGCTTGTGGCAGGACTGAAGGTGCTTGCCAGAAGGCTAGTCGACTAACATGCCACTGCCGGTTGTTTTGTGGAGCAGTACCCTCATGCCCCCTTCAGTATGGCCGTGCATTTCCTGTGGCTCGTAGGAAGGAGCTATTTACCTGCTGCACGATTGATCGGCTTTGGCTTCTACCAAGGCCTGCAAACCCGGCACCGAGGCCACGCCTTTGTGCTCACGAAGCAGCTGTTCTCGGCAGCAGCCACTGCACTCTCCACTCTATTTCCAGCTGCCCATTCAGACGGGCCTGCACACTGTCGAGTCTATGCAGAACATCGACCAGAATAGGGAATGCTTGGTGAAGGTGTGTCAGCATCGCTTTCAGCTCGTCATCAATGGTCTCAGCGAAATCCTCAAGAGCGTCGAGACGACAGTGAGCAAGCAAGCTCCAGTGGCGTTGAGGCAGCCATCGCCTGCAAAATCCTCCCCTGCGGCGCCCCGAGAGGCCCCCTTTGCACTAGGTCCTAGCTCGCCATTGCTTTTGCTGCTGAGCCACATGACCAGCCACATGCTCGGCTGACATTGATGCTTGCTGCTGTAGCGTTCGTGCCCTGTGTGGCTCTTGTTGCCTTTGCTCGGTTTTCAGCTGCGCGGTTGCCACCTGCCATGCCGAGGTCTTGCGATTGTAGAAAATCCATCCCGAAGCCGAGCGAAACTATAATGAATCTTTATTGATCGTCCTGGAGACTCTGGAGCAGTGCTTGAAAGTGGTACGGTCTAAATTTGTTTGCAACTGCTCATGCCTTTCCCTAATGCTGTTGGCGGCTGCGGCAGCTGCAGCAGCAGCAGCGGTTGGAGCAGCAGCAGTTGGAGCAGCAGCAGCAGCAGCAGCAGCGGTAGCAGTGAGGCATCTGAGCCACCGATTCTTTAGGCAGCCTTGGTCTATTGACGCCTGCTGCTCAGTTGAGCATTAAGCTGGCCAGTGTACTGATTGGTGCGATTGTGTCGGCCTCAATTTAACTTATTGAATTGTTGCCCGTGTCAGGGTAGAAGTGGCCGATTGGTAACTATGTTGAATGCAGGGGCTCCTATGTGATCATGCTGTGCGTGGCCATCGGACATGCATGGTGTTTAGACCATCACCGAGCTGTCTGCAGAAGGTGTATGTGTGTCACTGCTGAAAGGGACGAGGGGGCTTAGTGGGTTGGAGGGGCTGCATTCGTTTCTCAGCTGTCGGATCGTCGCTCACCAATACAGCAGGCCGGCAATAGAAAGTGTCAGAATGGCTTTTTGGCTTGATCAGCTGGTGCTGGCCGGCTGTGGCGTAAAAGTCACCTCACTGAACTGAAGCTGGATTGCAGTGCGTCAGATGCAACATTCCCGTGAGATTTCTTGGTGCCGCTCTAGAAAGAAAAGTGGAAAATGCCGTGCCATCATTGGGATTTGAGCTTGCGACCTTATGGCTGTCACCTGCCCCCCCCCAGCATGACCAAGTAGCAGTTTTTGTTACTATTGTCTGGGTCTTCAATGCAGGCTCGAGCAAGGTTCGGTGAATAGCAGTGCCTTAGCGTTCTTAGCTGTTCGAGCTTGCTGCTATGCTGTGTGTGGTGCTCTGCTCAAGTGCTGCGTTCACGCCTGCACACGCGACCATGGCTGCTTTTTTTTGAGCCGCCTGCCTACCTGCCTGCGGAGCCTGCCTCTGTGGCTGCGCTTTCTCTACGTCACCTCTTTTCGAGTCGTGACTTGGATGAACTGATCTGGTCGAAGGGAGCTGCTGGCTTGACTCCCCCTCCAGATCTGCCCGAAGGTTGGCTGGGCTGGTCTGGCTTAACCGTGGTACCTAGAGCAACGATATTGATCGGTTCGGTTGCAGCACTATTTTAATTGCTGCATTATGCTACCTGAACTCTTGCTGCTGGCCGAACTCAGCTGGCCGAACCCTTGCCAGTGCTGTCAGTCGCTTCCTTTTTTCCTTCTGCTGTTCATTCATCACTAGGCAGTCACTAAACAAAGGGCTCACAGTTTATCACGATGTCCGGTCGTCCAGCTAATGAGCAGCAGCTGTTCCCTCCTCCTATCTTAGTCCTTGGCTGCAACAGCCAGGGATTATTTTCTGATGGGTAACCTGAGGAGCTGTCTGTGCAAGTGTCGTCAGTAGTAATCGTGCTGAGCTGCTTGGAGCAAAGGACGACTGTCGTCCTTCTGTCTTTGGGCTGCAGCTACCAGCTCAGCCACATGCCCTTGGAAGCGCGTGAGCAAATGTGTGTGAGGACTCGGTTACTCTTGCACTTGCACCGGCCTGTATCTCCCACCAGTCTGTCTCTATCCCTATTTCTCCCATCCCTGCTCGTGCTCATGCGCGTGCACATGCACATGCCAATACTTATGCATGCACGTGCATGCACGTCGTGCACACACACACACACACACATGCACTCACACGCACGCACACATTTTCATGTTGCCTTCCGAATTTAGTTCAGTGTTCGTAAGAATAAATAAATATAAACAAAATTCATTTATATAGCGCCCCAAGAGAACTTAATCTCAATTGAGGTGCTTCACATATGCCTAGGGGCTCGAGCCCATGACCTCAGTCAGACCTTGGTCGGGGCGAGCACCTTAACCGGTAGACCAAATCAAACAGGCTGTAATTACACAGAAGCTGCCTGCATATCCAAAAGCTGCTGGGAAGGGTGCGATGTTAGTGCCACGATGTATTGCATGCTACTTGGTACGTTTTCTAGGTTGCATGGGGTCAATCATCTTTCCCTCCTCGACTCAGGAATTTTGGCCGTTAGGGTTTCTTTCAGCATGCTGAGCTCCTAACTTTGTTTAAGTAAATAACTACTTGGTCGTACTGTCAAATAGCTAGTCTGGTTTTTAGGGCTTTAGTGATCACTGGTATCAACATGTATACCTTGTTATTCAAAATGTCTTCCGGAGATGAAAATGTTAGTGCCGTGACTTACAACTTAGTAGGTCTGCCCTACACGGTTTGTAATCACCTCTCGTAAGCCTCAGAGCACAGTGTCCATCAAACCCTCATTGATCTCTGATGTAATGTTACTCTAACGGTACTGCAGCCGGATACACTGTGCTTCCGAAGTCCCAGTGAAGATAGAATTGGTCCTAAAACGGGCTCTCTAATTTATTCCGAAGGTGTTTTTCTTAGGATTTAGTGCATGTGGTTGACTCTGCCAGCCCACTGCATTAGCAGCTGATTCAATAGTAGACTTTTGGGAGGCTTTTGCTGTGAGCCAATATGCTCCTACCAAATGTAATTGTTCCCTGAAGAGCTCTAGCACTGGGAGTTCAGCATAACTATGTCAGATCGATATACTTATTCTGATCAGTAAGCCATTAAATCGGTGCAGGAGTCTTACACCATCAGCAGAACTGATCCCGGTCGGACATAACTTGCACCGAAATTTAACTAATTGGCTGCTAGCAATTGGGGTCATAGCCTCATCTTTTCAACGGCTTACGGACATTCTTTCCTTACTGTGGCAAAAACATGAATTTTTAGCTGTCGGTCAGTGAACCTGTGTCAGTGAACGTCTCTGATCTGTTGTATAGTAGGTGTGGCCCTGGGCACATCTGAGGCAGTCCCTTTTGGGCTTCTTCGTAAGCCAAGTTGCGTACTTAGCAACCTACCTAAATAAGCAATTCCTGGCAAGCCTCCTGCCTGTCACTGTCTCGGTGCTTATGATTGTGCCAATGCCGGCGACTGAGACAGCTTCGTGTGCTCGAGAGATCGCCAGGTTTAGAGTCATCTGACCGACGGGCCTTCCGCTGGCATGCTGAGCTGGCATGCATTCTGTGGCCTTGCTTCTACATGTTTGCAGCTTCCTCAGGTTGTGGCTAACTACTCCGTGGCTAACTTCTAGAATCCGTGGCACTTCTTGGGGAAGTAGACCCATCCCAAGCAAGGCCCGTAGTCAGTCACCTCCCCTGATTGTGCCGTCAATTGGTTCCTTCTTGGCCATGTTGGACTTGATAGCAATACAAGCAGGAAAAGTCAGATCCTCTGCTGGTCGACATTGGATTCCTCTGCCCATGCCCTCTACTGAGTGTACAGACTTAAAAAAAAATAGCTGATTTAACTGCTTCATTTGTGCAGCTTCAGAAGAGCCTTAACGGCTGTCACCACTGCTTGCAGTTGGCAATAAAGGATCGTCCACTGCAGAATTCAAGCCCACGACCTCGGTAGGGAAGAGCAAGCACCTTACCTCCTGGGCTATCACGGCCCTACACAGCTGGTGTAGAGCCAACAGCTGAAGCAGTGCCGACATGCTCGGTTGTAGACTTGCCATATTTATTAGAGAGGCTAAAGCTCAGTATTAGCCGTGCCGTTTTTGCTGCTTGAAAGCACTACTGACTGCACTGCTTGACTGTTGCAGTCACGGTTCACTGCAGCAGGCAGATGTGTTCAGGCCCTCGGTTCGTTCTGCCATAATTTTGTTCATTTATATCTATAGAACGCTATACTAATAGTAATAATAATGATAACAATTGTCTTTTGTATAGCACTCTCGGGGAACCAAATCTCAATCCAGGTACTTTTTAACTCACTGCAAGAGAAGCAATAAGCGGAAAGTAAATAAATACAAGCAAGGTATCATGCTTGCACAAGCATGCAAAGCCCACCAGAAGAAACTCAGTGCCACTGGTTTGTAGGTTTGTGACATGCACCGAATCATGCACAGCTCCAAGGAAAAAACGCAAGTCCACCGGGGATAGTGAAGGACAGAAAGCTGAGCAGAAGGGATGCTTTTTTTTTAGCTAATGCATTCAGTCTAAATGATGCAAAATCAATGCAAATGGAAGCAAGTACCACCAGACTGACGGTGCATACGAAATGAAGGCCTAATCACCATGTAAGATTTCAATTTAGTGCGAGATATCACTAGTCAACTAGAAGCCAAGGAGCGGGTGATGCAAGAGCACACGGGAGTGGCAAGGAGGTCGTGCCAATCGGGTAAGCCAATGCGAGTAAAATGACTTGCAAGCCAGGCAGTGGATCCTGAAGTCGATTCCGGTGCTTGATAGGCAGCCAGTTAAGCTCAAACAAAAGTGAAGTGGTGTGGTAAGAGTTTCTGTAGCGAATCTCTTAGTGACTTGCCTCTGCCGAATGCCACTTGTGCAAGACATGCCTGACTTTGACCCCTGTCTCCATGGGACTGCCATATTTCTTGACTAAGATCATGCATCATCGATAAATAAATATAAAAAGAGCTTTGAGTGGCTACTGCCATGCTGTGATGTGCTGCCCGTGCTGGCTCGATTAGTGATCGCTGCAGGCAGGCTCAGCACCGCCGCCTGCTATCTCATCTCGTGCCCCAGTGTGTTTGGGAAACTTGAGATGATGTTTGCATTATCGTGATTCGTTTCCCAATGCTATCTCGGAACCGTGCGGAAACGAACGGTTTCGAGAGCAAGCACAGGTGTCAGCTTGTAGCAGTGCTGTGGGGCGGGCAGAGGAGGAGGCTCATTGGCCGGCCCCTAGCTGTACATGATGATGATCGTTTGAAACGTGTGAGCTGAGGTCATCTGGCTTTAGCTCACGGCGACTTCGTTTCTTTTGTGCAGCAGCCTGCAAATCTGACAAAAACCGACGAGACTCAGATTGTAAACGTGCTTTTACCACAGCTGCAGCATGTGAGTATCGATGTCAGCACAGGGGAAGCTTCTCATGCAGCCGCCTGCTTTATGTGAGTGTACGTGTGTTGCTGTGCGTTGTGCATGTATTTGTACATGTGTGCGTGCAGGCTTGAGTGTGAGAGATGACTTACAGCGGCCCTTGTTTTCCTTTCTGCCTACGTAGTACCTATACGGTGGCAGCGCAGACACGAGCTTGGGCAGCGAACTCAAGCAGAGAGCCGCTGCCGTCCTCTTCGCCCTGAGCACCACCAACTTTAATGCCATCTTCGCGAAAGTCAACGCCGACCGGTAAGCTCTGCCTTGCATGTTTGCATTGGTAGATTCGCAGGGGTGGAACGGTAGCTCTGATGACAGTGGTGGCCTCACAATGCCACCACGCTTGTGCAGGTAATAGTAGTCCAGATCGGCAAGTCGTCAGGCAAGGGGAGCAAGCAGCATTCTCACCTACTCATTATGTGCTACAACCAGCTCTTGGCTGCAGTTCACCTGCACTCTGGCCTGCTGCGAGTCGAACTACTTTATCAATTGCATTGAACACAATAATGCATAGGGCTGTGTGCAACAGTGTGTTTGCTAACCAGCCATCTGCGAATGTGACCCATTGTATAGATATGTGCTAGCTAATACTTGCAAAGCTCGACATGCTGTCCCCATTTGCACTATATAGCTTGTCTTGCTTACTTGTGGAAAATCTGGCGACCTATTGTAGGCTGTTACTACTGACACAGCCAGCAATTTTACAGGTCGATCGATCAGAGCCATTTATGTATGCATCTATGTTAGGAACCACCTGCAGAAATAGCGACTCGGATGCTGTAGTGCGGGTGTGACGTAGCAAATTAATTGTGACTGCTTACATGAATGGATAGACTTAGGTCACCCCCGGCAGCAAATTATATATTTGCATAGACAGTGTAAAAGTGACTGGCATATGAAGAGTCAACAAGGAGGGTAACGAGTATGACGGAGGTCAATACTGCAAACCACAAGTGTACCTGGTAAGGTCTGGGCCTGAAAGCATGAGACTTGTACAGTGATTCCAAAATACACTAACACCGGAGGTTGTCTGCCAGTGAATCGAATGCTGTAAAAGAACCCCCCCCCCCCAGCAGGGAGCAAACAAGCCACCACCTGGTGACTTACTGTCCATGTCCTTTTGCATTGCAGTTCATGAAATGTTTATTGTGTGCGGTGGGTGGTGGCTGTGGAGGATGGGGATGTGGGTGTGGGTATGTGTGGGTGGGTGCAGGTGTGAAATAAGGGGTACCCAGGAGCAAAACAGTAAAGTGTGTGCAGTGGACTCCACATATCTTTATAATAAGCCCATCCTTGGGGGGGGGCTGGTGGTGAGTTTTGGGCTTTTTCCAGAATAAGGTGGCTTCTAACCACGAGATTTCAGCCAGACACTCAGTTCTAGACACAAAGTTTGCCATTATCTGATTGCATGTGTAAAGAGTGTGCTTATGTACTGCCGTGAGGTGGATTCTAACGGGATCATTTAGCTTCGAAAAAACTGTTGTGCACAAAAAGAAGTGTACCTGTTGTGCATGTTTGACGTGGGCCTCTATGAGGCAGAACGGCCGAGTTTACTGTTTGCCCGTGAACTTATCCGCAAGTGATTAGTGCTTTTATTGTTGTGCTTGGCAGAGAGGAACTCGACAAGCTATTTCCTAAGCTCTTTTTCTAGCGGGTTGTTATGGTTTCATGTAAAACACGAGAATTAGGCTAATTGGTGTTGGGCTGAACATCACCGTGTGAATGCAGCTGGTTTTCTGACTGTTTGGCAACGAGGCAAGTCGGCAAACTTGGGTGAGAGAATGTTTGATCGCGTGAGGTAGGCTTTTGATAGACTCACGCCTAGCCACACACGTGGGTATAGCTACACCGTAGATGGCCTACACCAGCATTTGTCATTTGCACTAGTCATGCAGCAGCTTCGCAGGAGGTTCGATCAGATTCGATTCTCACTATGGAATGTTTACATTCTCAATACAGTTTTATCAGTGGGAATTCGTTCAGATTGTTCAAAAAATCATGAGGAGGCCCTTGGTGAGGGTTATTTTCCCAGTGGCTGCTCATCTCATCTCATTCCAGAGCAGGCAATACTTGTTGGCAATCCTTTTATCACCAGTGCATTTCATGCTTAAGGAGTTACTGAGCCAATTGCCAGTTTATTGTTTACATCAAGAGGTGTACGATCACTTTTCGATAAAATCAAGCAACTTTATAAGCAGTTGTGTGTCAGCTTGGCGTTTCTTGGTGTCTTTGAGACAAACCTTTGACCCCAGCCTGTCCGGGTGTGAAGCTGGAGGTGCCTGACTCTGTCTGTATACACGGTCTGTCGCAATGTGGAAATGTCCGCGGAATTATTGCAATGTGGAGTCCGTGTTGAAGATGGTCAAGCAGCCAGTTCCTAGTCGTCTGTCGACCTTCAGCCACTTCAACGAGCTTCCTGAAAGGCATCTTGTTAAGCCACCTAGTGGCTGGCTGTTCTCATGCGGTTGTCTCCTGTTTGCATATTTGCACTGCTGGTGTCGCTCATGGTAAACCACATCACGGTTTATTGATTGCCAGCTTAGTACGAGTTTCTCAGCCACAAAAGTTGTGCATCTCACTATAGATTCGTCGCCGTGTGAGATATCTGTTGCTAACACTCTTGTACCGCCCTGCTTTGGTCCAGGGGTAAGCTGCTTGCCTTTAACGACCAGGGAGGTGGACACGAGTCCTTTGGCATATGTAAAGTGCAGGGATCAATATGAAGTTCTCTTACAGTGGTGTACACATGAATTATGCACACACACACACACACACACACACACACACACACACACACACACACACACACACACACACACACACACACACACACACACACATATCTATTTTTGTTCTGTTAGAGCTTGCATTTAATGTGCATGCGTCATGTGTCAGACAGCTTTCTCGTCGTGCTCACCGGGTCATACTTTGTTTCGCAATGCCTGGGGTTCATTTGTAATTTAACCTATCATTAATTTAGGTTGTCGACTTTGTTTGCCAACTCGGATGATGGCTGGGATGGTTCTGACGAGCTTGACTTAATACAGTACATAAACGTGGATCAGGTCAAGCTCCTTCGGCTGCTGAAAGGTCAGTCAGTGTGTTGCATGGTGAACCTTGCGTGTCATGCCATGTTCATTCACTATACTTGACTGTACGAGACCCACCATGCCCCAGAAGATGCTCTGCATTCTGTATTTTCTTTAAGAAATACTAAAGCCTTTGTTAGCTGTGTAATATATGACATTTAATTTTTGTTTGATTACCCGATGGTCATATAGCTAGTGTTGGTAAGATCTGCAAACCCGAGGTCTTGGTTTTAAGTTCTGCTGGTGGTAGAATGGTTTTCTAGTTGAATGACACATTCTTTGTATTGTAAGTACAGACTTGGCCCAGCGAATTTTTGGTATTTGGGCTTACGACAACTTGTTGGATGTCATGGAGCCATCATCTGACTCATTAGCTCGGCAGATATTATTTCCAAGTTATTTGGGTATTGTTTTGTTGGTTTCATGCAGTTACTTTAACAGTTGCAAGGTTTTTATATGCCTCCATTGCATATTAACTATATGGGTGGCTGTTACTTGGCATGAATGGCAATGGAAAGTCATGCCAGTCACCGTATTGCTGCATGTAGCTTAGCCTGAATCATGTTGATCTGATGTAGTTGGTGAGTGCGTGTTAGATAGTTAGTGACAAGGTGGCAGCTGCAAAGACTGGCTTAGACAATGTCCAAGTTGGTCAACAGTAAGATTGTGAGCAGTGTCATTCTAGAATGTCGAGTGACGATTGCTGATTATCGCTGCTTGTTGTGGGAAAATGCCCGTGCCATTTCGAATCTGTGCAGTCAGCCATTAGCCGCCCAATGCTGCTTGAAATAGGAGGAGTACGTCTGAGAATGCCCGGTGACTGTTTATTACTCTCGGTTGGCACAGTTTCAGGCCTGCATTGCTCATTGTCTAAACTGATCGGCGGCACTTGCAAAGTAGCAGCTTTCATAGGATTCGGTAGCCATGCTGCGGCCGTAGGTAACATGTGTTCAGCTGAAAATATTGGCCTCTCTAAAAGCTAGGGTTCTTATTCACTGCTGAGCTAGTATCTCGGCAACAGTGGCTGGACTGTTCGAGTTGCCCCTAACCCTTCACTAGTCTGACCCGAGTGACCAGCAAGCCGCTAGGCTTGCTCGAGTTTTGCTGCTTTTCATCATTCGAGCTGACTTCTTTGTAGAGGCAAACAAACTGAGGTTGAAAAAGAGTGCTCAAATCACACTGGCCTACAATCTGGAGAAGGCAATATGGAACTGGATCGAGCGAAACCCCCAAGAGTTTGTCGAACTTCAAACAAAGCCCAGCGACGAGCTAGCTGGTAAGCACAAACCGATTTTACACGAATATCTATTTGTGACTTCCTGTGCACTCATTGCTGCAGTCGGCCATTTTAATGCGCCCTCAGATTGCACGACTTTGGCAAAGCTTCGACGGCAGTGTAGGATGTCGCCAGCCTCTGTACCTCTAGCTGTAGCTCGTGGGCGTTGCCACCCATATCGAACTCGGGTGCATGGTCAGTATCAACTCGAACTGTTCATGCTATGGCATGTAGCCTCGCTCTGCAGAATAATGAGTAGCTGATTCAACCACCTCATTTCTATAGCCGTGGAAGAGCTTCTGCAGCTTTCGTACCCCCAAACCGACTTGTAACAGATTTAAAAGATTGCCTGCTACAGGACTCATACTGTCGACCTAGGTCGTTTGCTGCGAGTACCTTACCCGTAGGCAAAGACTGATGTTGAGCACGCAAAATAGTTAGAATATGTCAGTAATACGGGCTATTCGATCCCATGAAAAGCCTGCTCTGCTGCCAAGATTGTAGGGGTTGCTGATGCAGTACTTCAGATGCGTTTGCTTTTACTGCCGTGGTAAAATACTGGTGGTATTTGCACTTCTCCCGTTGTATATATCTGTGATGCATTGTTTGACGTTGATTTTTAGTGTTAAATATGCTATATTGTAGATATTTGTGACAAATTATTTGACATGTTCAGCGTTGCCGAAAGTAACACCAAACGCAAGGCTACGGTGTGGCCATTGCTGATCATGCTGCTTGTCATCTGCCCCAAGTTCTTAGAAGAGATCACCAATGCAGAGAGCGGTGCCCCTTGCTCCCAACAACATCTGCGCAAGAAACAACTCTACGATGACCTTCGGAAGGCAGTCAATTCCCAAAACTTTAGGCAGACAACTGAAGGTGCAGTGGTGGCATGTGTGCGTATGTGCAAAGCTTCGACTTACATAAAGACGTCGGATAGAACTAACGTGCTGTACACGCTCGTAAAATCAATCGTACTCGACTTGAAGGTGAGCACATACTGTGTATGAATAAATCTTTTTGCTCTTGAGTAAGCAAGCTCGTCTTTATATTGTGCTGCCTCACTACGAGGACTCACCACTTATAATTTTACGAGCTATTCGCAATCAACAGGCCCTTTGGTACTCTGCTGCTATGCCACCCTTTGCTGGGTGAGCGTTCATGAGGCAACTGTTAACAGTTGTTTTACTGGATCTTTTTTATGGCAGGCAGTCCTCTTTAACCCCACGAGGCCGTTTTGTCGGTCGGGGTCTGCAAGGGAAGATGCAGAGTTGATGATCGACTGTTTTGTGTCGTTCTATCGTGTCACACCACACTCTACCGAAGTGCTCAAGACATGTCTCAGTTCTTCGTCACCGGTTTTATTCCACTATGTCCTTGTCTCAGCTCTGCTGAAGATTATCAATCAGGCAAGTATAGTCGAGCGGTTCATCGGTTACGTGCATTTCTACTATCACTGTCTACAATCACTTGCTGTGGCTGCTGATGGTTTGAGGTGCTCATCGGTAATTTTTACATTGAGCCTAGTATAATCGGCTAGTAATCACGATGAGCGTGTCCAGCTTGTGAAACGGCCAAGAGGTGTGTCGCTTGTCGGAAAATTCTTGAGGGTAAGGGGACCACTGTCAGATCGTTGGCAATAGTTGAGAGACTAAGATCAGGCAGTGCCTTGTGCATCTTTGCCATTTCCTACATTTTCAATATTCTGGAAGCATTTTGTTACATCTCCCAAAAAACACTGACACCAGACTGCAACTCCAAGCGCGCAGTGTAGGATTCTGGTTCACAACAACCTAGGTTGCTCCATTATCAGAGCCGGCTAGGGATATTAGCTGCGTCTGTGTCATGGCGGTTTTAGTGTGATATGCCTGGAATGACCTGTGATGTCTTGTTTTTTAATCTGGATGCCGAGGTTCTGTGCTCGAACCAATCTGGCTGCAGGATCTTGTGCTGACAATTCACTTTACTCGATCCCAAGCAGTCTTTTGTTGCTGTGAGCCACTCAATGAATTATTCTGAATGATTTTACTTACCATTTAATTGCATTTCCCTTTGCAGCAAATGTAAAGCGCCTAGAAAGAGATTAAGTTCTCTGAGGGCGCTTTATCAAGTACATTATTATTATTATTATTCTGCTTGTTGCAAGCAGCCGTGTGCGCAGGGGTAAGTGTGCACGTTTTTTTCCCGTCTGAGCAGGATCCACTCAAATGGTGGCCCAAGATTGACATCGTCTACTGCCGAGGCCCTGAGCTGCGTGACATGTTCACCAATGCAGTGAACGCCGTGTCGCAGAGCTGGAACACGACAATTAGAGCCGGCCCGCCCAATGTGCTCATGCAGCGAGTGGGTCTGAAGTCGCGAGTCAGTAGTGCTGGCAGCAGTGACAAGGCAGAGGACGTCCCTAACCAGAAGAACCTGCTGCATGCGCTCGTCAAGCTCATCACGGTCGATCCGGTGCTGATGCTGCACGTAAGCTCTAGCTGATATGTCATGGCCTACTGTTGTCGTAGCAAATGCACATGCAAGCCGTGTTTTTTGTAATGAGCTTTGATTACTCGACCTGGAACGACTCGGCTATTATTGTGGATAGTTGGTATGCAGCTTTTGATTTCACTTCCCACTAGTGTGAGCCATGCAAGTTGCAGACCTAGTCACTTCACTTACACTGGGTCTGGGACGTCCACGATGAGGCCATTGAGCTCAAACGCTGGGTTCTAAATCCTGTCGATAGCTAACCAGTTAAGTAGCTGGTTAAATTGACAGATTGCCAATAAGGCAGGGCTGCAGCCCATGTTGCTGGTCTTTTCCAGTCTTTCTTTCGTGGTTCTTAGCTGTACCAGTCCACGCCTAGAACACTAGTTTGGATCACACCAATCTTCCCACCCTTCTAAGCATTGTTCCTCATTCAACCCACTTGATTCCCTTACACCTCGCATCGTCGACGTTTGTGTTTGGATGACTAACTTCCTTAAGCTTAACGATGCGGGCTGTGATTGCCCATGAGCTAAGGTGCTCGCTCTCCACGACTGAGGTCGTGGGTTCGAGTGCTTCAAAGGCGACCATTCATTTCCAACTGCAAGTTGTGGTGATTGCCACTAAGGGTCTTCTGCCACTATATAAGTGAGGCTGTTAAATCAGCTAATATTTTTGTCGATGCTATGACTTACCGAGTAGGTTTTTTCGATCGTGCAGCCGATGCTGGCGATCGGCCCTTTGACCGACCAGTTTGTGCTATCGTTCAGAGATAGAACTGCATGTCCTCATGCATGCCCAGCAGACCTTGAAGTTCTACAGTGACTTGCTTCTGCTGCTTCATCTTGACGTCCTCGTCAGATGGGCTATGTGTTGCCGAATCTATTTCCCTAGCATTGAGGCTGATAATAGTGCTTTTGCTTGGCCAATTCTTTTTGCAAATAGTGCTCATTTTGCATAGCTTTATGCTACTGTGCACATATGCAGCAGCTACAGCAAATCGTTCGCTTGAACTAAATTTGCAGAATCCACCTGAAAGCACTTCCAATGACAAGCATACAAGCACGTCTGAGCTGATTAATAGCCTCATCGTGCTGATCGTGCAGCAGTCACTCATGCCCGACCTTGCTCAAGATGCCATGGCTGCTCTTTTATGCCTGCACTCGCCTGAGAGTATTGAGCTGTGGAACCCGGATGCAACGATCAATACCTTCTGGGATATCAGGTGCTTGTGGTACACGAAGCTGAACATTTCAGAGCGTTTGTAATTAATGGTAACTGCCTTGCAAGTAGTCTGGTTTTTTCTGCTGAGCTCCAGACATATTCCCAAGTAGCACGGCAGTTGCTCGGCTCACAGTCAATCCCTGGCCGTGCCAAGTATGGCAACCTGCTGACTTGCATTGCCTGATTTCTCGTGTGTCGAATGCATGTCTGTCCCTTAATCCAGCAAAGTACTGTCAACTGAAAACTGCTGGCTCCATTCGTAATGCCCGATGTATTTTCCATTACCATTGTATTTCCTCAGCAATAATGTGTGGGAAAGCAACCCTGAGCTGACCGATTTATGATTTTGGTCATGGCCACAGATAGCTGACAAGCAGTAACGAATCATATATACAGCTGAAAAGTAGAAAGCAGTTGCACCCCAAAACTACTTTTGGGTCTTATGCATACTTTGCAAAATGTGAAATAGTTGGTAGGCAGACCTCATTTAATGCATGCGTGCAGACATGCACCGATATTGCCAAGGAAAGCAAATCCTGAGTCCACCTATCTCCATGCATTACGACCCAGTATATCAGGTTAGCACCGTGTATCTCGAGCAGCAGGAGAGGGCGTGGCATTCTAAATAGGTGTCATACAGCTAGTCAGACAGATGGAAGCCAAACCAATCAGAACCAGGCGATGTACTTAGCTGCAGTAGAATGCAAATGCACAGTAAGGAGATAGGCTGGCATGGCACTAGCATTAGCAGCTGCTTTAGGAAAGACTGGCCACAGGTAGCAATAGAATACCACTAGCTCGGCTGGGGCTAGAGGCCAGTGTGAGCTCTGTGAGACCTGTTTGAAGTACGGCTTCCACAAGTCAGGCGGACAGTGCAGCTGCTAAATGTGCACCGATGTTAAAAAACGAAACAGCCGATAGCCATTTCCACCATGACCAATCCAACCGCCTGTTTCTGGCCGGTGCCGAGTTTTTCTGCTATCGCTTGCTTATGTCCATCTGAATGGCTGGCTGGCCGCATGTTTGAGATCCATCCGAAAGTTGCAACAGTAGATAGACCTACCCCCACCCTGCCCACGGCCACCCCCTTTGGTAGGTTACAGCGCTAGTGTCTGGAGTGAGAAAAGTGGGTCAGGAAGAGAAATGAAGAGGTCAAAACAGTGAAGGCGAGTGAGTAGGAAACTGGCAGTCACTCGTGATCCCCTCACGCAGGCTGGGCAGGGCTGGGGTAGCTCAGGTGCGAACAACATGTGCATGCCCACTGCCCGTGGGCTAGCAGTTGTACACCCATGCACTGTCATGCATATGCTTGCTTTTTGAAGCAGCTTGTTATTTCAAGATTTGCATTCGTGTCACAGTTCGCGGGTCCTGTTCAACATATGTCAAAAGCTCATCGCTCATCAGCTTCCCAACTATACCGAGCTGATGAAATGGTTGCGTCAAATACTGAGTCACCGCAACCGATTCTTGCAACGGCACAAAGAGATTGCTACATTTGGAAGTAACAACAAAGTCTGCAAGCAAGCACACATAAAGCTTGAGGTGAGTATAACATGACTTCTATCATTAATCTCACATGCTCATCCCTTGAAAAAGGGTTGCATCTTTTTTGTGATAAGTGTTCACAAATCCTCAGGAAAAATGGTCTTCGGCCATAGTGCCTTTTTGGAAAAGAACTTCACCCTGCCTGTGAGAAAAAGCAAGATTTACTTGTTAGCATGTTCTTGACTTCATGTGCCGATCAGGTCATGTTGCTAATCTTTCTCACTGACTAGAATATAATAATAATAATAATACACTTGATAAAGCGCCCTCAGAGAACTTTCTAGGCGCTTTGCATTTGCTGCAAAGGAACCGCGATCGAATGGTGAATGGTATCACCCCTGATAAACTACGCAAATAACATGGTTAGGGGTGACATGCACAGCGTCAGCATGCAAGTGTTGTTAGTCGCAGCTTACACAGTGTCAGAATGCATAAGCATATAAAGGACGAATCACAGAGACCCGCTAAATGCTGTCCTAAATAGGTACGTTTAAGTTCTTTTTAAATATGGTGAAGTCAGGGGATGTTGTGCCGCAAGTCGGGAATGAGTTCCAGGCTTTGGGAGCATACGAACTTAATGCACGGTCTCCAAAGGATTTGAATATACCTGTACTTGTGTGGACGGTAACCATGTTTTGCATGCTGACACATGTGGATGCACTGCCGGTTGATGTGGACATTTTGAGAATTTACATCATGTGGCAGTTAGTAGCAAAATTTTATGCCATGTCAGGCATAGATTATTGCTATATTTCTGCACCCTTGGCTCTTTAAACATTTTGGTTTTTTGAACGTGGTTGTTTTGCTTACACTCCTTTTTCACTGATGGTGTTCGGGTCGTGCAGAGGTGGGCCCTGGCCCCACTCTCTCACTACCCGGCTACCTGAATGTATTTCCATTTGTAACTCAATTCAATCATGAAGGCTGTGTTAATCAAGAGAGTTTTTGACGACAACCTACTTAAAGCCTGACTGGCTTGTGGACAGTTAAAATTATGGCAGCATCGTCGAAAGACGATAAACATGTTACTGTAATCTGAACTTGATCAATCATTAAGTTCAGTAATGCTGCCGTATGTCATGTATGTGTCCATGCTCGTAAGCAAGCACTTTTCACCTGAACATTTTCTTAAGGAACAACCGGCAAAAAACCACAATACTCCATTGTTTGGCAAACACCTGACCGGAACACATGGCATGTCCGACAGCAAAACATAACCAAGCAATGCCTACAGGTCTTGCGCTTGCTGCTTTCTATCATTTTATTTTGAAAGTTTGTACATATATACGTTGCCATTATTGATTGCTGCTTTGTTTCCACTCACGTGTGTGGCACACACGTGTGCTGCTCACGTACAGGGTTACATGGAGATATCTTGCCTGTATATGCGCTGCTGGTAGATGCACTTGAAGTGTACGCGTTTGGCCTAGATGCGGGAGAGTAGGGTTGTTGTTATACTGAAGCTGTCAGGGGTTGTCTTGTGGTGGCATATGATGTCCAGTGATAATCGGCAGAGAATGCATGTGACCTTAATGGTATGTATATGTGTGACTTCTATTATGGTCTCTATTATTACAATGTTGGCTCTCTCTGTTGGTACTGCATCCGGTGCCGCTGCATTTCTACATTTGCCAATTATAGTTGTGCCTATGTGGAGCTGCCGTGGCTTTGTGTAGTGTGCTGTTAACTGTCTTTTCATTTTCAGATAAGTTGCCCTGTTTCTTGTTAGGTTGTTCTCTTTATGTACCTCTGGAGCATTGACACCGAGGCTGTGCTGACGGCTATGAGCTGTTTCGAGCTCATCTGTGAAGAAGCCGATATATTGTTCGGTGGTGATGAACAAGTCATCCTTACATACATTCCTAATTATACAGTGTACCAAGAAATTGCTAAGGCAAGCAAGGAATTATGCACAGGTGAGGCAGCTAGCAATAGTGTGCACGCGCTTGCATTTTTCTGTTCTAATAATGCACTAATGTGCACACCTTTCTCAGGGAAGTACTGCTAACTCAGTGCATATTTTTATTTCTAGGCAGGGCTGCTCTGCAAAAGCGCATAATGGGTCTGTTAAGGAAAATTGACCAGCCGACACCTGGTAATGCCCAGGTAAGTTGTTCTCGAGAATAGAGCAATTGATTGTAAGATAGTATGCCTAACGTGGTTGCACAGTGGGTGCACCACTTCAGCCTAAATAGGTGCTAGATTGACACCAAGATACCATGATACCATGGGTACCACTCATCTTGGTCGGCTTGACCTACCTTGACTCCAGCTCTGCATGCTTGCTGAAGGCCACGGTGGAGCCTTGGCTAGGGCCAGCTGAGAAGACGGGCTTGATTATTGCAGGGCTATTGGATTTGGTGAGACATACAAGTGCAATCAAAATTTAAGCCATTCCTGAAAAATAGGAAATTAGTATGATTAAAACCTTTCCAGTCGGGACTAACTCATAATACTAATCACCATATCAACCACACCATTGTCTGCAAGCTGATTTTTCTCAAAAAGCTAGTTTAGATTTCCTTTGCTGCCAAATTAGGAAATCGTAGAGTTGCGTTGAGAGATAGGCAAAGCAAGGGCGATTTTCATCTTAGCGAAAGCAAAAATCTGAGCGTTAGCAAATAGCAGGCTACAACAATTTATACATTGCTAAAATGCTTGCAATTTCCAAGGAGCCTATGCTACTACATTGGGAAGCAGTTGCAACTCGGAACAATGGAAAACGCAAGAGCAGTTTGGTCGACCTAAGCTGACGAACGGTCTGGATAGTAGGATCATACAAACACAAGCTTCGAAGAACAGATTTGCTCCTGCAGAAGTGTTGCTTAGACACCTCAACTTGCGGCATGGCTCAGCAGAGCATTCTGTAGAGGTTATGCCAGCAAGATATACTTTCTAGGAGTGCTTATCACAAGCCTTAACTTTCTAAAAAAGCAAGAATTAATCCGCCTGAAGCCAGCAAGTGACCATGCCCGCTTGACTTAAACTGATTGGCAAAGAGTTGTGTGGACTGATGAATCTGTTCACAATTTTTAATATTGCTAGGAGAGCAAATGTGAAACGTACCATTCGGGAAGTATATACCACGAGTACTGCGTTCAAAAGACTGTTAGTTAAGGAAAAAGTAAATTTAGAAGCAATGGAGTGCTATTATGGGGCTGTTGTACTGCACTTAATGCCAAAACTCTCTTATCACATGTAAGGTATTTAGAACCAATATAAATACTTTGACATAGTACACAGTGTAGGTATTCCTAGTGCAATGCCCCTGAGATGGCTAGATTTTATTTAGCAACAGGAAGAAAGCCCACTTTTTGCTGGGAGAATTTTTCATAGCCTGGAAATGTACACGAGGATCAAGGTGTCCAGGCTAACAGGCATACACAGGGTGATTCGAGAAGCGCTGGCTTAGCCCAGTGTTTAAGGCGCTCGCCTCGACCAAGGTCAAGGTGAATGCGTGTGAGGACCGAGGTCGGGGCCCGAGCCCCGTGGCACATGGGAAGCATCTGAATAGAGATTGAGTTCTCTTAGGGCACTATACAAATAAATTGTATTTATTTATTTATCATCGTGACTGTATTTGCATGCAAAGTAATGCTTCCTGACAGCAGTATAGGATGACTCACCATAGAAATCCGGAAACTTAGCAGTAAGTTTTGCCGGTTGCTCAAACTTATGGTGCACCCATAAAAGGTCGTTCCATGTTCGGTTACCTCTTTACACTTGTTCTTAACTTCGTTTTTATATCACTTGTGATTAGTAGCCACTTTGTTGGGAACAGCTTGGTAATTCACCTGCTTATGCCTGCACCAGGTAAAAAATACCGGATCTATACCAGGCAGTGTCATTATATACCCTCCTTATACCTGCAAATGCTGACACATAGTCTGCTTTTCTTATTCTGATTTCTTCAGATCGGCAGCTCATCTGGTGCCTGCTTATTAAGATGGACCTATTATTCATGACAGGTCCTTTTCCGTTGCTATAGCAGTCAATCATTTGGACGGTCAGTTGGCCATGTGGAACAATCATTCTTTTTCATTTTTGCGTTTGTCACTAAGATCGCTAAGTAGACCCTAGCATAAGAAATTTGATTTGTGGAAACAGCCTGGCTGGTCTCTGCAGCTGGTTTATTAGGCGACAGTTGATTAAATGAGACATGTTAGTTATTTGAATTTCGGCAATTAGCAGCTGGCTCTTGTAATTCTGCGTAACTGTTTTTACTCTGCTATTTCTACAGGCTTGGATCACGACGTTTACTTGCAACTGGCAGGGTGCCACTGGTGCTTTGGAGAGCTACCCTAAGGCTGTTGAAGGTGCAGTCACCATGAAGCGGAAGGTGTCACAGCAGAGCACTGACCATGAACTTGGTGTAAGCAGCCATAGTTGCTTACCGCAGTTTAAGCTCAATGCTAAAATATTACTTCTTGCTCTTGATCGATGAGTAAGATATGTATGATATGAAGTGTCCGCAGGCTTGCTGCTGTCTTCTTTTGCAGAAATATGCATCCTTTTTCTTTGAGGTGTGCACCATGTGTATTCATACTCGACTTGTAGATTTTGTCACTGACCGTTAGGTTCTTATAAGCTTCCAGTCACGCTACCCGCTCTTCTGATTCCGATCATTTGGTTGTGCCCCTAAGTAACTTCAAATCTGTTGAGACCGTGCCTTCAGTTACTGTGCTCCCAGAGCCTGAAACTAACAACCTGCTGACATCACGCTATCTGCTGATTGGACGACATTTAAAAATACACTAAAACCTACATGTTCTTCACAGCCTTTAGTCTGCCTTAGTGGTAGATTTGGCTAACCAATTGACATCCTTCCTTTTCAAAAAATGATTCAGTTCCACTCAGCATGCTATGCAAATGCTTTAGTATTATTATAATTTAGCTTAATTAGTGAAACGGTAAAAATACCTGCTTTTGCTTGCTTTGCAGCACATGTAAAGTGCCTAGATAGATTAATTTTCTTAGGGCACGATATTACCGTATTTTTACTATTATTATTATTATTATTATTAGCTTCAAGACCAGGTGAACGAATGGGCAAACATGACAGGCTTTCTCTGTGCCCTTGGATCTGTCTGCCTGAAGCATCCTGAACGCTACATCTCAGAAAGAAAGCAGAGCATTGCCATGCTCAATAGTACAACTGATCTGCAATACAGCGGCCTGCCTGAGTAAGTCGGAATATTGCTAAGCAGTCAGCGTGTCAGGCCTAATCAACCCTGCAACGTGTTCTGCCATTCAAACAGAATGATTTTGATTGTTCCTTATGCTCATTAGGGGCCAGTCGCCGTCAGTTGTGAGACACTCTCCCGCCTGGGAGTCGTCTATTACACCGCTTTCAGACGAGAGCCCTAACAACTGCTTCCAAAAGTAAGTTTGGGTCCCCGAGAAGTTATTTTCATATTGAAAGCCTCTTATTCCCCTAATTGATGTGCCGACCCTAATCGGTACAGCCACCAGTCAAATATCATTCGATATCCTTTTACATGTCATGCTTTGATGGGTCTCATTTTTACTGCCCCAGGTTCATAGGAAGTCTTCTTAAGCTTCTCATCTGCAGCAATGATAAGTTCGGGCCACAGATACAGAAACACGTTAAAGAATTCTTTGGCCATGAGCTGAACCAGGCTGTATTTCCCATATTGTTCGAGCAGATCAAGCAGCAGGTTGACAAGTTCTTCGATCAGAATGGACAGGTTCGTATGCATTACATGATTTTGCCAGCCAGCTGTTCGTGATTTTAGATCTTTTAATATACGCCCGACTGTGAAGGAGAGTAAGATGCTGTCAAAGATTTTATTACTTGCATTTGCCAATGCTGTTTTCAAATACACTCCCGAATACAGCATTCCATATAAACCAATTATATGTATGTGCAATACATATATGCTATTCTCAAATATGCTATTCTCAGCTATCATATTTATCAATACAAAAAGGACTCGGAATGCCTGAACTACGATTTTCATCATGCAAACGGGCTGACTTGGCCACCTATGCGAAGATTGACGAGGTGCAGCCACTAGAGAACTTGACATATTGCAGACATGACATGTAATATACATAATTTACATAATATATATATATATATATATATATCTATAATATATCTTCACCTATAAACACATGCAACCACAAGGACTAAGTGATTAGCCACAAGGACTAAGTGGATGTTTGTTTGAGAGTTTTATATAGGGCACTCAAAGTCTGAGAGGCATTCGGTAGCCAACAGGCTCCATCTCAGGCAGCAGAGAGAAAGTTGGAGGCATAGATGAGACGAGGGCAGTCGAGGAAGTGAGTAGCAAGTTGATGCTCACTCAGGTCCATCACACAGGTCCCTTTTTAATGGCCTTGTGAAATCTATTAAAGATCGTGAATGAACTGTCGAATCTTCGACAGTCGAACGCTTACTAAGGTGTGAATACACTTAGTAAGCCTGACCTGAGTATGGATGCTAGTACTGCTCACATTCCAGTCTAATTACAACCATTATTATCCGACCAAACTTCTACTTTTGCAACGTAGTTCAAAGTCACATCATATTATGTGACTTAAAAGAAGCCCAGCCCCAGATTTAAGTTTTATGCTGTGCCTACAATTTATGTTACATTTTGGTTATTTATAAGACAAAATGGGTTGGAAGGACAGTGAGTTAAGTTTAAGAATACAATATCTCAAAAGTCTGTGAGTGGAGCAGGAATTGGATCACAATAATGCATGTGCTTGTGCTCGAGTGAAGTATGCTTGCCATTTCTTTTTCATTTCCGATCGTCTAATGCGTATTCCTCTATTCTGTGGATGAATACTACTAAGGTACACTGATTTAACAGCCTCATTTACATAGCAGCAAATGAGCTTTCATGGCTATCACCTCCCTTTGCAGTGAAAATGCAGGGTCGCCCACTGCAGGACTCGAACTCACGATCTGGGTTGTAAGAGTGAGCACCTTACCTCCCAGGCTAAGACCCACGGGCATAAAAGGTTTGGTGATTTTACCAGCTGGCTCATTTGTATAGCAGTAGAAGAGCTTTTACGGCTATCATCAGTGCTTGCAATGGACAATAAAAGATAGCCCACTGCAGGTCTCGAACCCATGACCCAGGTCGTGAGAAGCGAGCACCTTACCTCCTGGGTGAAGACCCAGGGGCTATAGTTTGAGCTTCTCTGCTGATCTATAGTTTGTCACTTCATAATATTAACATGCGTTGATTTGTTCTCAATGAAGGCTAACGTCACAGACATCAATACCCAGTTTATTGAGAATATCATCATCATTACCAAGAATATACTAGACAATTATAAAAGCGAGCAGCCTGGTGAACATCTGGGCCAAGCTGGAATCGAGCCTTTGATGTTGGCCATTGTAAGGTATGCACAAGAGACCAGTCCATAAGAGATGTTCATTTCCTGCTGACTCTTGATGCAAATGTTCAGTCACAACCAGAAAAGTCTCAATTTTATAGATATGTTCGCTATCTTCGATCGGGACAGCACGACCTACAGATTAAAATCAAGCTTTGCCAGCTTGTACAAGTGATGATGCAGCGTCGTGATGACCTGACCTTTCGGCAGGAAATGAAGTTCAGGAACAAGTTGGTCGAGTATCTTACAGATTGGACCATGGGTAACTCCCCAGCTGAACTCGGCCAAAGCGATGGCAATAAAACTACTCCACGTGATCTTGATCTTGCGTCCATGGAGGCCGTGGCTTTGCTGCTATCAGCTCTGCCCTTACAACCAGAGGAGAGTGACCGTGGTGATCTCATGGAGGCCAAGTCGCAACTATTTCAGAAGTATGCACGAATATGCCTACCATCTTCTTACCAATTGTTTTGTGGCCAACTCTTTCATGGTCACAAACCTTTGATTGTTGCCGTCGCCATTAACATTTGGTTAGCTTTAACTTATTATGTTAAGTGAGCATTTCCCAAACCCATAAACTAGTGCACTCTCTGCTAAAGTCTTTTTTGTGTTTCATGCTCATGTCGGTCAAATGACTAGGTGGGGTGATGCAACTGACACTCACCATCCACATCCTGATAAATCGTGTTTGCACCTTGTTCTTCAAACTCGCTGTCTGTCTTGCTACGATGTACAACCTACGGTAAATCTGGTCTTGGTTAATAACTTTTCCCCATGTTGCTATATTTTTTGATTTACCAGTAGTGTCATTTACTTCTTGTAAAACCATAATTTAGATATAATCCAGGTTCTTTTTAGATATCCTTATTACTTTTACAATATCACTGTACTGCACAGATGACCGCATGATTCAATTCTGGTGCCATGGCTGTCACCAGTCAGCTGTCTCGTGCAGTCACCAGGCTGCTGTCTTGTACTGCATTCTGGTCTGACGTTCATCTTGCCCAGATGTTCTCAGTCAAACCATTCCTCCTTTTCTAGATCTGTGCATTATGGTACCATTTTAGTTAATTTCTCGTGTGATCAGGCATCTAGTGGCATTGCAATGGTGTTGGCTGAAGTCATAGTTCTATGTATCAGATGCTTTACTGTTGCTAGCATGCTGCGCACATGCTCCTTGTTGACACTAGGTGGCCTTCGTGGCCTCGGTGATACTTCGTTACTTGCTGGTTCTCACTGTAATCTCTGTTCTTGCTTTGTTCTTTGTTCTGTTCTTGCTTTGTTAACATGCTTCATTCCTTGGGCCCTTGAATTATTCAATTATTCAAAGGCGACTAAGTTATAAGTCAAAGGCCTTTTACTAGGCTAATGTGGACCGTGCATGCATTTCTATGGTTACACTTATTTTGCCTTGACTGCTGCTGTAAAGAAAACTGTGTCGTGCTTATCTAATGGCATGAGTGGTTATAACAGCAGCCAGTGATTGAATGTATATCACGAACGAGTTAGAAAATCTCACTTGTGCTGATTGCATCCATGTTTACATGTGCATTTGATGGATAAGCAATTGACCAGCCAAGCAGTGATGGTATATTACTTCAGCATAGTAACAGCTATATTAAAAGATTAGCGAGCTCAGATGTAGTGATGAATGCCATTGCATTCTGCTTTGCTGGCCTACTCAACTAGTGTGCACCTGCAATTAATCGCCTATATACGATGTTCAATTTGAAACTTAATGACTGTACTTATCAGCACATACCAGCTGATTTAACAACCTCTTTTGCATACCAACAGAAGAGCGTTCACGGCTATCGGCACTGCTTGCACTGGCAATAAAGGATCGCCCACTGCAGGATTCGAACCCACGACCTTGCTCCCGAGGTCGTGAAAAGCAACCGCCTTACCTAGTGTGCCTTCACGGCTCACCAATAGCTGGACAAAGGCTCAGCTGCAGCGGCTCACCGACTGGTAGACTGTAGCCAAGATTAACTGTCCCAGTTTCGAACCAATTCAGCATGTAACATGTCCAAAGACTGACCCAGGGTAATATAATAATAATAATAATAATTCACTTGATAAAGCGCCCTCAGAGAACTCAATCTCTCTCTAGGCGCTTTACATTTGCTGTAAAGTGAAATGCAATTGAATGGTAAGTAAAATCATTCTTGAAAAACAAACGAAATGAATAATATGGTTAGGGGTGACATGCACAGGGTCAGCATGCGAATGTGGTTAGTGGCAGCATGCATAGTGTCAGCACGCATAAGCACATGAAGGACGAATCACAGGGACCCACTAAATGCTGTCCTAAATAGGTGTGTTTTTAGGTTCCTTTTAAATGTGGTCAGGTCAGGGGATGTTCTGACGCAGGTCGGGAGGGAGTTCCAGGCTTTGGGAGCAATCGTTGTACCCGGTTGAATGATGACAGTGCAAAGAACCCACCCGTATAAATGACCGTTAGATAAGTTGGTAAACACGTTACAAACCATTGAAATGCATTGTACCAACAAACCCCACTTTAATGCAAACTATTTAAAGAGTACATAAAAGACCCTGCACATTGGTAGCTATTATTAAGCAAGTGCATAAGTACCTACACAGCATTGGCATTAGCAATAAATGAGGAGCCCAACGACAGCACGTAATAAGTACCTTACTTGTTCCGACTTGCTCTAGCAATCGTAGCAAAAAGCCCGGCAACGAGTTCTCTGAGTTTTAACTAGCTGAGTGCCATTAACCAGACATTTTCCCCCAGGTTTGCTGGCGGAGGCACAGTTGTCACACAAAAAATAGTTGGAAAAGTTGCTACTTACAAACTGTCGTCGGAGAATGCAATTTGAAATTAAAAACCATACATGTAAGCATGCTTCGCTGAGGCCCAGCTGCTATTACTAACCGGCTGGCAAACAGTCTCTATCACCACCGAGTGTCCTGGTCTCTTCCATTTTTATCCATTCCATTGTGAGTCAATCTTCACAGCTTTAAAATACGGAATTAATGCTCCAACCAGAAGCTGTATATAACTCAATCACAAACCAGTTGTATTTGATTAGAAATGATGTGTATTGGTGATTTGCCACAACATTATTCGTGCTAATCTTAGCCTCAAAGTAAGGTTGTGTTACTCTCTGGTATGTTGTTATCAAGACACTATAATACTATTTAATACTGAGGCACCAGAAAAACTTGGATTTCTGACTTACAAATAGGTTGCTAGCTCTGTGCTTTTAGCTGAATTAAGCTGCTATCAACCTTCAGTTGCTGATATTGTTGTTGCCTGATGGCAAAGCCCTATGTCTGTTACTGCCATCTCTTTTGGTTTCCAGTGGGAGATGTGGTGCGTTGCTTGCTATGTGGTTGTTTCGGTTTGACCAACGTGCTCCTAGAAATCCTCCACCACACATTTTTAATCGTGTAGGTACTTCACACTTTTTATGAGACTTCTAAATGAGTGCTCTGAAGAGTTAGATACGTCCAAACCCGAGCTGCAGATATCGCAGCAACAGCAGCTGCAGCAGCAGCAACAGCTGCAACAACTGCAGCAGCAACAACAGCTTCAGCACTACCAGCATCGTTCCATGATTCCAGCCGGGTCTATGTCCGGCTCGATGGGATCCATTAGCATGACCAGCTCAAACGCGGCCAACGTTACTGGGGCAGTGGCTTCTGCTGGTGCCAAGTCCCGGTTGGCTGACCTTCGTAACTGCACCGTGCAAGCGATGAGCAACTTGCTGAGTGCAAACATTGACAGTGGACTTATGCACTCCATCGGTGAGTCATTGTTAGCCATTGGTTGTGCAGTGTGCTCTGCCACTCAGCTGGCTCAACTAGTTGGTGTTACGTGTCGAATAGTGTGTTTGCTGTCATGTATTTAGCCAATTTCTGTTTGAGCTGTAAGACCTTTCTGTGCATTTTTATGCTTGCCATTTTCGTAATCTGTGAAGCCACTGACCCACTGGCTGTCGAGTGCTCAGCAGGGCCTACTACTGCTGAATGTACCTCGTCGTGTATACTGACCGTGAGGTCAGTAAGGTATTGCTTAGTAATTGCATCGAGATGGTCAGTAAGATATCGCTTGCTGATTGCATCGAGATCGGCTATTGTGCCTCTACTCCTGATGCATGCTCGCACTCTGTGCTAATTACATATAGTTAATAGTCTGTACATGCGTTTTCAAAGTTATTTGCCATTATCAGATTTCTGTACCCTGACGTCTCTTTCTCTTGCTGCACGGTCACGCACCTCTGTACCTAGGTCTTGGTTACCATCGTGATCCACAGACTCGCGCGGCCTTTATGGAAGTCCTCACTAAGATATTGCAGCAAGGCACAGAATTCGAAACTCTTGCGGAAACTGCGCTTACAGACAGATATGACCGCTTGGTTGAGCTTGTCACTATGATTGGTGATAACGGAGAGTTACCCATTGCGACAGCCCTAGCCACTGTTGTACACTCCCAGCATGTGGTAAGTGCCATTCTCAGGCAAACGTTCACAGCTTGGCAAATTATTGACTGTGCCTTTCAGTAGCTCACCATTACTTGTTTGTTTGTAGGATGAGCTTGCACGAGTATTGGTGACCCTGTTTGATGCAAAGCGACTGTTGCATCAGTTATTCTGGAACATGTTCTCAAGAGAAGTGTCATCTGATAGCGATGGTATGCAGACCCTATTTAGAGGAAGCGGATTAGCCATAAAAATTATGTCTTTCTGCTTCAAGATGTATGGGCAAAGCTATTTACGCGATGTCCTCGCACCATTCGTCAAGGACATGAACGAAGCAGACATGCACCACTCGGTCTCCTACGAGATTGACCCCTCAAGGTAATGCCTACCATAGTCTGTGCTTCGATTGCTCTGACCTTCATTTCCATCAGTCTTCGATTAGGCAAATGTCTAGCCAGTTTTTAAGACTTAGTTTGCAAGGCTGCCAGGACTATCATACAACATTCATGCTGCTACTGGAAGGCCCTTTTGTGTTCATCCTGGTTGCATACTGCTCACCGAGCCACACATTGCCAATGCCATAAAATTACAGTGCAGTCTTTGGGGCTAGGCTCTTAAGCCTGCGTTAGTGCTCAAGTGTGTATGCAATCGGCTGATTGTTTGACTACAAAGCTCCTGATTGATGATGGAAAGGGTACTGCTTGCTAGCTGGGTTTTAGTGATCGAGGAGAAGTCTATGCCTCTAGGTCTTAGCCCAGGGGTAAGGTGCTTGCACTTCTTCACGACCCAGGTCGTGCAATCGAGTCCTGCAGCAGGTAATCTGTTTTTTTGCCTACAGCAAGCGTTTAATAGCCTCAAAGGCTCTTTGACTGCTGCTATATAAATAAGGCTTTTTGATTTGATAGCTTTTCTTTACTTTTAATGCTGTGGTTGCCTACCATTGTGACAATCCTTCAGCTTTCTGCAGCTGGGCGCCGGGTTGCCTTTATTAATCTTTCTAATGCTGCTTGGTCAGCACCAGAAGGAGTCTGGTCATGCATGGGAATGTAACTGTCTCAATACCTTATGGATATTATCTAGTCACCCCATTAAAGACAAAAATGACGAAAGTTTAAGAAGAAAGTTCTCTCTACAGCTCCGAGTGCAAGCCGTCCTTCATGTGCTTATGCGTGCTACAATTGTGCACGGTATTGCCATTGCCAAGCATGCATTCAGTCAATAAAAACAAAACAAAAGGTTAGCTGATGCAGCAGCCTCATTTGTATAGCGGTAGAAGAGCCCAAACTGCCACCACCACCGCTTGGTGGGCAGGATTCGAACTCACCACCTGGGTCGTGAAGAACAAGCATCTTACCTCTGGTCGATCAGGGGTACCGAGCAGCAGCAATGTAGACGACTGCTCGTGGGAGTCATTTCAAGTCGAGCAGTGAAAGCTGCCTGTGGTCGCCAACCACAGCACGCGAAATGGTTCAGCTCGAGACTCGATTGCCCAACTAGAGCATGCATTCAGGCAGCACCATGCGATTCAGCTCAAGCTTGTGAGTGGAAAATTAAAGCCACTGCTCTAAGCCTTTTGCTCTGTCGCGATGAACGGTAGTCTCGAACGGTAGATAGGCAGCGCTGATGTTGACCCTCACTCGAGCGATCATGTTTCAGAGAGTGACTCTCACCGGCAGGCACCCCGGTGATTCTGTATTTGGAAAAAAATTTGTACGGCACCCTTTGTCATCGCTTTTGTTCACTTTTTGTCATTGCTTCATCTACAGCAATTAGCCGCTACTATCTGCATGTTACTAATTAATCTATATGCTTCCGTTTTAACTAAAAATGAAGTGTTTAGAGAGAATTTTATTCATCATAGGATGCTCTAAAAATGCTTTTATTCTGGTCATCATTATTTTCTTTCCAAACTGTAGCACATGTTGATTTAACCTGACATGGAACCAGGTTTTTTGCATAGATCCCTTTTCAGTGCCTTCACGCTAGCTGTAGCATTTTGCGCTTGTTGCTTTGCCCGCTGAGCACCAGGCCGGTTAGCTCTGAATCAAATTGCATCTGTCAGTCTGGCAACACATTTTCTCATATAAAAAAGTGATCATGCTTGTCCAGTCCGGGTTAGCATCTCTGTTTTGCCTGCTATATAGCCATAAGTGAGGGAAAATGGGAAACCAGTTGCTACGAAAAAAATGCTGCTGTTACTTGCACCACAAATGCCCATGTGTCAGGATGGATGTAGACGAGCCTCCTCTTCTTAGCAGCCTAGACTATGCAGCTTTCCTTCTCGAGTGTCAAAGATTCACGGAAGCGGGCAGGAATCAGCATGGCATGCCATCGACCTCGAGTTGCTAGATAGTTGCTCACTATACGGTCTAGGGTGTCGCTGGTGTACAGCCTAAATGCTAGAGTCTGGCCGGTTGTTAAATACCCGGGGTCGATTGTCTTCATATGAACCTTCTCTGCTACTGTGGCAGAGTTGCAATGCTGAATTATCAAGCATTCATTTTCCATTTGCTCTCGTTAGCGTCCCCCGTGGAACTAGATGCCGGCTCATTGGTGACCGTCGGAGGGAGCAGGAATAGGTTAATTTTACCTGTAATATGAGACAGGAGCGACAGAGTACTTTTTTTACGACGTCCCAAACACTATGGAGTATTTTTTGCACAACTTGACAGTGAGTGCGCTCGCACACACACACACACACACACACACACACACACACACACACACACACACACACACACACACACACACACACACACACACACACACACACACACTGTGATTTATCAGGTAGGCAGCATATAGAATTGCACTTAGACAGTGTGTGGTCTGCTGGCATCAAGAGAAAGTTGCAAGTGAAAGATCGAACCGTTAGTCACACTTTTTTCAGTAATTAAATGTGCATCTCGTGCTGCCTCCCTCTGGTTGAGCTAATGGTTGAAAAGAACATGCTGCACTTTGAGAGGTGCCGGTATCTGCCAGCTAGGTGCCCGAGGGCACCGAGACTAATCCTTGTCTCACTATCGTTTGCCCCTGGTTGTACCTGCATGGCCGCGTGAAGGGTCGTGGATAGCAACAATTTATTTTCTTTTTAGCGGAAGAAAGCATTTGCATTTACCTATAGGGGTATCTTTCTTTTAGGTTGGCCGAAGGGAGAACCTGTTGAGCCCCTTTAGTGCAGTTGTTTTCTTTTGCTAGCACCCATTTTCAATTTGCTGCAGTATGAGCAGTAGGTCTTTGACTTTAGGAATTGCATACGTTTTCGTTCTTTTCCCCCCATTCGCTCAGGCTGGAGGCAAATAACATGAAGCAGTTGGAGGACAATACCCGTAACCTCATGCTGCTAACTCAGAAGGTTTTCAACGGCATTGTGAACTCCACCGACAGGTATATCTGAATGCTCGTGCTGCTTACTCGGTTTGTGGCATTTAACTTCACTACCGCTGGTTCCTGAGCATTTCGGTGTGTAACGAGATAATCCAGTTGTTGCTTGCTTCAGCTGAGTTATTGCACCAATTGTTGTAGATTTCCACCCCAACTAAGGAATATGCTGTTTCACCTAAGCCAGGTGGTCAACGCCCATTTAATGGAAGATAGTGTTCATGCCGTCGGCACTGTTGTCTTCCTGCGTTTTATTAACCCAGCTCTTGGTGAGTATACATTTTTTATGTGGTATGAATATTGTCTACAGTTTATTTGTGCACATACACTGTATGTGGGCCAAAACGTTGTCTTGACAAGTTTACATTTGTTCATGGCTATTAGGGATACTCGTTTGTATGCCTCTTTTAAAATGTGGCATCGGCTATTTCTGCCTCAAGACCGTGTAACTGGGTTTGAGTCTGCAAAACATGTATTCTGTACACACTGAGTATGCTGGCACATCTGTTTGTTTCTGGCTAATTTGTGGTGTGGAACCGATTGCCAGAGAATCGTTTTGCCGGTAGCATTTTTCCTCTTATACTTGTGGGAATCAATCCTTATTGCTGGGCAGCAACACAGTTTTCTCTTCATCGCTGACTCTTCATGTCGTATTTAAATTTTTTACTTCTCGAGTTTTAACTTTTTATATATGCAGCATCACAGTGCCTTCCACTTTCAGTAGAAGAAATATTAGTTCGAATCCTGTGGCCTCATCATTTCACGAAAAGTGCAATACTCAAATTTTGTCTGCACGACATAACTTCCAAACTAGTGCCTATATGGAACCAAATGATGAAATGTGTTGAGGTTACTCATTGCACATAGTCCTTGAGCTTCAACATATGAATATCGAAACATGTGGCAGCTGTTAATTGTAGTTGAACTCTCCTATTCTTAGTAATTGGTGCTGTGGGAACTGGGACATAACCACTGTTTTCTTAGTTTTGCTCAATCTGCTACGACATCTGTTCGTATTAACCATTACATGTTAATGGATTTTAGTGTTGCTGGTTGTTTGCTATATGTTCTTTTGTCTAGATAAGGCTAGGTTCTGGTTGCATTGGACGATGACAATGACAAGGTCAGCTGATTTAAGTGACTCATTTAAGTGACAGTAAAGGAGCCGTGGCAACTTCTAACCTGCTTGCAATGGGCAATACAAAATAATTCCCATTTAGTTTTCGTGATGGATCTGTTGCTGACCCGTGTATAGTAAAGTCACAGTTCTTCTTTGCTTTAACTTGTCACTCTCTGACTTCAGCCAACTTCGAAATGACATTCGACCTCACGATTGGTGGTTCTATCGTGGTTGCCCATTCCCATTCTCTTTCAGTGTCACCGTGTGAGTCGGGTATGACGGATCTGGAGATAACGTCTAGGATGAAGCGGGGCCTGACGCTAATGTGCAAGATCATGCAGAACATTGCAAACCACGTTCTGTTTACCAAAGAGGCTTATATGAAGCCGTTTAATGAGTTTCTTAAGACGAATTTCGATGCTGCTCGCACGTAAGTCTGGTCGGATGTGTTTTTTTTCTGCCCAGTTAGCCTATTTTATGTTCCGATTTGTCCGCAATATCAACTCTCAGTCTGGTAGTCATTCCTAGTACATTACGTTTTTTTGCTTCGCCCCTTCTCTCTAGAAAGCACCTTGCAGCAAGGTATATGCATATTTCTAGAGCTCGTTTCGAAGGTTGCTTTTGCTCACTTGACCTTAAAGTTAAAACATGAATTCTTAATCCATTTATAGCTGAGATAGGATGAATTAATAACTTTCAAGCATAACACGTGTGTTACTTTGTCATAGACCACTACACAGTTTCATCTTATTCAATCAAAACGACAATAACCTCGCCATCGTAATGGACTTTTAGGCAGAATTGAAGTTTTATTTTGTTTAATTTTATCATGATTACATTTAATATTGTATGGAGTTTCTATTACTTTTTCCTTTAAAAAAGAATGAGACAAATTACCTCATGTTAAGCTGTTTACTTTATTCATACTTTGTGCCTGGCATACACTGTAAGTCAATCAATATTCATTAACATAAAGTATATTGATTGCACGCAAACGCTACGTTTATGTGCAACGTTCATTTTTTTTAGAGACAGGTCCATCACTAGAGCTATCACCATAGCTATCACCAGATTTTTCAAAGGAGTCTGTCGCTCAAAGAACCACTGACCTATACTAAGCACAATAGGCAGCTTATAGCTTGTATAGTGCGTCTATCCGGCAAGGTTAAAAAGGCAGGTGGTATATGAACTCACTGTCCCCAATGTTTAGAAAATCTTTTGCATGCCTCCACACTCAACCACATCAACAAGCCCTTGTATAAGTTGGACTATATTTCTACTTTTGAATATGGGTGTAGTTTTAGTTTCCAATCGCCAGTGGAGGTACGAAAAAAGAAAGATGATTTAGCATGATAGATTAAAGCAAAAAAGGTAGGTCTGGTAGTTTCCAAATGATATTTTTAAAATGGCAAATTATAAAGCAAATACTGGTGATAGTATCGTCTCTAACCCATTCCTTTCCTGAGCCGAAAATTAAAAGTGAAACCCATGATCCTGCTAACGGTACCCAATGAGGATACCAACCTCATGACCTAGCCGGCCCCTAGTTCTATGCCTCAGTCCTTTCCTTCAAGTTCGCATGCATCTTTTTCGTGATCACTGTTATACTGTTCCAAATTTCCTCAATTGTATCCTGATCTTATGATCTTATATCTTTTTTTGAAGGAAAGTAGCTTAATATTCTTAGTTTTGTCAATCGAGGAAGATACTTGTTGTCTATTCACTTGGACTTTAACACTATAAATGAATATGTAATCACACTTAAAATGGGAATCCAGTTATTTTGGGAATGAGCAGACACTTTGAAGCAAGGGAAAAAATATAAGAAAAAAGTTCAAGAGAACTTAAAAACACCTATTTAGGACAGCCTTTAGTGGGTCCCTGTGATTCGTCCTTCATGTGCTTATGCGTGCTGACACTGTGCATGCTGCCACTAACCACATTTGCATGCTGACCCTGTGCATGTCACCCCTAACCATGTTATTCACTTTGTTTGTTTATCAAGCAAGATATTACTCACCATTCAATTGCATTTCCCTTTGCAGCAAATGTAAAGCGCCTAGAGAGAGATTGAGTTCTCTGGGGGCGCTTTATCAAGTGCATTATTATTATTATATTATTAAGAGTCGAAAACTGATCATATACTCGTTGTGCTCGGCATGTCCTGGGGCTTAGTTGAGGCGGTGTCCACATCCATTAATTTCTTTCAATGGGAATCCATTCTAGAAGTCGCAGCCTGCCGAACATGCCGATTGCATGTTATCTGATCGTTTACGATAGCTAAAATACATTCCTATAATTGTGCATATATTTGACAAGTATTTAACATTAAAATTTAGTGAATACTCATTTTAAAAATGTTATATGACTTATTCGGACCCCCCTGAAGCCTATCCAGGGATCCCTTGATGGTCCGTAGACTTAAAAAGTTAAGTCTCTGGCTCAGCTGTATCGAAGACAGAGCAATTTTGAGATTTCGTAATGTTTCTTGCTGTGTGAGAGTTTTTCAAATATTACCCCGTAAAGGGAATGCTTTTAGTTCTTGAAATTACAAAAGCCGAAAGGTTTCGAGTCTGTATCGAAAGTTTTGCAGCTTCCGAAATTATCATTGTCCAGGAAATACACACCCTAAATGAGTAGTGCTTCCCGTAACCTTCGAAAGATTCCAGCCTTATGACCGACTGGACATCTACATCTACATGCCAGCCACACAACAAGTTCTAGTGCATCTTTACAGTAATCGCTGCTCTGACCCTAGCCTGGGGGTAAGATTCTCGTAGTGCATGATTCAGGTTCAGGGCTGAGTCCTTCAGCAAGCTTCTTTATTGCCCACAGCAAGCCTAAGAGATAGTCACCAAGACTCCTCTGCTGCTATATAAACTAGGCTGGTGAAGCAGCCGATCTTGACCTTTAGTAGCTTTGAAAACATCACAAATTCAACACTGTAGCCTTAATTCATGTTTTTGAGCCTGTTTTTTTGGGTAGCACAGCTTATTATTCTCAGTTACTTTTATATGGAAGTCGCAAATGTTACTTCGATTTAGAAATACAAATAGCTCTGCTATAGTTATTCACCTTTAATGGGCTTTTTGACCTCTTTTACAAAACGCGAGTCAAGCTTCTAATTTTGAGGTACATGCATTGAGCAGGGTGCATATGCTCATGCTGTGTTGGTGATCTTGTTTACAAAATTTGGTCGTAGGATGAATAAGAAATAGGGATATCGCATGTATTGCTAATTATTGCAACTTGAAACCAACAGCAAGTGGCTTTTTGTGCACTGCCCAGAGGTGCTAACGGCATAGCGCACTATCGTAATCGTAAACGATGTTGACTAATCGTAATGTAAACTAATGTTTAACAAGACAATGTAAACTAATCGTAAACAATGTTGACGATTGCACGTGATGATTTCTGGTCAGTAGTGATCTTAACAATGACCCATGAGCTCAGTAAGTTGTCAGTTTTCTAACGTCATCACAAGCTTACCGCTAAACTGCTCGCAGGTTTTTTCATCAAATCGCAACAGAATGCGATGACTCGGAATGGGCTTCTAACAGCATTCCACCACCACCTCCACCGCAGTGCTTTTTTAACGACAGTACGGTTGTCCATGCACTTCATCGACTCTTGTGGTACTACCAAGAAAGAATCGGCGGCTATCTTGCTAATAGCAGGTACTGTTTGGGCATCTAATCTCATGTTGTATTGCATATAGAAGACTTACTAAAAGCAAAGCGATTGAGTAGCTCTGTTGTACACCTTATGCATTATTATGCGCAAATGGCATCGATGGCTGTCGAGCGATTTCTGACGAAATCAATGTAACGACATACCTCTAGCTTGGCTTTTTCTCTGTGAGCCCATGAACAAACCAGTGAAATGATCTCCCTACTGTTATTCTGTTTATTATTATTTATTTATTTATTATTTATTAAAATTATTATTATTTATTATGTTTACTGTACTATGCTAATGCATGCATGCTGATTTATTAGACTATTCTGTGCTTAACGTGGCGGGTCACGACTTCGCTAGATTCATTTCCTGCAGAGATCAAAAGGCAGCTGGCCGGCGGCCCTTCGACAAGATGGCTACACTGTTAGCTTATCTGGGTCCCCCGGAGCATCGACCTCTTGATTCCCAGTGAGTAGGCCATTTGTATGTCGATGTCTTGTTTGGCTTTAACCTCGGTTGCATTGGTATTGATTATGCAAATCAAAGATTCACTAATGATCTCGATTGTGTCTGAACGTTGTTACAGGTGGTCTGCGATGTATATGGACATGTCGAGCACCAAATTTGAAGAGCTTATGTCGAAGCGCCACATGCATGAGAAGGATGAATTCAAGACCCTTAAGTCCCTCATGATTTTCTACCAGTCGGGCACAAGCAAAAATGGCAACCCGGTCTTCTATTACATTGCTCGGCGCTTCAAGTAAGGCCCTTCTACCTCTGCACTCCATCCTCTGAAAGACCTGTCTTCCTCCCTGGTGTTGCATTCTAGTTGTCCTGGCTAGACCTGGAGAGTACTGGCATCTGCTGCATTCATCCCAGATCTGCAACTTTCTGGCCGTACCAGTTAATTTCTATCTGTATTTCTAAATATATTAGCCTGTAAATGAATATTGTATTGCTACATCATTGCAGAGTCGGTGAAATAAATGGCGACCTTCTCATTTACCATGTGCTTTTAACACTGAAGCATTGCTACCTCAAACCATTTGAAATCGTCATTGACTTCACGCACACGTCGTCTGATAATCGATTCAAAGTAAGCTCAAGTAATGATTCACGATCAGGTGTGTCATGTGAATCTCATCTATATTATTCTTGCTGACCTCTACAATAAGAATTATTACTTGGTGGTGTCAGGTTAGTGTGCTTGCTAAACGTAGTAATCATAGGTGTGTGCCTTACCATGATCTTGATTATTGTAGACAGACTATCTGGCAAAATGGTTCTATGTGATGCCAGACACAGCTTATCAGAATCTTCATTGTGTATACATCTACAACTGCAACTCCTGGGTCCGAGAGTACACGAAATACCACGATCGACTTCTGTTTCCTATCAAGGTGCCATTTATCAAATATGATATTGTTATGCACAGTTTGTTGTGTCATGTGTAACCAACGACATTAAAGCTCTTAGTGTTAATGCTGAAGGGTTTCTGTCCTAAAGTGGAACTAAGTGTGGTTTACTCCTTGTTGCTGACTTGCATTGATTGATTAAACATTGCTGCATAATTGCCTTCTATGTGCGTCTGCAGACATTGGTGAACCACTACTAGCAATTGTACCAAGCCTCATTCAGTCTTTTAATGACTTGAATTAAAGGCTTGTGTATCATAGCCGTTGAATTTTATGTATTTGCAGGGGAGTCCAAAGCTCATATTTATTGACCAGAAGACAACTTTGAATCAGTATATTGAGCCAGACCAGCAGAAGCTGCCCGGAACCACCCTCAATCTCGAGGAAGATCATAAAATGTTTTACAGTGCTATCCGCTGCACAAATAAAGACACGAAGGTCAACATCAAGGTAACGCCTCATACAGTCGTGAAGTGTATCAGTATTTTGGCACTGTGTCACTTTTCGTTCTTGGTGATGGATAGTTACTTGAATCATAGTGAAAAACAAGATTAACTGCTATACTGAGCATGCTTACAAGCTAGAGATGTTAATGCACACGATCCTTGGCCAACGTAGATGCCCTCACAATGCTGGGAATATCTCTTTAGTAAATATGAAGGGGTGGCCTTAGAAAGATACTGAATATGCAATTTTGTATACTTCAGGCTTTGTCCAGTATTCATTATGCATAGCCTTTGACATGTGGCAAAGTGCACTGCTCATCTTTCCTTTGTAGGCACAAATAGGATGAAGTGCGCCAGAGTTTATACTCCTTTCCCCCAGTTTGCTTACTTTGTATGTTGTTTTTGTAGGTCGGAACCAATGCAGTGCAGATCACCTCTCTTGAGAAGTGCAAAGTGCTCGGTCATCAGGCCATCTTAAACGATGTATACTATGTGACAGAGCTAAAAGATGTGAGTAGCCTAACTGATGCCTTGTGAAGTTCAGTACTTTTTGTTTTGAGAACGAGTCTGCATATCTACCATACTTGCCGGTGTTAAAACCATTGCACCTACCACCGAATAGGCTTGCTCTTGGCTTGCATGACAAACTTCAATCCTGTAAGCATGCATTTGGCCCTTTGGCCAATACTGGTATGGTGAACTCACTGGTGCTTGGAACAGCATCTACACAAATGATACCGTTTAAAGGCTATGTTGCATTAACTAATATTAACATAAATATTAATATTAATATTAACTAATCGCCTGTAGTATTCATCTGAGCTCTGCTTTGGCTATCTATTCCATATAAACCGTCTATTATGTTTCTGTCAACTGAGGTGTTTATTGTTGGAGTGTCTTGACTGCGATCGATGTATGTTTGCTTGTACTTACGTGGTTTTGTGATTGCAGGTGACTCTCATCGATGAGAATCAATTTACCATGACAATCAGTAATGAAACTGGACCACTCACCTTCATGCATTCAGAGTGTGAGAACATTGTGATGGAAATTGAGCACATCCGCAGGCGCTACAACCTAGCTCAGCCGGTACTTATATATAAGGCATCTAGCCAAATGTTATTCCTTGCTGCTGCTCACTATGGCCAGCTGGTATACAAAAAAAGATGGCATAAGCCTCTCATGCGTTGGCTGAAGAAGTTTAACTCCCTTTGTTGCATTTTTTCTGAATGACTCAGCTCTCGGTTTCAGGAACCGTTTGGGCCTATACACACTAAAATCCGACCGAAGGATGTGCCAGGAACCCTTTTGAATGTAGTACGTATATTTTTTATATAAATGGCATTTGTACTGAGTTTTGACCCTGTAAGTAAAATGTTGCAGCGTCCATATCCATATTAGTCTTACCTGTACGGACAACGATGATGCATCCATGGGTACTTTTGTCGGCTTGTGCTTTACTTAGATTGAGTATTTACAATGATTATCGGTTATTTAAAATTTCACTGCTATTCATCTCTAATATTGTATGGCTGACAATACTTACATATTACTGAGTGAGCCCCTGCTACAGGTAATGCTCATATTGCCATATATCTGCTGCTCTTGGATTTGCTCAAGCTTTGCAATTGCTTTTTTATGTATTCCATCGAAAGCATAATGCTATGTGGGTCTATGCAACATGACATTGTGGAATCGGCAGAACCTTGCAAGTTTGTGGTAGCTGTGACTGATATGGACAACTGCCGTATACAATTTCTGGTTACCGTTTGCCTTTTCATGCGGTTTGTGTTCCTGTTTTTGTATGTTGTAGGCACTTCTCAATCTCGGTAGCTCTGATCCGTCCCTGCGATCAGCTGCATATAATCTGCTTTGTGTTCTAACCCAAACCTTTGACCTGAAGATTGAGGGTCGGCTGCTTGAGACGTCTGGCCTTTGCATACCGTCTAACAACACGATATTTATCAAATCAATCAGTGAAAAACTTGCTGCCAACGAGACCCATTTGACGCTTGAGTTTCTCGAGGAATGCATTCAGGGTTGCCGTAGTTCTAACATCGAGATGAAGCATTTGTGCCTGGAGTACATGACACCATGGCTACCAAACCTCACCAAGTGAGTCTTTGGAAAGTGTCTTTGCTTATATGTGCTCCGGCTCTGCTTTTTCTTTTTAGTTTTTGCAGATCCTGAGCATCAATCGACTGTCAATGGGTATGCAGATTTCTGTATTTTCTGTTTGTTTTCTATTTCACCAAGTTGTCTTTGAAAGTCTGTCGTTTGCTTCGTCCCTCACCACTTCACGCTTCGACTTTCGCGGCTTCACTCAATCGCGGTTTTTCAATTACCTTCATTAAAAAGCTGATCGAGGTGGTGAAAATGAAACAGCACACGCTTGGTTGTCTGAGTCAATTACACACCACTGCGTCACAATTAAAATTAAAATTACTGTACGTACGGCGGGCTGTTGGTCTATGTATTCAAGCACCCCCCACAAATCCTTCAACGTCAGGTGCAGCATCATTGACAGCAGTAACCTTGCTCTTCTTTCACGTACAGTATACCTCTTCATCATCATCGAACAAATTGCACTATTTTCCTAAGTTAATGGTTGTGTGTAAAGGCTGCCTGCGTGTAATTAAATGTACACTAATAATAATATGATATGTGTAACGTCTAATACATCTTACTTTGTCTAATATATTGATTAATACGGGTGTAATGGTGACTGCAAGGGTGTTATTTCCTGTCCAGAGCGCTTTAATAATGTTAAAAACCGAATTAGAGGGTCGTGAACAGGTTTTCTATGCTATAGGTATGAGAATATTCTATCTATTAATAAAGAATCTTACATCGCGGAAGTTCACCTCTCGTGGCAGAGTCTGGAGCTGATTAACCGCGATAAACGAGGGACGACTGTATATACCAGGCAGTAATCTTCAGCCATTGCAGCTCAATGAGGCGGGCTTTTGAGCTTGTTCTTCTATAGTGTTTGCTTATATGCATTTCCTTCTTATTTAATGAAATTTTATTCAATCTTGGCTCGGGTTTTACTTCTACATATGAACGTTGGGTTTTTTGGTTCGAAATCTTTTTTCTTGTTGTCGGTATTTGCTCAGTGTTAGACGGTTGTATGCAGTAAATATACTGTGTGTTGGGAGTGTTACAAGCGAGTCAGTTTCCGTGTGTCTTGTTTAAGCATCTAGTGCATCAACTGCATACTTCTTGACTCTGACATTTTTCGAGTTGTTTCGTTACATTTCTCCATTGCTCACATTGGGATTGCTGGTGAGTGAATGCATGTGCGATCGGTGCTCGCTCAGCTGATGCTGGCTGAAAGTGCTAGGTGTCTTAAGAAACATGCATATTTTTCTAGATTTGTAAGGCACACGGATGAAGCAAAGCGACAGAAGGTAGCCCTCATACTGGACAAACTAATTACTCTAACGATCGAGGAAGTAGAAATGTATCCATCCGTGCAGGCCAAGATATGGGGCAACATTGGAACTGTTGGTGATCTCATTGACATGGTGCTAGACAGTTTTATCAAGGTTTGCATTTAATAAGCTTGAATGCTAATTGTACCTTAATCCAAATTTCAAATGTGCTTATTTTCGAATGCTTGATATTGGAGATCTTTTTTTTTGGTAGTGTGCGTTATATTTGTTGGCAGCTGTTTCTGCAGTTTCTTGGCCTTGTTTTATAGATTGCATTAGGCTTCCATATACAGTGACTCAGTCACTTCCTTTGCATTTGCTATTTTTTAATTTATTGTTTTCATTTGCTGGCAGCAGCTATTGATGGAGCTGAAAGAACATACTCTGTATATTGCACATCTTGATTGCTGCATACCGCCTGGTATCTTATGTAGGAAGTTTTTATAAATCTAGCTTTCAAGAGCTTCAACATAGTTACAGCTATTGAACACACATTTAGTTGGTGAGCAAGATTCTATTTTCTTAATGTCTGTGGATGCACAAGTTTGTATTGCAAAGGCATCCATTGATTGGTCAGTACAAGCACTCACATGACTTCGATACAAAAATTCGCGGATAAAAAAGATATCGCCAAGCTGTAGTTCTTGACCTTTAGTACTCGGTGGATACATCCATCGTAGGTTCTTCGTCACTTGGAATAGAAATATCTGATGGTTTACAATGTTAAGGTGCAATGTTTCAGGTGCTTCAAAAATACTGTCACCATGCAATACTTTTGGCCAAGAACATTTTATTTATGAGGCCACGAAATTTATCTTTTTTTTGTTGAATAAATAACTGGTGTCTGCTGTGGAGGTATTTTCCCACGACAAGGCATGTACGTAAGGAGCAGCTCTTTCCATTATGTATGCCTTCTTAGAACGTCCTTTATTGCATGTCTTCATTCATGAGGCTTGCTAGCCATTTCGGAATAAATCCTAATTTCAGAGGAGTGTAACGGGAGGATTTGGATCACGGCAAGCTGATATAATGGCCGACACTGCTGTAGCGCTAGCATCTGCTAACGTTCCACTTGTCTCCCGCAAAGTCATAAGCCGAATTCTGAAGATGATAGAAAAGACATGCAATTCTCCAACACCCACACTAGAACAGCACCTGATGTGGAATGACATCGCCATATTGGCTCGATACTTGCTCATGCTGTCCTTCAACAATTCTCTTGATGGTGAGTGGCCATTTGAATACCCTCTGATCTACCTTAATGCATGATGTAATTATAATGTTCTGGTCACTCACCGATCACTCACTGTGCTCAGCATAGCAGCTTTAACTGCAGGTCTCATGTATTTGCTAGTGCAGGAGTTATGTACTGTATGCATCTTCTTAGTGCATAATTACTCGGTAGACATGAAACATTCAAAACTGATTTTGGGTGCCAACATGATGCACACTTTCTTATGACTCGTGTAATTATGTACAACTTCTCTTGTGTGTACAGCTTTTCAGTAATTATGCCTATAGGCAGTTTTTGCATAATGCTCGATCGAAACCCAGAAAAAGCATCCGCCCAATTATAAAACTAAATAACTTGTGGTGTATTTTTCAAATATTTATATGCAGGAAAAATTATTTTGAGTACCGCAGTGAACCGATCAACCTAAGTGCCTGCGGCAAACGTAGCCAGAGACCGAGTGGTTCCACGCGACCACTTATGGTGCTGTAATAATCTATCGAATAGATCCTTGCTGTGTGCCCCGACATTTCCTGTGTTTTCTATGATTCGTCCTTCCCTTGCGTTCGGAGTATTCAATCCACTCATTCTAAATATGTTTGCCTTTAGGAAAGCCTGGCAGATATAAGAAAGTTTAGTGTTGCATTGATATGTACATGCAAATCAAATTCAAGGGAATGCTGTCAATAGCTAATTAAGAGATGCAGGAAATACTCCAGCTGCCCTACCGTAGTTTGGTTAATTTTTCTGCCAATGGAAGGGTTCTGACCTGTCAGACTCAGTAAACTTAATAGAATAAAAAAAACGTGTATGTTCGCGAATTATCAGCGTTTGAGAGATCAGCTTGAGCTTACATTGAGTTTTTTGTGGTAGGTGGCAACCTGTTTTATAGCTTTGCCTCACCGTGTATTCAAAAAATTTGATCTAGCAGCGTTTCATAAATTTCCTAAAGCTGTGTAGTGAGAAGGTGGGAAGGCCTGCTGGTTACTGCCATGTTACCCTCTTTTACAGCTCGCCTTAGGTCACCCACATTAGTAATACTGCTAAAATGCTTGCCTTGGCATTCATATAAAATGCGCACCTATGGCCAGTGTTCAGCTACATAGTGGTTCATTTACCAGATATGCACCTTAATTCAGGCAATCACCTTGTGTGAATGCAATTGTCAGTTCTAACAATGTTTCATGCATATTAGTAAAAGAATGATAATTTGTCACCACATCTATCCCTGATCTTTCACTAGCATAATGGACAATGTTCTGATGGAGAAACTACAAAAATGTATGTTGTAGCTATTCAGCAACTTACCAGGCTGATCATCTGCTGTTGTCCCCGTATGTGTAATCGCATCATGTGCTTTGTAAATGGCCAAAAAGAGGCAATGCATACTTCTGTGTCTTCTTCTGTGTTATAGCCTCAGCAGTAGGCTTCTGAAACATGCTCTGTTTGTAGTGAGTTTGAAAATACTGAGCACACTAGTCATCTGCTGGGGGTTGTCGTAGTCGAAAATGGTGACTCAGGCCTCCATGCTTCGATGTTTGATTGTTCTAAGGCCATGGCATTTGTACTAGCTTTGTTTAGCACACGGACACAGTCATTTGATCATGATGGCCATTGTGCCTCCAGCTCGGTACTCGGATTTCTTGGGAACTAGAACTTTTTTTTTAATGTGTTCATTGCTTAGACTAAGAGATCATTTGCTGCATTTTCGTAGCAATGTGGCCTGTGGCAGGCAATGAGGCTCTGGTGTTTTACAACTCATCACGTTCTGTGATTATGTTTCTCACTTGATCTGGCTTAGCTTCCATTCATTATGCAATGTGTATGCCTTTTTTGTATCGATACTTCAACAAATGAATGTAACACTGATTTCTTATTCCGATACAAACTTCTTTTCCACTCATGCTATTCAGTGGACACCGGCTGTGGTCGATGACCGCAGCTGCCAAAATTGTTGCATTTAGCGCCAAAGTTGGCTATTACAAATATACCCATTCATTCAGGCAGTACACTGGGACTCGGCTCGATCGCGCACGTAGGGAATTTGAATCCCAGGCTTTTTGGCCCCCGACTAAAGTAGTAATACAAGAGTAGTCTTGATAGCTAAATCGGTAGAGCAGTGGATCGGTAACCCGAAGGCTTCATGATTGTTCCACCTAGATGCAAATTTCCCCCCCGGCTTTTAGTTCTATGGTAGACGGCCTAGTGTCGCCTTGTATGATGAAATTGCAGCTGCATTAAAAACCGGTATGCATGATTCTCTGGAACATGTTTGGCGTTGAGATACTTTCACTATACTGGCCATCGACAATGATCTGCCACGAGAAACGCCCGTCGCGATGGCCATTGCACCTGCTGAAAGGCAAGGTATCATATGCTTATTCTTGTGTACGAGCATATCACAGCGCTTACATAACTCGATGGCTATTTTTTACAGTGGCCAGTCATTTACCATTCTTGTTCCACATTATCACACTGCTGGTTGGGCTCGGGCCAGTGTCTCTGAAAGCATCGACACATGGACTGGTGATCAACATCATCCATTCGCTTTGCACTTGCTCACAACCTTGCTTCAGAGGTAGGCACACTGGCCTCTGTGTAAGGCTATATGCTGAACAAACATTGTGGCCTGCACACGTTTGTCATAGTAGGTAGGAATGATGCAGGAAACATTGTACAGCAGCCAGTGACTGCATCCGTAGCTTGTGCCATATGGCAAACATCTGCGAATATGATGGACAGAGGAATATGAAAATGTTGGCCTGGAATGTGTACAAATTGTTTGCATGTGCTAAAGTATTCAAATGTTCAAATGCATTTGCAGACATATATTGTGGTACTTATTTTGACTTTTAATCCAAAAGGATATAAAGTAATATTATCCTGTCTAGAGTACTTTGTTCTGACTGCTTTGGCCCGCAGTCGCCTGCTTGAATTTACTGCTGGCTATGGGCAAAAAGTGAGAAGCCAAATCGTTCAATTGTTGTCACCTCTGCAGTATCCACGAGCTTGTCAATTATATTTTGAATGACTGAGAATGTTTTTTTAGACATTGCCTGATCTCACTAATACCATAATATGCTTTTCACGGACCTTCTTTCTGCCATTGTACAACGTCCCGTCTGCTGCAGTTTTACTTTAAATATAAATAAATAAATAAATAAAATTCATTTCTTTAGCGCCCCAAGAGAATTTAATCTCTATTCGGGCGTTTTACATTTGCATCGGGGCTCGAGCCCGTGACCTCAGCCAGACCTTGGTCGGGGAGAACACTCGGGATGAACCTTAACCGCTGGACCAAACGAGCTTTCTTATTTCTCTTCTCTGTTTCTGTCACGACTTGAGTGCTAGCTTATCAATCTGGGCTTCAGGCTGACCTCTTGCTCAGTCACTGGTATCGATTACATTATTGCACTCTGACGACCTGTCTACCAATTATGCAACTGATTACAAGCTATGAGCATACTCCAGGGATGGCTGGTACTGCACTATCGATTCGATATCCTAGTACCAGAGGATCTTTGTGAGCTAAGCTCTGTTATGATTAGTTACACATTAATTTTTATGTATTACAGATGACACTCTTCGAATACTGAAGCTTGGCCTCACGGAATTCTCTCTGCCCAAGTTCTATAACTTATTTGGCATATCTAAGGTCAAGTCAGCAGCTGCCAGTGCCTTTCGAGCAAGCTACCGAGCAAATGACAGGTCACTCGCAAGCAGCGTAGCCACAGAGCTCGAGCGCATGCCCCTCAGCTCGCTGGAAGTTATTGGTGATGCTCTGCTCGAAATCATGGAGGTACACAGTCAGCAGCTGGCGTTTATTGGCTGCCATGGATGTGTGTTTCCATGTAGTCATGCAGCTTTCAAGATGTGGCTAGCTGAAAGGCTGTTTAACTTCGTCTATGTAGTCATATCTTGCCCCCATAATTGAGTTTCCTGTGAATTTTTGGAATGCACCGAAAGTGACATCGGGTACATAGTTCCTTGCTGCTACTGCAGTCCTTATTGGCAAGTGTCAGCCTTGCTAGTTATTCCCTCCGTTATGCTCCTTAAAGTATGGCTTTTTATCTACGTTTATACTCAAGCTGATCTAATGACTAGTTCGATCTGACGTATTGCTAGGGTTGCCTTCTAGATTTGGAAAATCGATATTCGCGTCATTGTTGGTAGACTGTCATGACTAAGATTCTTTAAATTAACTGTCAGGAAGCTCGGATGATACTGAAAATGCTCTTACCGAATTTTGGTTTGGTTTACTGGTTTGTAGTACATTAAGACTTAATGTTCAGGAGCTTTCCCACACTTGTAGAAGTCTTGGTGTCTGGATTTATGCACCTAAGCCTGCAGTTAAGCAGGCAGATACCAGGCTGTGCACCTGAGTAATCTAGCCCCGGCCAGAGGTCAAATGAGTAAAATAATTATATGTGCATGGGCGTACACTGTACTTAGGTCTCTGCTCAGTATTGATAGGATTGTAAAAATATTGATCGGGATTATTACACGATGTAGCATGTTGTGTTTGCCCATAAGCGGATTTCTATTGCTAGATTGTCTTTTGAGTCTTCGGATGGGTTTAAAAGCCTGCAATACCCGTTAAGAAAAAGAGCCAACTTCCATCAGCATTATCAGCATCTTCAGTCAATTGCAGTTGGCTCCGAAAAGTAGTTGGGTCAGAAAGATGATTAGAGATGGCATTGAGCACATTCTAATGCCGTTCCCGGCCATCTAAATGCAGAACCCATAGCAAGTCATTGGGCATTGGTAAATCTATGTACTTTCTAATTGCCCACTGGCAAATGCCTGTCCGGCGAGCATTTGTGCTCTGCTCTTCTCCATTTGCCTTTGAAGGTCAGGCCATGCATTCAAGTCCACGTCTACAGGCTCATTTTGATGCTCTGTAAAGGATTTGCTGATAGCAGATGGTGTGTAGAGATACCGAAGCTGTTGCCGTTTTTTAGGCCTGTACTCGTGACATCGCTGACTGTTCGTGGTTAGCACAGTGGACGGATCTGGCAAAGCGCTTCGCGTTTCAATACAACCCTGCGCTGCAGCCGAGGGCAATTGTGATCTATGGGTGCATCAGCAAGACTGTCACGGAAGCCGAGCTGAAGCAGCTACTGCGCATATTGCGCAAAGCGCTGGGCACAAATGCAACCCTCGTGGATGCAGTTATCATGTGCCTCACTCGTCTGCAGCCCCTTCTGAAGCCTGTAAGCTGCTGCCTGCCACTTTTTACTCTCTCAATACTCCTCTCTGCCCACATGCAGCTCGTAATTTGGTTGCCCTATCTGGCAGCTCTTGCAACCTCACTGCTGCCACTGATGCATTTACACGCTGACAGATGTACTTTGCTTTGTTTTTCTGATCCCCTACCTTTAGGACTCAGTCATCCACAAGTTTTTGTTTTGGATTGCCGTCGGTATTCTGCAGCTTGACGACCAACAGCTGTATAGCTCGGGCCTGGCCATGCTCGAGCAGAACCTGCTCACCTTGGACGGTCAGAAAGTGTTCGAGGAGAAGGTGAGCAGTGCACAGAATAATCTTTGGTGATGTCCCACAGTGTTATCGGTCCTCACTCCTGTTTTCTCCTTCCACCCCCTCTCTCTCTCTCTCTCTCTCTCTCTCTCTCTCTCTCTCTCTCTCTCTCTCTCTCTCTCTCTCTCTCTCTCTCCCCTCGCCTCCTCCTCCCTCTCTCTCTCTCCCTCTCTGTCATGTTTATTGCCCTGTTTCTGCTCCCGGTCTCTCTTCTATCTTCTCTGCTCTGTCTGCCATCTCACCTAAGTTGAACTCTTCTGTTGAGTTCTTTAAACGTTCTTCTGGCATCAGCATCGTTGCTTACTGAAAATTGTTCTTCAATGTTTCTAAGGGCTTTCACGATTGCATTCAGTGACCGTTATTATTTTTCATATACCCCGTCGTGCTGTGCACTTCAGGATACAAATCGAATTATGTCGGTTTTTCCAGAGCCTTGACGAAGTTCTCATGGGTGCACGCAAGCAGTTTGAGTGGCACTTCCGTCAGATCGACCAAGCTATGGGCTTGAGCTTCGAGAACAACTTTCACTTTGCTCTGGTTGGACATCTGCTGAAGGGCTTCCGCCATGCTGAATCGTCTTGTGTCCGGCGCACAGTTCGCATTCTGAACATGTGCCTCAGTATTGTTGGCAAGACCTTAAAGTACGTGCTGCCGACATAGCATCAGCATTAACCATGGTTGTACTGTTTTCTGTGAAGGGTAAATTCATTCATGCAATACTGTATGTTCGCCAGTCGTAGTGCTAGTATGTGCTTGTCGATTTATTGATTTATAATATTAACAAAATCATCGGGGTCTTACTGTTGTCATTTTGTATATATGGTTTAACTATCATCATGACCTTCTTTGCGGCCACTGCACGGGATGCAAGTTTGTGGCCGTGCAACGTTACTTGAAGCTATATGCACCAGTGTTTTGAGACGTTAAAGAGACTGGCCAACAAGTGTATCAACAAACCTACCTGTTATATGTGTTGTAGAGACAAATACGAAGTGACAGCTTCAAATATATCATATCTCTCAGGTTGGTGCCTTAGCCCTATTTACACTTAACATAAAATCCTTATAGATTGGCTACAGCTGCTGTGGCTGTAGGTTGGTTCGGGTAATAAGAGGGTTTTCTACGATGCCAGGCATGCTAAAGTTACCCGAAGCTTGAACAAATATTTATTGACCCAGAGCATATACTAAATGCTGTTGGTATATATGCATTCAGTATGACGACCTCCCGCCATGATTTTCAATGGGTTTCCTTGTTTTGCAAGTCATAAGAGGCCACCAGCTTCTGTGGTGTCTCTTCTGTTTTAGCACATTGCACAGAGCTTGAATGTGAGTGAAAAGTTCTGCTACCGATATATGTCGAACTCGGCTGTCTGTCGCTATCGTCCCATAGACGCTAATCTGATCATGCGACTGGGTGAGTTCACTGCATCAGTGCCACACTGGATTTGTCAAAAAGTACTTAACTAAGGTTATTGATGGTCAAGCAAATTGGCACGAACAGCTCAAATACTCTGCTTGGAGGTCGTTGCATTCGGCAGCAAGCTAGTGCCCCAAGCACACTGCCAGGCCAGTGAAGTACTTTTTGATGAATCTCTGTGTGGTGCTTATGCAGTGGCCCAGCCAGTCGCCTGATTTTAGCCTCATAGTGCGACTATGGAGCGATATCGACAGGTGGTCGATGGGGGTGTTTGGCCTACACCAGTAGCTGTGCTAGTCAGTAAAACTCAATCTCCATAGAATGTGCTGAAGCAGAAGAGACCGCAGCTTGTGACCTTTATGCCTGACCAGGCAAGGGAGGTCGTAAAGATTCACCACGGTTGGACTAGATACTAAATGTACACATACCAACAGCATACAGGTTTGTTTGTTTTTGAGCAGTCAATAAATATTTTCTCATTCTGTGGATAACTTAAGTATGCCTGGCATCTTATCAAGCTCTCTAATCACCTTAACGAATATACCGTGGCAACAGCTGCGACAAACATCTGTGAGGATTTTGTGTGTGGCTGTGAGTGTACTTGAGAGTAATATATGAATGTAACCAAGGTCATCAAGGCTGTTAGGCCTCTGCTTAGCACAGCAGGCGAGGGCATCTGCATTGGTTAAGTGTGTGATCTCATTAGTTGTATCTGCTCTTGCAGCTCTTTTGCCCACTTCGGAGGAAGTCAGGGCCCGCTGCCATTTGAATAAGAACCTCCACGAGCAGCATCGCGACGTGGATGGTGCAAACGCCCTCCATGGACGGCACATTGTATGTATCTTTTACTTGCTTTCAATAACCAGCTGCTACTGATTGGTTATCCTGCGCTTATTGTGGGCCAGCTCGGGCCATGTCCACAATGGCTTTGGCTGTGGCTGTAGGAGCTCAGTGTAGTGATGCTGCAATCAGCTTTGACTCACTTGCACATCTCACTAGGCCTGCCATCGTATGTGTGCACGTGTTGGCAATCTTGTAGATCAGCTCTGCTCGCTTTTCACGAAGTGTCGATACCACAGAGCCTGAGGTCCCAGGCTGCTTAGCACCACCGGCACGTCTCCAGCGCCCATTCTCTGTACCCAGCTCGACTTTATCATCACATGATGTCGAGTGTGTGCTAACCATCACCAAGCCCAGCTGTGCTGCTGCATCGATAGGAGCTGGAGGTCAGCCCCTCCACCCTGGTTTGATCTACAGTTGTGCATTGCCGTGGCTGATGTATCACAGCTTAAAGAGGCGTGAAACTTGCAAGTGCATCTAGCTCCTTGCAGTATCTCTATTCTTTATAACCTCAACACAGCAGCAGTGCTGGCCTATCAGGAGCAGTCTTGACCTAAAACTAAATCGGACTGGCTGTGCTGCACAACCTGCTCGTGTACTTGGAGCAGTGTCAAAGGAGATACTTTTATTTTGAAAGACGTCCGGTTGATCCATTTGGTTGTTGATTATATTGATTGGCTGATCCATTTGGCTAGATCGTGCTGTCTTAGAGCATCAATGGATTGTTATAATTTATACTATGCCAAATCAGCAAATGATTAGATGACTGTTTAATAAGGATTAATAACTACATTAGTTTCTGCTTGCAACGCAGGACCGATTGATCACCACCGGGGTTACCGAGAGGTATTTTTACTTCTGTGGGTGACCGGCGTGAGCTGTAACATTCGTGAGTGACAGGCCTGAAAAGTCTCTCCGAGACGTGCTAATCCGACAGAGCTTGTAAGACAAAGTATCCAGGTAATTAATTCAAGCTGAAATCGCCGTTGGCTAATCGCTGGATTTGTAAGTAGCTCATGTGACATTTTGGTGGCAGCTGTACTGTTAATCTGTGGTAATAAGAACGATCTTTATAATGAGAAATCTAGACGGATGTGCTGAAGCCATTCACTCTTCAAAGGCCAGTGTAACTGTCAGTTAATTTGTTCAGCACACATATATGCAGGTCGATTGGGAGTCAAGAGATATGCAAAGCTGAAGTAAGAGGGAGTTATAGCAAATAGTTTCGACCATCTTCTTGCAATTAGTTCCATATACATCAGTTGCCATAGGTCTTGCATAAAGCAGTATTCAAAACAATCTGATTTGATGCTGGTGCTGCAGCAGTCATATGTGTAGCATGTTGACTATATAGCTTGTTGTAGAAGTGCATTCCTCTCACCAACAACCTGTTCTCCAATCAAATCTCCAGGGATACTCCCGTGAAAAGCTATGTCAATTTGCCTGGGTTCCAAGGCCATGTTTGCTGCTGTTTCTAGCCAATGTCATCCGGTGCTCTTCCATCGGCAACGGTGGCACCTTACCTTTGAGCTGTCTCAAGACCCCGTGTCCCCAAGCTTGTATGTCCCCCAAATGCAGCCTTTTCTGTATATGCGGAAGTACTTGATTAAGAGTAGCTGTGCTACACCAGCCTTCACCCAAAAGGTCTCGCTTGCGATGTAGAGCTTCCCCAGCAGCTGCCGAAGGAGCGATCGACACGGTCGTCGGTGTCGAATGAGAACAATGTCCTTCTCGACGCTGAAAATCTCGAACCGACAACACAGGCGCTGGTTCTCACTGTTTTAGTAAGGAAATAGCGTGTTATATGCTTTCCTCCTTCTGACCCGGTGAGGGTTTACCCTAGCCGGTTCATGATGTGTTGCACCCGGTTGATTTTTTCCCTGGCATGTTTGCAGAGGTTCAGTCGTGTGTCTCCTTTGTTGAAGAAACTGCGATTGCTTCCGGTTAATCAATGGATACAGAGCAGAATTCTTACATTGATCCACAAGGCCCTCCATGGCTTGGCTCCTTCATACCTAGCTGAACTATTGTGCCCGTTCAGCCTCCTTGTGCCTCCAGGTCATCTATGGGCATTACATTAGCTGTTCCATTCCTACCATCGGCCACATACACTTTTGCTCTGAAGGTCCTCGACTGCAGAACTCACGTCCTTAATTCTGATGCAACGACATTCATGTTTCTGCTGCCGACTGGCACATTCATTGCAGCCGTGATGAGCTGCTACTTCCATGCTACTCACTTCCTTGACTCCTTTCCTGACTCAGCTATTTAACTTATTTAACACAACTATTTAAGCTGTTTAACAGCCTCATTTGTATAGTGGCAGAAGAGCCTTAACGGCTATTACTCCCACTCGCAATGGACAATAAAGGATCGCTCACAGCCGGACTCGAACCCACGACACGGGTCGTAAAGAGCGAGCACCTTATCTCCTGCATGAAGACCCAGGGGCAGTGCTTCTCACTTTCTCTTGGTTGCTTGATATGAAATCTGTTTGCTGCTTTCGAATCGAAAGCTACTCATGCTTTGAGCATGCTATAGATAATTTTCTTGCACAACCCACTTAGTCTTTGTGACTGTAGTTACAGACGGAAATACATTAGTGGAAATTAATTGAACCCAGCGGTTTTTCAGGACACCAAAGTAGCTTTTTCACGAGCTTACTGTAATTGGGGGGGGGGGCAGTTGTGCCGTTCACGACAGACAAGCCTATTTTCAGACTTGTTAGCATTCGTTAAAGTCTTATAATACAGGTACCATGATCAGCAAGTATTAGTTACAGAAATGTAGACTTGGTGTGACAAGTGCTTGGACCAGCTTGGCTGCTGTATCCTTACCTAAACAAGTCGAATTATTGCAACTTTTCATTGCAGAAAGTATGCAAGCTAATCTGTGGAGCTGATCTAATGATCAAGTATAAGGTTGTTGTGGAACAGGACAACCGGATTGTTGACTGAGCACATTTTGAGAGTTAAGGCTTTTCAGTTCCCGAGTAGCACTATATTTGCCTGTGACTGCAATTTTTAAGCTACTTTAGTCCTTCAATGATTAACCGCCCAAGCCGAGTTCCGGTTTGGCTCCTTCCATGGGGTAATCCCGGATGTCCTTGTATGCATATAGTTTCCAGAAGAGAAATGTAATTTTAAGAAAATGAAATGAGAATGAGAAATTGTAATTTTTGAGTTGACTGAAACTGATTTGGACTTTAGTAATTGATCTGCATGCATTTTGTCATTGGCAAGCTGCAAATGTTTAGCAATCCATTTTCCTTAGGCTACCTTGGTCAGATACACAACTGATGAAAAGGAATCCAGGATCCTTTATCAATACCTTGCCGAAGCATCTATCGTATTCTGCAAAGTCTTCCCGATTATGTAAGTAGCCAGTATGGCAACTCGGCTGTACATCTAAATTAACAAGGAGCTTTTCCTCTCGTCGTAATGCATGCATCACGTCTGGTCGAATATTGCCACCGCTCTCTGCCATTCAACCATTGCTTTTAATTGCTGCCTATACTACCTTTTTAAAGAAGATTAGGAGTGGTCAGATTCCACGTTGTTATGCCATGGGCCCTGATGTTGCATGGCCTTATCCACAGCTATCGACGCTGGCTCTGCAGCTGCTACTAGGAGGCCTTCTATGGTTTCGTTTATGCATACCCCAGCCTATGACAGTGCTGCACCTAAATATTGTTATCTGCCAGTACTAGGCTGGAGGACCCTCCGACCACCGACTAGCCAATCGGAGCGCAGCTCGGCACTAGCAACACCACTAGCGAATCAGAGCGCAGCGTTTCGGTACCACAGGCGAGAGAGGCAGAGGAACGTCTGCGGGAGGGCAGTGGCGCTTACCCTGGCTCGGTGAGCAGTCGAATAAACTGGCGGTGCTGCTCGTCGGCTGGTGTTTTGTGCAGCGCGAGACGGCAACCAAACTACACTTTCTTCACATGGAAGTATACCGGACTTGTCACTTTTCGCGTCCTGCTCTATCTTTTCCTGTTGGTGCCTGTGTTCCACAGGATGATCGCTGGCCATTGTATCTTACGATTGCCAAGATTGTGTCACCTGGACGGAGCTCACTTTACAAGAGCATGCCAACAAACACTAGGCTTTGGCCACCATCATTTTTACACAAGAGACTCGTCCATCCAAACCCAAGATTCTGCTTAATTTGTGTGATTCTCCAGCCATGGATGTGAAAGACCGAGTTCGCCCCACGAAGTGTGAATTACGGTGCTTGCCAGTAGTCTTTCTTCGTGCCTAGAATCTTCGAAGTGCATCGTTACTGGATGGTCCACCATGGATGGAACCGAGGGGAACAGCAGCTCCTGCTCTCGCCCCTCCTGCCCCCTTTGTGGTCCAGCAGCAGTCAGCTGCTTCGCTGATTTTCAGTGTCGAATAAGGGGCGATGGCTTCAATTTCGAGCCACGCTAGAGAATACCTTCTTTCTATCCAGCCAAGCATTCCGACATTCTTTATTTTTAAGGTGCTATGGTAGTCTTATAGTAGTAGTAGAGAAGTAGCGTTACAGCAGAAGTCTAATATGCAATATCGTACATCTAGCCGCCAATTCTGCCGCATTCGTATTTTCTCCTCCGCCTTTCAAGTGATCTCGCACTGCCGCAGGCGTCAGGGTTGCTCCCACGCTATCCAGCATGGGCTTCAAGTAATGCAGGTCTCGAATTCCGAGCATTGCTCTATAATCTGTGGGAGGGCAGCCTCTTTCTTCCCCTTCACGACATCGCCAGCCAGGGCAGATGCAGTTTTGAGCTGCTTGTGCATTTACGTTTGCCTAGACCTGCACAAGCTTGTGTGTGCTTACAGCTTCAACTAATGCAGAGCAGGTGCACTCGTGTTCGTCTGCTTCTACTTGGGTCGGGGCCATCTGCAAGAAAACTGGGATTATTGCACCTCAAGCCCTCTGTCCATACGTCAGCGGCCCAATACACTCCAGTCTCTCATTTTCATCAGCTTGTTAAAGCTGCGGACGACTTAAAATGACGTGGGCGTGTGTGCCGGAGTGTACCTACGAGTGGGCTGCTGTGTAACTAGTGTTCTTCGGGATGACGAGATTTCATGGGGGGGGGGAGTGCTCACACTAGTGTGACATGGGCCTGACATTAGTGTACTCTTTATCTTATAGTCACAGCCTTCTTGACCACAAGATCAACGAAGCACTTCGTTTGGTACATGATGCCGACATACTTCATGCTGTCCAGAATATTATACAGAACATGGTGTCTACTGTGTCCGACCCTGAAGCAAGCGCACAGCAGCAGCTCTCATATTTACAAGGTCGGTGTTTTGAGTTCTCACTCTCGCAGACTCTCACACCCGCGCCTCCTCTCCTGCCATCCCGCTCTGGCTACGATCATCGAGGCAGCTGCTGAACTTTGCATCTGCTGACGTGTCACACCACGTGGCTGGTGCTGTGCGATGGCATTGCATGTCGCACCGTGCGACACATAGAGTTACACCTGGAGACTCCAAGGCCTCATCAGCAATGGCACCCCGTGGGCACTGTAGACGGCAGTATTCTGCCGGGGCGCTTCGTACCATTCGCATCGTCCCATCCAGTCGGTAGGGGCACACACGACCACAATAGTGATAAGCAGCCACGAAAGCATGTCGCTCACGTGAAGGGTCATCTCGGAGCGCTTTCTGGCCGGCAAGCCATGGCGATTGAAGCTAGCTCGGGTCGTTCCGAGCACAGAGCTAGCTGCAATGTGGGATGCTGATGCCGTGTCGTAGGGGTCTTGCTTATTAGCATGCAAATGGAGCTATAGCGGAAGGAAAGGCTTGATTTGTGCCCGGTTAGCATAGCCCCACGAGGTGACACCGTTAGTTTTCCTGCTGCAAACCGAGATGAGAGTTGAAAGGTGGAGTAGCCTCCACCTGCAGTAGCCCGTTCCCGAGGCCAGCAACTTCATCACCATGCATGACTATTGAACTGGGCTGGGAAGTCGCGTTTCTGACGAGCTACTAAAGTCTTTCAAAGGAATACTGTCACCGATGAGGGTATCGACCCGGTAAGGTGGAGCGGCAGTGAAAAGTAGCTTGACACAGTCGCGGTCATAGAATCGCGTATCAGAAGAAGTTAGAAAGAGAAAAAAAAGGCACAAGTTAGAGGCAGCTGGCCATTGCACCAGGGCCTCCACAGTCACGTCACGGGACTGGAGTAATCGCTGCAGTGCACGAAAACCATCAGCTGATGGTTGACAACCTACGATCAGATTAGAGCGGTGAAGGAAATTGCCAATACCTTCGGATAACGGAACACGCAAGCAAATTCTGTTGTAAAAATTATAATGGACTTGATAAAGCGCCCTCTGAGAACCCAATCTCTTTCTAGGCGCTTTACATTTGCTGCAAAGGGAAAAACCATTGAATGGTGAGTAATATCATGCTTGATAAGCAACATGAATAACATGGTTAGAGGTGACATGCACAGGGTCATCACGCATAAGCACGTGAAAGGCGAATCACAGGGACCCAATATAATAATAATAATAATAATAATAATAGTGCACTTGATAAAGCGCCCTTAGAGAACTCAATCTCTTCCTAGGCGCTTTACATTTGCTGCAAAGGGAAGCGCAATTGAATCGTGAGTAATATCATGCTTGATAAACAACATGAACAACGTGGTTAGGGGTTACATGCACATGGTAAGCATGCAATGTGGTTAGTGGCAGCATGCACAGTGTCAGCACACATAAGCACATCAAGGACAAATCGCGAGGACCCACTAAATGCTGTCCTAAATAGGTGTGTTTTTAAGTTCTATTTAAATGTGGTGAAGTCAGGGGATGTTCTGACGAAAGTCGGGAGGGAGTTCCAGGCTTTGGGAGCATACGAACTAAATGCACGGTCTCCAAAGAATTTGAGGTTTGTACGAGGTAGTGGTAAACTGTTGGATTCCGAAAAGCGGGTGGTACGATGCTTGGCCTGGTGAGGGAGTAGATCTGAGAGATAGGCTGGAGCCAAAGAATGAAGTGACCTAAAAGTGAGCGACAAAACGTTGAAGTCGATCCGTTGCTTGACTGGGAGCCAGTGCAGATCGGCGAGAAGTGGTATGATGTGGCAATTGCGATGCTCACGACAGACAAGCCTAGCTGCAGAGTTTTGCACCAGCTGCAATCGCCTGATCACACATGCCGGTAGGCCAGCGAGCAGTGAGTTGCAGAAGTCGAGACCGGATGTCACAAATGCTCGGACCAACTTAGACGTGGTATCCTGATCTAAACAAGCCCAAATTTTAGCAATGTTATGTAGCTGAACGTAGGTAGATTTGACTGTGGAGCTGATGTGGTCGTCTAACGAGAGGTCACTTTGGAATATGACACCTAGATTTTGGGCTGATTCACCAGGAGATATGCTGGCAGAGCCAATTTTGAGTCAGCCTTTCCAATTTGTGAATCACACTGGGTTTGCCCATAACTAGTAAGTTAGTTTTATCGTCATTTAGTTTTAGAAAATTTGCTGCCATCCATGTGTGGATGCCATGAATACATGCAGCAAGTGAGTTGAGAGAATTTGAGGTGCTCGAAGGCTGGGAGGGATCCAAGCAAGGGTACAACTGCTGTCCTAAATAGGTGTTTTTAAGTTATGACCCAAATTGTTCTGGAATGATATCTTACCACACTAGTGTCGTTCTGTGTTAAAGTGAGGTTAATAGACAGATCTAGAATAGCACCGAAACCTGTGAAAACAGGCTTAGTGAGATGGCTAGTTGAAAAAATGACCAGCATAGATTCCCAAAAGTACAAAGAATTTGGAGTATTAGGAAAGTTTCTGATGTCCGTGATGACATAATCCTGGACATCCGATCATGGATGGCAGCAAATTTTCTAAAACTAAACGATGATAAAACTAACTTACTAGTTATGGGCAAACCTAGTGTTATTCAGAAATTGGAAAGGCTGACTTTCAAAATTGGCTCTGCCAGCATATCTCCAGTTGCATCAGCTCGAAATCTAGGTGTCATATTCCAAAGCGACCTCTCGTTAGACGACCACATCAGCTCCACAGTCAAATCCGCCTATTTTCAGCTTCATAACATTGCTAAAATTAGGGCTTGTTTAGATAAGGATACCACGTCCAAGTTGGTCCATGCATTCGTGACATCTCGTCTCGACTTCTGCAACTCACTGCTTACTGGCCTACCAGCATGTGCGATCAGGCGATTGCAGCTGGTGCAAAACTCTGCAGCTAGGCTTGTCTGTCGTGAGCGTCGCAGTTGCCACATTACTCCACTTCTCGCCGACCTGCACTGGTTACCAGTCAAGCAACGGATTGACTTCAAGGTTTTGTCGCTCACTTTTAGGTCTCTTCATTCTATGGCTCCAGCCTATCTTTCAGAGATACTACCCCATCAGGCAAAGCATCGTACCACTCGCTTTTCGGAATCCAACAGTCTAGAAATACCTCGTACAAACCTTAAATCCTTTGGAGACCGTGCATTTAGCTCGTATGCTCCCACAGCCTGGAACTCCCTCCCGACCTGCATCAGAACATCCCCTGACCTGACCACATTTAAAAGAAACTTAAAAACATACCTATTTAGGACAGCATTTAGTGGGTCCTTGTGATTCGTCCTCGATGTGCTTATGCGTGCTGACACTGTTCATGCTGCCACTAACCACATTTGCATGCTGACCCAGTGCATGTAACCCCTAACCATGTTATTCATTTTGTTTGTTTTTCAAGCATGATTTTACTTACTATTCTATTGCGTATCACTTTGCAGCAAATGTAAAGCGCCTAGAAAGAGATTAAGTTCTCTGAGGGCGCTTTATCAAGTGCAATATTATTATTATTATTATTATAACCGTATAAGGCGATGTCTGGTGTGGTCCCCTTGGCGTAACTTTGGTTATGCCTAGTGGAAAGTTTCGATTGCAATGCCAAACAGTACCTAATCTGCAGCTGTGTGACACAATCTCTACCCATCGGCAAGCAAGTCGCAAATGTAGCAAGTGCTCAGCTGAAGCCTTGTACCACTGCTTCACTTTGTGTTTGGCCTGTTGGGAAGCCTTTGGCATTCGTATGCTATCGTGAGGTCCTTCTCTGCTGTCATCCCCCATTATCTTTGGATCCGACATGCATATCTGTGTCTGTGTGCCGTCTTGCTTGTGAGCTGCTTTGCGACGCCTGCCGTCGTGTAAGCGCTGTCCAGCAACTGTATTTGCACTCAGCACCTCATATAATGTGTGCATCGCTCTCGCTGTCCCAATTGTTGGTCCTTTTAGCATGCTGTCATGCAACGTTTTAGGCATCGGGTTCGGTGGGCTGTGGCGCTTTGCTGGACCTTTCAAGGTAGTGGCTGCATGCTGCTTGCTTCCTGTCCGTGCTCTGCCCTTGCCCGTGTGATAGTACGGTTTTGTCCGATGCCAGCTGCTGCGCAGATCTTCATTATCCCACGTGCTCGTGCGGGCCTAAATACCGATGCACTACTGCCGGCTGGTTGATGAACGCACGGGCTTGCTGGCGTTTGTGTGGCTCCTATGACAGCCACCATTCACTGGTGCCTTTATCGTTCTACCCGGCAGACCAAAAAGGACATTGCCAAAGAGCAGGCCAGCATCACTAGCACGCACCTGCGCTCGTACAACGGCCTCGAAGCGGGGCTGTGGCCACTGCAGGTGATGCTGTCTTGCCACCCAAACGGCGGCTGGCAGCAGTGGTGCTGTGCTGTTGTCTGTCTGTAGTGAGTTGCTGCTGATGCTAAGTGCGCCTGATCCTGGGTTCATAGCACGCATTGTTCTGTGACCCCCACCCATCACTGGTGCGCGCTCGAATCGTCAGCGCCGGGGCGCCAGTCAGTTTAAGGGCCGAGCGTGCATCGACGATACATTTGCACTGCTGCACTGCCCGGCTGCACCGGAGACAAACGCAGCAACTGCGTTCCCGAGTTTATGAGAGCAAAGAAGCATACACCCGCCGGCTGCATCGCAAAACCACAATGAAGCCGCTCGAAATCCGCATGCACGGCCCGTGCATGCAGCGCCAGCAGCACGACCGCCGGATGCCTACCACCCACCCGCTGCCTGTAAGCCGACCGGTGGCTTTGCGATGAGGCGTGTCGAGTTGGCAGTGTGCGCGCTGCTGCTTGGCGTAGAGCTGCTTGCCCTGTCGTGTGTGACCACAACGTTGCCACCGCCGTCGATCCTCTGTGAGGAGCTGCCGAGTGCTGCTGCGGCTGTGACGTCTTAGAGCTTAGTGCCCCGCCAGCCTCGGGTAACTAGCCGATCGCAGTCGACTCATCTGCTCAGCAGCCACGATGCGACGACGCACCAGTCTCGCACCGAGCTGCAGTCATGTCGTCACTCTCGGGTGCAGTGAACGCCATCAATTGCTGGCATCAGCAGCCGGCCATTGGTCGCTTTCGCTCCAACGAAGCCGCCGAATTCTCGATCGCTCCGCAGGCCTGTCGCGCGGCCGCGAATGCACGCGCGCGAGACGCCAGGCCATGTACTACCGTTGCTTGCGCGCGACAGCAAGCAGCGTTAAAGCTGCTCGAATGCGGCGGCGAGCCTCTCTGCTGCGCGCATCGCTTCCGAGCGTGCAGCGTCGTCAGCCACCGCAACCGCCGGCAGGGCGGGCAGTCCTCCGCTGATTCGGCCGCTCGGCCCTTTGACACCACCGAGAGGGGGAAAGGGAAGGAAGGCGAGGGTCAATCCAGCGATCGTGCCGATCGTGTGCGAGCGCCGAGTCTGCCAAATCGGGCTGCGGCTGCAGGTTTGCTTGTCCTCGGCGCGGCATGCTCACGTCTGCGCCCCTGCCGCTTTGCGCGTTGCAGCACACCGGCCAGATGGAGACGCAGGACGGAGCCGAGAATCTGGTCAACTGCCTCGAGGATATGGTCGAGACGTGCCTGCCGGGCGACGACTGCGAGCTGGACGTGCTCAACCCGTACCCGAGCTCGCTGGGCATCGGCGGCGAGACGCTGCTGCTCAGCGCGGCCGCGGCCGGCTTGCAGCACGCCCAGTCGAGCCCCACGTCGACGACGGCGCCGTGCGGCGGAGCGCACGACTCGCTCGACATGTCGTCGCCGGCGCACCGCTCGCGGCACAGCTCGACCGCATCGCAGACCGCCACCTCCGGGCAGGTGACGCTGCGCCACGGCAGCAGCTACAAGCGCAAGGGCCAGAAGCACTCGGGCTCGTTCGAGTAGCGCTCCTCGGCAGGGGGACAACTCCCGTCCTCCCGGCTCCGCTGGGGTCGCTCGCGTGAGCGGCATCGACATCGTCGCCTGGCGGTCTCTTCCCTGCGGGACGCCGCCGGCGCATTGCTCTTATCAGGGCCGGGCAGACCAATTCTCTCGTTGGCACTCCGAGTGCGCTGCTGCTGCTGCCGCCGCTTCGCCGAGGCGCGGCAAGTCGCTGCGGTGGCACACTCGAGCCGTGCAAGGTTCACAGGGCTGCATGAGCATTGTGAGTGGCATGGGCAGCAGCGACCGTGCTCGAGTCACGTGGAACCAAGCATGCTTGTGCCCTGGCAACAACCTAGTCAGCAAGTCTCTGTAGCTAATACCAATATTCAAATATATTCACGTTTTATAAGTCATTTATATTTAATATACACAGGTGAGCTCATTGGATTGCGGAGCATATGTTGTGCGCAAGTGGCGGGTGCAGATGTGCGCTGTAAATCAGCCAGCAATTTGCCGTTCAGAACAGCGGCTAGTAACTTGGGCAAGTTTGCAGGAGCCGGGAAATTAATCCAGAAGGCCACCTGCCGTGAACGCAATTGAAATGACATTCGTTACCAGACAGAATCATTACTTTGCTGCTACGCTACATCACGACATGGAAAATAACTTTATCCTAGTTCTCCAGCGGGTGAGCGGTTTGTCGACTAAGCGCCGAGGCGAGCATTGATGCAGGTGCAGCTTTGCCACGTTTTGCCAGCCAGTGCGGATGTCGTCAAACGAAGCTCGGCAGCGGCGGCAGCACCCAAGTGTTCTGAGCAGCATTCTCTCAGAATCCGTGCTCTCTGCTGCCGGCACGCGACAGCACCTCAGATCTTTGGAGTGCTCTTGTCGACGGTCACAGACTTGCGTAGCGAAGTCTTGTTAAATGCCGAAATCGAGCTGAGCATTGCGCTTCGCTCACCACCTGCTGCTGCTGTCTCGGCGGCCATCGGCAGCAGCAACGAGCTTTGACTACTAACTTTGCTCAGTGCCGGCAGGGGTGGAGGTGGCGGCGCTGCCGGTGCAGGCGCACTGGCTGCAAGAGAGAAGCGCCAGCGAATTCTCAGCAGCATCTGCTTGCCTGCCTGTGCGAGTGCGAATCACAGAGGCAAGAGCAGCATGAGGCTCTCGAAAGCGAGGCAGGTGCCGATTTTGTGTTGTTGATTTCCCCCTACCGATTTTGCCAGTATACATATCGGTGCGGATCTCTGGTGCACTGAGCTCTGTTTCTGCACGCAAGCCCACCGCCTGTTCCCCGAAAGTACCGCGAAGCACGCCGTTAGCGTTTCGGTGTCAGCTACTGGCAAGGATTGTACTCGCCAGTCAGCAGCATCCTAACCCGGAGCCTCGGTGGTCGGTGACTGGTGCGGAAGTCATCTTGGCCGTCGGACCGGCTGCCAGAGCAGCTTGCTAGCACATACACATACACACTCACGTCCTAGTTTCGGCAATCCCGTCTCCTGAAGCAAGACTAGTAGTGACCGTGCTGCATGCACAATGGTCAACCGGTGTGGGGGATCTCGGCTAAGTGCATCCCGAAGCAAGTCGCTGCCAGCTCACTGCCTCGCTGGTTGCAGGCTGAATGGAGTGCGCCGTTGCTATGCCGGCAAGAGGCTCGATAGATATACCAATGCATCGAACTCTAGCACACGGGTTACGTTGCTGCAGAGCATAGCGCTTGCCAAGACCCCACACAGCCATCTCTTCGAGCTGCCCCTCCCCTCTCGAAGTGAGCACGTAAAGGATGAGCACAAAGCATTCACTCGCTGGCAAGCTGAGAGGCACACACACACACACACACACACACACACACACCTAATCGGCATCTTGGCCGTTAGAGCACGGCGGCACCTCGAAGCTGGGGCTAGGAAAGACGTGCGATGCAAGAACGAATGCGATCGGCAGTCGACCGATTGAGTTGGCTTGCCACCACGTGACTGCCACCTTTCACGAACCAGGCAGTACCCGCTATAAGTCCTTGTGCCAGGTCAGAGCATGCTGCCCGTGGCCTGCAGCTTTTGTATAGGCAAGGGATGATCGGTGTACTCGCTTAGGTCTCCGACGAGCCCGGCATTGAAGCATGATTGCACACGTGCGTCGGACTTGACACTCAACACGAACTCCGGTCCACGTCGATAATGGCAATGCACGGCCACAGACTGATGGCAAGCAACAGCCCAGCAGCAACACGCTCAGCAAGATCCCTCTCTACCGACAGACGACAATAGATCTGCTTGCAACGAATGCAATAAATAAATATATATATTGCATGCACTTGCAGGATGCACTTAACCGAGGTCCCCCACACCGGCTGACCATGCATGATCGTGCATGAAGCACGGTCACTGCTAGTCTTGCTTCAGGGGAAGAGACAGGCGAGTGGGCATCAGTGCCAACATCGCTAGTACTGTCGTCAACACTGGCAACTTTCTACAGCAAAGCATGTGATCAAGGGTCTATTAAATAGTTTATTATAACGACTGTCGAAGTCCATAATAAAGACAGAGCACCCTCATAAACGGTCATCAGTGGCCATGAGAAAGACTCAACGAGGACGGTTAAGGACCGAGGATGACCCAGTGAGTTGGCAGCAAGCAGCCGGCTACAGCCAGTTAGGAGACCCAAAGTGCCATGCAAGTGATAAGTGGCATGCCAGCCGAATAGTGTATGCAATACATTGTAGAACAGGTTAGAGCCCTGCACCAAGAGAAAAACGCCACCAGGCAGCCTGCAGGGGATGGCGAAGGCGAGATTCTTATGCTGCAGCACGGGAAGACGGTGCTACGAATGGGAGGGAGTACGTCAAAAGCACAGCAAGCTGTAGTGAGCAGCAACACGTGACACTGCCACACAACCAGAGCCAACAGTGATGCATGAAAGGGCTGCAAGTAAACGAGGGGGATGGCTTTCACAGGGAGGTAAGTGCTGGAATGACAGCAGAAACGGGAGGGGGAGGTGGGCACCGGCAATGAGCAGGCCAGCAAGCAACCGATGGTAGCACGTCTGCTAGGCTGATTAGTATCGGCACGCATTGCTAGTATCGGCATGTATCGCTTAGTATCGGCAGGCATCGCTAGTATCGGCATGCATCGCTACTGCCGCCAGTATGCCCGTCTCATTGAGCTTGCAGAAGCAAGCAGACCAAAGAGTCTCTCCAGTAAGAGCACGAGCATTTCTGCTGCATAGCATCTGCCAGAGGCTTGGGGCAAGGATGTGCGCAACCGTCTGCAGGCACCCGATGACTGCAAGGGGGGGGGGGGCAGCACAACGTCCCAATCAAGCACGTCGACTAGCGCCCATGCAATGCCGGTCAGTGGTGGGCAGTGATGCGTGACGGCGGACAGCACACGAGGTTCGCATATAGAAGAACAGGATAGCCTGCATGGCGACGACAAGCGAAAACGCGTAGCATTATATCTAATCGTGGTCAGTCGCGTGTGCTCTAATCACGACGCTGCCACTGCAACTTCACCAACGGCTGGCTGGCACCCCAGTTCGGTTGGGTTGCTGCATTTCTTGATGCAAGTCATCGCTCTGTACCTGCGGTCGTTCGGGCTGGCGCTGATGGCACAGACACCGCTGCTGCAGAACGCACAGAGGCCGAGGCAGCTGAAGACGATGAAGAAGCTGCCGGCAGCCCAGTGCCGTTCCACTGCGACAGGGCATCAGTGCCAACATCGCTAGTACTGTCGTCAACACTAGCAGCTTTCTACAGCAAAGCATGTTATCAAAGGTTTACTTGGGAGGCGATGCCAAAAGCCGAAGAATAATCAATCAAGCAAAGCGCTGTGCAAGCTGGCCTGTCCCAAGTAGAAGAAGCATGCTTACCTTTTGTGACTGGCGCCTCTTGTTCTTCTCTTCTTGAGACATGTGGTGAGCTTTGATTTTCGAGCGCCTCCTCAAAAGATTGATCTGCAAAAAAGTGAACGAGAGCGATTGGTTTCCGGCAGTCTGCAGGTTCCACACCGGGTCGCAGGCAGCTATAGCAGGCTTGGCAGGTAAGGTAGCCATTCCATTACATACCAATAGGCCAATAGAGATGCAGCCACAAATGTGGAGCAGAAATTTATATGGAGGGCTGAGGGCTGCTTGACCCTGCAAGAACCAGTCAAGCACGGCCGTGGGACGGCACCAAATAATAGCCAGCATAGATAACAATAATACTAGCTTCTTTTAAATGTTTTAAGTCAGGGGATGTTGTGAAGCCAGTTAGTTGGGAGCAAGTTCCAGGCTTAAAAGGTAAGCTGATTCAACAGCTTGATTGTAGCGAGCATCACACTCCAGAAGGGCATACTTCTGGCATTAAGCTGCATCGACACTGGCAAACACGTTCGGTGCCCCCTGCCTCAATCTACTGCATCCACTATACTGACTTCATATGAGCATAATAAGCACATAAGCTCTGTATAAGCAGCCGAGCTAACTGCACCTACATTTCACCTGCAGCAACTGCACCTGCAGCATTTGCTGGGTTCCTGTGACTTCACTTGTATATCGCCCTAAGAGAACTTGCTCATTCACGGCTTCACATATGCCACAGGGCTCAAGCCTACATCGGCCACCAAATACATTCACCTCGACCCCGGTCGTTGAAGCACCTTAACCACTGGGCTAAACCAGCACTTTATGTACTTACTCGTGATGACACTGTGCATGTGCCCCTAACCATTTGATCATGTTTCGGTTACAGCACATGTAAAGTGCCTAGAAAGAGATTAAGTTCTCTGAAGGTGCTACATTAATTAATATTTTTTTTTAATTTTTCTATAAAGGACAAGTCACAAGGATGCAGCAAACGCTGCAGGTGCAATTATTGTTATTATGAGATGACCACTGGTTAGTACGATCAAGTAACATGCATTTAGTCACATGCAGATAAACACACAAAGTACATAAACCGAAAAAATAGATTTGACTGGTGCACCGGAAAAGCTGACCAGAGCAGACGCGGCCTAATTGAGACTTCAAAATTCAAGGTCTAGGCAGATAGTGACCGTGGTTGGAATCAAGTTCTAGACTTTCTTAGACATGAGCTGAAGGATCAATCACTATAAGATTTCAATTTAGTGTGAGGGACTTCGAGATGACTAGCTGCTGAGATTAGGGTGGTGCGAGAGCAACACTAGGGCAGCACTAAGATGAGCAATATGGTCGAATAGGTAGGCTGGTATACGCAAGTGAAGTGACCTTCACTGTTGCCCCCCCCCCTTCCAAGTCACATACATGATAATGCTAACTGTCCTCTGATCAACTTTTTAAACCAACCATGGTACTCAACATAACATTTTATATAGGCTGCATATGCTACTCCTGGCCCTACAGCCTACTCCTGCTTGTGTTACCTTTTCACACTGTCTAGTATTTCCAGACCATCGAATAATGTTTCAACCCTATATACTCAGCATAAAACTCACTCTTTATGTCGCAGAAGCCCTATAAGTCTGCATCACAGCATTGTGTACTGGCTACTGACGGTCAATACCTATGTTTCAGCCCTATTGCACATGTGTCTCACTGAAGTGCTACATACTGACATAAGACTCAAAAGCTGGTTTTGCATCCAATTCTCTCTATTCCACGTCTTAGCAGTGCATGCTGGTCATAGACCCCATACTCTGGTGTTGGAATACAATCCGTTATATGTAACATTTAAAAAAAGGTACTGTGCTAAATCAGTAGCTGCATGCTCAATCAGCCTGATTATGACTGATATTCATTAATCGTAGTTAATCAATTATAATGGCTACAAAGCGGTTATGCAATAAGCAATGGCCATGGCAGCATAAAAGCCTAAGACGTGTAATAAATAGGTAGGCACTTGTGCTCTAGGATTTGTGCGTTAGCAGTTCAGCCGAGTTGTGCTTTAGACTTTGAGCTGGGGGCCTTTGTTGCTGCATACAAGCATGCATAAGTGCTTCACCTATCAAATCTGTGGCGACGATTCCGAGGCTTAGGGCTTCAATTCGTTAGGCGTAGGCTGAGACCAACACTGTCTTACAAGTGCAGTGTCTGCCGTGCTGGTTCCGTCAGGAAGGGGAAACCGTGACACCCGTTTGTAACTCGACTGATGTCAAAAAACTAAATACAATTGCAGTTGGCTGCAGATCCAGATTCTCAAGCTAATGCTACAGTGCTATACCTCCTGCCCCAGGGTCTCAATACACTATTATCTAATGAGGAAGCAACCAATTTTGTAGATCTACTCCTCAAACGGATCACGTTGTGCGACCAGGGTACTTCTTGCTAGCCATTATACCCGGAAACAGGTGTGTTTTAATGGCATCGTCTACTGACTTTGCCTATGCACTTCTCAGATAACCACCCTGAAGAGAGAACATGAGCAAAAGAGAAAAGACAGGGTAATATATATATATATATATATATATATATATATATATATATATATATATATATATATATAAATATATATATATATATATATATAGAGAGAGAGAGAGAGAGAGAGAGAGAGAGAGAGAGAGAAAGAGAGAGAGATAAAGAGAGAATCATTTAGACGGTAGCAACATTGACCGGTCGATAGCACAAGAAGTGACAAATAAAGCCGATGGTCGGTATTTGCCAACCTACCCCTGCATTATGGAGAAAGGTGCCCAAATTTAGTCTACAATAAAATCATGATATTTGCTCACACACTACTGCTATTGAGGGAACCTGTATCCTATGGCAGGAAAACGCTCTCCCAGTAGCCAGAGCAAGCTTACAACAGCCAAGAATGAGGCTGGTTTACAGTTGAATAATAATAATAATAATAATGCACTTGATAAAGCGCCCTTAGAGAACTCAATCTCATCCTAGGCGCTTTACATTTGCTGCTAAGGAAAGCACGATTGAATCATGAGTAATATCATACTTGATAAACAACAAGAACAACGTGGTTAGGGGTTACATGCACATGGTAAGCATGCAATGTGGTTAGTGGCAGCATGCACAGTGTCAGCACGCATAAGCACATCAAGGACGAATCAAAGGGACCCACTAAATGCTGTCCTAAATAGGTGTGTTTTTAAATTCTTTTTAAATGTGGTGAAGTCAGGGGATGTTCTGACGAAAGTCGGGAGGGAGTTCCAGGCTTTGGGAGCATACGAACTAAATGCACGGTCTCCAAAGAATTTGAGGTTTGTACGAGGTAGTGGTAAACTGTTGGATTCCGAAAAGTGGGTGGTACGATGCTTGGCCTGGTGAGGGAGTAGATCTGAGAGATAGGCTGGAGCCAAAGAATGAAGTGACCTAAAAGTGAGCGACAAAACTTTGAAGTCGATCCGTTGCTTGACTGGGAGCCAGTGCAGGTCGGCGAGAAGTGGTATGATGTGGCAACTGCGACTCTCACGACAGACAAGCCTATCAGCAGAGTTTTGCACCAGCTGTAAGCGTCAGATTGCACATGCCGGTAGACCAGCAAGAAGCAAGTTACAGAAGTCAAGACGGGATGTCACAAATGCACGGACCAACTTAGACGTGGGATCCTTATCTAAACAAGCTCACATTTGAGCAATGTTATGTAGCTGAACGTAGGCAGATTTGACTGTGGAGCTGATGTGGTCGTCTAACGAGAGGTCACTTTGGAACATGACACCTAGATTTTGGGCTGATTCAACAGGAGATATGCAGGCAGAGCCAATTTTGAGCGTCAGCCTTCCAATATCTGAATCACGCTGGGTTTGCCCATAACTAGTAAGTTAGCTAGTTTTATCGTCATTTAGTTTTAGAAAATTTGCTGCCATCCATGTCCGGATGTCATGAATACATGCAGCAAGTGAGTTAAGAAAATTCGGTGGTCGAAGGCTGGGAGGGATCAAAGCAAAGGTACAACTGAGTGCCATCCGCATAAATGTGAAAGCCTAGATTGTGCTTGGCAATCAAATCAGCAAGAGGGAGAGTATACACCACGAAAAGAACCGGACCTAGCATGGAGCCCTGAGGTACCACATATTTCAGAGGTACCTCGGATGATCTTTGTCCATTCACGTCAATACTCTGGAGTACTCACAGAGATATGATCTGAACCAATGTAGAGCAATGCCAGTGATGCCTAGGCGAGATGAGAGGTGCTCTAGAAGAACTTTGTGATCGACAGTATCAAAGGCTGCCGAAAGATCGAGCAAAACAAGTAGAGACACTCTACCTATGTCTGCATTCCTAAGTAGGTCGTTGTACACCCTAAGCAATGCTGACTGTGGAGTGATTAGCTCTAAAGCCAGACTAGAACTTACTAGCAAGGTTTGAGGTTTTAATATATGAGTTCAGCTGGTCTGCCACGACCTGTTCCAATGTCTTTGATAGGAATGGTAGAAGGGAGACTGGGTGGTAGTTGCTTAAGTTATCTTGGTCTAGTGTCGCTTTCTTGAGAAGTGGCCTGACTACAGCTTTTTTGAAAGGCGCTGGGACGTGACCTGAGGCTAATGACATATTAACGATGTTAGTTATGCATGGCAGCAGCCGATCAATGCAACGTAGGAGCTGGACACTGTGAATAAGGTCCAGAGGACTTGTTGTCTTCTTTGATTGAGATACGAACTTCAGGACTAGATCACTAGTGACCTGCTTAAATGTAGACATTGAGGTGCAGCCAGGAATCGGGGAACAGCATTCTAGTGGAGATGTTGCCATCGCATGGATGGATTCCCTGATCTTGTCTATCTTCTGCACAAAGAATCGAGAGAAGCGATCGGCTAGATCATCACAAGGAACATCAGGTAAGGAGCTAACCTGGGAGCGGTTGAGAAGATGGTTGATCGTCGACATCAGCATTTTTGGATTGTGCATCTGTGATTCAACATTGTTTCTTTAGAAGCTAGACTTGGCCTTTGCTAGGAACGATTGGTACGACCTACAGTAGTCTTCATATGCCTGTCAATGGACAGTCAGTCCAGATCTTTTGTATGCTTTTTCAAGCTTAAGCTTAGTAGACCTGGCTAGTTTAATGTCTGTGGTAAACCATAGGCCGTCTGGGCGAGGGCGCACAGTGCGATTAGTCAGAGGTGCAAACTCGTCGAGCGTGTCAGCTAGAGTCGTGTTGTAGCTATCTACCAACGATGACAGATCGGAGGGAGGACTGAGCAGTAGAGGCGAAGCAGATGTTCTCGGACGGACAGCATCGATGTCAAGGGTCTTGAGGTTTTGCGATTCACAGGTTATTTTAGAGGAGGAGGTGGGCGGGCACACACTGTAGATTGAATGAGATCTGCATGTGGTCAGATAAGCAGGATTTGGTAATAATTGGTGGTGACAAAGTGCGAAATGTACCCGCTCGTTTGGTATTCCTAGCATTGTCTCGAACTGTATGCGAAAATCTGGTCCAGTGTGTGACCCTTGATGTGAGTAGGGCGATGCACATAAGCCACAAGAGACAATGAGTCAGTCAATGCACGAAATTCGGTGCTGAAGGTGTCAGATAAGTTATCAAAGTGAACGTTGAAATCCCCCATAACGAGGAAGGATCGATTTCTTGCACACACAATCGATACGAGATCGGAGAAATCTGAGATAAAGGAGGATTTGCTACCTGGCAGGCGATAGACTACTGCCACTATCGGTAGCTTGTTTTCGGGTGAGACCAAGACAATTGATTCAAAAGACTGCTTCGAGGGTACTGCAAATGGCTTGAAGATGAATTTCGAGCGCACGATAACGGCAACTCCACCTCCAGTTTTGATCGATCTAGGGGTGTGAAAGAATGAGAAACCAGTTGGAGTAGCATCTTTAATTGTCGGGCAGTTTATCCATTTTAGCCAAGTTTCAGTTAGGGCGAGCAGGTCGATACCATTTTCAGAAATAAGGTCGCTTAAGACCAGAGGTTTATTGCACATTGAGCGAGGATTCCAAAGGCAAGCGTTAAGTCAGGCCGATGGAGTTATAACAGGCCTGATGACCACTAAGTTAAAGAGATTCACAGTGACGCATGTGGGGGACGTACTGAGCAGTTCAAGACAATGCTAGGAATACCAAACGAGCGGGTACTCAGCTCGCAGTTCCCGCCAAACGAGCTGCTGTTGAAGCATTCAGGACTCTACTAGTTAGTCTGGTTATCGAAAAAGAGGCAAGCAGGTGAGGTGGCACCAAATAATAGCCAGCATAGATAACAATACAATTAGCTTATTTTAAATATTTTAAGTCAGGGGATGTTGAGTAGCCAGTTAGTTAGGAGCAAGTTCCAGACTTAAAAGATAAGCTGATTCAACAGCTTGATTTATATAGCAGCTGAAGAACCTCAACGGCTATCACCACTGCAGCAGCGGGCAATAAAGGATTCCTTGCTGAAGGACTCAAACCCACGACCTGGGTCGTGAAGAGCAAGCACCTCATCTCTGGGCAAAGACTCAGAGGATTACTGTCGGCACACTCTCTGGGGGATTTGAGATTTGTTCGAGGCACATCCAAACGACTTGGGCCAGAAGAGAGTTTGGTGCGATGCAAAGCCTGATTAGGAAGTATTTGAAATAGGCAGACCAGAGCAAGAGAATGAATGGACTTAGAGGTCAGTCACAGAACCTTGACCTTGAAATCCATAAGTTGCTTGATGGGTGGGTAATGCAGGTCACAGACATATTTTAATGTGGCAGTTGCAACGTTCCCGGTCGATCCAACTTTAGTGGTCTGAAGCCTGTCAGCCCTCCTCCGAATGCCCCTATGGCATTGGTAAAATGGCAAAAAAAGGAACGAATCAGAGCAAACTGTGGCTGGGAGTGCATGGGTAGCATGGGTTAGGACTCACAGCTTTCTGCTCCTCCACCAGGGCCGCCTCCAGCCACTGCTTTGCTCCCTTGAGTAACTCCTTCAGCTTGCTCGGCACCTTCATCTGCGGCTTCTCGGTCGTCGCTGTGTAAGCGACACCGGAGAAGAATCTACGGCAGCAGCAGTGGGATTTATGTAATGTAACCTGGAGGTCCGTGCAAAGCTAATACCCCACATGGCAGTGCGACAGCTCTACTGCAGTAGTACAGCACAATGCCTAGCCAGCTCACAGGCTCAGGGCAAACAATCATCTTAATCCAGAACCTTTTTTGGCCATATGGCGACAAAAGACAACTATTCCACATATCTAAACGCACCACAGTGTTGCATATTGCTCATGACTAAAAAGCCATACTATTTTGACATGCTTAGTGTAACTTTAATATGCCTGGCATTATAGAAAGTCTCTGTATTATCCGAACGAATTTACACCTACATCATCGGCAGCCATACTGCTAGGATTTTTTGCACCTGAGCTTACATTGCCTTCACCCTTAAATCACCATCAAATTTTTCAGGGCGTTCTGACTTTTTCTGTACAATTCAGAGAGAAAGAGAGAGAGAGGAGAGAGAGAGAGAGAAAGAGAGAGACAGAGAGCAGAGAGAGAGAGAGAGAGAGAGAGAGAGAGAGAGAGAGAGAGAGAGAGAGAGAGAGGGGGGAGCGGAAGAAAGTGAGACAGAGAGATAGAGGGAGCTAGAGAGACCGAAAGTGAGAGAGATAAAGGGATTACGAGTGTGAGAGAGTGCGAGAGAGAGAGAGAGAGAGAGAGAGAGAGAGAGAGAGTAACAGAGAGGAAGTGAGAGTGAGTGTTAGAGAGAGAGAGGCAGAGGAAAAGAAAGCGAGAGAAAGAGAGAGAGAGAGAGAGAGAGAGAGAGAGAGAGAGAGAGAGAGAGAGAGCAAGAGCTAGCCGTGGCCACCGAGGTTTCGACTCTTGTGTTCGGGACTGCTTGAGTAAACAATAACTCAGCAAGACCACATTTAGCGACTGAGCTCACATACTTACGGATTAGACAGCAGGTCATCCATAGAGGGTAATCCAGTCTTGGTGCACGGCTGAGTGCCAAGCAGTGACAAAAGTATGGCACCTGCAAAATATAGTGCCTCGATGTACAGCTGTTGATTCGAATGCTCACCGAGTGCTTACCTTTGCTTCTGCATGACATTCGAATGATTGCTCCAATAAGAGGCAGTGGTAGCAAGATTGAAGAAATATACTAGAAATTGCCATGGTGAAACAAAAAAGTAAAAGTTGGCCGATTCAATAATCATTTATATACGAGCAGAGAAACCTTAGCAGTTTTAACACCACCTGCAGTGGATAATAAAGGACAGAATTCAGCAAGACTCGAACTCGCGATCTTGGTCGTGAAATGGCAGTACCTTACCTTGGGTTAAGATCCAGGGACATCTAAATTTAATAGGCTGACCAGCAGATATCAGTGACTACCTTAGTGCAAAGACTCATGTTTTCTCTGCAACTGGTCTATGGTATGCTCCCTATTACACAAAGCATTACATTGGCATGGCATAATAAATTAAGGTCAGCAAAAACTTATAAGGATCATAAACTGCAAAGGGTTTAAAGATCAGAGTTAAAAAACTCCAAAGGCTATATACATATGCAAAAGCTCATGATATAGGTGAGGCAGAAATATGTGGGTAGAAGTGAATTGCATAACCAACTGAGAGAGGAGGGACCGGAGGGCCTCTAGTCTGGTCTTGCAGTGTATTTGCATAGAATAAATAAAGTTACAAATCGGCCTTTACGAGATCAAGCTACCAATAGACTGTCCACATATTTCTTCACGCACAAGTATGCTTGGCAGCTTACAGGGGGCACATACCATGCTTGTGCCAATGCTCTGGACTGTGCCATTGCTGTAGGCACAGGCTAGGCTGACCTTCATATGCCAAAAATGGAGCAATGCAGAGCATCTCCCATGATCATGCCATTAGTGTGCTTGCAGGCAGACTAGATCTTCCACAGTTCATTCCTGCAAGGCCAGCACGGTGGTCACATTTGCTCACTCTTAAACACTATTGTTAAACAATACTGACTCAGGCGTTCGGCACATTTATCCGTGTTGTGAAACCCCCACACCGGCTAGTGGTAGAGGAATATTTGTACATCGGACAGGCAGCTGGTGAGTGCTGATTAGTCTCCATGGATAGCTATGCGTCCTGCTATGACTTCCTGGGAAAAGTCGATCTTGTTGATGAGGCTGTATAGTTTCCGACATCGATTCAGACTTTTTTTCCGCAAATCGATAGCCCAACAATAGATGAACGTTTCTCATTATGCATCCAGACTAATTACAGACTAACGATAACATATAGGACAACCGGAGAAGACCAAAACGGTGTACGGCATTCATTATTAGCATCAAAATAAGCAACCTTATCAGCATATCGTCCAATATAAGCCTTACAACAACCAAAGTTATCAGTAGTTTCTTTCGAGAAGCTACAATGCAAAGCTCATTTTGGTTAGTAAGCAGGTTCACAATTTAAGCCATTCTGCTCATAGGAAGAGACAAATCACCAACGAAACAATCCAGGAGGACAAGCAGATTATACTAACACCAGAGCTCACTACACGTGGACTCGCTTCGCTGAGTCATAGTAGAATTACACTTCTATTACACTACCGGAAGTACTTGTCACCATCTTGCAGCATGAGAGAAGTGCCGAGTGACGGAAGGACTGACACACTTTCTCACTTTAATTAGTAGGGATATTTCAGCTCAACTAATACTAGCTATAAGACTGGCCAGTGAGCTCGACAAGGAAACTATTCCTACTGAATACCAGTCTGAGGCCAGCCTGTAATGTGGCATCCATGCCGTTCGGCAGATTCGAATGCTTCCCCGGGATTTTGAACAGCCAGGGTTTGCAGTCATGACGCATCACGGCAATTTTACCAGCCACCGGAATTAATGAAAAGGTGCAACTTGAATGAATCGTCCAGAATGAACACGTGCAGACCCTAGTTTTGGTGGCAGCTTGCAAAACGGTCTGGATATTGCCCAGAGTAAGGCCGACCGGCCGACAGTTTCACTGGGCCTAAAAGGAGACAAGGTTTTGGCAGCCACTATAGCCGGTTACCTACTGGCCAACCACGTCACGTGCCAGCCACACAGGCGTGCCGTTTCACTAGCAAAGAATGGCTAACAGGGCAACTAGGCAGGTCATGCCTCTGTGTAAGGGCTCACGAAAGGAGTTGGTGGATCTTTCCTCTCTGAGGACTGAATTCAGTTATTATGAAAAGATGAGGACTTTCTCTACTTATTACAGAGTTCTTACCCCCTACACTCCAAGGACCCTGGCTGTTGCTCCTACCCGTGTTAATACAGAGGAGTGATAGCCAACAGCTCCGTTAGACTAATGTATTTGTTGGCTTGCCGCTCCGTTAGACTAATGTATTTGTTGGCTTGCCGCTCCGTTAGACTAATGTATTTGTTGGCTTGCCGATTGCCTAATGGATGACCTTAAAAGGCTGTCTGTGAAAATGTGCTTACGTAAAAAGCATTAAAATACAGGCAGCACGACTGTAGGTCAACTAGCACACGTACAAATTTGTGTGCATGAAATCGAGTCTTTAATAAGTCCCCTGCTACAAGTGTGCAGGCTGCCATAACAATGTGCCCAGGAGGAGGCCGACTGGTAACTGCTACCCACTGAGCAACATATCTAGACCTGTGCTAGTCAACTTACAGAAGTCGTTTGCTTGCCATAGAACTACTGTCAAGCAAAATTACTTTGATACAATTCGAAAAGCCTATTAAGGCCTCCATCATGGCAGTATAGCAATCGCAGGTAAACTAGAATATATTCTCTGGCTATCGAGGGAAGCTAAGCAATCTTGCATAGTAGTGCTCTGCTCACAGCACTAGCCCACAATTGCCTCCAGTCTGGCCAAAATTGCATACGTGAAAGCAATTGTTTTCTTAAGCTTAAGACGTCAAATAAACATTGCAAGCATAGCAATAATTCTGCTCATATATAAAAATTTCCGAAATTAGGTGAGCAGAACCCACATGCAGACAGGACACCACGTGCAACTGCAGGCCCCACAGTGTGAACACCGAGACTCACGAAGCTCTACTGGGATGCTCTCTGGCAATGTGTCACATGTGGGTGTCAGAAGGTCTTGACCGCAAGACATCTCATACAAGATGTGGCCAAGGCCATAAAGATCCATAGCTTCAGTAGTCTACAAATACAATGGTTACATGCTCAGAAGTACGCCAGAGGAGTCGACCACGGTTCGACCACAGGCACAGGAGGCACAACTTTAAAGGCTTTAGCTCTTAGCCGGGAATGAAGAACCTGCTCATATAAGCACCGAGTGTTACTTTGTCTCTACCTCACAGGCCAGCAGCCAGTGACTTGGCTTTACTTTGCTACTGTCATAAGAAAGGTCAAACACTTGATATACGTGAGTGGATGCCTGGTGCATGAAAAAGGCAAGCACGGACTTTGAACTACACCACCAAGTGAAAAGCAGGAACACGATGTACCAAACACCCAAACAAGACTTGCTGTGGAGCTAACGCAGGCTTCCTTCTGTCAATTAGTTTACGGCATCAGCAGAATGCAATTGTTACTCCATTTAAATATATTAACAACCAAAACAAGTTTTTAGTATTGCTGAAATGTTTACACCGATGCTAAGGGAGCCCATGCGGTGTAGCATAAGCAGTTAGGTCCATAACGTAGCATGCCTCGTGGAACAATCCGCTTTTTAGAATAATATTCCTGTGGTGGCTTCCACACTCATTACTGTGCCTAATTGGCCATCGGTGACAAAGTTGCTTCATAACAACCACTGGCTGCCCAATTACTTGCCAGCTGTGAGATCAATCTCTCTAGGTCACAAATGCCCAAAGCCACACCCATCTCGTTGCAGAGGACACAGGATACATACAAAGGATACTCCTCTCCTGCCTCTTGGGCTACTCGGATGCACTTTCTCTGCCTGATCGGACCTCTCCTCTTGTCTCTACTATGGTAGTGGAATAAATGGCCACAACAAGACTATGTGTTACAATATCCATCAACGAACACACATGCCAACAAGTGGTGACCCTGACGATTTCCACCTACTCCAAAGTAACTGCGGCAATGGTTCGACAGATCTACTCAACTGCAACGTAAGTGAGTCGTTCATTGCTATTAGTCTTTTGCAGTCTATATGCCGTGTAAACGCCATTGCAGTTGTCAAAACTTTACATCACAAGGGATTTTGACTCTTAGTGGAAGTACCACGACCCACTGTGGCGCGCCATTTTGCTATCATTGGCGTTTTGCCCCCAGCTTGCCTCGGCAAGAGGTCTCGATGCTTGCACGGCAGCATCACGTTTGCCTTTTGGACACGACTCACCCGTTGGTTTTCCCAATGGTAAGAGCTCGCATTGTTGTGGCTTGAGTTTGAATTGCATGAGCCAGCCGACTCAGATATGCCACCAAAAACGTCACTACGGCCACCTGATGCCGTCATGATTTATATTTGTCCTATCTCCACACTTCACTAGTCCTGTACTGCAACTCACAAAGGGTTCGTATCAGTGCCCAGTAACATCAAGCCGATCTGACCGACATCTGTTTTTTTATCGACCATCAATCGGGGCCAGCAACCTGTCTCCCACCTCATGCTCAACAGAGTTCAGCTGCAAGGCTGCCACTACTACTGTCGACGAACACCTGTTGAATTACATCTGACGTCACGACGATTGACGAGGCATACTGACGACGATGCTCTGCAAGCTCTGGGCAGCCAATCGGTCTCATTGCTCAAGGTGGCGGCATAGCTTACTCCCAATCTGCTCTTACAGAAGCACACTGACAAAATTTTGGGAGGCTTCTTTAAGGCCAAGGTGCTCCTGAGCAACCGACCGGTGCTAATCTGGAACGTTGTTTGGACTGCATTGCTATATTCCATCGCCTGGTTTTTTGTGAACCACGTTTTGCATCGTGGCTCAGTTCATACTGCCCCTGAACTTACACACTAGGCCGGCAGTGATGTAGTAACCACTGGCTACTTAATTACTTGCCAGCTGTGAGATCAATCTCTCTCGAGGTCAGACACACCCAGACCCACACCAGTCTTATTGTGGCAGACAAAGGATATTTCTCTCCAGCTGCTTAGGCTAATCGAATGCACCTTTCTCTGCCTGCCGTTCGGTCTGATCTGATCTCTTCACTCGGTCGGTATCTACTACTGTGGCAGAATACAGGGTCATAACCTGACCAAGTATCGAAATGTCCATTAAAGAGCACATGCGCCAACAGCCTAACAAAGAGGTCAGCGAAACGATTGGAAATAAAAAATAATATTCATTTGTATAGCACACTAAGCGAACTTAATCTCTATTCAGGCGCTTAATATATGTAATGGAGGTTGAGCCCACGTCCTCGGTAATCAACTGCATTCACCTTGACCTCGATCGGGGCAACGTATGCATCCTCCCCAGAGAATAGTTGCAAGCTTACAGGAGTGCACAGTACGACTGACCCAAAGAGAATGCCCACGGTCTAAGTAAGCATATGCCTTATGAGCAGCATAAGACATACCGCCGAAACTTGAAAGTTCTTCACCAGTTCCCCCCATACTCTTGAGGTCCTCCGCTGACAATACGTTAGTTGTATTATCCCTACGCTTCAAGATAGTTAGAAAAAAAAGCTTTTAATCTGTAGATCTAAGACAGTGAAACTCATTGCCATAATTCTTATGCAAAGACATCTCCTTCCTACTTCCGACTGTGTCATATGCTTTCCAGCCGTCCTGAGCTGCTACTTCCGAGCTACTTCTCAAGCTGCAAACCAGACCAACTATGCTTCTCACTTTCTCTTTCTTGGGGGAGACGAAGTCGGCTGGCAACCCCTTGCATACCAAAAACAGCTTAGGCTTTAAGTGCGCTGCAGAAAACTCCTGTAAAGCTTGGTCTTTGTGGAGTTAAATATGGTGATACATTACATCGCATTCCACCATTCTTATCCCGTGATGGAATAAATGAATGAACAAGGACTAGTCTAGCTCCACAGGAGTTAAAGGTGTGCCATGTTGCTTACAACCATTAAGGCATACAGCTTTTTGTTCAACTATCCACAGCAAGAGTTAGCACAAATGCACCGTAAGAGGAACTCACGTATAAAACTACTGGATCGTATCAATAATAATAATTTTAATAATAATAATAATTCACTTGATAAAGCGCCCTCAGAGAACTTAATCTCTCTCTAGGCGCTTTACATTTGCTGTAAAGTGAAATGCAATTGAATGGTAAGTAAAATCATGCTTGAAAAACAAACGAAATGAATAACATGGTTAGGGGTGACATGCACAGGGTCAGCATGCAAATGTGGTTAGTGGCAGCATGCACAGTGTCAGCATGCATAAGGACATCAAGGACGAATCACAGGGACCCACTAAATGCTGTCCTAAATAGGTGTGTTTTTAGGTTCCTTTTAAATGTGGTCAGGTCAGGGGATGTTCTGACGCAGGTCGGGAGGGAGTTCCAGGCTTTGGGAGCATATAAACTAAATGCATGGTCTCCAAAGGATTTACAGTTTGTACGAGGTATTTCTAGACTGTTGGATTCCGAAAAGCGGGTGGTACGATGCTTGGCCTGATGGGGTAGTATATCTGACAGATAGGCTGGAGCCATAGAATGAAGGGACCTAAAAGTGAGCGATAAAACCTTGAAGTCAATCCGTTGCTTGACTGGTAGCCAGTGCAAGCAGCAGCAGATAGCTGAAACTACTGCAGAGACTCCTAGAAGGACCAATTGCCTTGGGTGTAAGGGTCAGTGTAAGGTGTTAATAAATCACAAGCTAGGTAGCAGACTCGAGTCCTGTAGAAGGATATCCTTTATAGCCCTTCAAAAGCATGGTGTGTGATAGACACAGAAGCTTCACTGCCATTTTAGAAATAAAGCTGCTGAATTAGTCGACTTTCACTTTACTATTTACAGGCTCATTTATAAAGGTCATTCGGAACAATGTTATTGCCTTTAATGATGCAAAGTTTAATCATAAAAAGCTGTTTACAGTACCCTAAGATAACCAATTCTCTAGCCAGACGTTTTAAACTCGATGCCAGATAAATACTAGCGGATTTAACAACCTCTTTTTGTACAGCGACAGAAGAGCCTTGATGGCTATCACCACCGCTTGCAGTGGCTATAAAGGATCGCCCACCACAAAATTCGAACCCACGACCTCAGGGCCGAGGTCTTGAAAAGCAACCACCTTAGGCAATAACCGAGAGTTAATGACAAGCAAGGTATAATAATAATAATAATAATAATAATACATCTGTATAGCACCCTCAGAGAACTGAATCTCTTTCTAGGCACTTTACCGATGCTGTACAGTGTTACCAAATGATTGGTTGTAACACCTGCAGGCAGCAGGCACAGTGTAAGCAGGCATATGGACACGAAGGACGAATCATGCTCAACTCGCATGAAAAAACACACGAGGACATTTAGGGCTGTATGTTAGTAAAATTCCCTGTATTGTGCGAAGACTAGCAAGCAAAGCACACCGAAAAAAAGGATAAGTGCACTGGGGAACAAAGAAAGCTGAGAGGAGGAGGTGGGTCTTCAGCTGAGACTCAAATAATGCTAAGTCAATGCCGGTAGCGATAGATGCCAAAAGCATGTTCCACACTTTTTCCGCATAGGAACTGTAGCACCAAACAGCAAAAGGCTTGCGACCTAATGCCGAGATTGGTGATACAAGAGCACACTATAAAAGCAAGGAGACCGGATTGCTAATTTAGTGCAAACGAGTGAAACGATCAGTATGCCAGACAAGGGATCTTGATCTTGATTCGATGTTTCATATGGAGCCACTGATGCTTAGACATAAGTGGTGTGATTCGGCAACTATGCTGCTGATGACATACCAGATGAGTTGCAGAGTTTTGCCCCAATTCCAGATGATTTAATAGCACAGGCAGGGAGTAACAGATAGAGGGAATTGCAATAATCAAGATGCAATATCACAAACGTTGGAACAGGCCCTCATTTTGACAATGTTCCTTAGCTAAAAGATGGCTAAATTGACAGCAGAGGCAATTTGCTCATCTAATGAAAAGCAATTTTGGAACAAAAAACACAGATTATGGGCACATCACGGGAGTGATGTTAGATTAGCGGTTCTCAATCAGTGGGTCGCGACCCCTGCGAGGGTCGAACGACCCTTTCACACGGGTTGCCTAAGACCATCGGAAAACACGCATTTCCACATTTCCGACACAATAATTTTATGGTTGGGGGTTGCCACAAAATTATGAATTGTATTAAAGGGTCACAGCATTAGGAAGGTTGAGAACCACTGTGCAAGATGAACCAGTCTAGAAGGTGAGGTCATAAATCCTAAAAAAAAGGCAGATCACACGCACGTGCGCGCGCGCACACACACACACACACACACACACACACACACCCAACATCTCTTTCTCTCCCTTTCGACCAGTCATCCTTTAATGGAAACCGGAGAGTGAGGCATTGGGGTGTTATCAAATCTTTGATCCAGAGACTCAAGAGTATTGATGTGAATGAACAAAGAACATCCAAGAAACCATTTGAGTACCGGCAGGGGGGTAAATCAGGGCTCTGTGCTCGGTCCACTTCATTTCACAGTTTATACTCTCTCTCTCTCTCTCTCTCTGTCTCACCGATGTGATCGCCAAGCACAATCTAGGCTTTCACTTCTATGCAAATGACATTCAGTTGTACCTTTGCTTTCATCCCTCCCAGCCCTCGAGCACGTCGAATGCTCCTCACACCCTTGCTGCATGTATTGATGACATCTGCACATCGATGCCAGCAAACATTCTTAAACTGAATGATGGTAAAAGCAACTTCCTCCTGGTAATGGGTAAAGCAAGTGTGATTCAGAAATGAGAAAACCAGACGCTCAAAATCAGCTCTGCTAGCACATCTTCTGTTGAACCAGCTCGAAATCTAAGGGTACTGTTTTAAAGTGACATTTCATTAGACGACCACATCAGCCACACAGTTAAATCGGCCTTCTTTCAGCTGCATAAAATTTCTAAAATTCGGGCTTGCTTAGACAAGGATACTCCTTCTAAATTGGTCCATGCATTTGTGACATCCTGTCTCGACTTCTTAACTCACTGGTTGCTGGTCTGCTGGCCTGTGCAATCAGACGCTTACAGCTGGTGCAAAACTGCAGCTACGCTTGTCTGTCGTGAGCGTCGCAGTTGCCACATCACACCACTTCTCGCCGATCTGCACTGGCTCCCAATCAAGCAGCGTATTGACTTCAAGGTTCTGTCGCTCAGTTTTAGGTTCTTTCATTCCCTGGACCCAGCCTACCTATCAGAACTACTCCCTCACCAAGCCAAGAATAGTACAGCCCTCTGTTCTGACTCGAATCGTTTAGCATACCTCGTAAGAACCTCAAAACCTTTGGAGACCGCGCCTTTAGCTCGCTCGTATGCTCCCAAAGCCTAGATCTCACTACCGATGCACATCACAACGTCCCCTGACATAAAATTTAAAAAGAAGCTTAAAACACATGTTTGTAACAGCATTTAGTGGATCTTTGCGATTCGTCCTTCGTGGGCATATGCTTGCTTACACTGTGACAGCTGCTTTCGGATGTTACCATCAATCATTGGGTAATTCTTTCTATAATATCAATAATGCACTCGATAAAGCGCCCTAAGATAATTCAATCTCTTTTTAGGCGCTTTACATTTGCTGCAAAGGGAAACACGATTGAATGGTGAGTAATATCGTGCTTGATAAACAACATGAATAACATGGTTAAGGGTGACATGCACAGGGTCAGCATGCAAACTTGGTTAGTGGCAGCATGCACAGTGTCAGCCCGCATAAGCACATGACGGACGAATCACATAGACCCACTAAATGCTGTCCTTAATATGTGTGTTTTTAAGTTCTTTCTAAATGTGGTCAAGTCTGGGGATGTTCTGACGCAAGTCGGGATGGAGTTCCAGGCTTTGGGAGCTATAACACATCTGTAAAGTTCATAGAAAGAGATTCAGTTCTCCGATGGTGCTATACAAATGTATTATTACTATTAATATTAAATCTGAGAAACTTAGCAAGAATGCATCAACAATATGACGACGAGTCAGTCAACAACTTGCATTGGCAAGTTGTTGACTGCAACTTGCAAAACCTAGTGAACGTAAGAATCAGACGAGGCAATGCCATTCAATGCTTGTTATCTAGAGCATTTAGTGACAATCTTCTAAGAGGCCCATTTAGATTGAAAATAGATGCATTGGCTCTTACGCAGTGTTTTAAAGAAGAGAGTGAGGCAATCTTTACGCTCCGTCATTACTGAGGGTCATGAGAATTTCAAACCTCATGCATTCAGACTTTTCTGAAGGTGATTAGGAGAGAGTTGTCCACTGAAACCGTAAAATTAAAATTGGCCAGCTTACAAGATAGTCCAATTAGAGCAAGTTATTTCAAGCTCACTCGAGCTTACAAAGACCGATCACAATAAAACACAGACAATTTTTAAGGGTCACTTCTTTCCATTCCCGATAAAAAATCTTGATGTGGTAGCTCTGGAGAGCTTCAGTACTCGAACATAATCACACGAAAATCAAGGATGATATTATCGAATCAACTAAAGTACTGATAGTGAAGGTCTCGACAACACCTCGGGCAGGCACAGAGTCATAAACATGATCAGTTAGAACAAGTGCACCAAAAAGAAACAAGAAATGCATCAGTATGAGAGTTACCAAAATCATCGAAGTGGGCACTGAGTAAATGCCACTGAGTAAATGAGGCTGTTGAATCAGCTAACATGTAACTTTTAACTTTAACCAAGAAATAAAAACCTACAGCTTCGGTAAAGACGATTTAATGTTAACTCCAAGTTTAATTGTGCAAGAAAAGTACACTCAAACCAGAGCCAATTAAAGATAAATCCAAAAGAAAAGTATGGTCAGAACCGCCACCGACCATCTCATGGCAGGCAGAATGGATTGCTCGGTTGAAATTGCAATAATCAAGTGCTTGAGGAACTGCAATGGCCAGTCCACCACCATTTTGATCACTTCAGAAAGCACGCAAAAGAATCAAACTATCTCGGGCTATACTTAAACTTATACGGCGAATAAAGCATGAAGTCCAAACCCAGAAGGTACCTTCATAAAATTCTCATGAAACTATGATAGTTCTTAACTATTGTGAACACTAGTGCTTGCTTTCTAGCCATTCTATGCTGCTTATTCCGCAACTATTTATCTAGCTCTGGTAAACATCACTCTTTTTTTCTTAGCTGCATGAGATGAGGTCTTAAAGCTAATGCCGACAGCCAAGGAGGGGCTCTGAGTGAGCTATAGAAAGCTCTCTGGTTTACTATTTACTTGGTCTGTATGGCTTTGAAGAATTATAGACAGATACACGTACAAGCACACATGTACTTTATGTAAGAGATGGGAATGGGGCCAAATGCCAGAAGGCTCCAGCAGAAGAAGCTTACCGACCTGGATTTTCTTTAGCTGGGTAATAAAGCTTCGGTAGCAGTTTGGCTGGCCAAGTATGAAGTTCTCGGAGTCAAGAATTTTGTATGTACTTCCACCACATACTACGACGTTTCCCGAGTGCAAATGACCTAATAAAGAAAGCAGCGCGACTCTGCTTCACAGGAAACATAAGCACATATGGTGGCAGGAGCAGCAGGCCACACATTTAGGACAAACTGATCGGCAAACTGATTGGCAGAGAAGCATGCAGCAGCCAGAGAGCATGAGCTGCACGAGTCATGATGTAGCACGAGTCAGCCTGCTACAACTGTGCAACGGCAAACTTGCCATAAGGAATGCCTTTATGCGACATATACTTCAGGAGCTCCAAAAGCTGTCGCCCGCATGCTCTTATATCACTTAAGTTAAACGTTGCAAAAGTCTTCGGACTTCCATACTTCTTCAGGTGATGAAGCTTCGGTTTAACCTAGAAGGGTAACGAAAGAATGCAAAGAAGCGATGCATTCCGACAAGTACTTCATACGATTGCCTTAAGGGGGAAAATTGCAACAGGGGAGTTGGAATTGCTCTTTCTCACTCACTACGAACTATCAACCACCCCCGTATGGGTGTGCCTGTAAATCGACAAAGCTTGAGGTCAATGCACTAAAGAATTGCTGTGGTGGAAACTCTGCTGGGCTACAATAGTTTAGTCGAGAGACACGGCCAAACGTTCAACAGAAATATTACATTGACCGCACACAACACCGTGGAGAGAGCCTCTATTCCTGATGACAAGTTTATATATATATATATATATACATATATATATATATATATATATACATATATATATATATATACATATATATATATATATATATATATATATACATATACATATATATATATATATATATATATATATATACACACACACATATACACACACACACACACACACACAGATATATATATATATATATATATATCTCACACCGTTAACTCCAGAGCCAAAGAAACTAAGTTAGTGTTATGTTGAAGTTTGCTAGACCATACTCAAAGAACGAGTGGCCCTCGGAATGCATTACGTGGCCGAGGTCGTGGGGTCAAGCCGTGTGGCATACTAGAAGTGCATAAATAAAGATTAAGTTCTCTTATGGTGCTATACAAACAAATTATATATTTTACAACTATATAATAATAATTATAATAATACTAGTAACATTAGGACATATGCATAGTGTGCTGCAAGAACTAAAGCTTTTTCTAGGCAGTATACATATGCTGCACACAAAGCATGTCAATTTGTTTGTGATAATATTCAGGGTCAGAACGCATAAGCACATGAAGGAAAATTCAAACGGACGAAGTGAATGCTGTGAGGAACAATGCCGTCACGTCGGAGGATTTCAGTGATGCCAGTCGGCAGTGAGTTCTAGGCTTTGGGAGCCTACCAACTAAAGGCACGATCTCCAAAGGATTTGAGGCATAGCTAGACGACTCAGAGTGAGAAGAGCCGGTAGTATGGCGCTCAGCCTGACTGGTAAGTAGTTCTGATAGGCAGGCTGGAGCAAGGGCATGAAGGGACCTAAAAGTGAGTGACTAAGCCTTGAAGTCAATACGCTGCATGACTGGGAGCCAGGGCAGGTCGGTGGTAAGTAGTCTATAATGAGGCAATGCCACATTCACCACAGACAAGCCTAGCTGAAGCGTTTTGCTCCAACTGTCAGTGCCTAACTGCAAAGGCCGGAGGACCTGTGAATTACAGAAGTCGAGACGGGATGTTGCTAATGAATGGACCAATATGAATTGGCATCCCTGTCTAAGATGGCCCAACATTTAGCTATGCAACATGGCTGAACGTAGGCTATAGCTTAAAGGCTGACTTGATAACTATAGAGCTTATGTGGTCGTCTAGTGAAAGGTCACTGTCAACGGTACACCCAGATGTCGTGCAGATGCTAGAGGAGATATGCCGGCCGAGTATATATTCACGAATAGGTCTCCAGTTTCTGAGTAACTCTAGGTTTGCCCATAACTGGTAATGCAACAATAGAAATGTGAGGTGCATAGACGAATCAGGAATACAGCCAAAGAAGTCATCAGCACAAAAGTAGAAGCATATGTAGCCTAGTGAGAATTAGCGACCACGAGACATAAAGCCTAGGCCAAAAAGGAGTAAAATAATATGTAGCCTAGTGAGTATTACTTCCTACGTGCCCTTCTGAATGCAAGCTCGGCATAGATGTTGCGGATATGGCACACTATTGATAAGTGCACGTAAATAACTTGACAAAGGTCAGTATAAAGGATGAGTAATCTATGAAACACCATACTAATTCCAATCGAACCACATTCAATATGTTGCATCCCTCCAAAAGGGAATGCCTCGAAAAATGAATCTAAAGCATCATCAATAAAGTTCATACTAATCTGATCCAAGTGTTGATTTGCCCGAATGTGGATGCATTGGGATTCATTAATTACCTTGGATTCCCAGGCTAAAATCCCATATCAAGGAGCACATACGACAATTAATTATTAAACAAAAGTCTTCTCTCATGTTGAACATCTACATTCACGGCTTATTTTAGCAGCTTTGCCTAAAGAACTTGAGTGACTTCTGCTCAGTCTCCCTTCTACCGTTCCTATCAAAGACACTGGAACGAGTTATGGCAGACCACCTCTTACATTGAAACTTCAAACCTAGTAAGTAAGTTCCAGTCTGGTTTTAGAGTTAATCACTCCACAAAATCAGCATTTCTTCGAATGTATACCAACATTCTCAGGAATGCAGACTTAGGTAAATACTCCCTGCCTGTTTTGCTTGATCTTTCGGCAATGTTTCATACTATTGATCACCCAGCCCTTCTAGAGTGGCTCTCATCTCGCGTGGGCATCACTGGCACAGCAAACAAATGGTTCAGGTCCAATCTCAGTGGGGACTCAAGAGTATAGGTGTAAGCCAGGGATCGGCAAAATTTTCAGGCTACTAGGGCCATTTCAGGAGGTCAAGAAGGCAGACTAGGCCAGAAGAAACCACGCCTACTCCACAGGGCCGCCCGGAGGGAGTGTGGCCAGACGAACAAACAGTTGCAACAAACACACACACATGCAACAGGAATTATAGGGGTAGACATTTATCGTCACTCCCCGGTCAGCCACTCGGTTTCATATAAGTGCCTGATAACAGTTCAAAAAACAAACACAGGCCACAGACAACTTGAGCTGCAACAAGCAGTACTGAATGGGAATAAAACAGTGACAACTAAATTAGGCCAGATCCAATAATAAATAACTAAGGGGCGTTAGGCCGGACTGGAGTACTAGCCTTATCCGGCCTTTAGGGCATATCTGGCCTAAAGGCCGGAGTTTGCCAACCTCTGAAGCAAGCAAACACAGGTCATCAGAGGAACCACTAAAGTAGCCCTCCAGCACATCGAATTCTCTCAACTCCGCTGCTGCATGTTGCGCTGACATCTGCACACGAATGGCAGAAAACTTAAGTCAAATTGAATGGCGATAAAACCAACTTACTAATTATGGTCAAACCAAGTGTGACTCAGAAATGGGATAAATTATAAAGTGAGGACTTAATTTATATAAGTCACTCGGTTAATGAGCTAATCAAACAGCCACTCCTGGTTTCCTTTTTGTATTTTGTGAGCTTATAATTGCACTTGATTCCAAAAAACTTGAGCTCCATTAAGTACTCCTGCTCACCGGATATTAAAAATAAGTCTATCCACAGCTACAGCTGCCATCGCCAGATGGCTTTTAATGGCAAGGATTTAAGCAGATTTAAGGGGATTTACATGGCCTCAAGCACAAATTGGTGAACCATTCAACCAGTTATAACTACCACACCACAAATAAAAGTATACGGCCTATGGCAAAACCAGCAGCCCAGTATCTGCATTTGCAGCAGCACAAATGCAATAGACAATATCATCTATTAATAAAGAGTAAATGATTAAGGAGTCCTAATAATCGAGTTCTTAAAATTTGGGAGATACCATCTAAAGAAGTAAGCCCTATTTTGACCAGTCACTCAGAGTACAAATGGTTAGGCATACCGTGACTTCCAGCTATATGTTGAACTGACTATTCATGCAAAACTTGGTTGAGCCGAATCAGGCACAAACTGCTCAAAATTCCGACGGCTGGATTAGTTTGTTAGAACAGGTAGGCCAACTCAACAGACTTAGACCACAACCAATGAATTGACTAGGCCATCATCGGTTTGCCTTAAAATCATCGTGGAATGTCGCTAGGTGCCTCACTTTATCTTAATGTGGACGGCCGAAATTTATCCATCTGGTTCTAGCCTGATTTCTAAACAAGTCCCTTATGCAAACATCATAAAGCGATTTGATATTGACAAACCACTTGACAGGAGAGCATGCCCACAGCTGCTCGTTCTACGCACTACCAATGCATAAGAAACCCCATCAGAATAATATCAATTGAGCATCTAGCATGCTAGAGCCAAGACTAGCATTCATAGTACTAATGTCTGCGTAGTCCTTCCTCAGGCACCACAGTAGGGAAAGAGGAGGAAAACGTGGCTGAAGGACCTCTTTAAGCAGTGGGTCATATAACACTTAAAATACTTTGCGATTGACTGGCCAGTTGCAAGATCAAGGTTAAAACCCTAAAATTATAGGTCATAAGAAAAGAAGAAAGGGGTTTCTGAATATCTCTCCATGCTCTGATAACTATTTTCGTAGCAAGGAACAACCCCTCCTAGCCAGTCATCAACATTTTGTGAGTCTGCTGGGGATATGACCTTTCAGTTTGTGGTAACCTGCACAAGTAGCATTACGAACTACAGCTCGGATGAATTGATACTGCACGAAGCAACACTATCAGACAAAATGGAACGAGTCCACCACAAAAGCAATTGAATAAAATTGTCAGCAAAGGATGCACCTTGCAAATTATGTCACGAAGGGTACCACTATCGTGAAACTTCCTCACGACCAATCCACCATTTTCATTGGAGAAACCAAGTTCCATTGGGTACAGGTGCTGATGCTACAAAATGACGAAGTATAAACTTCATGGATTCAGAGTATAAAGTCATGTCCAAACCCAGCAACAGCAATACAACTGGCAAGATATTTTAGCCAGTAAAGCAGGGCCGTCATCTACTTAAAAAAGGCCGTTATTCATGCCAAGTAGTAACCTACCGATGTCGTAATATACAGTAACCTCAGACTGCAGACTTTCCTATCGCAAGCATAGGACAAACTAGCGATCGTTATGGCAGGGTATGAGTGCATTACTGTACTGATAGCATACTCAAGCTCTCTCAGCAGCTGGAGTTTAAAAAGCAACAAAGCCGGCAAACAAGTCATCGTTCAAATAATGCAGCTACATCAAATGGGCAGCTTTGCAATGCATGCATACTTAGCAAGGCACTTCTCACCAGCGAGAGCCATTGCTGAATCGACTTGGAGACCACAAATAAGTGTCCTTCCAAGTGCAAAATACATATGCGTAATACAAAATAAAAAAACAAGCATCCGTGCCCAAACCCAGTCAAGGTTAGACTACCATCCCGTATGCCTCCTTATGCCGACGTGCCACCACATCTGTGAATAGGTGATCACGCAACAAGAAGCAAGCAAGAAACGATCAAAGTAAGAGGGGAGACTCCTTGTGGTGCTCGATTTGTCATTTACCAAGCAGGCCAAGCCTCATGAAGGATCCTTACAAACTCACACAGCTTCGTTTTCTGTCCATGTACAACAGCCCAGATAGATAAACAAAACAGACACATCAATATTATGACCACTACTGTTACTACATCGTCATCCTCTACATCACATCGCATGCCTAAGCAAATGCAATAAAGCGTGCAAGCCAGATGTCTTGCTATGACTCTGGTGCAACTACGACAGCAAAAGCAATGAAAGAAAAAGCATATGATAACCTAAAGCATCGTCAATCTTTCTAGCATCATGAAATGAAAGTGGAGCAACACAGTAATCACCTACTAAGTAGGCAAGGCCAACAAGGAGGACTACAGTCGACACACAACCACACAGCTCCAGCCACTGGTAAATAACTAGCAAATCTTCACGATTTTGCATTGATTCACAAACTGAACTACTGCTCATACGACACTTAGCGTATGGCTGGATTAGAAGGTTTTGCCCTTCTAATAGGTGATGCTGTTGTGCGACCATCGACACGTGCTCGAAATTTAGGTGTCGTTTTCGACAGCTGCCTAAATTGTACAAGCTTCATTCAAAAGACTGATCCTACAGCTAGCCATCACGTCCGATCAGTATCTAAGAGGAGCTGTCTTCCACGGTGGTAAAATTCAACTAGCTCCATAGTTCAGTCTCGGCTAGACTATCATAATTGCCTTTTGGCTGGGCTACCAAAAGAGCAACTAGGCCACTACAAATGGCTATGAATATGGCTGCAAGGCTATTTTTCAAGTCCCGGAGGTTTGACTACGCATCTCCTTTGCTAAAAGATTTAGGATGGCTGCCGGTTGATCAACGGATACCGAGCTAAGTTCTTACGCTGACTCACAAGGCCTGCCACGGCTTGGCTCCTCCATATCTAGCTAAACTGCTGTACCAGTTTCAGTCTCCTCGTGCCCTCAGGTCCTGTATGGACAATAAATTAGCTGTTCCATTCCTCTGCTTAAAGACCGTTGGCAACAGAAGCTGTAGCTCTGCAGGTCCCAGACTGTGGAACTCACTTCCACGATTCTTAAGCAACGACAACTACTCTCCTGCTGCCGACTATGGCTCATCCTTTTCAGCGGTCCTGAGCTGCTACTTCCATGCTACTCAGTACCTCAATTGCTCTCCTACTCTGCTATGCTTCCCACTTTCTCTTTGTTGTGTGAGATGAAGTCAATTGGCTACCGAATGCACATCGAAAGACACTTAGGCTGCGAGTGCGCTGTACAAAACTCTCCTGCTTAACACCCACGTAGTCTTTGCGGCTTTGTGGAGTTACAGATGGAGATACATATATAGCCGAATGTCGAGCAATAACGAGGCATAAAGCCACGAAAATTCTACAGCACAAGCCCTGATTTTTGTTACCAACATTGAGAGGAACATTTCTTCCATCAATAATGCAAGGTCAGCATGCACAAGGCGTGATCACGTGACTTGTATGGCCTCTCGACTCTTCACCAGGTGCTTGTATCGATACTATAGCAAAACGCGACGCCTACAATTTACCTGAAACGTTGGCAGAAGTCTCATCATTGCGAGGCAATCTTTGGTAGAAAGGCCGGCATATGATCCCAGTGGTGCCTGGAAAAGCAAAGACACCCACGACGCCCACACTAACGGTTACAAGATGCCTCCAAAAAACTGTTGTCGAATGTGTTCACCATATATTTAAGCTCACCCAGGACATGACAAACTTCTCCTTACTTTGACTTTGACTAGCGACGGCACTGCCCTTTATGATAACGTAGTGCTTTCTCAGGCGCGTGCCTATATGAACAGAGACAGACGAACTGCCATTAGCATGGCACACTATGGAATGCCGAAAGAAAGAGCTATTTTTTTAATTAGCATCCATGCAGAGCATCAAATCACCAAGGACTGCAAAAATATTTGTTGAAGGAATGGAATACATCAGCTTTATGTGCGATCACCAATGCGCTTACCCATTTCAGGGAGAGGTTCCACAACTTCCCACCCAGGCTCAGATCGTATGAACATGGATATGTGCTGTAGAGCTTGCTCTGTGAACAAAATGGACGGTCAACGATCGCCGTAGCTTAGTCTGCACCCGAGCAAACGCAGCAGCAAAGACTTTACAGCACTGAGAGCACTTCACGAGCCTAGCACCACAGGCACAGCAGCCCGACTAGCAAAACCCTACTAGGACATCTAGACTAATAAGGAATTGCTGCCCCAGCATCACCCTTACTCAAGAGTGAGGCACGAATGCAAGCACAACATCGATGGCACGACTCCAATCTGATGCTGCTAAACCCTAACCAATGGACTTCCTTCAGCTTCACGAAAGTGTCTAAACAGACATGTGGGTCCCTTGGGATGGTATATACATGTCTTATGATTAGGATTGTTATCATTAATGCTGGTGCTCACTTATGTATTGATCGGCAAGCAGCCTAATAGGGCACCTTCTCCGACCTCATCGAAGTTATGCTAACATTAAAAACGAGGCCTCTGGTGTTGCTCCAATAGAGAGCTAATGCTCACTCTTGGAGATGGAAGCTAGCAAGTAACAGAGCAAGGCCGCCCACGAGGCTCAGATAGCAACGCAGGAGAAATCCAGAGGCGGTCGCCTTGGACGCTTGTACAGGTAATGTGCGAGAGCTTGATGGTCTCATCAGTATCTACACAAAACTTGAAAAGCTGACAAAGAAGCACAACCGGCGCAAACACACACACACACACACACACACACACACACACACACACTTTGAAGAAGTGAGTTATGCTGGTGCAGAACAGATAAACACAGCAGAGCTAATCGTGAGCTAACATCCAAGGTACCTTGAAAGTTAGCCGAGTAGTTGGCTACATCCAGGAACTTCTTGGTCAAAACGTTGTTGGCCAACAACGGCCGATCCAAGATGAAATTGAGCATGACCTATACGACAGAGATTCGAGCTCATCACAGTCTTTTCAGCGCCTTGCTTCGACAGAGACATAACTACGCAGAGGCAGATGGTCAGCTGTGTTTACCCAAGCACAAGGTGGTTCACAAACAGGTGAGCACACCTGGGCACTGGTGGACGGCAACATGCTTCGCGCATGACGCGTGTGCAACCATCGCCACACCCGCTTACGGAAACACTCTCCCATACGCCCTTCAATAGAAGCCACAGTGATGGCCACTGCCTAAAGCTACCCTGCAGAGGCTCCGATGCAACGAGATCCCCCCCCCCGTGGTGACTACAACACACACCTACTACACGCACACACACAGGCAACCACACATACAAGAACCGGAGGGGGATTCAAGCTCAAATAAGCTTTCATTAAGGAGCTTATCATTGAGCCGGTAAAGGGATTCCGAATGTAGTGTAAGCTATTAGAAATAGCACTGCACTTTCGGTATAGATGAATTGCCATCATTCCATAAGGTGAAAATTGATGCAACGATCAATTCTAAAAAAAATCAAATGCAGCAAAGAGACTAATCATGTCAGTACCTGAAGCTTTTGCCTCCGTTCTTGTATAAATTCCCGATCGGTATTGCCTATGAGCTTCTTAGGTGGCAAGGGAATAGGAAGACCTGATATCCGCAGCCCAGCTTCAAGGTCACAGAAGTCGTTATAGCGGCGGGATTGAATCCATGCCTCCTGTGAAGCTGTACCACGATGGGTTCGTATGTTATATTCCTACAACAATTGGGCATCAATTAGAAAAGTGTCTTTCATTATGTATATATACCGTTCAAGAAATGTATACTTCCGATGCACACAGACAAGCTTGAATATCACAGTTCGGTAGTCAAGGCCAGACTACTACCTCCTGGCATAATAACAAGGCACGACGTTACATTCAATTGCAGTGAATTGAAGGGACATCTTATATCTCACAAGCAGCAAGATCATGTCTAGCTACAATCGAGCTACCAATGTCTCATCACTCTATCGTACTCGATTGATCACCACACAAGTCGGTGGCTGCTGGTATTTGCTATGCAATTCTTAGATTGTAGAACTCACATAATGCCTGTCCAATCAATGGCACGGCATGCTCCATTGCTGCAAGTTCTCTACTTACTTTCCAACAATCTTTTGCTACCACTTGTTAGCTACTTTTTTCTCATTGATTCTTACAAGTCTGCTGTGATTCTACTTTTCCTGCGCTACATGTGATGTCGCTAGTTGGCTTATAGCACTCACACAGTCCTCGAGGCTGTGAGGAGTTACAAGTGAAGATACAGGTAGGTACATCAAGATAATGTTAGCAACCGAGTGTACACATAAAAAAGTGCAAGTTTTCTAAGGTAGTATGTCAAACTCCCGATAGCATGCCTACTCATTCCTCATGACTTTACAGAGTCACAGACAGAGTCACACACCCTTATTCAATCTTGAGACCACACCTTTGTCAGTATGCTAGTTTTAATCAATTACATGTAAAAGAGCAATGTTAATAATAATAGGAATAATAATAGCACAATTGATATAGCGCCCTCGGAGAAGTGAATCTCTTTCTAGGCACTTTACATTTGCTGCAAAGGAAGCACGATCGAATGGTTAGTGGTAGCATGCTCAATAAACAACAAGAATAACACGGTTAGGGGTGACATGCACAGGGTCACCATGCAAGTATGGTTGGTGGCAGAATTCAGTCAGTCAGCACACGTAAGCACATAAAGAACGAATCACAGGGACCCACTAAATGCTGTGATAAATAGATGCGTTATAGTTTCTTTATGAATGTGGTCAAGTCAGGAGATGTCGTGGCGCAAGTCGGGAGTAAGTTCCAGGCTTTGGGAGCCTACGAATTAGAGGCACAGTCTCCAAAGGTTTGAGATTTTAAGGAGGTATACGTAACGGTTAGATTCTGAAAAGCGGGTGGCAGGATGCCTAGGTTGGCAGAAGTCAAGACGAGATGTCACAAATGCATAGACCAATTTAGATGCAGTATCCCTGACTAAACAAGCCGGAAACTTAGCAACATAATGTAGCTAAAAGTAGGTGCTGGGAGCTCCATTAATGAGCATGAGTGGGTTGAGGGAATGGGAGTCGCTCGATGAGTAATCGAGTTATAGAGTTTATAGCGGTTATCGTTTTAAAGTTTATGCCTGATTGCACGGGCCGGTAGACCAGCAAGCCGTGAGTTAATGAAGTCCAGATGAAAATTTTCTAAAACTAAATGATGATACAACTAACTTACTAGTTATGGGCAAACCCAGTGTGATTCACAAATTGGAAAGGCTAACGCTTAAAATTGGCTCCGCCAGCATATCTCCTGTTGAATCAGCTCGAAATCTAGGTGTCATGTTCCAAAGCGACCTCTCATTAGACGACCATATCAGCTCTACAGTCAAATCTGCCTATTTTCAGCTTCATAACATTGCTAAAATTCGGGCTTGTTTAGATAAGGATACCACGTCCAAGTTGGTCCATGCATTCGTGACATCCCGTCTCGACTTCTGCAACTCACTGCTTACTGGTCTACCAGCATGTGCGATCAGGCACTTACAGCTGATGCAAAACTCTGCAGCTAGGCTTGTCTGTCGTGAGCGTCGTAGTTGCCACATTACACAACTTCTCGCCGATCTGCACTGGCTACCAGTCAAGCAACGGATTGACTTCAAGGTTTTGTCGCTCACTGTTAGGTCACTTCATTCTTTGGCTCCAGCCTATCTCTCAGATATACTCCCCCATCAGGCCAAGCATAGTATCACCTGCTTTTCGGAATCCAACAGTCTACAAATACCTCGTACCAACCTCAAATCCTTTGGAGACCGTGCATTTAGTTCGTATGCTCCCAAATCCTGGAACTCCCTCCCGACCTGCATCAGAACATTCCCTGACCTGACCACATTTAAAAAGAACTTAAAAACACCTATTTAGGACAGCATTTAGTGGGTCCCTGTGATTCGTCCTTGATGTGCTTATGCGTGCTGACACTGTGCATGCTGCCACTAACCACATTTGCATGCTGACCCTGTGCATGTCACCCCTAACCATGTTATTCGTTTTGTTTGTTTATCAAGCGCGATATTACTCACCATTCAATTGCATTTCCAGCAAATGTAAAGCGCCTAGAGAGAGATTGAGTTCTCTGAGGGCGCTTTATCGAGTGCATTATTATTATTATTATGTCACAAATGCATGGGCCAATTTAGATAAAGCATCCCTGTCTAAGCAAGCCCGAATGCTAGCAATGCTATGTAGCTAAAACTAGGCATACTTGACTGTGGCACTAATGTAACCGTCTAATGAAAGGTCATTTTAGAGCAGGGCACCTACATTTTGTGCAGATGAACAGGTAGAGAAGCTGTTAGAGCCAGTTTTGAGCGTTAAGTTTTCCAATTTCCTAAGCACACTTGGCTTTACCATAATTGATAAGTTGGTTTCATTGTATTCAATCTAAGTAATTTCGCTGCTCTTTCTTCGGCCTACCTATCCGAACTACTTCCAAAATGAGGCTATTAATACTTGTTTCTTGGGCTTACGTCGTTTAGCTGTGCCCCGAAGCAACCTCAATTCCTTTGTAATGTAGTGTAATGCTTCCCATCTGTAACTCCACAAAGCCACAAAGACTAAATGGGTGTTGGGGAGTAGCGTTGTCTCTAACTCGCTCAGAGTCTAAGCGGCTTTCGGTACGCATACGGTAGCCAACAGACTTTATCTCAGGCAGGAAAGAGAAGATGAGAAGCCTATGTGAGTCAGCAGGGCAGTCGAGGTTAGAGTGCGTAGAATTGAAGTAGCAAATCAGGACGGCTAGAACAGAGGTGCCAGTCAGCAGCAGAAGAATATGTTGTTGCACAATAAATGTGGAAGTGAGTTCCACAGCCTAGGACCTTCAGGGCAAGACGTACAGTCACCAACGGTCTTTAATCTGAGGAATGAAACAGCAAATGTGTTGTCCGTAGAGGACTGGAGGGCTCAAGGAGGCTGAAACTGGTGCAGCAGTTCAGCTAGGTGAGGAGCCAAGCCATGGCAAGCCTTATGGATCAGTGTAAAAACTTTACTCTGTTTCTGTGGACCAACTGGGAGCTATTGCAGCTCCTTCAGCAAAGAAGGCACACGGCTGAACCTCTGGAATTTGTTAACTAGCTTGCAGCCATATTCATTACCAGCTGCAGCCACCAACTTTTTTTTTTGGTAGCCCAGCCAAAATGGAATTGCAATAATCCAGCCTAGACAGTAACAGGAAGCTATTTCAATATCTTGCAAGCCACCGCTTTAAACGGTCCATAATCTCGTATAGGGATCAGACGTGATGGTTAGCTGTGGAGGCAATCTTCCTAATGAAACTTCCAAAATGTAGGCAGTTGTCAAAGACGACACACCCAAAGTCCGAACGTATAATGATGGTCGCACAGCCAAATTTCCTAATAATTAATAATTAAAGAACACTAAGTTTTCGATAGATGTGATTCAAAATGTCATTGGCTTGTCAATAAGTTACTTACTCGGCTTTTGATATGTCAGAGATGACTCAATCGGGAAAGGAATGTGACTGCGAAACAGACTAATCACTAATTCTCACAATGCAAGCAATGGACATTAAAATTCGACAGTTGGGGCATCGAATGTAAGACGGGATTGCCCAACGCAACTTAAACTGAATAGCAACACTACACCTGAGCAACGCAACCAGGACTGCGAGCTCCTATGCACTGCAATACAATTACAAGAATTTTGCATCCAGGTGCAATCATTTAAACTGCAAGCTTTGACGTGTTATGGATTTGTCGGAGCAAAAACCAAACCAGAAGAGTTGTGATTAATCGAAAGTACACCAGCTTACATATTGATTTAGCCACAATTTTCAACCACCGGAGAACATCAAAAAACCCATTTAACTCTAGAATAGGTTTCGGTACTCACAACATGGTCGTCCACAGCGTGCGCGGTGTCAATGGAACACACTAACGGCACAGTATCATCAATAGCAATCCTTGCAACTTTCGACCGCTCGGGTGCCGCCATGTTCAGGAGGGGCGGGTCGGCTTCCGGATCAACGCCCCAATACGTTCCGACTTATCTCCCACAATGGCCGGGATCGACAAATTACCCCAACCCACTCTAATTAAGCTCAAATTGGCACAAAATCGGCGGTGCGGAGCTCAAATTTTGATTGAATATTATAGAATACACACATTTTTGTACCCATTAATTCAATGCCATTACGCTCACGCATTCTCACAAAATGGGTTTCAAAGGTGGAGGCGTGTGCTGCAATCCACCCAATCCACTCTAAGACACTTCAATCCACCTCAAATCCATGAAAAATTGACTTTGAAAAGCTAAACAAAAAGCTTGGAAATCCACAGCATTCCAGCGCAAATCAAAGGAAATCCTACAAAAGAACCTCCGTTTTTTATTTCCTATGACATTAAACTCTGCGACAAGTGTACTCACAAATTTCTGTTGCATTGGCGCACGCATTATCTTGCAACGCTCTACAATCGACTGCAGCAAAAAACCACAATCCAATTAAAATCCACCGCAAAACAACAAGAAATAGATTGGGCTGAGCTCCAATTTTTATTGCAAAGGAAAGCGAAAAGTACTAAGTGCACATCCACGTAAATTTAAGCCTCTGCGCATCCATGGACTCTGGCAATGCAAAGCAATCGCCTGATATGCCTGAGCAAACGCCACAACCCACTTAGACAATGCCCTGCAATCGTCCGCAAATTAGCCGTGCGAAGCTCTAGTTTTTATTACTTATGACTTTGCACTCTTTAGATGTTTTTGAAATTGTTATGGCATTTCGCATCTTAGTTACCGGGCAATGCACAGCAATTGATTACGACGATTCAGGTTAATGCGGCAAAACACTAAAATCCATCGGTAATCGTTAAGAAATTGACTATGCGAAGCTACTATCTCGATTGCACAATGCATAGCCTTCGGTTTAAAGGGAGCTCACAGCAATGAGCAAGTTCGCTCTCGGTGAATGCACACTTTCGAAGGCAGTGTCCCGCGAAAACCCGGTTCTCCACTTATGGACCGCAAATCCACCAGAAATCGGCTAGGTGCAGGTAAAAACTTAACTCATATGCAGCACGATTGAGATCGGCTAACTATTAGCAAGGTTTAGGGCAATCCCTTTGTCTTTAAAGGAGCCGCACGTCTTGGCCCTTACTCAAAAGCAAGATGACATTGTTCAGCCAAAAACCACCAACAATGTAACCCAAAAGTGACGGACGGTGGTAGAATTTTAACTGCGAGTTACAATGCACTCTTTTGAAAGTGTACCAACAAATGCTCAGCCAAGTCACTGAATTAGAGCTAGCTGTTATGGGGAGAGGCAAAAATTAGCTAGCTGTTAACCACAGTAACTTTCATGAGTAGCCATATGTCTATAACTCCTTGGACGCCATCAGCGCCTTGATAGTAAGTTCCTGTCTGGGTTTAGAGCTAATCATTCCACGGAGTCAGCATTGCTGTAGATGTACAACGACCTACTTAGGAATGCAGACATGCATAGAGTATCTTTGCTTGTTTTATTCGATCTTTCAGCAGCTTTTGAAACTATCGATCACCAAGTCGTTCTTGAGCGCCTCTAATCTCGCATGGGCATCACTGGCACTGCTCGCTTATCGTTCAGGTTCTATCTCAGTGGGAGACGCCAGAATATTAATGTGAATGGATAAAGATCATCCGAGGTACCTCTGAAATATGGAGTACCTCAGGGCTCAGTGCTAGGTCCGGTTCTTTTCACGGTTTATACTCTGCCTCTTGCTGATGTGATTGCCCAGCACAATCTAGGCTTTCACTTCTATGCGGATGACATTCAGTTGTACCTTTGCTTTGATCCCTCCCAGCCTTCGAGCACCTCAAATTCTCTCAACTCCCTTGCTGAACGTATTGATGATATCCTCACATGGATGGCAGCAAGTTTTCTTAAATTGAATGATAATAAAATCAACTTACTGGTTATTGGCAAACCAAGAGCCATTCAGAAATTGAACAGGCTAATCGCTCACAATCGGCTCCACCAGCATATCTTCTGTTGAATCTGCACAAAATCTAGGTGTCATTTTCCAAAGTGATCTTTCGTTAGACGACCACATCAGCTCCACAATCAAATCTGCCTACTTCCAGCTACATAACATTGCTAAAATTCGGGCTTGTTTAGATAAGGATATCACGTCCAAGTTGGTCCATGCACTTGTGACATCCCGTCTTGACTTCTGTAACTCACTGCTTGCTGGCCTACCGGCATGTGCAATCAGACGCTTACAGCTGGTGCACAACTCTGCAACTAATCTTGTCTTTCGTGAGCGTCGTAGTTGCCCCATCACACCACTTCTCGCCGACCTACGCTGGCTACCAGTCAAGCAACGGATCGCCTTCAAGGTTTTGTCGCTCACTTTTAGGTCCCTTCATTCTTTGGCTCCAGCCTAACTATCAGATCTACGGCCCCACCAGGCTAAGAGCATCGTACCACCCGCTTTTCAGAATCTAACTGTTTACCAATACCTCGTAAAAACCTCAAATCCTTTGGAGACCATGGCTTTAGTGTGTATGCTCCCAAAGCGTGGAACACACTCCCGACTTGCGTCACGACATCCCCTGACTTGACCTCATTTAAAAAGTCGTGTTGTTTATCAAGCGTAATACCACTCACCATTCGATCGTGTTTCCTTTGCAGCAAATGTAAAGCGCCTAGGAAGAAATTGATTTATCTGAGGGAGCTTTAGCAAATGTGTTATTATTATTATTATTATTAACCCGCTGAGGATGATGGCGAGCTTTTTGTGGGCTTCAGAACCGACTTTTCGATCGGAAGTCGCTGTGCCTACAGATAATTCTGTGGCTCTCCAGGAGCCCTCACTGGCAAAGACCGAAAACGATATTGGAAAAGGCCTGCCTGCAGAGAGGTCAAAGTGGCGCCAGCAAACATTTTAATCCTCCAAAAACAGCTTGGCAACATTCTTTCCAAAGCGAGATGAATGGCTGAATGAATGTGCCTGCTGGTTTGATGATGATCCATCTTTAAATGTAAGCTGAGCTGTGAGGACCCGACTGGCGCTCACTGAAGAACGAAAACACCGCTTTTGCCTTTTGTTCAGAAAATCTACAGATTTGTCCGTTGAAGTATTCCTGGGTAGTCTAATAAACTCGCTTGAAGTGACTGTTTATGACAAGTTACAAAAAAACACTCTCTTTCCTATTTGTTAAAATAGAACAATCTATCACTACTATACTTGTCTGCTTTGCTTAGGCATGATAGTGGTGAGGCATCTTGAAGAGTGTGACGTTCCGTCGACCTTGCAACGAAGAGGGTTATAAAAATGCTCACTTTGGTGCCAAATCACAAAGAACTCGATAACAGTCAGCTGCTCACAATCTACGGTGGTTTCGACAAGCAGAATATGGTCCTAAAGCTTACGCAGGGCCGAACTGGAACAGCCCCACAATGGCCGACAGTTATTGTGCAAAATAAATTGGACATTTTTGGATTACCCTTACAGATGTGAAAATGCATATGCAATTGTAAGATGAGAATTATAGCTATGCGTAGCCAATTTGTGAACGGTTTTCAATAGATTGTAGTGAATTGCAGCATTGGCCCGAGCCATTTCATGGACAAGCTCAAGACAGCAGCACGAGACATAGAGAACTTGAGCAAGTTCCGCCCAGTCTCCGTTCTACCTTTCCTACTGAAGACATTCGAACGAGTCGTGAACGACAAGCTCACCTCATATATTGAAAATCCCTCCTCAGAATCAGCATCGCTTAGAGTGACCAATGAAAATAGGTATTCTCACTGAGGTAGAGACGCGCTGCTTTTTTTGCTAGCACATTCGGACCCTTTAGAAACAATCGATCACCAAGTCCTTCTCGAGCGCCTCTCATCTCAACCGGGTATGGCTGGCTCTGCACAACAGTGATCCAGGTCCTATCTCAGTGGGAGACTGCAGAGTATTGATGTAAACGGAAAAATCACCCGAAAAAGGGTTACCTCAGGGATCTGTGCTTTGTCCCGTTCTTTTCACGGTATATACTTTCCGTCTTGTCAGTGTGATTGCCACGCACAATCTAGGACTTCACTTCTATGAGGATGACACTTAGTTGTACCTTTGCTTTGATCTCTCACAGCACTCGAGCACGTCGAATTCTCTCAACTCTCTTGCTGCATGTATTGATGACATTCACACATGGATGGCAGCAAATTTTCTTAAATCGAATGATAATAAAACTAACTTACTAGTAATAGGAAAACCAAGCGTGATTCAGAATTGAAAAGCCTAACGCTCAAAATCGGCTCTGTCAAAATATCTCCTGTTGAATCTGCACGAAATCTAGGCGTCATGTTCCAATGTGACCTTTCCTTGGACGACCACATCGGTTCCACAGTCGAGTCAGCCTACATTCAGCTACATAACATTTCTAAAATTTGGGCTTTTGTTAGACAGGGATACTGCATAAAATTTGGTCCATGCATTTGTGACATCACGCCTTGACTTCTATAACTCACTTCTTGCTAGTCTACCGGCCTGTGAAATCAGGCACTCACACCTGGTGCAAAACTCTGCAGCTAGGCTTGTCTGTCGTGAGCGTCGCAGTTGCCACATCACACCACTTCTCGCCGACCTGATTCTGAGGAGGTATTGCCGCTATTTTCAATATATGAGGTGAGCTTTTCGTTCACGACTCGTTCGAATGTCTTCAATAGGAAAGGTAGAACGGAGACTGGGCGGAACTTGCTCAAGTTCTCTATGCCTCGTGCTGCTGCTGACTCTGAGGAGGGATTACCTCTATTTTCAATATATGAGGTGAGCTTGTCGTTCACGACTCGTTCGAATGTCTTCAGTAGGAAAGGTAGAACGGAGACTGGGCGGAACTTGCTCAAGTTCTCTATGTCTCGTGCTGCTGTCTTGAGCTTGTCCATGGAATGGCTCGGGCCAATGCTGCAATTCATTACAATCTATTGAAAACCATTCACAAATTGGCTACGCGAAGCTATAATTCTTCTCGCCGACCTGCACTGGCTGCCAGTCAAGCAACGCATTGATTTCAACTTCAAGGTTCTGTCACTCAGTTTTTGGTCCCTTTTTTCTTTGGCTCCAGCCTACCTACAGATCTCATCCCCCACCAGGCTAAGCATCGTATTGCCAGCTTTTCGGAAACTAGTTGTTTGCCTGTACCTCGTACTAATCTCAAATTCTTTGTAGACCGTGCTTTTACTTCGTATGCTCCCAAAGCCTGGAACTCACTCCCGACTTGCCTCACGACATCTCCTGACTTGACCAAATTTAAATAAAAACTAAAAATACATCTATTTATCACAGCATCTAGTGGGTCCCTGTCATTCGTCATTTACGTGCTTATGCGTGCTGACACGCTGCATGCATCAAATTGCAAACTTGCATGCTGACCCTGTGCATGTCACCCCTAACCACGTTATTCTTGTTGTTTATTGAGCATGCCACCACTAACAATTCGATCGTGTTGCCCTTACAGCAAATTTAAAGTGGGTAGAAAGAGATTTAGTTCTCTGAGGGTGCTATATAAAATGTATTATTATTATATTATTTTTACTATTCAGATCGCCGTGTTTGCGAAAACTATTTCCGCCGATTTTCATGCACGGACAGAGATTCCACGTTCGCAATAAAATAGAATCGTGAGGCTGAACTTAAAACCAATTGTGTTGTAATATATATTCAAAATGGGAGCATTGGTAAAACCGATTTTGGAGCTTTTTTAGGGGAACGCAGTGAATTGCGGTATTTGCCGGGGCCATTGCAATCAATTGAAGTGCATTACGTCAGAGTACCCGAGGCAATTGTAGGGACATTGTGCGAGTACAAGATGCTCGAAAAATAGAGTGATTTACAATCATAATTAGAGCTTCTATGGTACGCTTTTTGGTCATTTTTGGCGTATTGCGGTGAATTGCAGTATGAGACCGGGCATTTGCAGTCGATTGCAGGGCTTTTTCTAAGAACTCGCATGCCAACGGTATGCAGTTTTGTGGGTGCACTTTGATCTCAGTCTAGTCTTATATGCAATTTAAATTGAAGTGAATTACGGTATTTGCCCTGATCGTTTCGGACGATTGCCGTGCGTTGCCAGAGTTCGCGGATAAGAAATGGTTTGAAATTACTTGGGTGTGCACTTAACACAGTGTGTGCTTTAATATGCAATAAAAACTGGAGCTCTGCACAATCTGTTTATGGCCATTTTGCGGTAGACTGGAGTTTTCCACAGGCCATTGCAGTCGATTGCCGGGTGTTATGCCTCGCGATCCTCACTAGTTCGGGTAGCGGCACAACTCGTGTGATGTGCGAACATCTGAAGCTCGTAGCATGCCACTGATAACGACACAGCACTCGACATACCACAAGCAGTGCTAGCAACAACACAGTTTAAGAAAAAAACAAACCTGTATTATATATATATATATATATATATATATATATATATAGTTCGTTTGTATAGAGAATTTAATCTCTGTTCAGATGCTTCACATATGCCACGGGGTTATTGTTCTCTAATGTTGATATATTCCTAGAATAATACTAAGTTTGGTGGGATAAACTGAGCTCAATACATAGATATTAGTGAACAATTGAAGCTAGTTATTTTTGATCTACAGGAAGAAGAAGATCAACCCCTGGCTTAGGATTAGCTTGGTATCTTCTGACAGTATAAATAGCTTTGATTTCAATTACGGCATTGAAGCGAAGTTATCTAATGATGATTGGAACTAATGACATGGGTGTAATAAAACTATCACCTTAAGATCAAACCTAAACTTTATTTAAGCGGTCATTTAATGTTATGCTGATAATATTACTTAAACAATTACTCAGATCTAAAATTGAGAACAAATTTAGCTGCAAAATGTAAACTTTATGTGTGTCATTTTAATATATACAGCCCTGAAAATCTTACTGATAAGGAAAATACGTCTTATTTAGACAAAATATATCTACCATAGAGAATCAAACTATAAATGGTGATGCAACCACAAAAAACATTACATCTAAAATAAAAAATAGTGTCCCAGATTTGAGTAATCTTACATGGACATTTTAGCAGTTTTAGCTAACGCCGCGATAAAAATTGATGCTATTTTGTCATCCACTCTAGCAAATAGAAATGGTTACATGATTAGAAGCTTAGCAGTTAATAGTGTTACTAAGTTTATTGCTTAAAATGAATATTAACTTTAAGGAAAAATGCTCAACTGCTTGCAAATTGCACATTCTGTATATTGTGATAATTTTTTAGATCATTAGATCATTTAGTCATTGTTTGTGATGGCATTAGAGATGCTGCTCTTGCAGAAGTAGGTGCATTTACTGTTGCATCAGTAGTCGTACTTATTGTAAATGCATCAGTAGTAGTACTTGTTGCAGATTCAGTAGTAAATAGAGGTATTGAGATTCGACCTATATTACTGCTAGTAGAGATTGTTGCCTGAAGAGCACTCATTCCAGTAAAGATTATAGGCAGAACTGCACTAACTTCATCCTTAATAACAGGTTCTATATCAGGCTTGAGACTACTAACTCCAGCAAAAGTAGGACAATTAAAAAGCTCACAACTGATCCGCAACTGATCCACAATGCAAGCAGTGTAGCTACTAATCTCATCAAGCTGATCCTTACATTAATTTGAAGCCTAGATTAGCTTCAAGATCTGCGGTAACTTAAACATTCCTAGCTTGATAAGATTCTGACTCTCAGTATGTTTATATCTGTAAATACTGAAAAATCGGATGCAGGAGTTTGAGCATCACACGGAACAATCTCGGAGTTTACAAGATAGCCAACATGCTGCTTCAGTTGCTGAGCCGTAGAAGCGTCAGTTGTGTTCGCCTACGGCTTTCAGCTGCTGTAGTTAGCGAAGCGTCTTGACGCTAATGTACATGCCTCACCTGCAGCCAATGGTTAAGCCATTGACGCAGCACAGCGTCAGGCCAATAATGCAAGTTATATTTCTTGTTGTCTGCTATGTAATGTATCTCCGTCTGTAACTCCACAAAGTCATAAAGACCATGTGGGTGTTACGCAGGAGAGTTTTGCATAGCACACTCACAGCCTTAGCGGCTTTCGGTACGCATTCGGTAGCCAACAGACTTGGTCTCACTCAACAAAGAGAAAGTGGAAAGCATAGCAGAGTCAGGATAGCAGTTGAGGTAGTGAGTAGCATGGAAGTAGCAGCTCAGGACCGCTGAAAAGAATGAGCCATAGCTGGCAGTAGGAGAGTAGTTGTCATTGCGTAAGTGGAAGCGAGCTCCACAGTCTAGGACCTGCAGATCTAAAGCTTCTGTCACCATGATTCACCGAGCTCTCATACAAGTACTCGCTCAGAGTAATAAGGATAGATTCTCGTTTAGCGCTCACGTTCGCCCGGTGTGTCTCCGTGAGACTCCACAAGAACTACCAACGTTGTAGCCACTATTATACAACACGTCATTAGCGTTAGTATAATAAGTAGTAGACGATTTTTAGACGTTGACGCTGTTGCAGCTGTAGACATAGACATTTTACTTTCCTTTACTAGTGCACAATAAAACTATTAAGCTTTTGCAATTGTCCACCCTTGATTAATTAAATCTGGCGTAATGCTTACATCTGAAGCTGCTCTAGGATCAATAAATGTTACCGCCTATCAAATGTAATAATAACATCATTTGCGGCCTTGTTCCGTCAGGAGCTGGAAACTGTTGTGCCCCGTCTGTAACAAGCCTTCATCCACACTAGGCGCATCTGTGCCGGACTTTCGTTATCTCGCTGGCCGAATCGAGGACTGTGACTCGTCGACTCACAGGCACAGTCAGCTGGATATTATGGCCATTGTTGAGACGCTGCTAAATCCCTGAGACTCGCTAGACGAGCACATCTGCCAGTGTGGCGACAAGCTGCGGCAGGTTAGCTTACTTAGCCAGCTATGCTTGAATAAAGCGGCCCGTCTTGCGACGCTCCGCTGCTCGTCTGGGGGCAGGGCGCCATTCGCTCGGAGACGCCTATGCGGCGTCACAACCCTTGAGTCGGAGAGTCCTGTCGAGTCGAGCCAATTATGACGGGTACGGCTCTCGCAGGTCACCTCCATGCGAGCCCCGACGGCCGGTCTCGTGCGCTCGTCGCCGGCCGATCCCGCCCTGCGAAAAACACTCCGGCTCATCATGGCCACGCCGTTTTCGAAGTTCAACTCCGCCGCGTCGATCTCTCGCTTGCGTTGCTCTGCGCTCCGTACCGAGACGCTCTCACGGGCGCTCCTCGCCACGGCAATCCTCTCGCTGCTGCGCTTCGCCTCAGCGACGCTCTCGCTGCTTCGCTCGCGGGCAGCCTGCGCCTGGTCGCAGGCTGCTATCGCCCAGCCGCTGACCGCTATACCGCTGTGCTCCTCTGCGCTCCGGGACGGTCGTGCGGGCGCTCTTCACCACCGAAACGCTCTCGGAACTTCTCTCCGCGGTCGCTGAGACGCTCTCAGTCACTACGACGCTCTCGCTGCTGCGCTGCGCCGCTGAAATGTCGCTCCCTTGGGGGGTCGCGCGCGCCTCGTCGAAGGCTACCGTCGCCTCGCCGCCGCCGATCGCTATCTCGCGGGGCCCCTCTGCAATGTGAGCCGAGACGCTTGTGCGGTTGCTCTCCACCGCCAAGAAGCTCTCGCCGCAGCGCGCTCCGCGACCAAGGCGTCGCTCTTTGCCGCCGAGATGCTCTGCCGCTGAGACGCTCTCGCTGCTGCGCCTCGCCGCCGAGGCGTCGCTTGCTCGGGCCGCCTGCTCCGTTTCGCAGGCTACCATCGCCTCGCCGCTGACCACTGGAAGCCGTCTCACGCTGCCCCTCCGTCGTCTCCGGCTGCTGCCGCTGCGCACTTACGTTGTTCCGGCGCTCTCCGGCTTTTGTGGCTGCTGTGTCGGAAGCGGTCCCACATCCGCTTCCTCCACCGGCATTGCCCTCGGATAGCTGCGGTAGCGGAATGAGTTCCGCTCCTCTGTCTGGCTTTTGCGGTCAGTCGATGGCGGGATCGACCGGCGATGAAGCTGGCTCGCCGCCCAGCTTTGTCCCGGCCTCGGCTCCAGTGAGCTGTTCCTGCTCCAGCCGAAACCTCTCGGCCTCGAGCTCGGCCTCCTCATCCGTCAACCGCAAGAAGATCGGAATTTACTCGTTTCGCAGCTTGTGGTAATCTTGCTTTATGTCGGCCGGCTGGTCACCCCAGCCGTGTATCGCGTTATCGTCCAGACACACTGGCAAAACAGATTGTAACGGCATCGCAATCTTTAGCCTTGCTACAGCCTTCTCCCGCGTTAGAAGCCAAGGCATAAAGTGCGGTCCGCCATTAAACATCTCGTGCTTCAATATAGGCGTCCCATCCAGACCATAGAAGGTATGGTACTCTTTTCGGCTCGAGTAAATCATTCTCTGCTGCCAGTTGTTGTATCAACAATGGCTTGGGCGGCGGCAGCTCTTGTGGGAGTCTCACGGAGAGACACCGTGCGAACGTAAGCGGTTAACGAGATTCCACCTTTATTACTCTCAACGCGTACACATATGAGAGCTCGATCAATCGTAGCCGACAAACGCAATAAAACTTGCATTGGCGGTATGAGCTGCGCTGCGTCAATGGCTTAACTATTGGCCGCAGGTGAGGCGCGTACATTTGTGTCAGGGCGCTTCGCTAATTACAACAGCAGAAGCCGCAAGCCCACAAGGCAGCTCGCGAACCCGTAACGCTTAGCCTCCCACCTGAGGGCCCACTTCCTCCGTCGGTGCGGCCGAAACTCTCGGCCCGTCTCTGCGTCGCCGAGGGCCGTCTGCTGCTCGCTGCAGATGCGAGCGCAAGACAGCGCGTCCACTAGCAGCCGCGGCGGCGGCGGTGCCGTCCTCGGCGGCGTCAGACCGTCGCCATGCGTTCCTTCGCCGCGCCGCCGGGCCGGGCTCGCGCGGGCTCAGCGTTCGTCGAGCCAAAGCACCTGTGGGCCGGTCAGCTGCCTGCCCAGCGGCAGCGTTAGGGCGTCTCCCTGAACGCTTCCGCCATCGAGTGTGCCGAGCGAGCGCGCGCGCCTGGGCCCTCGAGATGCCACTCGCGTCTGTCGAGGATAAGTGCGTAATACGGAGCCTAAGGCTCGATCTCGTCGCTCTCTCCTTCGTCGCTCTCTCCTTCGTCGAGAGCTCCGCCTCCAATACCCGAGGTCGTAAAGTCTTAAACAACTGCTATGCTAATCACGTCGCTAGCTCGAGCTTTGCTTGTCGTCACTAAGACGATTTGATTTTGTTGTTTTTGATAGCTCGAGTAACTGCGATTAATAGGAGTAAATACTTTTCTAGAAGTTGGAATACAGGTGGTGTTACAAACGCGTTGTGCGGCTTCCCATTACGGACAGAGCTAGGTCTCTAACGCAATGCTCGAAACGGCGGTAGTCTCAGCCGCTGCTCGTCCAATACCGGCGATGCCGGAGCCTTGTATCGCGGCTACCTACTTTTAGGTGCAGCACGAGTCCCGCAAATACCTGGGATACACTGCCGTGCACTGCGATACGTGGTGATACAGCTGCCATTTTCACAATAAACGTAAGAAAACTGCGATTTTGATTCCAACCTATACAGAACGATGTTACGGGTTTACCCACCAAATTTTATGCGATTTCGCTCGAGCGTTCTCGTGCTGTGGCCTCCAAAGGCCCGGCCCAGTCAGCATTGTTACACATTTTAACGGCAATGCAGTTACCATTTCCACACAAAACCGCAGATGCTACGCGCATCTTCGGTTTTGATCTCAAATTATAGATAACACTATGCCAAGGTTACCCACCAAATTTCATGCAAATGCGCTTATGCATTTTTGTGCTACGGCCTCCAATAAGCCGACCCATATAGCAGCAAAAAAATTCAAACTGCAATACAGCTGACATTCAAGGACAAGGTTCGCACCACTGCAGTTTGGATTCCAAATAATTGATAACAGTGTTCAACATTTACCTTCTCCGCCTTATTGTAAGAGTGCAATCGCATGCAATGGCCTCCAGGGGTCCGGCAAAGATTGCAGCACTAAAATTTGGAACTGCATTACAACCGCCATTTAAATTAAAAGCTTCGAATAACAGAGATTTTCATTTCAAATGGTAGAGAATAATAGTCCAGGTTTACCCATCAAATTTCATGCGATTGCGCTTGCGCCTTCTTATGTTATGGCCTACTATGGCTCGACCCAGATTGCTGGCCTCAAAATACAACTGCTATACGGCTGCCATTTCCTCAAAAAGCTGCGCCCGACTGCCTGCATTTTTTAATTCAAACGAAAGAAACTAATATGTCAGATTTACTCGCTAAATTTCAACCGATTACGCTTGAGTATTCTCAGGCTATGGCCTCCATTGGTACGGCCAAATGGCAGCCCTACATAGTCGCACTGCGATACAGTTGCAAGTTCAAAAGTATCTTGGAGCAATGGCGGTATACCACACGGTTTTTATGGCAAACGGTAAGTGTTCTGCAACTGCGGATTTGATTCCACGTTATGGAAAATAGTTTTTGGGTTTAAAAACTGAATTTAAAGCGATTGCGCGTGCTTGTCTCGTGTAATGGCCTCTAATGGCCCGGCCCAACAAGCACTCCTACATTTTCAGACATCGATACAACTGCCATTTCCACAATAGGCATCTCCCAACAGTGGCTTGAATTAATCTATAGATCACTTTGTCCCGGTATGCCCACACAGTTTCACAAAATTGCACGTGTGCATTAGCACGCAATGGCCTCAAATGGCCCAGACCGTCCGGCATTTTCGAGCTGCGATACAGCTGCCATTTCAAAAATAGGCGTTGTGCAACAGCGGCGTTGATTACAAATCAAGTTAATTAAAAAAATAGTGTTTTAGGTTCACCCACTGAATTCACACTCACGTGAAACAGAGATGGTGAACCGAGAATATGGATTTCTATAATTTCAGACTAAAATTGCATTTGCTCAACGCTTGTTCTGAAAAAGGCAGCTACATAGCAATTTGATTACGTACGGAGAATGGATAGATGGAGCCATTGGAGGCCGAAGTAAGAGCTCATAAATGCACTATGGAATGAAATTTGGTTGGAAAACTCCGAACACGGTTTTCTGTAAATTGGCAGGAAAAAAGAGCAGCATGATGCCTATTGTAGAAATGGGAACTGTATCGCAGCTTGAAAATATACGATGGGCCTGCCCATTGGAGGCCATTGCATAATAACGCACACGCCCAACAGCATGAAATTTCTTTGGTAAACCCGGAACACTGTTTTTCTTTTTTTGTGACTTCAAAGTGGCAGATGAGCGATTACTACTTTAGAATTGGCAGCTGCTTCGCGCTAGGATTATGCGGAGAGGCTGCCTGGCGAGGGCTGTATGACGTATGACGACGCATTAGCATGCTCGTGCCCAATCGCTTGTCATTTTTTGGGTGAACCCCAAACATTATTGTATGCAATGGTGAATCGAAGCCGATGTTCTTCGACGCCAGTTGTGGAAATACCTGCTCCATCACAGTTGGAATATGAAGAGAGGCTTGCTGGCTAGGGCCATTAGAGGCCATAACTCGAGTACACGTTTTCGCAATAGAATAAAACTTGACGAGTAAACCTAATTACAAATGTGAAATCAAAACCGCAGTTTCGCGACAAAAATTTTGGAAATGACAGAGGTATGACCGTTCCATTATTCTTTATTTAGCCATCTGTTGTTTGGTTCGCACAGCAGAGAGCCAGCCGATGAACAACACCGACAGTTTAATATGTGACGCACGGAGCCGAAGGACTCATGACGCCTTTCGCCCCTTCTTCTTCCACTCTCCTCTCCTCGACTCGGCTACTGTGCCCTGGTCGACCACGATGATTCATCTAGGAGGACCACAACTGTGAGCCTGCCGCCCTAATGGCGAATCCACCCACCATCTGTTCACCAGCGGGTTTTCTTTAGTAATTATTGTAGAAATTAGTTCCATATTCTAGGATCTGGCGAGTGAAAGCTTCTGTCTCCAACGGTATACGAGTAGAATGGATATCCCTGGTATCCATACTCCGCTTTTACTCAAATAGTATACTCTCTCTCTCTCTCTCTCTCTCTCTCTCTCTCTCTCTCTCTCTCTCTCTCTTGCTCTCGTAATGTGATTATCAAGCCAAATCCAGACTTTAATTTATATGCAGATTTATTTCACACAGCTGTAACTATTTTTCAAAATCTAATTTATTCAGGAATATTAAACTCTTTAGATAGCCTAGCTGCATGTACGACTGACATTCACACTCTGATGAAACATTTTTTCTCGAATTGAAACATACTCATACAATTATTAAGGATGAGGAAATACAATTTATTGTAAAGTGTAGAAAACTTATATCTCAGTCCATAACCTTCAAGGTTTTGATCACGAGTTTAGGTGCTTGAGTTCAAGCCTTAGGCTTCGGGTTCAATTGCCATGGTTGGAGATCCTATACTGCCCACTGCCAGCTGTTGTAGTATATATATATATATATATATATATATATATACTATATATATATAGGATCTCCAACCATGGCAATTGATATATATATATATATATATATATATATATATATATATAATGCATCTGTATAGATCCTTAAGAGATTTAATCTCAATTCATACGCTTCACATATGCCACGGGGCTCGAGCCCACGACCTCGGCCAGACCTATTTCCGGGGGGGAGCACCTTAATCGCTCGGTTCAACCAGTGCGGCAACAGCCGTAAGGGCTCTTCTGCTGCTGTATAAAAGAGGATCAGCTAACCTTGTTTGTGGGTTCTGCCAAAAATAGACCTTTCAACCCTATATTGTCAACTCAAACAAGTATACGTAATTTTATCTACATAACCTTAAAAGAAATTCAGACCTACTGAGACTGAGGCGCCACAACCGAATTGGTGCACGCATTTTGACCTCTCTTCTTGACAGCTGTGTATTTCACTACGTTCACGTTTAGAACCTTCGTATTAGCAGCTGTTAAGGTGATTGCCTTCAAATACCAATGTTGCAGGCTCTTGCTCCGAGGTATATGTGTTGCGGCTGTACATATATTAATTTCTCTTTGACAGTATAAAAATATATACGCATCCAGACTTTACACTAAGGACCTTATAGTTGGTGAAAACTCTGGGGAGAAGCATGGCTGTCGCGAACGTAGCTACTGTCTCAGTACATCACTTGTCACTGTGATTTCGTTTAAATGACGGTTGTGCACTTGGTCGTAGTTCGACTGTGCTGTGACGCTCGATGCGGTATGCGGGTGGGATGCGCTGTTAGTGATTGGTGCGACATGGGGCAGTCGCGCGAGCGGGAGGTGGCACACCGGTGGGCGAGAGGGGCGAAGAGAGACGCACTTTCCCCTGCTTCACGCGTAATGAAATAAACTGGCGGTGCTGGTCGTCGGCGGGCGTGCTGCACTGTGAGCGACGGAAACAAAACTAAAAGCTATTTCTTGGCTAGGAGTCGCTGTCGGTGCTTGCGAAAGTCGCACCCTACGACGGCAAAGCAGACTCCGTTGAGTGGGTACGTCGACTGGATGCTGTGGCCAAGCTGCACATCTGCAATCGATCTCGCAGAAGTCATGCTCATGTATTTGACCGGCGGAGCTTTTGCAGTCTATGAAGGGCTGACGGACAGGGACAAAAGTGACCACACGAAGGTAAAACGCTCACTCGGCGCTGCGTTTTCACCAGCTTGCTTCCGCGCGTGCGATGGGTTTTTGAGCAGAAAACTTCACGAGAATGAGACGCTAGACGTCTACTTGGCCGACTTTGTTTGCTTGGCGTCCATTGTCTTCTCTGCCTAGCCACAAGTGTAGGAACCTGCGTATTCATGGGATTTTTTGCTAAAATGTGCGTTTATGTCAGGCCTACCGGTGATGTGAAGCAGCCGCTGCGAGCAGCCGAATCACTTAACAAAGCGGAATCGCCCGTGCTAGTTGAAATTTCGATTAATTTTATTTCGCCGGGTGAGGCAGGTCTCGCCGGTCGCTTTGAGGATAAATGCGCCCAAACCCGAGGCAATGTGGTGCAGCCAATGCTGGATTAGTAAAGGCGGTACACCAACCGGCTTCCTTTTCAAAGCAGATCCTTTGCTGGATCTTCTCTGATCCGAATCACCAAGCAGCGGCAAGTTCGGCGATCGGAACGATCAAGAAACGACCAAGGAGAACCGTCAACGCCTGCGGCAGTTCGTTTCTCTTTACTTCGGTACGGCTACCCTCCATTGGTGGTGATGTTAAATGGCAAGAGCACAACCACCCTTGTTAACACTGGCTGCTCCCGCAAGGTGCTTGCAGCAGTGCTAGTCTCCTTGTCTGCACTGCAGCCCGCTAAGGAGGGTATCTTGAGGATGAATGGTGAGTTCGCTCTGTACCCCTTTGCACGTGAGGCCAGTTTTTAATCAAAGGAGTACCGCTGGAGGTAATCTTTTTGGTGCCTGATATAATTGCTGGCTGGGCCACCATCCCTGGGATAAACATCATAAGAGCACCAGGCGGCGTCCGCGTTAGACACTGTGAAGGCCGAGTTTACTTCGGTAACGAATCGCGCGCAGTGAGAGGCACCCGTGACGAAAGAACCGGTGAACATTGCCTTGGCATCCACCTCCAGGCTACCGATGTATCGCTCGTTGCTCACGTCGCGAATCCGAGCGAGCTCACGGTCTCCGACAAAGACTCCAATGCGGTATTTTCTCGATGGGGCGTGGCATGTGCAATGGAACAGGAAAGAATATTTAGAGGCATCCTTGCTGCAGAATTGCGTGCCCGATTATCGCATTCAATCAGCGGTAGAAGCCGAATATGAGACAGAAGTGGAGGACTGGATAGAGTGTGGTTGGTTTCAACCGTTTCTCGGGGAGTGCACTGGGGCTGATTTCCTTGATGGCGGTGATTCAAAGCGCCAGATGGAATGCGAAGTCGGTTTTCGACTATTGCGATCTCAACCGGTTCTTGTCGAGCCAAACGGCGGACGGAGACGTGTGCAGTGATGCAATTCGTGCGTGGCGACGATTGGGAGGCAACGTAGGCATCGTGGACTTGTGTAAAGCTTATTTGCAGATTCGCGAAGACTCATCATTGAGGAAGTACCAGGAGCTTGAGTTTCATGGCCGTTGTTACGGCCTGACTCGTATGGATTTCGGCCTTACCAATGCACCTAAGGTACTGACTGCTGTTCGAAATAAAGTGCTGTTCATGGGCATAGGAGTCAGGCACTGATTTGTATGCGGACGATATTTTGGCGAACAGCAATATCGCCGAGATAATTCCGTAGGCTACGTAAAGCCAGTGATGACGTGGCGAGAGCTATTTTCTTGGTGTGGGCAGCTCTTCGCTTATTTCCCGGTCGCCTACTAAGTGCGACCCGCGAGCCGTTTCCTCAAACGTATAGCCAGCGATCGGGACTTGGACGCCGAGGTACCCAGTGAGATTCAGGAAATTGCTTACGACATTCATCTCCGGGTGCAAGCTTCTGATCCGGTTACCGGCACGTGGCGGGTGCCCAGTGTCATCAGTGGAAAACTGGTGCGATACAAGCAGCGTCGCTATTGTAAAGTGTCTTGAGTTTGACGGTAAAGTGGTTGAGGATGCCTCGCGGCTCCGAAAGCCGGACGATAGATACCTCACATTTAAACACTGCCGACCTGGTAGCCGTCATTAAAGGCCTCAACATTATCGCTGCATGAGGAATTCGAAAGGTATAGGTTGTTACTGATTCAACTACGGTGTTGGGTTTCTGAAGTCATTGATCGACAGGGATAAACCCACAAGGACACGTGGCATGGGACAGGTGATAATTCGACCACGGCTGGGCCTACTCCACAATGTTATAACGGAGTGCAGTCTGGAGATGACTGCAGGCCTAGTAAGGTCGCTGGAAAATAAAGTAGACCAGGTGGCGAGAGTACTGTATGCAGGAGACGGATAATGCAGAACCGTTTATGAGCAGAGCTTCGCACTCGCACCGCATAGAAAAAATCACTTGTCCTTAACCAATGGCGGAGAGGTAATACTAAAACTTCTCCCAATGTTGTTTTTGGGTCAGAAGTCAATACATTTGTTCAAGCGATATTAGGTGTCAAATTCCCTAAGCCAGCCAGGGGCTTTTAGTCCTGACTATATGTTTGTAGCCGTAGGCTGCCTTGCAGCGTCTTTCACAACTTCTTGGACGGTTATGGGCAGCTTGCTTGATGTTCTGGGACGTCCTCAGGTGCCTGATATTCAGCCGGGGATGGATGAGGTGTCAACTAATCTTCTAGCACTTCGGCTAGCGATGGTTCAGGTTCTGCTTGGTATTTCGGCATGTAAAGTTTAGCCTTGTTAGCTTCTATACCTGGGTGGTCATATAGCATATACTCGACTCTATATTTAGTCTATACTAGATCAGTTCGTTCGCCGTTACCCTCAGCAGGTTCGCTGTCTTCAGCTGTCTCCTGCTGGTGCTCCTTCCAGCGATACAAAAGTTTGTAGTGGACAATAAATAGCTTAGCCCTCTCAAATCTTATAGAGTATGACAGGTTGCAGATCTTACGTTTGACAACGTAGGGAACCCTCCAGTAGAGCTTTGCATTTGTCCCTGGCTGCTTTTTATATGTTTGGTAGCCAGAATTTCTCTCCCTCCTGAAATGGGATAAAGTTGACTTTTCTGTCGTTGGTCACAAGACTGCCTCTTCTGCTGCAGGTTCAGTCTGTTAACAGACGGAATCAAAGACTTGCTCCAGATGTGCTCTATATGATCCATTTTTCTCTGCATCACGATGTTTCACCCTGCTAGCATCTGATCTAGTCAACGTGTTAAGCATAATTTCGCAGGGTACTCTCGGTCTGCGAAGCATGAAGACGTACGGCACACAGTGCCAATCTTACTGATCGCCTAGTGTATGCAGTCAAAGTAAGTCACCAATGGTTCTACTGCATCGTTCCACTCCGCCATTACTGGCTGGATGAGAGACACTCGTGCGAACATTTTCTATGTGCAATTGGCGATAGGTCTCTTGGACAAGGCAGAACTTAAACTCGGACCCTGTGTCGCTGCATAGGCTGCCAAGCATCGCACAGATCCACACAAAATAGCTATTAATGCTACGGCATTCACTGTTTCAGTTTGCTTGTAACCCAGTGGAACTGCGATGATGTATTTGGTAAGGTAGTCACATGGTGTGTCGATCGGCTCAGGGCATATCGGCCACGACATTGGTTCTACTCGGTTTGTGACGTCCGGGGAAGTCCTACTCATCCAACTTATGGGCGCATCGCCAAAGACGACCAGTGGTCACCTCAGCATTCTTCTTAACTAGCAGCTGCTTTACTGCCTCATGGTTGATGTGCAGAAGAAAGTGTGCGCCGAGAAAATACGATCTATAGATTTGATCGGTTCTACCACTCCTAAGCACTCCAACTCTGTAGCTGAGCACTTGGCTTCCCTTTTGTTAAGCTTGCCCGCCAAAAGAAATGGGTTGCTGTCTCCCTTGGTCGTTTAAATCCTCAAGGATGAAGCCGACTGCAATAGCCGATGCATCGCAAGTCAAGATGAATTGACGGCTTGGTTCAGGAAGACCAATGTCATTTATTAACCTCTGCTCCAGCAAGGTGAATACTGTGGTGCAGTCATCGGACCAATGGAACTCTTTCAACTGGTCTTACAGCACGGCCGAAATCTCTAAGTTGCTGGGAATGAACTTCCCTTAAAAATCTCTCCGAGGAAGCGGGCCAGCTCCATTGCAGTCCGAGGAAATAGGCCAGCTCCGCGGCAGTCCCAGGAAGCGGGCCAGCTCAGTGGCATTCCCAGGAAGTGGGCCAGCTCCGTGGCAGCTTGTGGGGTCTGCCAGCCTTTTATGATCGAAAATTTTGATGGCATTGGCCGGATGCTGCCAGCAGAGCTAATATGGCCCAGGAATGCCACCTCTTCCTGGACAAATCAGTACGTTTCGCCTGATAGTTTAAATCCCGATGCCTTAAAAAGCCGCAGGACCCTATCGATGCAGCAAGATGATTGTGAAAGCAAATTATCGCGAAAGCCAATACAATCACTAAGATACGCCAGAACATCTTCACTGACCTACACCCGAATAATACCGTTGGCGACACTTTGAAAGGTTCCTGGGGCGTTGTAACCCGAAGGGCATTCGGCATAACTGGTTTAAGTCATACGGTGTGGCGAACGTTGTTTTAACCCTATCAGCTCCGAACACTTGGATCTGACGGTAGCCGACAATCATGACAAGGCTGGTAAATAACTTAGACTTGTGGAGCCAATCCGGTGTCTGTTAAAATCGGAAGAGGGTTACTATAACGAACCGTCACTTCGTAAAGTCGGCGATAGTCAAGGCAGATGCTTAAACCCCCAGATGGCTTGCCGACTATCACCAAGTGTGACTCCCGTGCGCTTGCCGACTTCTCACCACCGATGCCGTCCTCTGGCATCACACCTAACTTCTTCATTACATCGCTTTGTAGGGTCAGTGGCACCCGCCTTGGCCCGTACTGGGACAGCTCCCGGCCGAAGCTATTGGCCTAAACTAGCCATTGCATTATGGGAGTACGAGGATTTTGCTGAACAAAACGCCGTCAGGTAAATCGCGCCCCTAGAAAATTCACTCCTGCCACATGCTGCTGCTAGAGCACTAAAACGGTATAGTAATCAGTCTGACTCTATCCAACAGTACGGTGGTGCACGTGATAACAAAAGATTGCATCTCATCTGTACCTTGGACAGCATCGTCTGTGCCAGTGACAGCTGATACACCGTGCGTGCTGCGAACCAGGTTCTTAGTAGGCGAACTAATACAGGTTGGTTCAGTTTCCCGACCAATGTGAAACGCTCCATCCAAGATTCTCAGAAAATTACTGTCGTTTTTCCATATTTTGAGAAAGATTCTACGAAAAGATACAAATTTGTGCTAGTGCAATTAACATTGCCATGCACTCCAACTTCTGCATCGAAGAACAAGCGCTACTCACACTTACGTTTGTCTAAATAAGCCTTCGTTAAAGAGTCACCACAAGGACCTCTTCAGAATAGACATGCATCTCATTATTTCAACCCTGCTCTTGAATCACTATTAATATCATCAACATTATTTAATATTACCATTAGTTCTAAAACGGATAAACGTCTACCTGATTGCATAGGAAATCAAACCATTTACATTTCTTGGACGAGAAAAAAAACAAATTCAATTAAAAAATCTTTGCATATGATTGATCACGGATTTAATTTTTAAATCGACTCATAAAAGTCACCGTTCGCACGCTTGTATTCTCAATGTGGTCATTTATCAAGGCCTGGAACATTCTGTACAACTCCAGATACTACATGTGGTGCGTTATCCACCAGCTGGGCTGCACCACTGACCAGGTTTGCACCACCACGGATCGCCCCATGAACGGAAACAACAGCTGTACTAGAACTTTAATGCTTTTCTTGGCCTCTTGGTATTCTAAAACAGGATTAATTCACATAGCGCTTCTATCAAAACCTTTAACGTGGCATGAAAAGGGAAGATAATGAAGCTTTGCCTTCAAACGCTTGTCTACGTTCATCAAGAGCCTCGTTGCTAAGTCGCGCTTCCCGTGAAAGACCTCACAAATAATTCACGAAACAGTGTATTCGAATATTGCATTATATTTAAAACATTTCAGTACGAAAGTGGTGACTGATATATGAACAATTTCAGTACTTACCGACGAATGTCTGCCGTTAAAGCTCCCAAATCCAAGCACAGAAAAAAGGCTCCAGTAAGTAGCTCCTACTAGCTCGATGATTTCTAGAAGAAATAGTTAAATGTATTAGCTTGGCTCGCATCGTAAGCCTTATTTGTATAGCCGCGAATGAAGATTGAAATCCGCAATGTGATTTGCAGCTTTAATAATGGTTCATCAGTTGCAGGAATATACCATGTACCCTGCACGACTGTGACCTTACCTTTACCACAGTCTGCACGTTTATTTCTAATTTCCGTCATGATTTTGGAGACTTGCTACTCACAAGTCTACTCGCCTGTGCAATAACGTGCTTGAAGGTTGAAGTAGCCTCTGCAGCAGTTAGGTTTGTATGCCGTGAAGCTCACAGTCGGTAAATATTGTCATTTCTCACCGATTTGTGCCTGCTTCCCCATAAGCAGTGGCATCGACCAGAATATTTGGTCACCCAAGATTAGGTCACTTCATTCTCTCGCTCCAGCCAGCCAATCGAAACTGCTCAACCTGTTAGGCGTCTCGCTACCCGCTCCGCCATTGAAGATGCTAACTTCATCTTAACCTGAAGCAAATCACTTTGAGACTTTGCTAAGAGTTTGTATTTATCCACTCCCTTGAGTTCAACACCAACTGATGTTAAGATATTTTTAGTCTAAATGAGATCTAAAAAGAAGCAGTAAAATCTACAAGTTCTTCAATTATTTACTTAATCCTTGTGCATTATTTTAGTAAGAGATTACTCTGCTGATACTGTATGTACCACCATGTACTAATTGATATGCTTTCTTAATAGCATATTGTAATAGAATAGAAAGAGACTTAGATATTTAAGGACGTTGCACAAAGACCTTATCATTGCTAATTTGCTTAGGTCATACTTTACCTGTTATTGATGTAACTCAGGTCGAAGGGAAACATCCCAAAATGGCGCTATCTGCCGAGCAAAGAGAATTGAAAATCAAATCAAATAGTGTTGTCATAATGTGTACACTTACTTCATGCCGCCTGCATTTTGATATAAGTAATAATGTGATTACATTTGTAAAGCACCCTACGAGACTTGAGAGTTTTCTTGGCTCTTTCAATATGCTACAGAGAAAGCATGATAAAATGGTTTGTAGTTAGATCAACATTTCAACAAGCATAGCTTTGTTAGAGGTGACATGCACTGTGTCATCACGCACGCACGCACGCACATATATACATATATATATATACATATGTGTGGGTATATACTTATATTTGATTAGCAGTAGTATGCACAGTGCCAGCAAGCATAAGCACACGAAGGATAAATCATAAGGACCCGACAAATTTTGCTAGAAAAAGTGCGGTTTTAGACCCTATTTTAATGTCACAAAATTAGGGATGTCTTGAATTTCGTCGGGAGTGAGTTCCACGCTTTGGGAGAATACAAACTGAAAGCACGGTCTCCAAAGGACTCAAGGCTAGTTGATTGATCAGCTAAGCAATTTTAGTAAAAACAAAAAGCAGGATGTATGACGCCTACCCTGGTGGGAGAGTAGTTCTGATTAGTAGCTTAGAGCCAGAAAATGAAAGGACCTAAACTGAGTGAAACAACCTTAAAAGTCGATGTATTGCTTGATTGGAAGCTGGTGCAGGTCGGCGAGAAGTGGTGTGATGTGGCAACGGCAGAGCTCACAACAGACAACCCTAGCGGCAGCGTTTCACCCCAACTGTAAGCGCCTGATTGCACAGCCTGGTAGACCCGCAAGTTGTGAGTTACAAAAGCCGGAAAGGCAGGTCGCAAATGTTTTGAGAGACTGCGGTTATTTTCTATCCAAGTTCGATTAGGAGATCGATCTTATTCGGAATTTCCGTATTCACCTCACCGGTTGGGCATCGTGCAGTTTATGAGATTAATTTGCCTCGTCATTCTCTTAAGACATCACGATATCGAGGTTTTTGTGAAACCAATCACCATACCTTGTTATACCTTACAATATTCTAATAGATATGCAAATATTGTATCTAGTCAGATGGTACACCAATTAGAATAACAAGGTAGTGGGAGCATGCATCGATCAACATATAGCTACTAAGCTACTTTGTATCTTTCTTTCAGAATGCGTTAAAAATCTGGCTCAGGCTGTAGTCGTATAGCATGGGCTAATTTATATGCACGATGCATTTTTCCATTCCAAGAACATTGTGCAGTTGGCCCTCGGATCAAGGGTCTTGCGTCATTGGCATTTCTCTGTAATAGCTCGTGTTGCCCCGCTGGTGAGCTCGAATGAAGCTTTTCTCCTATTTATTTTGCGACGGCTAGTAATAAATGGAACCCATGTAGTCAGTGGCCTCGTGAAGATGGACCTGCCATTGTAGAAAAAGCTCACTTGGGCATTACTTTTTCCCAACTGTGTGTAGACTCCAGCATAAAATGGGTCACGGTGAAAGTATATAATGCTGGTGACTAGGATTCAGCTTGCATAAATGTATTAAGCTTATTGAAAATATGATGAACATGTGGTAAGGGCTGCAAATCACAATGAAAAAAACTTGCCTAACTATTTACAAGATTAAGATTTTTCCAGTGGGTATTTATATCTAAATTTAATTTGAGCTGGATTTGAGTTTTCTTTTGTTTACAGTATAAGTGCATACTTGGTTATTTTATTAAGATCGATTGAACAGTTCTGCTGAGAGAAACAGAATTTCGTTAGCAATTTGGCGAGCCGTGATGGCTCACTACGTAAGGCATTTCATGACCTCGGCCTCAAGGTAGTGGATTCGAATCCTGTAATGAGTGATACTTTATTGCCGCTGCAAGCAGTGCTGATAGCTGTAAAAGCTGTTCTGTCGCTGTAAAAAAGAGACTGTTAAATCAGCTGGTATTTTTTTAGCATTGAATTGTTAGCGGATGAAACTGTTCCCTAGCTATACTCGTTTCTTTTACGAGAGGACTGGGACCACGTATGAGATCGTTATCTTTGTAATTTTGTAATCCTGCTACAAATTATGATCAATCTATGGTGTATCCACCAAACCAAACGTTTGGTTTTTGTTGTCTGTAATTAAAAATATATCCCTCAGTGGGACATATTTAATATATAGTCAACATTTTTTTCATTCTTACAAGGTTGTCTTAATGCATGAATTCAAATTAATTAGCTATGAAGTTCAGTTACCGAAATAAAAAATGTAAAGCTTAGCATAGTCAATAGAAACTACGTGTAAAAGTAGCATTAAATATAAAAAAAAGCGATTCACTATCATTTAAATGGCGAAATCTTCCATGCGGAGATGATTTGTAGCAAATGCTGAATTGAAAAATTAAATGGCGGTATTTACTGATGAGTTGTTTGACAAATCAAATTTATTTAGCTTCTCAGTTGCTGACAAAGACGGGTTCAGTTTGACAATTCCTTGAATACTGAATTCTCATTGTAGCTATTTTGAGGTTATGACACTGTCGTTATATTATGGGCTATACGATTTATGGCAGTGGTATATAAGTAACGGGCGGCAATGGTCCAGGGAGTCAGGTCGAGAACGCCGGGCGGGCAGTCGCGTACTGGCCCGTTGCGGCGTCCGTGTGAATAAACGTCTTTGAGTCAGCTTCGGCGTTCTGTGTGGTATCGTTCTATGTGGTATCATATACCTGCCACTTGGAGAATGTCCAACTACAAGCTATTTCGGTGGCTGGAGGTGGAGGCCGGTAAAGCGCGGCTAGCGCTCGGATTAGGTAAACGCTGGTCGGACTGAGGAGGCCGACACGAGCTACCGGAATCGGTAGCAGCAAATGCCAGTGGTGTGCCGGACAGCGAAGGCAGAGCCAGCAGAAATGCAGGTGGAGCTCGCAGAGGCGGCGTCCACGAGCGAGGCGGAGGCATCCGGCGCACAGACGGCAGCGTCCGGCACAGAGGCAGCATCATCCGGAAGAGAGATGGCAGCGTCTGGCAGCGAGACGGCAGCGTCCGGCAGGCAGACGGCTGTGAATGCCAGAGAGACGACTGCGACTGCCAGAGAGGAGGCTCTGTCTGCCCGAGAGGAGACTCTGTCTGCCAGAGAGGGGACTGTGTCTGCCAGAGAGGTGGCGACGGCTGGGAAAGCACTGGTAGAGAGCGAGACAGCGCCGGTAGCCAGTGAGTCGTTGCTAATGGTCTCGGAGGAGACGGCGGCATGGAGCGAAGCGTTAGCGTCAGCGGAAGTGCGTGAAGCGCCCGCTATGGAGGCGGGCGAGACGCTCGCCGAGAAGGCGCACGAGATGCTTGCCGAATGGTCGGAGACAAAGGCCGAGGAGTGGCAGCAACAGATGATGGCGCACTTTGTGGTCAACTCGGTTACCGAGCTACTGGTGGCGGAGACTCGCGAGGGGCCAGCAGAAGACGTGAGCTAGACGCCCGTCGAGGAGGCTCAACAGGTATACGCCGAGAGGCCGAAGGCAATGACGCAATGCGTGGCCGACGGAGCGGCTAAAGAGAGTCGTACAGGAGCCGAGGCTCCAGGAATCTGCCTCACGGGTGACGAGAGATGCGACACCAGTAGCACCCAGAAGACAGCGGCCGGCGTTAGGGCGAATGCCCGGAAGCCCCGTGCGGTGGCAGAGACTGGTCCCACATTGGAGACTGGTGGTGCGGTGGAAAGCTGTATGGCTCGGCGATGCGGCAAAGCTCGTGCCGTACGTAGCCGGCAAGTTAGCAAAGGCCGTGCTTTCACTTGCCTCCTCAGAGCGACCGTTACCTAGCCTCGCGCTGAATGAGAAGGCAATTCAGGGCGGCATGTATTATTATAGCACTGTTGTAGTGCCGTGTTTTGCTGTTGCCCCATTTGATCTTGAGATTAAAGGGGAATGTGGCTATTTTGAGATTAGGACACTGTCGTTGGATTATGAGCTGTTGCGATTTATTGCAGGGGGAGTCAGGTCGAGGACGCCGGGCGGGCAGTCGCGTACTGGCCCACTACGGCGTCCGTGTGAATAAACGTCTTTGAGCCTGCTTCGGTGATCTGTTTGGTATCGCGTACCTGCAGCTTGGAGAATGTCAAACTACACTGACGCACGAACGGAATCGAGAGTTTTGAACCCTTGCTTTTCATAAGTTGAATGAATGGTAAGAGGGAATGAACCTTTCGATTACATTTCAAAGTCATTTTTCACAATATTTTAGACTAAATAATGTTTAAGAAACAGAAAAAATCTACAAGCTCAGTACACGATTTGCTGGGCCCTTGTGCATTTTGTGTCCAGAGATTACTCTACTGACACAACGTGTACTACCTACCACACACTAATTGATATGCTCTCCTATAGACAGTTAAACAGAATACAAAGAGACACCTACTTAAAGATGTTGCACAAACATTCCAACTATGTATGTATTTTTACTTATTACTTTACTATTATTATAAGTCACGTACCACTGGATTGTTAAAAATTCTGCATGAATGCAAATGAATGCCTGAATGTAAAGCAAAGCCTGAATGCTTGATACAATATCAGAATCCTGTGAGTGGAAGGTGGGGATTACTTGATGGGCTGCGTTAAACAAGGGGCTTCAAGCAGTGGTTGATTAATACAATTTCCAAGAAGTGCACCAGCATTGCTAGACATATAAAATGAGGGTTCTGAGCAATATTGATAAAGCCTTCTTCAAAATCATTCTTAAAATGATGCTTTACCGCGTGATTGGGGCATGATTTGGAACAGGAGCCACGAATTGCACTGCCTTTAAACACCAAATCCCAGGGCATTCAAGCATCTACTAATTTAATACACTATCAAGAGGCAATGTCTAAAATTATAAATGAGCTCTGTTTATGTAAAGAACATTAAAATAAGGTTATTATTCAAACCGTAACCCCACGAACCTCTGTTGTTAGTTACAACGCTTTGAAAATCGTAAGAATGCAATACACAATTGAAAGGGTAATATGTAATATAATAATAATTAACTTGTATATGGCCATCAGAGAGTTGAATTTCTTTCTAGGCACATTAAAGATTCTGTAAAGAAAGTATAACACAATGATTAGTGGCAACATTCACAATCAAGCATAAAATTGTTTGATGTGACGTGCGCAGGGTCAATGCGGAGACTTGGTTAGTAGCAAGCAAAGCGTCTGCCCGCAATAGCACACAAAGGGACAACTCACAAAGACCCATTAAATTTTCTAATAAACAGGTGTGTTTCAAGTTTGTGTTTAAATGTAATCATCTCAGCGGATGTCGTTGCTTCATTCAGGTGTGAGTTCTAGGCTTTGGGAGCATAAGAACTAAAGGCGCGGTCTCCAAAGGATTTGATTTTCGTATGGGGTCTAACTAAACGATTTGAGTCAGAGCTGCGGGTAGGACGGCGCTTGGCCTGGCGGCAGAGTAGTTCTGATCGGTAGGCTAATCTGGGTGTCTGATCTTAAATAATAATAATCAGAATAAAATTGATATAGCCCCCTCAAAGAACTTAATTTCTTTCTAGGCACTTTACTTGTCTCGCTCTTTGTTTCTTCTGGGAAGTCAAACTCTATTAAATCTCTCAGCACGTGTGACTGACAAAAGTATAACTATTTTTTTCGAAATAAAAGAAGCTATGCAGCTTATCAATGACAACTTTGTTTTGCTTTAAAATGCAAAAGTACATATCTCCTCATGGGTTCCTGCATTCTATTTTCTGTAGCATATGCAAGAACTTCCAGCGTACTCTCACAAAGTGACCTGTTTGTACATCGCAGTATTGTCACCTCATATAACTCGGCCTAATTTCATCTACGTATCATAGCCAAAATGCGTGCGTACTATGACTAAAACACAACCACCGAGTTAGTATCCGCCTTTGAGACGTCTTTTCTGGACAACCGTATTTCACTAGACTTTAATTCAGCCACTTTTTCAAAGGCGGGAGAATTGGGTAGTCACCTTTAACTAATAAGTTCACCAGCTCCACCCCTGAGGCATAGGTGAAGTCCCTAGATACATATGTGTATATATATATATATATATATATATATATATATATATATATATACATATATATATATATATACATATATATATAGAGAGAGAGAAAGAGATATATATATATATATATATATATATCGTGACCTTTTGAGATTATGCTAAATTATTATACCCTTTTTCCGTGTCTGTACGTAAAAGCCCGTGTAGCTGTTGCGAAAATCCGTGGCTTGGGTTGTCTCTTCTGAACGAAACTGTTTCCCGGTATATCACCTATCGCTAATCTGGTCACTTCAGACTAAGCAGCATTTGCATGGTCCGGTCACTCATTTTTAGGCTTTTAAAACTACGCGCGTCAAATAACTAAGCTTGTAACTATCGAGCAATAAGTTAGAGATACGAAATAAATTGTATAAAAATATAATTTTTGATCTTTGCAAAGCCTGCTAATGAGTCCATTGTAAAGTTCAGACAACTGTTAACAGGATGAAATTTTAAAAGAAACAAAAATGCCCCGGCAGCTCGAAGAAACAGCCGGGTACTTTTAAAGTTTTCTTCGTGTGTCTACGACTGTATTGGCAGCTATGCATATTTTTACAGCCAGCTTTAGGTGATTCCGTCCAAGCACTTTTTAGTGCCTTAAAAGTGATCTAGTAATCGAAGGGCGCTATTCATATAACTTAATATATATAGATTATATGCCAGAACCCAAGGCTAAGGGCCTCATAGGTATTATTGTAACATCAAAAGGGACTAACACAGCGACTAGTGATGTGTTTACAGATTCGTCCTATCGCGAAAGCCGCTGCACCTGCTTGCAGCATTTGGTATATTGGATATGCACAGAAGCACATCGTCTTAGGTTTTAATACCATGTTAATGAGCATAGCCTCTTTAACAACTCTGATATATTTACTTAAATAAGGACCCACATGTACGGTAGAGTTAGGCTCCTAAAATCTGCCGTAGAAGCATGCTTTTTCAAGCACCCGGACGCAGGACAATCAATTGCTGCACCTTTTAAAATGAAAAGCAGGACTCATTGAGAAAAGATCAACTGAAAATCAGGTTGGTTGCATCACTGCAATAATTGTGAAGGTTGATCTTCTTCCATCTTTACCCAAGACACGGCTTTGAAATCTGAGACAAAAATAGAGTAAGTTCAGCATATAACTTATTACTGAAAATTTGATATTGTATATTACATAATACTTATTCTTTTCGTAGCTGCTTTTTATTCTCAGAGTGCACCGGCTTTGACACCAAAAAAGTTCAATACCTGAAGTTTAACTTAAAAATATTACGTTAATTACTCTAACCAATAGTAAGTTGCAGTTGGTACTAAAAAACAAGCAATTTAAATGAATGCTGCTCGGGCGTTGCAAACGGTGCAAAATTGAGAAAATAACCTGGGAACAATAGGTTAATGGCTACTCCACAGCATTTTTTATTGGTCTAATGGCAAGACAGACGTTAAGTAATGTCATAGAGTATTTAGTGGCCTTTCATTTTGCCGATCGGCCTTCATTCTAAAATCCAGTACTAGGTGCGATTTGATTCGACTATTTTTAGGTTCATTTCACAGGCCTCTAGGCCTCTGACTGTCATTGTCAGCTAAATCATGCTGACAGCAACCAGTTTGAGCAAGCGATGGTTCAACACAATTTTCGAGCAGTTCATTCCATAGCTCAGTGAGCTCTTTTAAATATTGGCTTAAGCCAGAACAATTTGCTTCGTGCTTCAAATTTAATTCTTATAGTCTTTAGAATTCTATCAAAGGACTTGCACTGGAACTTTAGAGCTAGAGAACTCAAAGCGATGCATGCAAGCAGCAGTTCCTAAGCCAGGATTTTCAGCGAGCTATGCTGACTAAGATAACGGCCGCAGAAATAGCAAGTCTTTTTATTAAATGCATGACTACTTCATGCGTACAGATTCAAAGTATAAGATTATCTCATCATTCTTAGATATTAGGCAGCTCTTTAGCAACATAAAAATTGAAAAAATAATAATACAATCGCATAGCACCTTCAGAGAAATTAGTCTCTTTCTAGGGACTGTAGTACTCTCTTGAGGAGTCTAGTCAATATGCTTAGTAGTAAAATTCACAGTCTCCCTAACGCGAAAGCATGCAAAGGACAGTTCACATAGGAACCCAGCGAATTTTATGGCGAAGAGATGGATGTTTAGCTTGTTTTTAAATGTCTTACAGTCACAGGATGTCTTGACTTCAGTTGGGAGTAAGTTCCGTACTTTAGGAGAATGGTCTTCTATGGATTTCAGGTTGGTTCGAGGCAAAGCTAAATGACTTTATCTGAATTGCAGAGGGTACATAGTCCAGCATGATTGCGAAGTAGTAATAAAAAGCTGGGCTAAAGCAGTGGAATGAAGAGATCTCAAAGTGAACGGTATAACCGAGATTAGATATCCTGCTTGGTTTGGAGTCACTGCTGGTCTCTGTAAAGTGGCTGAATGTTGAAACTATTAAGCTTCCGACACACAAGCAAGGCTCCGGATGTTTGTACTTAAATTAAACGCCGTTTTGCTCACAACAGGAGATCTTTAATCAGTGAATGCAAGAAACTACTAAGGGATTTCACAAATTCACGGACCAATCTAGATCCCTGTCTATGCTGGCCCGAATTTATTCACTCGTATGTAGATAAATGTAATCAGGCTTGACTATGAAGCTGACATGGTAGTCTAGTGAAATGTCACTTTCAAACATGACAATGAAATTTTCGTACCAAGGCCACGGAGGTAATACTGTCGCAGGAGATATTGAAGAATAGTTTTTTCAATTTCCGAGGAACTCAAGGATTACCCATAGCTTGCTTGTAACTAACCCATAGCATACCCACAGTAAACTGCTTTTTTATCGAAAATCAATGTTAGAAAGGTTTTTGTCATCCTAGTGCAAGCGTCGGCACTTCATGCATCAAGAGCGTTGTGATAGTTTATTTTACATGAAGATTGAGAGGGATGACTGTGCAGATAAAACTGTGTTCGATCAGTATAGAAAAGGAGCTGATTTGTTGAAAGAGTTGACCAAGCACCGAACTCTGTGATATTCCGTGCTTTAGAAACTCGCAGGTTGATGTTAGCATGCCTAAATATGAGGTCAACGAGGTACTCAGCACTCACCATTTTAAAAAGGCTCGTCTTAGTCAGTTTTAGAGAGATGATTTTCCGGTCGGCCTCTTGGATTGACAAAAACAGTGTCAGAATGAGTCTCTTGTGCAAATCAGGTCATTGCCGGCTGCAGCTAGACGGGACACTGCCAGCATGGCTGCAAGGTTGACAAGCGTCTCGACACGACTGCCTGCGGATTCCGAGCCTGCTTCGATGTGGAATGTGAGACCGCTTTCTTAAGAGGATCTTTTTTATCAGAAATAACGCTTATGCCTTCTGCTGCTGCCGCTTCGTGACTGCTTCTACATTCTCTATTCTAAATCTCAGACCAGGATAACCCAAAGACGTTGACCTTTCTGTGATGTCTCCCGCCGTGTTTGGTCAGTGATGGATGAACGTACGTACTTATGGGGCGTGGCTGTGGTTCTCTCTGCATGATTTAGGTCGCTGGGAACGCCGGCACACGGCCAGTGCAGGCAGACTGGTAGTGCCCTAACCCACCCCAAGGTCAAACAGCTGGTGGCTGTGGCCTAGGGACAGACCGGTGCCCAGCTGTGATCTGACGGCTGTGGTTTATCCAAGGGCCGGCTTTGTCCTCCCGCCAACTCACGGGATGATTTGTGGCTGGGAGGGAGTGGGCGAGGAGGGACCGCCAACCTGGTAGAGAGCAGTTGTGTCTGGGGAAGCGCTGCAGGCGCACGCGAGATTACACGTTCCTGCGAACCAGCTTCAGTGTTCTGCCTGCACCCGCGTACGTACTAAGTTGGAAGAGTATTGTTTAATCTACAGTGGCTATCCCGACTAGACTTGTAATAGCATACATTTCTGTCGCAGAGTGCTTCGCTAGGAAACTGTTAGTGCAAGACTAATCTGTGATTAGAATACAGGCACCCGTAACTGGTCGTCGAAAATGTCGTATTGAAGGGTCTCTGACTTACTTTTACCACCCATTTATTCTCAGGTTTCAGTCAACCTATCAGAACCAGTCCCCAAAAAGACTAAACATCGCATTACTTGCTCTTTTGACCTAAATAAAAAAGCTGAGCCTCAAAACAGCCTTGCATCTTTCGGAGACAGTGCCTTTAGTTTGTACGCTTCCATATCTTGGCACGAACTTCCGAATATCATCCCCTGACTTGTAGAACATTAAGACAGCAAATACCCACCATCTAGTCACAACATTTATTTGATCTTCAAGTTTGTCCTTGGCACTGTCCATGCTGACACTGTGAACATACCACTAATGATATTTCGCAGGTCAACACCGTGCATGTAGTAATACTACTAACGCTAAGGTCATGCGTCCGTTGCAGTAAATGCTAGATGCCTAGACCGAGATTAAGTTCTCTGATGATGCCATAAAAATGCATTGATATTGATATTCTTATTAATATTACACTGTAACTGTATTGGGTGCTATCCTGGTTCCATTAGTGGAGCCTCAGGATTTCTTGATTGGGCTGCAATGCACATGAGAGCTCAAACGTCATTTGATAAATGAAATTTCCTAGAATAGAACCGGCATGGCAATACCAGGATTTCCAAGCGAAATTGATAATATCAGCTCGATGCAAGCCATATAAGAAGCAAGGCTGGATCACGTGCTTGGAGCATGATTTAGTACTACAGTAATTAATTGCACCCGCCTTAGAGAGCATTACATACTCGACAAACCTAGCACCAATACAGTTGATCACATTTCTGAGGGCAATGTTTAAAAATATAAAATATAATTCATTTGTATAGCGCCCCAAGAGAACTTAATCTCTATTCAGGCGCTTCACATACGCCTCCGGGCTCGAGCCCATGACCTCAGCTAGACCATGGTCGAGGGCGAGCACCTTAACCGCTGGACCAAACTAGCTCGGCAAAGTTTGACAAAGATTGTCACTGGGGATCTGATGTGCATTGAAAAAAAATATTAAAGAACTAACAATGTCAATATAATTAACCTGTGGTGTTAATAACAAAAAAAGTAGTAAGAAGATAATTGAACGCTTAATTAATATAGGCACCTGTTCTTATCACAAGATTACTTGTCCATTTATTATCTGTTCAACTGTGAGCGTGGCCACACCGAAATGCTGTACCGCCCAAGCCGGACTCACACCACTCCACCCGGCCGACGGACGAAATGCTTACATCTCGTTAGGCACTGCAGTCGGACCGTACCGGCCAACGAAGCTCGATTTAACTGCGACGGGTCAGCCGGTTCGTGTCACTCCACTAGCCCTGCAGCGACTTACTTTTTGCTGGTGCGTGGGCCTATGCACACGACATCCAATCGTTCTCATTCTCGCTCTTCCTCTCATCTCTCCTCGCGCCCCGGAGATGCTTACACAACGGCTACTACATCAGTGTGTACGTTCGTTCGCTTTCGCCGCCTTCATGTAATACAGTCGCCGTCATCATTACCACAACTTGTCTGTGGGGGCGTCGTTCATTGTTGCCATTCTACTAGCCCTAACAATTTTGATCAAGATCGTGATCTGCAATGTCAAGATCTTTGTCAGGCATTTAATATCGTGGAATTGCCACCGATCCCTAAATATTGGTAGCGCCCTTATAATGATTGTGTAGTACAAACTGAACTACTATTTTAAAAGAGCAATAATCATGCCAGTACAAAAGAGTAATACATCATTTGAATAGTTTTAACAATAATTATAATAATAATGCCCTTGATCAAGTGCCCTCAGAGATCTCAACCTCTTTCTGGGTGCTTTACATTTGCTGCAAAGGGAAACGCGATTGAATGGTGGGTAATATCATGCTTGACATACAACATGGTTAGGGGTGATATGCATAGGTTGAGCATGCAAGTGTGGTTAGTGAAAGCATGCACAGTGTCAGCACGCGTAAGAACACGAAGGACGAATCACAGGGACCCACTAAATGCTATCCTAAATATGTTATAATATTATGTTCTTTTTAAATGTGGTCAAGTCAGGGGATGTTGCGATGCAAGTCAGGAGTGAGTTCTGTAGTTTGGTTCGCACATCAGAGAGCCAGCCGATGAACAATGCCAACAATTTATTCTACTACTGACAGAGCAGAGGGAGCACGACTTCACTCGCCCCCTTCTCACACTCGAGTCTCCTCTCCTCGACTCCGGCTGTCCCTTGGCCTACCCCGATGATGAATCCACCATCTGTTCACCAGCGGGTTATCGGCCTGTGTGAACGCCTCATTAGAAGCTGACCACAGCTGTGCACAGGCCCCTTTCGAGGATGCTCCCACCAGCTGTTGAGGAAAGGAGCAGTACCAACCAGCATGCAATCGAACTACAAGTTCCACGCTTTTGGAGCATACGAACTAAATACACAGTCTCCAAAGGATTTGAGGTTTGTACGAGGTATTGGTAAGCTGATAGATTCTGAAAAGTGGCTGGTATGATGCTTGGCCTGGTGGTGGAGTAGATCTGAGAGATAGGCTGGAGCCTAAGAATGAAGTGACCTAAAAGTGAGCGACAAAACCTTGAAGTCGATCCGTTGCTTGACTGGTAGCCAGTGCAGGTCGGCGAGAAGTGGTGTGATGTGGCAACTGCGACGCTCACGACAGACAAGCCTAGCTGCAGAGTTTTGCATCAGCTGTAAGTGCCTGATTGCACATGCCGGTAGGCCAGCAAGCAGTGAGTTACAGAAGTCAAGACGAGATGTCACAAATGCATGGACCAACTTAGACGTGATATCCTTATCTAAACAAGCCCGATTTTAGCAATCTTATGTAGCTGAAAGTAGGCAGACTTGATTGTGGAGCTGATGTGGTCGTCTAACGAGAGGTCACTTTGGAACATGACACCTAGGTTTCAAGCTTGATTCAACAGGAAATATGCTGGCTGAGCCAATTTTGAGCGTTAGCCTTTCCATTTTGTGACGCACTGGGTGTGCCCATAACTAATAAGTTAGTTTTATCATCTTTTAGTTTAGGAACATTTGCTGCCATCCATGTGCGGATGTCATCAATGCATGCAGCAAGTGAGTTGAGAGAATTTGAGGTGCTCGAAGGCTGGGAGGGATCAATGCAAAGGTACAACTGAGTGCCATCCGCATAAATGTGAAAGCCTAGATTGTGCTTGGCAATCACATCAGCAAGAGGGAGAGTATAAACCGTGAAAAGAACCGGACCTAGCACGGAGCCCTGAGGTACTCCATATTTCAGAGGTACTTCCGATGATCTTTGTCCGTTCACGTCAATACTCTGGAGTCTCCCACTGAGATAGGACCTGAACGATTGCAGAGCAGTGCCAGTGATGCCCAGGCGAGATGAGAGGCGCTCTACAAGAACTTTGTGATCGATGGCATCAAAAGCTGCCGAAAGATTGAGCGAAACAAGCAGAGACACTCTACCCATGTCTGCATTCCTAAGTAGGTCGTTGTATACCCTAAGCAATGCTGACTCTGTGGAGTGATTAGCTCTAGAGCCAGACTGGAACTTACTAGCAAGGTGTGGGGTTTCGATATATGAGTTCAGCTGGTCTGCCACGACCCGTTCCAGTGTCTTTGATAGGAATGGTAGAAGGGAGACTGGGCGGTAGTTGCTTAAGTTCTCTTGGCCTAGTGTAGCTTTCTTGAGAAGTGGCCTGACTACAGCTTTTTTGAAAAGTGCTAGGACATGACCTGAGGCTAATGACATATTAATGATGTTTAAATGCAGACATTGAGGTGCAGCCAGGAACCGAGGAACAGCATTCTAGTGGGGAGGTTGTCATCGCAGGGATGGATTCCCTGATCTTGTTTATCTTCTGCACAAAGAATCGAGAGAAGCAATCGGCTAGATCATCACAAGGATCAGCAGGTAAGGAGCTAATCTGGGAGCGGTTAAGGAGATGGTTGATCGTCGACATCAGCATTTTTGGATTGTGCATTTGTGATTCAACAATTTTTTTTATAGAAGCTAGATTTGGCCTTTGCTAGGATCGATTGGTACGATCTACAGTAGTCATCGTATGCCTGTCGATGGACAGTCAGTCCTGATCATGTGCATACTTTTTTCATCTTGCGCTTAGTAGACCTAGCTAGTTTAATGTCTGTGGTAAACCATAGGCCGTCTGGGCGAGGGCGCACAGTGCGATTAGTCAGAAGTCGAGTCACTCGTCGAGCGTGTCAGCTAACGTCGTGTTGTAGCTCTCTATCAACGATGACAGATCGGAGAGGGGACTGAGCAGCAGAGGCGAAGCAGATGTTCTCGGACGGACAGCATCGATGTCAAGGGTCTTGAGGTTTCGCGATTCACAGGTGATTTTAGAGGAGGATGAGGCTTGCACACACTGTAGATTGAAAGAGATCTGCATGTGGTCAGATAAGCAGGATTTGGTAATAATTGATGATGACAAAGTGCAGTTATTTGAATAAATCTGGTCGAGTGTGTGACCTTTAATTGCTCAGACGTGGAAGCTCAGACGTGGAAGCTCAGACGTGGAAGCTCAGACGTGGAAGCTCAGACGTGGAAGCTCAGACGTGGAAGCTCAGACGTGGAAGCTCAGACGTGGAAGCTCAGACTTGGAAGCTCAGACGTGGAAGCTCAGACAGAAGCAGGGTAATGTGGCAGCTATGCAAACGACGGCAGCCCCACCGAGCAACTAGGTGATGCAATTAACAGTGATAGATGATTTAGGGCTTGGAGTCTAACCGGGGGGGGGGCCTGAAGTGTGCCATCTTACCGCGTGACTGAAATGTACCATCTTGCCGCTCGACGGACGGACTTGATGAACTGTCTCGCTTTAATTTATAAAAAATTCACGAAGTTGAGCTCCATCCTGTAAGCTAGACAGCAACTTCGCTGTAAAAATCGGGACGCCGTAAGAGAGTAGTTATCGGTATGCATCAGTTTTTACAAGCCTGCGATCCTACTGACCCGTCGAATAGACTTCTCTTTGCTGAGTATATGTACTATACTGTATTGACGTTAAGATATGTAATGCTCTACTACGTAGGGCTTATCCAAAACATCAAAATTGGACATCTTTTCAATCTTGCAAATTTCTCGCCTACACTCTATTGCAATCTACCTGAATGCACAGCAGATCCACCGGAAAATGGCAGCTCCAAGCTCTAACTTGGCTTGCATACTACACTAAGCTATCGTTCAAAGTACCCACAAAATTTCACTCGCGCTTCCTCATACAATTCGCTGCAGTGCATTGCGGTATTGGCTCGGAGTCGATGCAGTCGATGGCACTGGATTGCACGAGGAGGCGAGCGCGAAACGGCACGAATTTGGTGAGTACATTAGAGCAAGCAACGGCCGCTCGGAGGACGCAGGCGACAGCACACCATTTGATAAACTGCCGGCCACGTACTGCACCAGCTTTCACGCATCGTCTGGACTTACATTTCTTCACCCCACTGGCCTCCTCTGCCGCGCCAGTCTGCTCCAACGTGGGCGTCTCGCCCAGCCCTGCCGCGGGCGTCTCGCAGGTCTCCCCGCCTCGGTCGTCTCCTCCATTGCGGGTGTCTCGCGCGTCTACTCTGTCGCGGACACCTTGCAGGCAGCGTCGCCCAGGTCTACACCGCTTTGCAAATCACTGCGACTTCGAACACCACTGCCACTTCGAAAACCACCGCCGCCGCCCAGGCCAACGTTACCACCTCACTGGCTTGCACCGCCTCGAAGGCCGCTGCCGCCCACTGCTCCATCGCCTCCAGCCATCGTCGCCGCGAGCTTCTCCAACTCCTCGCCCGTCGCCGGAAGCCGCTGTCGCCCGTCGCTCTGTCGGCTCCTGTCAGTCCGACCGGCTTTTACCACATCCGGCTCTACCAGCCGAGCTTGAGAATGCCCAGACTGACATCTCGCGAAGCTTCGCGTAATCGTTCTGCTCTGCCCGCGGAAGATTGGTGGCAAACGTAAAGGCAACGCCTTCCACAGCAAGTAGCAAATATAAGCGTCACGTACTCGAGTCGACGCCACCACGATGGCTCTGCCTTTCGAAGTCCACCAGTCAAACAACGAGGTCACAGTGGTCATTGAAGCAGTTCGCAATACATTTTCGCCATGTCGAAATAGCTCGTACTTCAGTTCTCTTCGCACGCAGCGCAGGAAGTTCGCAGACGACCAAAACCACCAGTTTAGTCTCGTATATATGGAGCGATTTCGAGCACGGCTCAATTTGCCCTTTTCAGACTCGAAGTTGACTTTACTTGGCTCAGCTGACATAGATCTAGTATACAATCGACCGTGCAGCAGCATTTTGACTTCGTCGTGCTAGCCAGTAACGAGTCTACTTTTATACGTCGCAGCTCACCTTGAAGTACCATCTCAGTCTGTTGATACGTCCAAGTCCAGAGGAACAAGCTTGTTTTACTGACACTCAATTTTTGATGGGGAAGACAGCATGATGAAGAGCGCAAGCAAGTGATCGAGAATACATGAATTTAGTAACAGGAACTATGCGACGACTGAAAGCCGACAAGTGGGTAGAGGAGAAGCGTACCGGAGGAGCAAGTAGGCGAAAAGGTAGGCTGGTGCAAGTGAGTGAAGCGACCTCTAAGGAGGTAGACAGTGAATTTTTAAGTCGATTCAATAGTTGATATGGGGTTTGTGAATCTCAGATAGAAGTTGCATGATGTGGCAGCTAGGCCGTTGACATCAGAACGAAGGAGCGGTCGAGTTTAGTACCAATTACAGGCGATTAAAGGTACAGGGCGGGAGTCCGGAATAAAGTGACTCGCGGTAATATAGAAGCGATATCACAAAAGAGCGAATTGGTTTGGCCCACGCCGTAATAGTTAACATCCCAAGCTACCGCATCATTTAAGTGCGGTATACTTGTTAAAAAACAGGATTCGCAAAAGAAAACTTCTGAAAACTACTTGAATCTCTCACGTATCTAATAATCACTTCCAATCACATCTAAAATTGAACTTTGGCATACTCGCACAATCTCAAAATATGCATTGTCTTCGTCCAAAGAGAAATCAGGCGGCAGTTTTGACAGAATGTGCTTGCTGAATCATCAAACAAGTCTTGTATTGGCTATCCTTCTCGAGAGCTCTGCAAAGTATTACATAAAACTCACTATAATAATAAGCAGCCAGTGAATTTTTCTTTACGTGCGTAATAACAAAAGCGCACCTGACAAAGGCGCGCCAACAATAACGCGCCGAGAAAAAAAGCACACAGACAAAAGCGCGAAATGCAACCGGCCAAGAAAAATTCGCGCATGATAAAAGCGCGAAACTACAATCTTACTAGCTGCCGCTCAAGCCGGTACCCTAGCCGCCGCTCGAGCGATCGCTGAAGCTTCAACAATAGCCGCTGATCTACCCTCCGCTCTAAAAGCCACCGTAGCCACCACACAAGCTTCGCTGTAACCGTCGCTCTAGCCGCTGCTTCAGCAGCGCTTCACTTGCCGCCCGAGCCGCAGCCCTAACTGCCGCGTTAGCGCTGCCTTAGCCGCTGGTCTAGCAGCGCTGTTATATGCTCGCTGTTATGCCATTTGCTTGTTTTCTCCAATCCAATAATCTAAATGAGTGAACATCTTAATGAACCAGCATTTCCTAAAACTATCGTTGCGCTCATTTGTTGGCGCTCATTTGACCTGCGTACTGTTGTCGTTTCGAGCTCTTTCGGCGCGCTTTTGTCCCGCCAGCTAACGACGGCATGCTTTGACCAGAATGCTGAAGCAAACATAAAGACACCAGTGGCCTCCAGCTAGTAAAAGCTCTCGCCCACTGAGTCATGCACAGATACTCGTGCAAAGTGCCCCTGCACAAAAAAACAGACAAGCTCACTGGGGTGAAGGGAAATCTGACTGGAACTCATGCGTCTCTAGCTGAGTCTTCAATTAGGCACGGTCACTCGGAGTAATGATCAGAGCCAGAAGCGAGTTACCGACTTTTGGTGCATACAAATTGCAGGCTCGATTGCCAACAGAGATTGAGAGACTGTGTGATGACTATCTAGTCATCACACAGTCTCTCAAACTCTGCTGTGAGAAAGCATACCGGAATGACGTGGGTTGTCGAATAGGTGGGCTGGTTAAAAAGAGTGAAGCTTGAATTGTCCGCCAAGCCTGACACTAGTATGTACAGGACGTGGTATCTTTGAGTGACTTCCTCTTAAGCGGTGGCACTTCTGCCTCGAGTCTTTAAATCTGGGCTCACTATCAACAAATAGCAGCCATTAGTCAACAGCCTCGCTTCGAACAAAAACAAAACATGTCTACCGTTCGGCATCCCTCCTGACGATGACTGTAAAAGATTATCATGCCCACATAACAAAGTCGAAGTCGGGAGCTCTGGGTAGCCAGCTGACTGGTCGAGAGTTTTGTCAGGATGATTCCTTAACTTCATAGAGCTGCCGCAGTAAGAGCGTAGAGACAGGGGGACAAGGGCGTGGCCCGGATTTAGCATGGGGATAACCCTTCATCTTTAGGGTTGCGGTACAGCATGACGTGGTGTATTGACAAATGACAATGAGGATAATAACGGCCGTACTGAGTTTACTACTCGGGCCCTTATGCGGAAAGGGGGGCTCGCAGAGGTTTTGGTTCCTGGGACACAGCTCCACAGAGAATCCTTCATTTAGAGCTCCTTCAAAAGCTTTGTTTCTCGCCCGGTCCAAATATCAATCTCTTGGAATGAGCTGCCATGACCGCGGTTCGAAGATTTTCGGGCGGCACGCCAGCCTTGACATTGAAGCCTCTTATAATATCCAAAAGAGAATACGATATATATTAGGGAATAACACTGTTTTGGATGGAGCTAAAACAGAACCTGCTGGAGGACCACGCCTGAGCTAGAATGTGTGCGTCTTGCTAAACAGCAAACTACTTTCGAGAGCACTCGTGCTAAACACTACTTTGCAACGTTGTTTTCTCAACTCAACTCATGTGCAGAGGCTAAATCTAAACAGAACAGTCTGTCAGCGACTCGGGAACGCTACGTTACGATAGGTTAGCCTCTTCGTTCGCACCTGGCAGCAGGAATGCTGCGCTCTGATTCGCTAGCCAGTGTCGGTGGGGGGGGGTAGCCAAGCTTAGTACCTGCCTTCAAAAGTTAGTTGGTGGAGTTGCCGTAGCTGGAAAGTACAACTCTCACATACCGATCGCTACAATTGCATAAGCTGTAATTAATTTTTTAAGGGTTTGGAGATCGTAGCTTTAGAGTAACCGCTAAAGGCAAAGCCTAGGTCATACGACTGCTTCGTTTATGTAGCCGCGGAAAAGCCTCAATGGCTATCGCCGTGGCTTACAGTGGGCAACAGTGGCTTGCCGCCTGAAGGACTCGGACCCACTGGGTGGTTAAGTACGAGCGCCTTACCCATGGGCAAATACGTACGAGTCACTGAGGTGGTAATTATTTTTCGGCAGCTCTAAAGAGACCTTTCAAGCGGGTCAAAGTCGGCCAAACTAGGTGTTTCAGCTGGGACACTACTGTTCACAGTGTGTCGAAAGAGACTTCGGAACTGAACTGGAGTTTCGGGCTATCTAAGGAAGAGAATAATTAACTTGTGTAAGCCCCTTGGTAAATCTTGGATGTCCTTCCGTCAGGCCTTTCGCATCGCTTCGTTCGGCACGTACCACCAGAAGATTATAGGGATCAAGGTAGATTACCCAAGTTGGTTTATCCGTAGCATTTGTCAATCGCTGGTGCATGTAAGCGAAACAATTTTATCGTCTACTGCCGGAAACAATACCTGACCACTGAGGCTAAGAAGATACCTAAGGTAAGACTTGACACGTTGCAAAGCTTGTCTCTTGACAGGTGATAGCTTGAAAGGCCAGTTACACCGGGCAATCATTCGAATGCCTACATGATGTGTGCCTACATGATGATTGAGTCTCATGACTGCAACGAAGCCTTTTTCGAGACGGTACAAATGTTGGCAATAATACTTGGTCTTTTGCATAGCACCCTAAGTGAACCGAATTTCCATCCGGCCTGCTGCTTGATAAGCAAGACCACACAAGTTAATAACACGAAAAGTATCATGCTAAGATAGGCACACAAAAGCGAACCATGAGACCCTGATGGTCGCTGGTTAGTAAGATCGCCAGTCAATGCTATGAAACGAATTATTCACGTAAGAAAAAAGGGGGCGACAACAGACCTCGTAGGAGGATAATTCATATACGTTGGCAGTAGCAAAAAATTAAGGGAACCTCAAGGTTAGTGACAGGATTTTGACGGATATACTGCTTGATGGGCAGTCGCCGTAGATTGGTCAGAAGTGGTGTATTGCAGCAGTTTCTATGCTTCGACAGCTAGCCAAGCTAAGCTTCAGAGTTTTGCACAAGTTTCAGCATTTCATTCAGCCGGAAAACTTCAGGGTATCAAATTACCGAGATCTAGTCAGAATATCAAGAATGCATACACCAGCTTGGCTTTGGTGTTTTTTAATAAAGCAAGCCCGAATTCTTTTCACTGCTCTGAAGGTGAAAGTCAGCAGTCTTGACGTATGGAGCTGATTTACTTAGATGGTGATAAGTCAACTTTGAAGAGGATACCAAAAAAGTGAAACCGCTTTCCCTACGTGCCGCATGCATGTGGCCTCTCACTCATGTATGTGCACAGACGTCTGCTCAGGTGGACGGTCGAGAAGTCTTGCCGAAAATGTCTCGCCGAGGCGGCTTCACTCCAGCTTGCAACCACACATGAATCTACAGGCTGCTGGGCCGTGCGAACAGCTTTCCACGTGTGCCACACACACGTGGCCTCATACCCATGCACTGGTACCTTCGCAGGTCTACAAAGTCGTAAACCACTTGCCACACTCTGCATGGCTGCAAGCTCTCCCGAGTGCCTTCGCATATGCCTCTTTAGGTTGTCGTTGCAGCCTGACGTCTTGCTGCATCGGCAATCTCTCATCTTCGCGCGCGCGTGTGTGTGTGTGTGTGTGTGTGTGTGTGTGCAGCCGTAACTCTACGGGCCATTGGTAAAGGGGTGCGATAAGTCGCACGTGCTGCTGGCGGGCGACAGCATGGCTGCATGAGGGTGCACCAGCGCTGCCTCTCTAGATGGCCGGACCCAACGAACAGCTTGCAGCATGGTGTGCCACTGCCGAGCTCGACGAACGAGTGCACCGTCAGCTCGACGGCATTCTAGAGTCATTGCCCACAGCTCGTGCACGGCAGCAACGGCATCTCATTTACATTTTAACGGAACTTCTTTTGCATCATGCCCAATGAGAATTTAATCTCTATCCATGTGCTTCACATATGCAGCAGGGCTCGAGCCCACGACGTCTTGGCTCTTACATGCGGCTGCGTGCACGGCAGCTGCCACGATGATGAGCTGCTGCTGCATCTGACTCGATTGTTGGGAGAGCTGAGCAGTACGTGCAAAGTGACCAAGCCAAGGCATTACTCGCCGGTACGGCAAAGCAGGTCACTTCCCGGTCGGTCGCTCTGCACTTGCACTTCATGCTCAGTAATAATGCCTTTGACAGCACAGGCATTAGGAATAAGAATTTAAGTGGTTGAGGGCACCCTCATTTCCCCTAAGCTGGCTTTGCGGCAGGGATGCCCTCACATGGGCTTAAGCACAAACCCACTCGGGCACCTGCTATCATCGCGTATGCTTAAACACATGGTGTGCAGGCATCTTGCTTTCCTCCCCCCCTCCCGCTCCACGACACAGTGGAGAACAAACCAAGCTGCAACTGCCTGGGTGTCGAAGACAAGGAGAGCCGGTTTCTAACTGAGTAAAGTGCACAGGGATGCCCTGCTCGAGGGGAGACAACCAATAATTGAAGGAAAACCGCCCGATGCAGCCCAGACACGGCGATAGCCAAATTAAGACAGTTCGGGGTGGGGGATCCCTATCCCGAACAAAAGCACTCGTCCTCACATCTAAAGAAGACTCTTTTCAGACTCAAGACTTTCTACTGCTTCAAACACCATTATTCATTGTACAATTGATCATACAGGCAAAGCATATCTGAGGCAGCAGCATTCGCACAGCTTTACGATACAATCATATGACTTCCTTATACAATTGGAGGGCCTCGAAATTTGAAAACACTCGATCAAGACGCCGGTGTGGAGGAAGCATTAATATATGATTCTGAATCTAAGAGATCCGGCAACCTATTCTCACAGCGCCAGTGCATTACAATGATTCCCTATAGATGCAATACAGTTAGCATGCATACGAAACCAAAGTTGGAAAAAAGGCAGACGGAAACATTCTTTTAATAGCAATTGTCTAGTTCATAGCCAAACACACTAGCCAAACTATCCAACTTAGCCTGCAGCACGCAACATGGGTCCTGACGTTGTTTCTACAAACGTCAGTGTTTCACTGCCGATAAGGTCCAATAAGCAATACTGAATGCCAATCGATACACCCTTGGGAAGACGTTTCTTGAGCAGCTCACTGAGCAGCAACTCCTTAAACTTCGTCCGTCGAACGGCATCCAAGACAGCTTGCCGACCATCCGTCAAGGCTCGAGTAAGAACATAGGCATTAGGAATAGAGAGCCAGACGGTGTGCGCATCGCGTATGGCAAGCAAACCGCAGCGCACGAACGTACTTATGTCTGCATCCGACAGGTTGCAGAGTTGTTGCAATCGATCTCTTCGCATGCTCACTTCAACGTGACCCATTTCTATTGCTGATATGAACTTGTCACGCAAGCCACTTGCCACATTATTCATTTGCAAACTCTGTCCAGCCTACGAAAACAGATAAGAATGAAACCTTTAACCGAGGTTCTCTGTTGAGAGCCAGATCCACTGAGACCCTTTGGGATGCTTGTTAACGAGCGCAACAAAAGCGCGACAGTAACTACTCACAGTTCTGACAAAGTCTTTGACGTAAATTAGACCGTACGTGTCGCGATCAATTTGAACTTGGACCAGCACATGCTCCGAAATTAGCTGACTCACTTCACGGTCAACCTGAGATCGGTCACTAAGAAATGCATACAGCTGATGTCGTAAGACGACCGTAGGAATCGAAGATGCTTCCAGCTTGGCCCATAAAGCGAGGCTGATGATGCAGGCCATCGCAGATATCACATCGGTTGGAGGCTGCGATCTGGCTTCTTCATGCAGGCCACTGAGCAGGTAAAAAATATCATTCTCACGAGACCTCTTGGCTCCGGCTGAAGAGTAGTTAGTGCTTGGAGCAGACTGCCTCTTACGTTTGCCGTATGTACTTGCAGTGCTCATCTTGGCTACTGTTACTGCTAGTCATCCATCGCATTCGGCAAGGAAGTTATTCCCTGGAAACGTCAAAATACAAACAATGCAATGAGAAGCACACATGCCGAAAAGACCACATTGCTCAATACAGAATCGACATTTTTAGTCCCGACCCAGAAAGGTAGGACAAAATTGAGAAACTTAAATGCAACCCCAAACAAGTACTAAACAGTATTTCAGCCCCATTAGAAGTGAGTGGAACAGATGTAGTAAGAAAACAGATAGTTTCTGGTCGATAACTGTCGTACTTAATCCACTTTGCATCCGACTGCAAAACAAAAATGGAGGCAAAATCCTTTTATATTCACTCAGCAATCAAAAAGACAATAGACATAGAAGAAAACCTGAGCAATATCGACAGACTACAAGCTTGCAGTGCTGCTTATAGTCCACTAACTATCTGCAGAGCACAAGAAGGGTTCAGATTGATCATCAAAACCATCGACAGTTTGTTCCATATCTGGCTGGATGATCAATCAACTCAATTCAGCTTGCTATAACAATCAGGTGCATCCGTTATAATTGAACCACTATACATTTTTGAATTCAGGAAACACCGTTAATCGCTACCAGACGAAGCATCTTGCACTAAATGCTTAACTCTAAAAGATGAATAGGCAGATGGAAGTGTCTTACCTGCTGTTTATTATAAAATATATCTACTGACTTGTTATACAAGTATTTGCTGCAGGCAAATGGGATAACAATCACTACTTCCTAACGTGTGTATCACTAATGCACATAACTAATAGCAAATGCAATGCATGCATATGACCATGCGTCTGGCAGTCTATTCCTAATGCCTGTGTTCTTAAGGGAGCCTTAACAAATGTTTTAAAACAGCTATGGTAACCTAGAACCTGAGCACACGACCACACATCGACATCTCCTGTATACCACCACTTTTCGAAATCCAATCATTTACATATATTTCTACGAACCTCAAATCCTTAGGAGACTGCGCCTTTAGTTTGTATGCTTCCAAAGCCTGGAACTCACTCCCAAATGATGTCATGACATCCCCTGACTTGACCACATTTAAAAATACGCTAAAGCGCATCTATTTATCACAGCATTTAGTGGGTCCATGTGATTCGTCCTGTGTGTGCTTATGCATGCTGACACTGCATGCTGTCACCTAACCATCTTTGCATCCTAACCCTGTGCATGTCACCTCTGACCATGTTATACTTGTTGTCAATGAGCATGCACACAAACCATTCGATTGTGTTTCTATTGCAGCAGATGAAAAGTGGCTAGAAGGAGATTGGGTTCTCTGAAGGTGCTACATCAAATGTATTGTTATTATTAGTATTAGACTATTATTATACTATAATGTGAAATATTATTTAGTGCACAGCTTGGTAAAACAGAGCTGGATCAAGGTACCCTTTACAGACATCCAAAAAAGGTTAGCTCATTCTACTGCCTCATTTGTAAAGCAGCATCAGAGCCGTAACGGCTCTCACCACAGCTTGCAGTGAGTAATAAAGGAGCACCCACTTCAGGGCTCGAACCCGTGACCTGGGTCGTGAAGAGCAAGTACCTTACATGTACAAACGGGGGTAAAAGCCTTGCAAACAGGTAGGCCTCTTAGGAGCATAGACGAAAGCAAGACCTGCAGCAATCCATGACATGCCTGGTAAAGGGATAGTGAGCACTCACGTCAGCAAGTACAGTCAGGGGGTATATACATGTAGCTCATATCAAGTACTCAAAGCTGGTCACAACGTACGAGGCTTAATTCTATATAACGGCACATCATCGATTACAAGAACCAATCGCATAGTAGGTGTCAAAAAAGCTCACAATATGAATCTGATTACTAGTTAAACCACAGAAGTGGCAATTTTTCTCAAGCCAACGCTATCGTGTCACAGACAAAACCTTAATTAAGCTGACACGGGTATTTTATAACAGAAGTGCATAGCGGCTTCAGACTTACGCCTTTCCCATAATACGTAGCCACAGGTGCTTAAATCTGAATACCACCAGCGAGACATCCAGTGAAACTAGAACTTCAAATCCGGGCACATGAGCTATTGGAGAAATTTAATGCATAGAGCACAACAGACATGGCCCCCACCAAAGAAACAAGCCAATGTATTTTTGCGATAAATTATCGGTAATTCTGTCCTCAGCACGAGAGCAAGCACTCCCGAAAAAAGTCGGGCAGAAAATTCACAGGAAGGAGACAACCAAATGAATGTCTAAAGCGCCTGGACGGAGATTACATTGTCTTAGCGTCCAGTACAAATTAATTACACACGTATACACGTACATACACACACACACACACACACACACACACAAACACACACACACACACACACACATTATGTATGTATATCAGCCACAATCATTTCGGGAAAATTAGGAATACCAGGGTAATAATATGATGCATTTATGCCGGACTCTAGACGCGTCGTCAGTTTTGAAGTTGGCAAGTCAGAAGTAGGCAAGTCAGGCGACTGCATAATCTGATAAAATGTATGCGCTGCATGCAATAAAGTACACATCAGCAAATCAAGGAAATAAAACTTGGTATCAAGTTGAGCAGCACAGCTTGGCAGCAGGAAATAGCCCAACATTGTTCGCAGCGGCCTCCATACCTATCACACTATTCCAGCTTTATCAATTAATAAATACCCATTATCGGGGCGCCACGACGCTGTACAGCACTGGGTAAAAAAGTGGGCTCGCTTTAATACGTCGCGGGATGTCCGCTGCGTTCGTACCGCCTCCGACCGCGGGGCAGGCCCTGGTCTGCGCAAACTGATCTGGCAATGTTCATGGATACGCTGCAGTCGTACAAACTTCGTGGCTGAATGCTTCGTACGACTGCGTAGCTTGTTTAGATCACTTAATTACGCCTTCGGCCACGATTATAGATTATAGCGGTACTAACAATTACCGGGGCCTCGAGAGCGCGGGAGGCGTGCTGCCGCACATAGCTGCTGCTTAGATACCTGAACGTTCGACAATAGGCAGGAATGTTACAGGTCATGGAAGCTGCCCAAGTCGGGTAGTGACAGATGACGCTTGTTTCTGCTCCGTTGCCAAGTCGCATCCCTGAGGCAGTCATGCTAGAGACAATAGTATTAATAACTATTAGGAATCTCTTCCCTTCTGTAAAGTCCAGTTAGAGTGGATCACTTTGTCGGTTTACAGTTTGAGTTATGGGCATCATTAAGGATGCTTATGACAACATCTTGCCTCTCCTCGGATTCCCCGACTGGTCCGTTCCTTTAATTCCCGGCCTCGCCCGCCGACTTTCCCGGCACCACAGCCGCCAACATTACTATGGGATACATCCCATAGTGCACTAACAGGGAAGTCGCATATCTTTGTGCCTGAACTACACGTCACCTGCCTTCGGACACTGAAATTAGTAGTTTTCCTAGGTGCAATGTTATTGAGCTTCTTGAAGTATGCGCGTGAGTAAGTAAGACGTGCAGATCAATAACGCGAAGCCTTAAAAGTGCTGCAAATGCGCTGCAGCATCGCAGACAACAAGAAGAGCAAGCAACGACGGAGGCCTCTCGTTGTGACACCGCGGAAACTCAACGGAACAAATTTCATGTGACAAACTCGGGAAGAGAAAGAGACTGAAGAAGGAGCCCGAGAGCTTTGTGCTATTAATGCTGTACGGACGCCTCTGTTACAAGGTCTAAAACAGAAAGAAACTGAGTAAATAAGATTCCAGCACTCGACGACCCAGGTCGTTATGGAGTACTCGCCCAATAGTAATAATAATAATAATAGTATATTTTTATGGTGCCCTCCGAGAACTGAATCTCTCTCTCTCTCTCTCTCTCTCTCTCTCTCTCTCTCTCTCTCTCTCTCTCTCTCTCTCTCTCTCTCTCTCGGCACTTCACAGATGCTGCATTTCAAGCATTACCAAATGTTTGGTGGTAACATCCGCAAGCAGCAGGCACGGTGTAAGCAGGCTTATGCACACGAAAGACCAATCAAAAAGACCCACTAAATTCTGGAACAAACATGTGTGTTTTAAGCTTCATTTTAAATTTCATGTCAGGGGACGTCGTGACTTGCGTCGGTAGTGAGTTCCAGGCTTTGGGAGCATACGAGCTAAAGGCACGATCTCCGATGGTTTGGAGGTTCGCACAATGCATGGCTAAACGATTCAATTCAAAACAGCGGTTTTTACGATTCTTTGCCCTGCAGGGGATTAGTTCCGATAGGTAGGCTGGAGTTAGAGAATGAAGGGACCTAAAAGTGACAGAACCTTGAAGTAGTAGGGCCGGGCTCGCCAGCGAGGCTGCGCTTACTACTAGGTCAGCACACATTCAGGTCCGCTTTGTAATGCAGCACAATATTTCCTGTGGTTTTTTACGCCCATAAGCTACTAGATTATAGCGTAACCGGTTTCAAGCCGTTTTTCATTTAGGGACCGCGAATAATATCTCAGCGGACGTAATCTGGCTCAGCAGAACGCTAACATTTCAACGGCTGCCTGGTACTCAGTTGGCCATCTCACAGCTGCTAGGGTATTGATATTTATTTTATCAGTCACGGAGACATTTCTTACAATGTTATTCCTTGAGATGCCTGCTGAGTTTCTATGCTGGTAGCTCGTATGCAGCGGAAGGATGCAAGAGTCTGGGCGTGGCACTGCTCGGCGCAGTGAGTAACACGTGCCGAGCACTCGCATAACTCGATGCTAGATTTGCATGCACTGCGTCGCCTCAAGAGCATGCATTACTTGTGACATCGAGCCGAGGACGGTGTCTGCTGTCTCATGTGTGTGTCTTAAGGTTCATGCCTTGGCCATGTTATAGCCCTTGAATGCTAATGTATGCTGATGGGTGAACCACTGAATTACGGCCTTCGATTTGGGCGACATTCCTTTGATATCGGATTACTACCTGGCCTCTTCGATGTGCAGTTATGGCTGGGACTTTTGATAAATATTTGAGGGTCAATGAATTGGGTTACAGTGGGTGCAATAATTCAGCTTCGTGTATCCGCAGCCTTTCACGCTGCCCTTGATTGACCAACTCGCGTTGCTTTTCTCAGTCAGTAAAATTTATTTCTTGCGACGTGGTTCGTCGCACTTGTTCGCTCCCGGAGCTCGTTCGACCGTGACTTCTGACTGTCGTATCGGTCTGATAAAGCACCGTAGCGATTGGACCGAATGAACTGATGACCTCAGACGCTGAAACGAATATAAAATCGCTACGGTTACTTAACAACAGTCCTACCCCCTAGTTTGGTATCCGGAATTTTTTCGGAGACACTTTGGTCAGATGCGTCGAGGGGTGTTTTTAGTTCCCACACATCGACGACCAGCGGACTAAATTCCACCTCACGTCGAACCCCGATGAGCAGGCCCGCGATCTAACACGTTTTGCGGGTCTATCATCTATCTTCCAGAAGACCATCATCTACGACTAACTATGCGAAGCGATCCTGCAGGGTTTTCCAGACATTGAACAACTACCGCTGAGACACATTCTAGCCATTTATGACAGCAGCTTCACAGGCGAAACCGTTGAATGATTGGCCAGCTGCAGCTTCTCCTCTATCGGCCCAGCGGCAGAGTTCGCCGACAACGATCAGGCGAAAAACGCAAGCAAACAGACCCGATTACAAGCTACATCGTTCGAGGCAGTAATTTTAAGGTCGCCGATGGGTCGGCAGGTCGAGGCGGCTGACGGGTCGAGTTAAGCTTCGCCCAATTGAAAAAGAGCTCAGCGGGTTTCCCTGGCAGCTCTGTTCGGCGGCACAGCACTGAGAAAAGGCTCAGCCACTGAGAAGAGGCAGCCCCAAAAGTCATGCTCTCGCGCTTCTGAAAAGCAGGCTTGGGAGTACACTGCAGCGTCTCCCGAAGTAGGGGTGAGACCGGTTGGCGGCGGCATAAAACTTGTAGGACATGAGAACTGGCAAGCTTCATGTGCTGTGCTGACTCTCTAATGGAATGCGAAGGTCTTCTTTGGTGGTGGCGACGGCAGCCGTAGTGTCTACCCTCGGCTGTGTTCGAGAAGACAGGTGGCATGCAGAGCATTTAACGTCAGTTTAAACAAAAAGAGTGGTCGGTTTGTTCATTACTGTCAGCTAGGCCTCTAGGTTGAACCCTTTATGTCCTGCAATGAAGCAACGGTAAATTGAATAGGTGAGATAAAAAAAATTACCTCAGGAATTGAACGTAGATCGAGTAAAATGAGCGACGAATAATTCGTGCCGACATCTCTGGAGTGAAAGTCATTGCTTTGCACTCAATCGGCTACATTTTTGATAGCAAAATGCAAGCAGCGAGTGGTGTTCCATGACAAATTTCCAGCTGATGGCAAACATTGAACACTCTCGCAGAGGCAAAATCTGTGAAATAGAGCAGATTGACATAGTGTGCCCTAGTTCTCCCGCTAGGAGTTCAAGATCCTTGTCGACCTGCAAATTGGACGGCAGCGGCGGCCAGGGTCACATAGTGGTAAGCAAGATGAGATGAAGGGCGTGGCTAATGTCACAATGCGTTAGAGGTCCCTATACCTCTATACCTTCTGAGTCGGTGGCAAAGTCAGAGCTCATCACTTTTAACAGCATGAGTTAATAAGAATTTTAATAATAATTAACTTGATAAAGCTCCCTGAGAAAACTCAATCTCTTACTAGGCGATTTACATTTGCTGCAAAGGAAACACGATCGAATGGTGAGTAATATCATGCTTGATAAACAACATGAGTAACATGGTTAGGGGTGACATGCACAGGGTCAGCATTCAAGTGTGGTTAGTGGCAGCATGTACAGTGTCAGCACGCATAAGCACATCAAGGACGAATCACAGGGACCCACTAAATGCTGTCCTAAATAGGTGTCGTTTTAATTTCTTTTAAATGTGGTCAAGTCAAGGGATGTTGTGACGCAAGTCGGGAGTGAGTTTCAGGCTTTGGAAGCATACGAGCTAAATCCACAGTCTCCAAAAAATTTGAGGTTTCTACGAGGTATTGGTAAGCTGCTGAATTCCGGAAAGTGAGTGGTACGATGCTTGGCCCGGTGGGGGAGTAGATCTGAAAGATAGGCCGGAGCCAAAGAATGAAGTGAACTAAAAGTGAGCGAAAAAACCTTGAATTTGATCCGTTGCTTGACTGGTAGCCAGAGCAGGTCGGCCAGAAGTGGTGTGATGTGGCAACTACGACGCTCACGAAAGACAAGCCTAGCTGCAGAGTTTTGCACCAGCTGTAAGCGTTTGATTGCACATGCCGGTAGGCCAGCAAGCAGTGAGTTACAGAAGTCAAGACGGGATGTCACAAATGAGTGGTCCAACTTAGACGCGGTATCCTTATCTAAACAATCCCGAATTTCAGAAATTTTATGTATCTGAAAGTAGGCAGACTTGATTGTGGAGCTAGCGTGGTCTCTAACGAAAGGTTACTTTGGAACATGACACGCAGATTTCGAGCTGATTTAACAAGAGATATGCTGGCAGAGCCAATTTTAAGCATTAGCCTTTCCATTTTCGGAGTCACACTGGGTTTGCCCATAGATAATAAGTTAGTTTTATCATCATTTAATTTAAGAAAATTTGCTGCCATCCATGTCTGGATGTTATCAATACACGCAGCAAGGGAGTTAAGAAAATTCGAGGTGCTCAAAGGTGATCAAAGCAAAGGTACAACTGAGTGTCATCCGCATAGAAGTGAAAGCCTAGATTGTGCTTGGCAGTCACATCGGTAAGTGGGAGAATGTAAACCGTGAAAATGACCGGACCTACCACGGAGCCCAGAGGTACTCAATTTTTCAGAGGTAGTTTGGATGTTTTCGTTCATTCATATCAATACTTTGGAGTCTCCCACTGAAATAGGACCTGAACGATTGCAGAGCAGTGCCAGTGATGCCCAGGTAGGATGAGAGGCGCTCAAGAAGAACTTAGTGATCGATAGTATCAAAGATTTTCCTTTCATAGACTTCCCTTCTGAAAATACTATATGGTGTCAGATTCTGCACCATTTATTTGGTACGGCTGAAAAAGAAAAAAATAGGTCCGATCAGGCGGACGGCAAACTGAGAGGTGAGCACCAACTTAGGTTGAGCGGCAGGTAAGTATTGCTTGGTTTATTACGATTATTAAGAATATTAATATTAATAGTTATTATAAGTTTTTTGAGTGCTCCAAAAGGCCCTATCTATTCAATGATTGGTTTTCTAATGCTGATAAAGAACCATGTCGGCTAGCTAGTCATGGCGTACACGCTTGAAACCGCACGCACACAAAGGGCAACTCATCTAACTGAGCAAAGGGTGTCGGGACGCAGGTAAAACTTACATGGGACACAACATTCCTCTTTGGTGTGAGGCTGACCAGGACTGAGTCACTAAGCTTGCCTACTTGCTCAACTCAAACTGGCTGACAGCTGCTGGGCGGGCTTCCTTGACTGTTTTCCCGGCGAAACCCAACGACTTTTAATCTGTTCGGTGAGTTGTCACGTCATCGAAGCCATCCTGAAAAAACACCTACCTATATAATTAAGAATGTACTTAGTATTTTGCACCCCAAAAAGGAAGTTGGATTTCCTTTCCTTTGCCTATGAATGGTGAGAAAGCTCAGTGTATTTATTTGAATTTGTAAGATGAACTGGGCTTCCATAATTAAAGTTAAAAATTGCATTAAAAATTAAATTCAATTTAGAGAAAAATGCAAAGTTATAGGTCTTTATTTTTATGTACTAGTGAACATGTTTAAAGAAATGATTGTCCTTTGGATACCTAGCTTATAACACATTTTCTGCAAATTACTCAGCAGCAATTGACTGAAGAAGGAGCCATGAGTTCTTAACGATGGTTCCTTTTTTGATAGCAATTGATTCCGATCTTAATAGAGCTAAGCGCTTAAATTTATTCACAGGTAAAACAGACAACAACGGAAGAGACGACGGACTAAGCCAACGAGCATCTAATTTTAGAAAGTTGACGTAGGCACAGCTGTCGCCATCGCAATACAAACAAGGGATCGAAGAGAAAGATAATGAACAAAGCATTTGAAGCTCGGCGATTCTTCTAGGAGATATGCAGCAAAAATAGTCTGGAGATAAGCAAACAGCGACGCGCCATATACTCTAAACGAGCGTATGAAGTCGTCAAGCTCGGCGATGACAAGAGACTAAACTAAAATGATGTAAATAAATGTTAAAAATGAGTAGTATTTGAACGAGAGTTTATTTTTAAACTTTCAGCTCCTTAAATCCTATTATGAATTACGTGATTTTCACTAGTACCATGAACATGAGCAGCGCCTATTCGGAGTAGGTAGACTAATTGTACAGCACAATTATGTTACCAAATATGAAATATACTAAGAGAGCAGTTCACTCAACGGCGCCTCTTTTGGCAGCTTTCACTCAGCTTCCTAGCGAGCAATACAGATCTGCCTGTGACTTGGATCGAGCCTGAAACATTGGTCGCGAAGTGTGAGTGCTCTATCGCTGGGCGAAAAACCAACACCTAGCTGTCCTAGCGGTTGTAGCTGTCCTAGCCCTCCCGATTAGTAATCGCGAATGGCCGGCTACAATGCTAGTGCTTATGTTGTGTGTGTGTGTGTGTGTGTGTGTGTTCGCGTATTGCTAAACTGGAAACGACTTGGAGCACTAAGAACACAACTGAAGTCAACAACGTTTAATCATCAACTCTTTCGCAGACGTTAATCTAACAGGAGCCTCCGCCATCTGTGCCCAGGAATGCCTCGCTCCGATTGGCCAGCGCCGTTTCTAGCGCCAGCAGCAGGAGCCGTAATGGCTCACTAGGTAATGCGGTTGCTTTTCACGACCTCGGCCCGGAGGTCGTGGGTTCGAATCTTGTGGTGAGCGGTCCTTTATCGCCACTGCAAGCGGTGGTGATAGCCGTCAAGGCTCTTCTGTCGCCATACAAAACGGCTGCTAAATCAGCTAGTATAAAAAAAACGCTGCGGCTCGGTTGGTCAGTCAAGGTCGGGAGGGCCCCCCACCCCAGCTTAGTACCACCTGACAACATCTAGGCGTGGCACTGTCGTAGGCTGGGGTATGCATCCCCTATTACGATCTCGACACTTACGGAGATTGAGGCCTAGACAAGTCTGTTTGCCGTTTGCCCTCTCTCAGGGCCCACTGAGCTAAGAGGCGGGAATTAAGATCAGGTGATCCGTCTGACAGCCTCAGGTCATTCTGCGATTCGAAAAAAATAGGCCAATCCTGGATTTTGCAGCCTCCTGATTGCTAGCTCGATCCAGCACCATGATTACTCGTACAGCACAAAGTTTAAATAGAATTGTGCATTTTATGATGCTGGTCGCATGTTATTTGTTGAGACTGTTCAGGGGAACGCATAGTAACAATTTCAGAATTTATCTACCAGCCAGAAGTACCGTTATTGGAAGATAATTATCTCACTTATCACTTTACGGGACAGCAAGCAGCACAATTCGTGTATTGATGACATTCGCACATGGAAGGTAACACAATTTCTTAAATTGGTTGATGATAAAACCCACCAAACTAGTTATGGGCCTGCCAAGTGCCATTCAGAAATGGGAAAGGCTAACACTCAAAATCGGCTTTGCCAGCATATCTCCTATTGAATCTGCACGAAATCTAGGTATCTTATTGACAGTGACCTCTTATTAGACGGCTATATTAGCTCCACAGTCAAGTCTGACTACTTTCAGCTACCTAACATTGCTAAAACTCGAGCTTGTTTAGACAGGGATATCACATCTAAATTGGTCCATGCATTTGTACCATCTCGTCTTGACTTCTGTAACTCACTGCTTGCTGTTCTACCGTCTAGTGCACTCAGACGCTTACAGCTGGTGTAAAAATTTGCAGCTTGGCTTGTCTATCGTGAGTATCGCGGTTGTCAAATCACACCACTTCTTGTCGACCTGCAATGGCTACCAGTCAAGCAACCCATCGACTTCAAGGTTTTGTCACACACTTTCAGGTCCCTTCAGTCTGTGGCTCCAGCCTACCTATCAGATCTATTCCCCCCACCAGGCCAAGCATTGTACCACTCGCTTTTAGGAATCGAACTGTTTGTCTATACTTCGTACGAACCTCAAATCCTTTGAGGCCGTGCCTTTAGTTCACATGCTTCCGACTTGCGCCACGACATCGCCTGACTTGTCCACATTTAAAAATAAACTAAAATTGCTTCTATTCATTATAGCATATACTAGGTCTGTGTGATTCGTCCTTTATGTGCTTAAGCATGCTGACACTGTGCATTCTGCCACTAACCATACTTGCATGCCGACCCTGTGCATGTAACCCCAACCATTTTGTTTTTGCTGTTAATTGAGCATGCTACCACTAACCATTCGATCGTGCTTCCTTTGCAGCAAATTTTGAAGGCCTAGAAAGAGATTGAGTTCTCTGAAGGCGCTGTATCAAGTGCATTATTATTATTGTTATTATTAGTATTGCCACTAATTAAAAAAAGGCACATGCGGGTACCCCCGTAAGGGTGAAATCAAGGCCTCGGCGATCCATTGTGTCTTTGACTCTAGCGTGCAATATTAAGGACGCCAATTTATTCATCAATCATCGTCAGTCACTTCAATACGTGTCGATTCGATCATTCTCCTGTCATGCATCCGAGCGATAACAAAAAGACTGCCATGAAGAGAAAACTTTTAAGATAATGTAGTCACTAAGTAAACTGCAATCCTGCGTGCCCATTTCTGAACAAGGGGCTGTGAAAACGCTCCAATTTAGGCCCGTTCTCAAAGCCTATGGAGCAGAAGCTGAATGGCAAAACGCCCCAGAGAACCGCTCTCGGAGAGCGTGTTAGCCCTTTGCGGGAGGCTTTTAGAAAGAGCCAAACAAGGTGTGAAGCGGGCACCGCAGGCTTGCAAAGCCATGACCGCGGGCGTAAAGTTAGAGTTTGGAGGATATTAGTCCCCTCCTAAAAGGTCTCGCTTAATGGCGTTCTCGGCTTCGCTCCCTCTCGAATTGCGGTCGATCGCGTGAGCACCCTCTTTGGCGGCCGGGAAGCGCTTTCTGGAAGGCTACCACGCTTTCCGAGAGAGACCGGTGAGTGAAGGCTTGAGAGCGGCTCTCAGTGCTTGGCCGGCCGCGCGCCTTTCGCCGAGCAGAGTCGTGGTGTTTCCCGAGATGGGAGTCTACCATTTTCTCTTTGAAAGTGATGAAGTGTTGCGGTTTTCTCGAGGCGTGGATTCGATACGTGCATTCAGGGAGGGTTTTCAGAGAGGTTGTCCTAATTTTTAAAGAGGACGCAGATAATTATAATGCCACGGAGGAGAACCTCGAGTTTCGACTGGTCTATTGGGGCCTGCCTCGCTACGTACCGGCTACGTGCAGTTTCGGGCTCTTTAATGAGTACATGTGAAAGTATATCCGCTAGAGGCTACCGGGTGGCACGCCTTTGGCGGAGAGCAAGGCACTCCAAAATTAAGACGTTACGATACCGAGTGAAGGGCTAAGAGTTTGTGGGCAAGCCTTCGACGTTCACCCTCAAGCTGACTCCCCCAGAGGGAGGCAACAATGTGCTTAGATGAGGTCACGTGAGTGTGCCGGGTAGGCAGCCTTCCGGACGCGGCTTCGGGGTCTCCGAATAAGGCAAGTGAAACTCAAAAGTGCCATTTTAGTGACGCAAATAGAAGGTTCCGACTGGCGCTCGTTCGGCGCGGATATTCAGACGTTCCCGCAGTGAGATGTCGCCAAAGGGGTGAATGAAATCGCCTTCCAGGTGCTTCTTCCGCACACAGAGTCGTAGTTCGCTGCAGGAAGTTGTATAGATTCTTTTGAAAAGAAGACACAACAGAGTTTTTATGGACGAGAAGACAATTTGGCCTGCCGAGCTGTTCACTTTGGCCTTGACTCTTTACGGCTTGTCTCCAAAAGGGGGCCGTCGGACCTAAAAAAATTGTTCTTGCATTTCACTCATTGCTCCATTCTGACTGTGGTTCCTTAGACGCTGGTCTCTATAGATGAGGGCCGGATAATTCTAAAATGCTTGATTAAGAGTTTACGAGAATACTTGACCTTCTGTATCAGCTTGGCAGGCTGATAAACATCGACGACATGCCCCTCCTCACCGTAGCAAGTTGGGTCGCTTAGGATAGCAGCAGACAGCCAGGTCGCTTCCGGTTGCTCTAGCACGCGACCGCAGCAAGGTCAAGTCAGCAAAATATCGCGGAGAAACTTACCAAAGCCTGTGTTGAAATTGTGCTGGCAGTCGTGCACAGCAAAACATCGAGTCGATAATACGGCAGACAATATATTGGCAGACAGTATATCAACGTACAAAGGAAGCCGCGAGAAAGTTCCTGGAAGTAATGACCAATCCTGGCCTCGAGATAATACCAAAGAGTGTACTATTAGTTTCTCTGTTCTTCTACATTGACTTCCGTCGACGTCATTTTTAGAGGTACAGTGGACCCAACGCCCTTTCTTCCCATGACAAACCGATTGAACATCAATCGGCTTCTGAAAGGATGGTTTAACCAGCGAGGAGTACTATATAGCACGAAATGGCAAGCAAGCAAAACTAACAAGAAAGCATGAATTGCCAAGAGTCTTGTATAAACAGGTCCTCACTGGCCTAGAGGCTATGTGACACCTGCTGGGAGGAGCAACACCAAACCACGGTTTTTGGTAACCAGTTGGATGCGTAGACCACCACCTTTTCGCCACCGCTGAGGCAAAGCTAACGCCTTTATCCATCAACCAGGGATTGGGTGCGTGCCTCCTCCCTCTGCCGCACGGGTTTCGAATGTCTCCGTTGCATTGACAGCCGCTTTTACGGGTCCGTAATATTGACCGTTGTCGGCGTCGAAGCGCTGACCGTCGTAGTGCAACGGAGCAGCTCTCAGGCTAGCCGAGATATTAGCCCTTGCCTTAGTGGGTCTGACTAGGGTACCTGGAGCAACCGTAGCGGGCGGACTAGCCAAGAAGAATTTGGTAGGGGGGACACATTAGTTAAAACCGGGAACGGAGCGAGGCGTCAGTTGACAGCGAGATCCGCTTAGGTTAGAGTGGAGCTTGGGTAGACACAGAGCGGTCAGGATGTGGTCCGACTACTGTGCTCCACTAGACAAAGAGCTAAAGGATGGCGAGCCGGCGGAGGAGCCATCTAATAAATTACAGGCAGATGCGAATAGGCCGATGACGGACACCGAGAGCTAGGGTCCGACAAAAATAGAAGCTACGCTCAAGGTCAGGAGGCGGGGAGAGAGAGATATAAACGAGACGACTGACAGAGCTCAGGGCTGCAGCTTCGGTAGTCGATGCGAGATTACGCTTCAAGAGCACGAGAGGCGAACCTACGGCGACGGACAGCTAAGTGCAACTTAGACTGCGCAGTTGTGTTCTGCCGGCTACTCAGTTAGCCGCTCTTGGGGTGCTGCAGCGACGCGCGCATAGGGTAGTTATACTCGGACTTCGGGAGTTCGCGCAGTTAACTCCGTCGGACCGATGCGCGCCGCGTAAAGCGCTTGCGCCGGCGCGTAACCACTACTAACAGGCCCACAATAAACTATTGCTTTCGGCACCCATTTGTGGCCGCCTGTATTTTAACTGCATCGCAGCACTGCATCACACAGTCCACCGGTAGAGAACCGGGGGACGAGCTTCTCTGCGCGGTTACAGTAGCAGTTCTAGCCGGAGCAGCCGCACTGACCGGTGCTGCAGCGCTGACCATAGTCACAGCACTGACCGTCGTAACACCTGGCGGCGTCTCAGGGCTTGTAATCGTCGAACCGCTGACCATAGTTAAAGCTGTCTCATTTCCTGTCACCTGCGCCGTCTTGGTGACCGCCATCACTGCAGTCTTATCGCGGACCGCTGTTATCGTCTGAAAATAAGCAGTTTCGCTGACCGGCGTAATGTAACGTATCTCCGTCTGTAACTCCACAAAGTCATAAAGACCATGTGGGTGTTACGCAGGAGAATTTTGTATAGCGCACTGACAGCCTAAGCGGCTTTCGGTACGCATTCGGTAGCCAACAGACTTCATCTCACGTAACAAAGAGAAAGTGGGAAGCATAGCAGAGTCAGGAGAGCAGTTGAGGCAGTGAGTAGCATGGAAGTAGCAGCTCAGGACCGCTGAAAAGGGTGTGCTATAGTCGGCTGTAGGAGAGTAGTTGTCATTGCGTAAGAATTGTTAAAGCAAGTTCCACAGTCTAGGACCTGCAGAGCTAAGGCTTCTGTCACCAACTGTCTTTAAGCGGAGGAATGGGACAGTTAATTTATTGTCCACACAGGACCTGAGGGCGTGAACAGGCTGAAACTGATGCAGCAGTTCAGCTAGGCACGAAGGAGCCACGCCGTGGCAGGCCTTGTGGGTCAGCGTAAGAACTTTGCTCTGTATCCGTTGCTCAACCGGCATACATCCTAGCTCTTTTAGCAAAGGAGACACGTGCTCATACCTCTGCGACTTGAAGACTAGCCTTGCAGCGATATCCATATTCAGCTGGAGTGGCCTAATTGCTTTCCTTGGTAGCCCAGCCAAAAGAGAATTACTATAATCAAGCCGAGACAGAATTAAGGAGCTAATTAATTTTTTTACAAGCAACTGTAGGAGACAGCTCCTAATCTTGGATAGGGATCGGACGTAATGGCTAGCTGTAGAAGCAGTCTTCCGAATGAAGTTCTTAAAATTGAGGCAGCTGTCAAAAACGAGACCTAAATTTTGAGCTCGTGGTGATGGTCGCACAATAGCATCACCTATAAGAAGAGCAAAGCCTTTTAATCCAGCCACACGCTTGAGGTGTCCTATGAGCAGCAGTTCGGTTTTATCATCTTTTTATTTCCGGGCCGTGACCCCGTGGTCCGGTGCCATTTTGTCCGCCACCTTGCGGATTGCCGTTTCGTGGACTGCTTGCGCATCATGGGCCACATCCTCTGCCTCCTCAAAAGCCATCAAAGCCTCAAAAGACTCTGAGGCCACCACAGGCTGCTCCTCCACCTTCGCTGCCACCTGCTAATGCTCTAGAGTTATTGTGGCAGGCGCTTGTGGCCCAGAAAATTTGGGCAGCAGCAAATGCGTCTTATTACTCGAGTTACTACTGAAGCAAGTACAGATGCGGCCTGAGCAAGAAAATCCGCCGCAAATTGAGCAAACCTCCGGCACAGAGGCAGCGGATGGAGGAATAATCCTCCTGACAAGTGCCCTTAGGTCCAGCAGCTGTAAGTTGGCCGGTTTATTCGGAGCTACCTCCAGCTTTTGTATGGAATAACACTCACCCGGAAGGATGCTGAAAAGCATTGCCTTTTGTCGGGTCTCTGTGAAGGAACATGACGCCTGCGAGAAGTGGGCGGAGAGCTTGCGAGGGCTCCCAGACTGCCTACGCAGCCGCAAGCTCACGACCGGTGGATGGGCAGACGATGACTCAGCAGTCCTGCAAAAATCCATGCATTGGCCGCATCTGTGGGGACATCAACCTACCGAAAACTGCCGCCAGCTGTCGGGCGGGTTCGGAACGAACAGTGGCCCGACAGTGCGAAAAACAACGCATGCATGGAATATAAGGGTTGCCGGAGGAGTACAACGGGAGGGGAGGGCGAGATCCCTCGACGCCGGCAGCCGTCTAGTGTTTGTAGACTGGACTTGGCTGGCGTTGAGTGAAATAAAGGTTTTGGTGTTGGAGCCAGCAGACTTGTTGCTCGGCCGCGCTACCCAGCCTGACGACAGGTCGTGCGGAGGGCTGTCACAATCTCCTCTGAAATGTTTTTCTCCTGGCACATCCTTGCAGTAATTGCAACTTAGTCTGCGTACATACGCTCCCCGGACGGGGCTCTCGTACCCGATTGAGCCGCATTACATGCAGCGTATCATGCAAATCCTATCATCGTCGCCACTGTTGAATTTGTTCGGGCACTCGCGAACAGCAAAAGATTGAGTCGACAATATGGCAGACCGTAAATTAACGTACAAAGGAAGTCGCGAGAAAGCTCCTGACCATCATGGCCGATCCTGGCCTCAAGAGCCTACTAAAGAGTGTTTTATTGGGTCCGCGGTTCTTCTACGGTGACTTTCGCCGACGCATTATTTTATCGTGGTAAAGCAGACCCAAGAGCCAGTTCGCCCTATCCGTTTGGTTACTAGAATTTCAGAGAGGCTACGAGGCAAGTACAAATTAGTACGTAAATTTATCATTGTTTAATCAAAGAATAATATTTTTAGAATCTTCGCATTTTAGTAATTTTAGCTGTTCAATTAATTGTGGGCTGAACGTTGTGAGTTATTAGATAGTTGTGTAGCTAAGTGCCGAAGGCACTTAGCCACCGGATAGCCCTGTTCAGCACACTAGAAAGAAATGTGTGCCCCTTACCAACTTGTACTATTTGGAAAACCGGGAATATTCTTTTCATAGTTCAACAGGCCTCCTCCTTAGATGCTCTAGAGCTCCGAATTAGGTGAGTTAAGAATGAAAGTATTGTAGAGATTTCGAGGGCTTTTCAGAGAAGATTTCGTGGAGAAGTCACTGGTTTGGTGTCACGGGCTTATGTAGAGGTTTCTCTCCTATGCATAAAAACTCTTCTCTACTCCCTTAGTCAAAGATCTGTCTGCAACGTGACTTATAATGAAACGAGAGGATGAAAAAAGTGTCCCAGCTGGTTCATTGCTTAGTGATGACTTAGGAAATGGGTCAACAGGGGTCTAAAATACAGTCTTCCATCGTTTATCGCGGTTAATCAGTTCCAGACTCCACCGCGATAAGTGAATTTTCGCGAAGTAGAACTCTTTTATAAAAATCAAACATTTTTGTAGTTAAAGCATTGTAAACATGTTTATGACCCTCTATATACGGTTGTTGGCACTATATGAAATAACAAATTATTATTGGCCATTACACTTGTATTTAAGAGAATGCCTCTCACTGTTGTGATATATCGGCTTCCTTCTGGCTGTCTAAACTTGTTTATGAAGGAGTTTTCAGAGCTTCTCGTTAAAATATTTGTGTGTGACAGGCCGTTACTGATTGCTGGAGACTTCCATATTCACGTTGACAACCCTAGCAACAGCCAGGTCCGCTCATTTCTTGACTGTCTGGAGAATTTTGGTTTGGTCCAACACGTTAATCATACCACCCACGTTGGTGGCCATATTCTAGATCTCGTGATAACTAAGGATGTCCTCCCCACTAACCTTGCGGTGTGCCCACTGACCGTCTCTGATCATTGTTCGGTTTAGTTTACTGTTATAATAATAATAATAATAATAATAATAATAGTATTCCTGCTCCTGCTCCCTTGTACATACAGGGTAATGTCAAAACTTTTCAAGCAACGTAACTTACAAAGCATTGACAAAGACAAGTTTTTGAAATTTGTTTGTGGTGCAGGTCTTCTTGATCTGCATTCAGACTCGACCGGCAGCCTCGATACCCTCACCGATGCAGTGAACATGACACTCAGGAGTGCTCTTGACCATCACGCTCCCGTTCATTCTATCCGTGTACAAAGTCGTGGAGATTTCTTTCAATTTACAAAAAATCCTATAGATGCGCTGGATTAAGCACAAGTTTGAACGTCGCTTCAAGAAATCGTCGTATGATGCAGATCTAGTCAAGCTTCTTTCTAGTTTACACACGAAAGCTTATAAAAGCCAGGGCTTCTTTTTTCACTCGAAAGCTGAATTCCTGCCAATCGGACCCTAAACAGATTTATAAGACGGTAAACCGTTTACTGGCCAATGCTGTGAGGTCTGACTGCCTAGATATTAAGGACTCAGCCGAGAAGTTTTCAGCCTTCTTAACTGAAACAATTGTGCACATTCGTGCCTCCATAAAGCCCCCTCAGACTAAAGCAATTGCGGTATCACAACCTGTAACCTTCCTTTAAAGGTTTTCCGAGGTTTTTGCTTGCGATGTGGCTACCTTAATAAGGTCCAGCAAAAAGAGCTCGTCTCCTGAAGACCCTAAACCTTCATCTCTGTGGTCTTCACTAGTAGATCAACTTAGTGCTGCCATAACCAAGATTTTTAATGCTTCTTTGGGAAAAGGGGTCGTCCCCAAGTCCTTCAAATCGGCAATCGTTAGACCTATTCTTAAAAAGCCTGGATTAGACACAGAGGTCCTTGCAAGCTATCACCCAGTTTCCTTTCTTGTCAAAGATTCTTGAAAAAATTGTTGCTAAGCAGCTAGTTGAACATATTGAAAAGAATGGAGTGTCAGAAGAATTTCAATCAGGGTTCAAGTGGCAGCACTCCACTGAAACTGCTCACCTCCGTGTTAACAATGACATTCTACGTGGCAATGATGACGGGACTGTCACTGCTCTAGCTCTGCTAGATCTGTCAGCTGCCTTTGAAACCATTGATCACGATGTTCTACTTGAACGATTGAGAACAACGATTGGTCTGGAAGACGAAGCACTGGCGTGGTTTATATCGTACTTGTCTGATCGTGTTCAATCTATGTCGTATGGGGGTCAGGTCTCACACACGAGACCGGTCACATGTGGAGTCCCTCAAGGGTCTGTACTCGGTCCCTTGCTGTTCTCAATTTATACTCAACCTCTGGGAAAAGTGATTAAAGCCCATGGAATAGGATATCACTTCTATGCTGACGATACTCAGTTATATTTGTCATTCAAACCGTTGGAATCTGCTGCAGCAACTGAGAAACTGAATTGGCCTTGCCGATATTCGATCCCGGATGTCGGAAAACTTCCTGAAATTAAATGATGATAAAACCGAACTGCTGCTCATAGGACACCCTAAGCGTGTGGCTGGATTAAAAGGCTTTGCTCTTTGAATAGGAGATGCTGTTGTGCGACCATCACCATGGGCTCGAAATTTAGGCGTCGTGTTCGACAGCTGCCTCAATTTTAAAAGCTTCATTCAGAAGACTGCCTCTACAGCTAGCCATCACATCCGATCCCTATCCAAGATTAGGAGCTGTCTCTCACAGTGGCTTGCAATACAATTTAACTGGCTCCTTAGTTCTGTCTCGGCTTGATTATTGTAATTCTCTTTTGACTGGGCTACCAAAGAAAGTAACTAGGCCACTCCAGCTGGCTATGAACATGGCTGCAAGGCTAGTCTTCAAGTCGTAGAGGTTTGAGCACGTGTCTCCTTTGCTAAAAGAGCTAGGATGAATGCCGGTTGAGCAACGGATACAGAGCAGAGTTCTTACGCTGACCCACAATGCTCGCCATAGCTTGGCCCCTTCGTACCTAGCTGAACTGCTGCACCAGTTTAAGACTTTTCGTGCCCTCATGTCCTGTGTGGACAGTAAATTAGCTGTTCCATTCATCCACTTAATGACCGTTGGCGACAGAAGCTTTAGCTCTGCAGGTCCTAGACTGTGGAACTCGCTTTAACAGTTCTTATGCAACGACAACTATTCTCCTGCTGCTGACTATGGCTCGTCCTTTTCAGCAGTCCTGAGCTGCTGCTTCCATGCTACTCACTACCTCAACTACTCTCCTGACTCAGCTATGCTTCCCGGAACAAGTTCCTGCCTACACACTAGGATTGGTTGAGTGGCTGCACCTGAAGGCGTTGAAGGGTATGGGGGGTGCTCGAATACATAGACCTACAGACCATATACATATTAATTTTACTTTTTTTGTAATACAGGGGCATATAGTTAATTCAGAAAACCAAGAGCGCGGATGTATCGTTTTCACTATCTCGAATAACTCATTAATGAACATGCGCGTACTGTATTTGATAAAACCGCGATAGGGTGAAGCCGCGAAAGTCGAAGCGCAAGGCACGACTCTAGAGCAAACAGGTCGTGCCTCTACGCTCGTTATTTATTGTTGGTATTATGTGGGAAAGAGAACAACTCCGTAGAAGTGTCACGTTGCTTAATTTCCCTGATATTTCACATTTTCAAGTCTCTGCAAGGCTCTATATTTTACACATTTATCGCCTCAACTCACTGGCATGAATCATAGAAATCTTTCACAAAAACTACACCTCAAAAAGTGAAGAATGAGTCCTTTCAAGTGTATTATTATTATTTTCATTAGAGTTAACATGAATGCAATAAGCAGAGATCTGGGTCTCAGCCCAGGGAGAATGTGCTCGCACTTCACGACACCGATCGTGAGTTTGAGTCCTGCAGCAGGAAATCCTTAATATCCAAATAGCCGCCAAGGCTCTTCTGCCGCTATATAAATAAGGCTGTTCGATCAGCTAAACCGTATATAACTTTTGGAGCATAAATAGGGAATACCCGAATCATATTCCTACAGGTCACTTGGGCGAGCAACGAGTCCTTGCTTATCACCAGTGAATCGACTGCTTCGCTCACTGTAAAGTCTATATACAGAGATTAATTTATCTTAGGGCGCTATACAAATATTTTATTATTATTATTATTATCACAGCCCTTTCATTAATAAAATGGTAGGCATCATTGGACCTTCCAAACACGCAATAGGTGGTGAACCTAGCAAATATTTCTGGCTAAAATTTATGTGCTTTTTGGGACGCCGCAGACGAGCGAAACATTACGGTTAAGCATTATTTTGCCTCAATCCTTTTTTCGGCAAACAATAGGTGACGTTGAAATTCGATAAATAGTAGTTACACTACCAGCCACGCTTTATTTGACTGAAATTTCCTTAAGGTTGTACTTCAGGTCTGCCACAAAACATCACCTTGCAGCCTTTGAGCTTATGGCCTTCGCTTCCGACAAGTCACATCATACGTCAATCTGTCATCAATGTCCTTCATTCCTGACCGGATGAACCACACATGAGTAATCGACGAGTCTTCTCCGTAACATGGGACCATGCAATTAAGCTTCCATGAAAGCATTCATATCACTCCGTTCAAGCTCTGGAAGTGGCACGATTCAGATACCATTTACTTTGAGCAGTTCTGCTTCTGTTTTAAAACCTATTTTCAATAGCAGAGCCAGAAACGCGAAGCAGGTTTTCTTTGCAGAACTTCTAACATAGAGCAGCTGAGTTAGTATCGCGATAGCGAGCTATCTCGGTCTTGTGGCGGGGACTTATTCGAAAGTTGTAGTTTAGATGAGATGGGATGCCTGCTTCAAATATCAGCAATAGCGCTAGCCTTTTCAAGCTTGAGGAGAACTGTGAATGACTCATCCAGCTTAATTAAAGGGCCTAGCGCCACATGCGGCATGTGACTCCCTCAGTGGCTCTTTTTAAGAAGTCGCAAATTGACCATCTCGTCATCAGTGTCCAATAGGCATGGTGGTATACAAGTTAGTCCGTTCCGTATGCTTTGATAGCCTTTGTTCCTGTAAAAGACTCTAGCTCTGTTGCTGAGTATTTTCCTCTATGTTATTCACCTATTCGTTGAGCTGCGAGTCGATGAAGCCAAAACTTGAGCACAAGATCGTCAAAAGGCAGTAACAAATTTGAAATTAAATCATTTTCGGTAAGACAACAGACAAATCCACACGTCTTTTAGTTTACATTTAGTCAGAAAGAAATGCACATGAATCGCAATCCTCATTTACTTCCAATGAGGTCATTCAAAATGATCAGTCGAAAAGGTTAAGAATTGAGTACATCTTTTAGATTTGCGGCTTGTTGCTGATTTGTGACGTTAGGTGTCAGTTATGGGCTGATAGCGTTTATGTACTCGTTATTTCTGCTGCACCACGTTGAAAACCCAATAGCATTTATGGTCAATGGACCATAAGTGGCCATGATGGTTTATGAGCGGTGGGTCACGGCCGGCAGTGGCATAAGGCAGTTGCGAGTGGGACGCCGGGCAGAGCGGTGGCACTCCGGCGGGCTGCGGAGTCCGTGTGAATAAATGTCTCCTGAAGCCCGCTACGGTAATGAGCTGTCGTCTTTCGCGTCTGCTCCAAAATAAATGAAGAATATTTGAACAAATTTAATTGACAAGTACCTAGACTAATAGTACCTAGATTGATACCTAGACCGGGTTGAAGTCAATTAACTACTAGGTTTGCCTCTGGCTGTCATCCAGCAGGCTTCTCACATTTCATTCTCTGGGATGGCTGAAAACTGTTGGTAGAGTAGCCGATGTCACTCAGATTCAGAGTCTTTCTCGAGTCTTTATCGAGCCCAGTAACGATGCTCCGAGCACCCCAACCCCTGTATGCAAAGCTTCTCTTCCAGAGACTGAGTCAGATGTCTGTGCCGCGAGCTTGCCGCGCCCAATACACATTTAGCACCCCTATAAGCCCGGTGGTTCCCTCCGCAAGCAGACCATCAGAAGGTAAAATCGGAAGGAGTACGATCAGACTCTCTTTGGTCTCTCCCAGACCGCATGTTTCCTTATGAAGATATGCAAGTTTTCTTTATATCGGTTTTAATGGTACAATAAGAAAAACGCTTTCGCTTTTAGTGGATCAAAAATTACACGCTTTATGTCCTAGCATAAAAGGATATGTTATTATGTGACATTGAAACCATGGCGTGATACATCAGCCAAATTATAACTGCCGTGACGCTAATCGTGGCTGCTGAATTATAATGAATAAGAAAACATGTAAATTATTTAGAAAGGTTAGCTTATTAACTGCTTCAATTGTATAGCTGCAGAAGAGCCATCAACGGTTATCAAAGGAGGATCGCTTACTGCAGGGGCTTGAACCCACGACCTAGGTCACGAAGTGGGCACCTTACTCCTGGGTTAAGAAAAAGAGATTAAGTTCTTTGAGAGCACAATAATATGTATTATTATTAGTATTAGTAGTGGCAGTAGTAGTATGGGTATAACCGGTTCTTTCAAAATCTCTGGTTACAGAGCATAAGAAGCCCAACTCATATAAAAGTCAGTTAGTTGTGCTTAGGGCGTCGGAGAGATGAGTGACAGAACTTTTGTTGTACACTCTACTATCACTTTAGCTTTGAAATAGACTGCTCGAGGCAATGGACATGAACCTTTTATATTAATAAGGATTAGTGATCTTCATTGATAGTGTTCAGATACCTTCAGCATACCCTACGTTTATTTGCACTGAATCAACTATTCTTCACCTGCGCTCCGTCGAGTCGACCGTTTATCCGTGCGACACTCGCAAGCGTGGGTAGCGACACGCGGAATTTGATGTATGGAGGCCCAAAACTCCCAATGTTCCTAATGGTACAGACACAGCGCTCGATACTTTTTAGGCAGTGCTAAAAGCATCACCGTATTCTAGAAAGCTCGAAGAATTGCTTTCACATTTGGCTGATACAGCAGGTAACTTCTGATAGGCTCGATTACTACAGCTCAGGCTCTACGCTAAGACTCACCAACTGGCTGATACCCTTGATCCGAATGAGTGACTACAGTCAGGCTGTGACATACTGGCTGGGTCGTAAATCATGCAACAATCTCGTTCAAACATAATCGTAGATCGTTCTACTCATAAGAGTCGGCTTATTGAGGCTATTTCATAAGTGGTTCTCAGTGCGAAATCAGCGACCGACGATCTCATTGTTCCTTATTGCGGGCATTGCATTTGCCTGGACTTGCACCGTTACCAACGCAGAGTGTGCTGCAGACCACTTTAGTGCAGCAGCTGCTGCAGCATTTTTGTAACAATGCAAGTATCTTTTTTACGGCTTGTGACTGTCATACTGCACGTCAGGCAGCTCATCCAGTGCCTTCGGCAGCTCCCCCTGCGCCTCCAGCAGCTCCCCCTGCGCCTCCAGCAGCTCCCCCTGCGCCTCCAGCAGCTCCCTCTGCGCCTCCGGCAGCTCCCCTGCGCCTTTGAAAGCTCCCCCTGCGCCTCCAGCAGCTCCCCCTGCGCCTCCAGCAGCTCCCTCTGCGCCTCCGGCAGCTCCCCCTGCGCCTTTGAAAGCTCCCCCTGCGCCTCCAGCAGCTCCCCCTGCGCCTCCAGCAGCTCCCCCTGCACCTCCGGCAGCTCCCCCTGCGCCTATGAAAGGTCCCACTGCGCCTCCAGCAGCTCCCCCTGCGCCTCCAGCAGCTCCCCTGCGCTTCCAGCAGCTCCCCCTGCGCCTCTGGAAGCTCCCCCTGCGCCTCCGGCAGCTCCCCCTGCGCCTTTGAAAGCTCCTCTGTGCCTCCCGCAGCTCCGGCACCTTTGCTGCCTACTTTTGGAGCCTTTCTCAGGCGCCCATAAGTCCGACCTTCGCAGCTGGTCCACTTCCGCCGGTCTTGCTAACACCATCACAAGCGCCGCACGAAGCTGAGCGTAGTTGTCTTGCACAGCCCGGGGAAGACTCACGGCAAACATGAAGGCATCGCATTGCTTGGCCGGGATCTGCGGAGGTGCCACTCACCCAGACGAAACTCAGCTGGAAGCGTCTCTCGAAGTCCAGCAGCCATCCGATGACGTCTCCGAACCCACTCAGTGACTGACACAGCATTCTTAGCACGCCAGATGAGCTTAATGTAACATCCTAAAGTAACGTTATTCCTCCGGCCAGGGGCGGCATCGTCACGGCCCGGCCGACAGGGTCCAGACGGTGACTGCCCGACTTCAAGTCCAGGTCAAGCTGTGCAGTCACTCACTCAACACCATGCAATGATGCCGTGACGTCATACTCGCGCCACGACGTCTCAATCGCGCGGACGCCTCAAGCCGGCGTTGCATAAGACCACGCAACCAAAAACTGCCATTATAAACGCTACCAATCGAACCGAGCCAGACTTTCCAGGTAAGGGCTCGCTGCAGTAAATAGGAGCATTCGTCAGACCAACGGTCAATCGCTCCCAAACAAATTTTCCGGTAGTGTGGCAGTGCGTAGCAAACACGCCAGGACTTCCATTACGAAAGTTGAGCGCCATGTCTTGTTCTTAATTTCAACATGCAGAAGCGGTGCTTCCAAGCTCAAAGCAGGCTAGCAGTCAATCAACACGTTCGCTGAGAGATAGGTAAATCCGAAGTAAATGCAGTAAAGCCAATCCGATATGAGCAACAACGGAGAAATTTTCTCAGACTGAATTAAGGTAAAAGCTCTTTCGAGATTGACGAGGGAGTGTCGGGGAGTTTTGTGCGCTGGCACGCGTGGGAGCAGCTGGATTCACCCGTTCTCGGCCCGGCACGTGGCAACTACGATTCCTCGACCAAACAACATTCTGCCAGTGCTAGGCGAAGTTCAGGGTGTTTTCGTATCAGGCACTGAAGCCCTGCACAGAGCTCATGCTACATTTTACAGTAACTCGGTACCTTACTTTGATCAGGTCGACCGAGACGTGATCCTAACAATAATAAGAATAGTATGTTTGTGTTTCGCCCTTAGATAACCCAATCTCTTCATCGGGACTGTACATATGCAGTAAAGGAAGCATGACCATAAGGTTAGTTAATTGAATGTACCTGAGAGAACTGTAACGTACCGTCACATGGAAGTAATGACGACCTCGACGCCGAGGTCGTGGGTTCGAATCCTGTCGTGGGCGATCCCTTATCGCCGCTGCAAGCTGTGGTGATAGCCATAAAGGTTCTTCTGCTACTATTCAAAAATAGGAATGAATAGCTGAATCAGCTGTTTTTTTTAGTAGAGCTTAGAGCTGCAACTCTTAGTTCACTCGTACAGATTGAAAGGCTGGCATGACTAATCGTCATCTGAAAATACTCTTGTACTTAAAGATTGAATATGACGAGGCGACATAGCCGAACGTTGATATCTACCTTAGATGATTTTGCTAGCTTATTTTGCAATCTAGGCCGAGGTTGGCTTTAATTTAAGAACAGGCTGTTGAAAGTTAGGAGTGCTAAATCGCCAATGATAGTGCTTTAGATTATTTGCTGTTCCAGAATTATTTTGGCTAGGAACCGGATACTTCGCAACAAATGGTATCGACGGAATTGAAAGACTATTTCGAGATGGCTAGTTGTGCTTTGGGTTTAAAATTAATGAGCTGCTCGCTTTAGCTGGTGCTCTGTAAATGTCCCTCTCTGTGGCTTCGGATTATACCACTCAACGTTAATGACTTTCTATCAAAGTATGGGCGTTCTGAATTTACAGCCGTGGTCTGTTAGTGCCGGCATATCTGCAGGCAGGTGTAAGGGCAGCATTTACAATCAATTTAATAATATTAATAACACACTTGGTAAAACATCCTCAGAGTACTCAATCTCTTATCTAGGCGCTTTACATTTGCTGCAAAGGAAACACGATCGAATGGTTAGTGCTAGCATGCTCAATAGACGATAAAAATAACATGGTTAGGGGCGACATAGACAGGGTCAGCATGCAAGTGTGGTTAGTGGGGGCATTCACAGTGTCAGTGAGCACAAGCACCAAGGTCAAATCACATGGACCCACTGAATGCCGTCGTAAATAGAAACGTTTTTAGTTTGTTTTAAAATGTGGTCAAGTCAGGGGGTGTCGTGACGTCAGTTGGGAGCGAATTCCAGGCTTTGGGAGCATACGAACTAAAGGCACTGTCTCCAAAGGATTTGAGGTTTGTACGAAAAGCAGGTGACACGATATTTAGCCTGGTAGGGCAGTAGATCTGACAGGTAGACTGGAGCCAAACAATGTTGGAACCTAAACTTGAGCGACAAAACCTTGATATCGATGCATTGCTTGAGTTGTAGCCACTGCAGGTCGACGAGAAGTGGTGTGATGTGGCAACTCCAACGCTCATGACAGACTAGCTCAGCTGCAGAGTTTTGCACCAGCTATAAGCGCCTGACTGCACAGACCGGTAAACCAGCAAGCAGTGAGTTACAGAAGTCAAGGGTGTCGCAAATGCATGGACGAACTTAGATGTGGTATCCCTATCTAAACAAGGCCGAATTTTAGCAATGTTAAGTAGCTGAACGTAGGCAGACTTGATTATGGAGCTGATGTGGTCGTCTAATGAAAGGTCACTTTGAACATGATAGCTAGATTTCGTGCCAATTCAACAGGAAATATGCTGGCATAGCCGATATTGAGCGTGAGCCTTTCAATTTCTGAATCGCACTTGGTTTGCCCACAAACAGTAAGATGGTTTTATTATCATTCAATCTAAGAAAGTTTTCTGCCATTCATGTGCGTAATGTAATGTATCTCCGTCTGTAACTCCACAAAGTCATAAAGACCATATGGGTGTTACGAAGGAGAGTTTTGTATAGCGCACTCACAGCCTAAGCGGCTTTCGGTATGCATTCAGTAGCCAACAGACTTCGTCTCACGCAGCAAAGAGAAAGTGGGAAGCATAGCAGAGTCAGGAGAGCAGTTGAGGTAGTGAGTAGCATAGACGTAGCAGCTCAGGACTGCTGAATGCGCCATAGCCGGCAAAAGGAGAGTAGTTGTCGTTGCGTAAGAATTGTGGAAGCGAGTTCCACAATCTAGCACCTGCAGATCTAAAGCTTCTGTCGCCAACTGTCTTTAAGCGGAGGAATGGGACAGCTAATTTATTGTCCACACAGGACCTCAGGGCACGAACTGGCTGAAACTGATGTAGCAGTTCAGCTAGGTACGAAGGAGCCAAGCCGCAGCGGGCCTTGTGGGTCAGCGTAAGAACTTTGCTCTGTATCCGTTGCTCAACCGGCAACTATCCTAGCTCTTCCAGCAAAGGAGACACGTGCTCAAACCGCTGGGACTTGAAGACCAGCCTTGCAGCCATATTCATAGTCCACTGTAGTGGCATAATAGATTTCTTTGGCAGCCCAGCCAGAAGGGAATCACAATAATCAAGCCGGGTCAGAACTAAAGAGCTAGTTAAATTTTTTGAAAGCCACTGTGAGAGACAGCTCCTAATCTTGGATAGGGATCGGATGTGATGGCTAGCTGTAGAGGCAGTCTTCTGAATGAAGCTTTTGAAATTGAGGCAGTTGTCGAACACGACGCCTAAATTACGAGCACTTGGTGAAGGTCGCACAATAGCATCACCTATTAGAACAGCAAAGACTTTTAATCCAGCTACACGCTTAGGGTGTCCTATGAGCAGCAGTTTGGTTTTATCGTCATTTAATTTCAGGAAGTTTTCCGACATCCAGGATCGAATATCGGCAAGGCAAGCATTCAGTTTCTCAGTTGCTGCAGCAGATTCCGACGGTTTAAATGACAAATATAACTGAGTATCCTCTGCATAGAAGTGATATCCTATTCCATGGGCCTTAATCACTTTTCCCAGAGGTTGAGTATAATTGAGAACAGCAAGGGACCGAGTACAGACCCTTGAGGGAATCCACTTGTGACCCTTGTCATGTCTGAGACCTGACGCCCACACGACACGGATTGAATACGATCAGATAAGTATGATTTAAACAACGCAAGGGCTTCGTCTGCCAGACCGATCGTTGTTCACAATCGTTCAAGCAGAACTTCGTGATCAATGGTGTCGAAGGCAGCAGACAAATCTAGCAGAGCTAGGGCAGTGACATTCCCGTCGTCGTTGCCACGTAGAATGTCATTGTTAACACGAAAGAGAGCAGTTTCAGTGGAGTGCTGCCTCTTGAATCCTGATTGAAATGTTTCTGACATTCCATTATTTTTAATATGTTCAACTAGCTTCTTAGCAACAATTTTTTCAAGAATCTTTGATAAGAACGGAAGAAGGGAAACTGGACGATAGTTTGCTAGGACCTCTGTGTCTAATCCAGGCTTTTTAAGAATAGATCTAACGATTGCCGATTTGAAGGACTTGGGGACGACCCCTTTTCCCAAAGAAGCATTAAAAATCTTGGTTATGGCAGCACTAAGTTGATCTGCTAGTGAAGACCACAGAGATGAAGGTTTAGGGTCTTCAGGAGACGAGCTCTTTTTGCTAGACCTTATTAAGGCAGCCACATCACAGGCAGAAACATCGGAGAACCTATTAAGAAAGGTCGCAGGTTGAGTAATGGCGATTGCTTTGGTCGGAGGGGGCTTAATGGAGGCACGAATGTGCACAATTGTTTCAGTAAAGAAGGCTGAAAACTTTTCGGCTGAGCCCTTAATATCTGGAGAGTCAGACCTCACAGCATTGGCCAGTAAATGGTTTACTGTCTTATAAATCTGCTTATTGTCCGACTGACAGGAATTCAGCTTTCTAATGAAAAAAGAAGCCCTGGCTTTTATAAGCTTTCGGGTGTCAACTCGAAGGAAGTCTTTAAAATTGACTAGATCTGCCCCAGACCCCGATTTCTTGAAACGACGTTCTCGCCTGTGCTTAACCCGACGCATCTTAAGGAGTTTTTTTTGTAAATTTAAAGGAATCTCGACGACTTTGAATACGGATAGACCGAACGGGAGCATGCTTGTCAAGTGCACTCCTGAGTGTCATGTTCATCGCATTAGTGAGGGTATCGAGGCTGCCGGTCGGGTCTGAATGCAGATGAAGAAGACCTGCATCACAGATTTCAAAAACTTGTCCATGTCAATGCTTTGTAAGATACGTCGTTTGGCAAATACGACATTGCCCTGTACGTACGAGGGAGCAGGAACAGTACACGAGACCGAACAATGACCTGAGAGGGTCAGTGGGCACACCACAAAGTCAGTGGGGAGGACATCCTTAGTGATCACGAGATCTAGAATGTGGCCACCGACGTGGGTGCTATGATTAACGTGTTGGGCCAAACCAAAATTCTCCTGACAGTCAAGAAATGAGCGGACCTGGCTGTTGCTAGGGTTGTCAACGTGAATATTGAAGTCTCCTACAATCAGTAACGGCCTGTCACACACAAATATTTTAGCGAGGAACTCTGAAAACTCCTCTATAAACAAGTTTAGACATCCAGGAGGCCGGTATATCACAACGGTGAGAGGCATTGTCTTTGATACCAACCGATCCAAACGATGACCCATGCGAGAAGCTGCACATTTTATAGCCTAAAGATTCGCGAACAACAATTGCAACCCTGCCACCAACCTTGTCAGAACGCATGGACTGATAGAATGAGAACCCGGGTGGGGTGGTCTCGGAAATACAGCTACTGGAACAAGGCGTCATCCAGGTTTCGGTAAGCAGAAATGCATGTAGCTTCTCCTGGACCACCTGATCGCGGATAAGTAACCCCCTGGTTTTTAGCGAGCGGACATTTAGTAGGCGGAAGTTAAGAGGCTGTCCAACATATGTCAACATAATGTCCAACGGATGTCATCAATACATGCAGGAAGGGAGTTGAGAGAATTCGACGTGCTTGAGGGCTGTGAGGGAGCAAAGCAAAGGTACAACTGAGTGTCATCTGCATAGAAGTGAAAGCCTAGATTGTGCTTGGCAATCACGACTGCAATCCACCACCAGGGGCGCTGCACTGTTGGTGTTGATTGCATGAGAATGGGAACGGTGGTGCGAAATCTTGAGGGCACCCTCAAGATGCTCTAGTCTACCACCGACGGTAGGCCAGCTTGAATGGGGACAATCTCTGGGTCTCGTTAGCCTTGCTTCGACACGAAGCTACACGGGAATCTGTCAGTCAGCGTCAAGGTTTAGCACAGCAACGAGCCCTGTCTTTGTTGACTACGTAAGTACTTCAGGAAGAAGCCACGGCATTACATTTGTTACTATCTCCTGGCTGCTTCCTGTCAGGACAGAGGAGTCATTCGCTTGGCCGAAAACGGCCCATAACAGCCTCACAGTAAACTGCCTATCAATGAAGCGCACTGAATAGAAAAAGCAAGAATACACAAATGCAGAAGAGCCTTAAAGGCTATCACCACAGCTACAGCAGCAACAAATGCTTGCCCACAGCAGGATTCGAACCTATGCATCGGGATCTAGGTCATGAGCAGCAACCGCCTTACCTAGAGTGCATCACGGCCCATCGAAAACAGAAGCTTACATGAAGTCAAGCCAATTTGCCCACAATTTCAAAATCACCAACAATAAGCAAACGAAGAGCAAGCACATTCGCATGCCCCGAGCCTCAAGTATCAGGCACAAAGTCAGGGTGATTAGCCTCAACTGGAATGCTAGCTATGTGACAACCACTCAGATGAGACAGGCCAGGGTACGACCTTTCGCGACCTACTGGCTTAGTATGCCACCAACTGTAAGGCAATGATAGGCATTAGCAATTTCGGTTGCTCTACACCCGAAGGCATTTGTGACTGTGCCTTCTACCACAGCATTTGAGTCAAAAGCAATACTAGCGTGCACACTCGGCATATCACTGCAGTCGACGACGGCCAAAAGACCTTGCTCAACGTTCAGCAGAGAGCGACTAAGGCCCAAGATTGATACCAACACTGGCCAAAGTAAGTTTGCAGTTTACATGCTTCCGGTCTATTCGACTCGACATGCCATGACTAACAGCTGCACGTGATCCTCCTGCATCCAGACACGACACGAAAAGCACGAGAACCCCAGCCTACTGACCCTGAGTACCTGACAGTTTCAAAAACCAGTAAAGACCCCATCGACAACTAGTTCTTTTAACAATCGACAGACAGGTGACCGATGTGCAACTAAAGAAACGGTACCTCTCAATGCCAACAGACTGTAAGCCCCGATGAACCAGTGAATTCTTCTAATAGCGTTTTGGCATGGCCCAGGCTTATGCAGGAGAAATATTAGGAAGCATGCTACCGGGAATCTGGCCGTGCAGCAGCAGGTATAACTGGCTCTAATGAGCCACACCAGGCATGCTTGATCGGCATAACATCAGAATGCAGCTGCCATGACTAGCCAAGGAAGTGCCACACCACATAGTTAGATTAAGTCACTTCTACGAGGCAGAAGCTGTCGTGATTGCCGAGGAAGGGCCTTACCACAAAGTCGATTTGGGTCAACCCTATCAGTGTCGCAGCTGCAGCGAGTGGCCTAGGAAAGGCCACATCACACAGCCATATTGAGTAATCACCATCAAGCAGCAGCTCCAGTGCTTGCATAGGAATGACCACATCATACAAGATATTGGGAGTGCTCGCCAAAAGATTTAGCCAGCCGCAGGCACACGTGGTGTGTGCAAGTTGCACTGTCAAATCATTTTCGTTTCATGCCCAACCAATGCAAGTGCAGGGGCAGACAACGATGCCATCAAACATCTACAATACTAGCATACAGCTAGTAAAATCCAGAGGTCTTGTCTCAACAGCAAAATGACAGAAACAGGCAACATGTTGATTAATGCAGGCAAAATATTTATTATGTCTCTACCAAACAAATAAGCATACAAAAAAGACTAAGCTCGGCTTAAAATGCTGGGGTTGGCAGCACCGTGCGGTACCGAGTGCGACAGCCTACCAAGGCATGACAATATAAACCCTATGCAAGCTGGAGAGAACCCGAAGCCGTAGCATTAAAGAAGTCGGTTACGAAGTAGCCGACCACGACAGCAACGGCCAGCACGAGGACCACACGAAGCACGACAGAGAATCCTCCTTCTTCTTTCGAGCTGCCCGTAGTGCCGGTCCCAGCCCGAGCTGTGGGCTTTGAGGAGGGCGGCGTACTACTTCTGCTGGCGCTTGACCTTGCCGCCGCTACATTATCTCCGACTGGGGACGAGTCTCTACTGAAATAAGAGAGGAGTTTAAGAGAGCACATACCGTGCGACAGCCCACTGCAGGTGTGCCAGGAAATAATTGCAGGAAACTTACATCCGACGCCGAGCAGTCGCCGTCTGAGGTCGCTGGACAGGTTCTCTAGCGGATGCAAACAGATTCGATTAGCCACAATGCCAGCTCAAAATTATAGAGGGCACGATGCGCAACTAACTGCTGGTCGCAAAGACCTTAGCAGCATACGTACTCACTTGCATTCAGTCAAGTAACTACCGGCTTCTACACACACAGAGAGCCGACTAACAACGACACGATCAAGATATTCATTAATAAGAACGGTCGGCAAGAAATATGAGAAAAGCGATCCACATTTCCTCCTCAGGCTAACCAGGAGCTCAACGGGTCAGGAAGTAAGATGTAGGATTATCTGGAGCCTACTACCACCATATTCACTAATCAGCTACACAAAAGTCTCTTTAGTACACAAACAATAATCGCTAGCAACATTAAACAACGTGCACCTACAGCAATACAACGCAACAATGCATTCTGGAATAAGACAGTGATGGTAGCAAAGCAGCCTCTTGCGGCCTAAAACTAACAGATAAGGACATGTGAGCATCAAGGATGGTGGATAATTGGCTATCCGGGATTATAATATAATTATACAAATGATCAGACACTACTACTACATAGGAAGGTAAATCTGTGGATGTAGTGAGTACGTAAAATGAGCCCGGTCCGTAAAATGAGCCCGGTCCGTTGTTCTCGGCAGGTTTCCATTAGACAAAAAACCTGTCTTTGTTGTTGCCTTGTGCTTACCTGAGCATGATTCGGTGCATGCGACTAGCCTTACTAGCCTAAATGTCTTACGAACAGCAGTCCCAAATGTCTTCTTGTAAGCTTTAGCATGCTGACTTAAGCATGATCCTTGTTAGCTTTTGCATACTTATCCAAGCATGATACCTAGCATGTAACAAAGCTTTGGTTATTGATTCTTTGTTGCAAAATTTAAAGTACCTATATCTAGATTTTGCCCTCTTAGGGCACTATATCAATGAAGTATTGTTGTTTTATTAAAGTACTGTCAGTTAGCTTACGGGGTTGCTTATTCGGCTTTTTATTGCATAGTTCTGATAATTTACATTATGCTCGGAAACATCTCAGTTTATTCAATATGGACATAAAGACATAAACGAGTAATAAGTAATGAATTTGCAAGGCCAAAGCCGTTAGGTGCCGAAGTGATCGTAAGATGACAAGGCATCAACAAACAGCATATTATTATTATTACAATTTATTTCATTACGAACTGGCATCCTTTGGCTGCCTCTCCAACTTTGACAGCTGCTCTGTCCAAGGGCCGTAATCCGACAGGGTCAACCTAGTGCTTATCCTGAGCAGCCCACGTTAGGCTTCACCTAAACAACTAGGGCACCGATATAATGATGCGTGGTGCCAGTGTTCTAAAGCCTCCAAATCGGGGTAAAACTACATTACAAATGCTGTTCGCGAGTAAGGCATCAGCTTGGTGAGAGAAGACGTTCTTGCCAATGCGCTCACGTTACACTTTGGCCAACCTGCTGTCCTGGCCAGTCGTGTTCACGCCTGCAGAGCACAACTACTGCTCATGGGATGAGGCCTCCTGACACAAAGCTATGATGTCAGCGATCAATCGCCCAGTCTAGGCAGTGCCAGTAACTGTGAACACCACCGGGTGCATCGTACATAGCACGGGCCCACCAATGTAACATGTATAACTATGCCATTCTGGCTTACATGCAAAGGGCCAGGCCGATAGTTGATATATGGAAAACAGAATTGGGACAGAGATGGCTTGCCATGCCTGTCATAAGCACGTGCACTTGCAATATGTAAGCAGAAAGCTATGCCTCAGCAGGGCCATAGATCTTTACATTGGGATGACAAGTTAAGCCTTTAGCCGTACAAATAAGCTAATAACCCTGGCTACAGAAAAGCCGGCCTGCTCACTCTCAGCATCAGCACCCCCAACCTCAGTCCAAGACCATGTGCTTTCGTGGATTAAATAATAATTCGCCTGCAGCAAGCCCCCCCCAAAAAGATAGCATGCTGGTAACGGTGACACATATTTGCTTTATAAAACAGACACCTTGGCCTACGTCAGCAACACGAGAAACTGGGATAGGCTCCAGGGACTAAAAAAGGGGACTACGGATTGCTCGGTGGGCACTACAGGTTGCAAGGAAAGGCTTGCACCATTGAATTTTAAAGTGATTACATTTCCAACATTGTAGTGGCATGTTAAGCACACTCATCTGCACAATGGCAATAACATTATATAATGCATAATGCAAATTTTCCCTCAGAAATCTGTCTGATACCACCAATAGCTACAATGCTGACTCGGGAAATTAAGGCAATATGTACTGATAGTATCTTCTTAGGGGGACACACAGCTGCACCGGTGCTTTGACCCATTCCTTCTAGATCGCCATACTGATGCTGTCCACGCGAGAATATCTGCTTTGCCTCTGATGCTCAATCCCTCATCTGACCTGCGATCATCGGTATATTGCTTCAGCACGACACCAGATGACATTCCACGAGTTTGTACCGCTGACTAAGCGCACAGTGAGCCCTTGCCCAAACGGCCTATGGTTTATCCCAGACATTAAAACTAGCTAGGTCTACTAAGTGCGAGCTTGAAAAAGCATACAAAAGATCACTACTGAAAGTAAATCAACAGGCATACAAAGACTACTGTAAATCATACCAATCGATCCATGCAAAGGCCATCCAGATGCACAATCCAAAAATGCTGATGTCTATGATCAGCCATCTCTTTAACCGCTCTCAGGTTAGCTCCTTAACTAGTGATCCTTGTGATGATCTAGCTGATCACTTCTCTAGCTTCTTTGTCAACAAGATAGACAAGATAAGAGAGTCCATCCCTAGGGTGGCAACAACCCCAGTGGAATCCTGTCCCTCTATTCAATGCAGTACCTAAATATCTACATTCAAGGAGGCCACTAATGATCTCGTTCTGAAGCTCATATCCCATTCAAAGAAGACGACTAGTCCTCTGGACCACATTTCCCCTGCTTCTACGATGCATTGATCTCCTGCTGCCATGCATAACTAAAAATGTCAATAGCCTCAGGTCATGTCCTCCCAGCACCTTTCAAAAAGGCTGTAGGTAGGCCACTACTCAATAAAACAAAAGTAAAACAAGAGAACTTTAGCACCTTCAGCCCAGCCTCCCTTATACCGTTTCTATCGAAGACACTGGAACAAGTCGTGACAAACAGCTGAACTCGTATATTTAAACTTCAAACCTTGCTAGCAAGTTCCAGTTTAATTTGAGAGCTAATCACTCCACAAAGTCATCATTGCTTCGGGTGTACAAAAACCTACTTAGGAATGCAGACTTAGGTAGCTTGTTTTACTCGATCTTTTGATAGATTTTGATATTATCGATCCCCAAGTCCTCGAGTGTCGCTCATCTCGCCTGGGCATCACTGGCACCGCATTGCAATGGCTCAGGTCCTATATCAGCAGGGGGGGGACTTCAGCGTAATAATAATAATAATAATGTACTTGATAAAGCGCCCTCAGATAACTTAATCTCTTTCTAGGCGCTTTACATTTGCTGCAAAGGGAAATGCAATTGAATGGTAAGTAAAGTCATGCTTGAAAAACAAACAAAATAAATAACATGGTTAGGGGTGACATGCACAGGGTCACCATGCAAATGTGGTTAGTGGCAGCATGCACAGTGTCAGCACGCATAAGCAGGTGAAGGACGAATCACAGGGACCCACTAAATGCTGTCCTAAATAGGTGTGTTTTTAAGTTCCTTTTAAATGTGGTCAGGTCAGGGGATGTTCTGACGCAGGTCGGGAGGAAGTTCCAGGCTTTGGGAGCATACGAGCTAAATGCACGGTCTCCAAAGGATTTAAGGTTTGTACGAGGTATTTCTAGACTATTGGATTCTGAAAAGCAGGTGGTACGATGCTTGGCCTGATGGGGGAGTATGTCGGAGAGATAAGCTGGAGCCATAGAATGAAGGGACCTAAAAGTGAGCGATAAAACCTAGAAGTCAATCCGTTGCTTGACTGGTAGCCAGTGCAGGTCGGCGAGGAGTGGAGTAATGTGGCAACTGCGACGCTCACGACAGACAAGCCTAGCTGCAGAGTTGTGCACCAGCTGCAATCGCCTGATCGCACATGCTGGTAGGCCAGTAAGCAGTGAGTTGCAGAAGTCGAGACGAGATGTCCACGAATGCATGGACCAACTTAGACGTGGTAACGATTTGAACAGACAACGACCATCCACGTAACCACCTAAAGTACGGGGTACCACAGGTTCCGTGCTCGGTCTGCCTTTTTCAGTTTACACTCAACCACTTGCCGATGAGATTGCCAGGCACAATCTAGGATTTCACTTCTATGCAGATGACACTCAGTTGTACCTTTGCTTCCCTACCAGCTCTCTTGCACATCGATTTCTCTCAACTCCCTTGCTGCATGTACTGATGGCAACCGCACATGGATGGCATCAAACTCTCTTAAATTGAATGATGATAAAACCATCTTAATAATCATACTAGCAATGGGTAACCAAGCGTGATTCAGAAAATGTAAAGGCTAACGCTCACTATCGGCTCTGCCATCATATCTCCTGTTGAATCTGTACGAAATCTTAGTAACATGTTTCAAAGAGAGCTTGTTTAGACGACCACATCAGCTCTACGGCCAAGTCTGCCTACTTTAAGCTACATAACATTGCTGAAATTCGGGCTGGTTTAGGCAGCGATACCTCATCTAAACTTGGTCCATGCATTTGTGGCATTCCATCTCGACTTCTGTAACTCACTGCTTGCTGGTCTACCAGCCTGTGCAGCGAGGCTCTTACAGCTTGTGAAAAACTCCAGCTAGGCTTGTCTGTCGTGAGTGTTGCTGTTGCCATATCACATTACTTGCCACCAATGTTCACAGGCTCCCAGTTAAGCAAAGCATCGACTTCAAGGTTTTGCCACTCACTTTTAGCTCCTGCCTACCTATCAGATCTAACTAAACCCCACCAGGCTAAGCACAGTCCACTCACTTTTTGGAATTAATTCGTTTACCCATAACTCGTAGGAACCTCAAATCCTGTGGAGACCCCCGCCTTTAGTTAGCTTGCTCCCAAAGCCTAGAACTCCCGACTTGCAGCATGACATCCTATGACTTGACTACATTTAAAAAAAAACTAAAACGCATCTATGTATCATGGCATTTAGTGAGTCCATGTGATTCGTCCTCGACGTGCTTATGTGTACTGGCATCATGCATGCTGCCATTAACCATTTTGCATGTTGACCCTGCGCATCTCACTCCAAACGATGTTACTTGTAGTCATTAAGCATGCTACCACTTACCATTCGATCGTGCTTCTTTTGCAGCAGATGCAAAGTGTCTAGAAAGAGATTGAGTTCTCTGAAGGCACTATATCAATAGCTCGGCAAACTCTCTCAACCCCTTGCTGCCTATATTGTTGACATTTGCACGTGTTACAATAAGTCAGCCCTCCGCACGACCTGTCGTCGAGCTGGATAGCGAGACCGAGCTACACGTCTCCTGGTTCTAACACCAAGGACCTTATTTAAATACCATGCCAGTCAAGTCCAGCATTCGAGACGGCTGCCAGTGTCGAGGGATCTAGCCCACTCCCTCATCCCAACCCCTGTACTCCTTCGGTAGCCCTTATATATCCCATGCATGCACTGTTTAGCATTGTCGAGCCATTGTTTGTTCAGAATCGCCCCACCTGACAGCCGGTGGCAGTTTGTTGTAGATGGATGTTCCCACAGATGCCGAAAAATGCATGGATTTGAACAGGACTGCCAAGCCATTGAGCTATCTAGAGTAATTGTCAGCCCCTCAATCACTCGAGAGCCCGGGCTGCTTAGGCAGTCTGAGCTCTCGAAGGCTCTCAGAACAGTCCTGGCACGCTACTGAGTCATTTTCCTTACACCATCGACAGCAACAGACTTTCTCAAATTGAAAGAATAAACCAACTAATTAGTTACGGGCAAACCGCGTGTTATTAGAAATTGAAATAGCTGAGCCCTTAAAATTGTGCTTATAGCCAGCATATCTCCTGTGGCATCTGCATGAAATCTGGGCCCTGTTTCAAAGTGACCTTTCTGCAGACGACCAAAGCTCTACAGTCAAGTTGCCAAATTTGACTTAAGTAACCTTGCAAAAATTCAGGACTGCTTAAGCAGGGATACCACACCAACAACAGCTCTTCTGACTCAAGCCGTTTAGCCCTGCCTCAAACCAAACTCGAATCCATTGAAGAATTACCCTTCAATATGTATGCTCCAAAAGCCTGGAACTCACTTCCCACTAACGTCACGACACTCCTTGACTAATAATAATAATAATACACTTGATGAAGCACCCTCAGAGAACTCAATCTCTTTCAAGGAGCTTTACATCTGCTGCAAAGGGAAACGCGACGGTTAGGGGTGACATGCACAGGGTCAGCATGATCAGATTAGACTACATTTAAAAAGAATTTTAAAATGTCCCTGTTCCTCATAACCTTTGCAGGGTCCACGTCAGTCACACTTTGTTTGCTTAGGTGTGATGATACCGAGCATTATATTACTAACCAATTTACTTGCTTCCTTTAGAGCATATGTGAGGGCCTAGATTTGTTTTAGTTCTCTTATGGTGCTATACTAATGTCGCTTTATTTTATTATTTTATCTCTGGAGGAAGATTTCTGAATGTTGATGGTAATTGCCACAGGTCACAATGTGAGCTTTAAAAGAATGTGGTGCACCAGGCATTTGTTCCTTCATTGACAGTCTATAGTACCCCTCTTGCCCAGGTCAAAGCAAAGCTCAACCGTTGGCTTTCATGTCTATGCAGATGCCACTTAGCTCTGCCTGGGCCTGATCTGTCCCGGCCTTCAAGCATTTGAGATTCTCCCAACTTCCTCCCACGACGGACAGTTGCTCTTGGGTGGCACTTTCCAAAGCTGAATGGTAACAAAACCAACCCAACAGTTGGGGGCACATTTAGAGTCACTTACAGGCTGGGAAGCCTGGCCGTCAAGACAACCACAGCCAGTATCTCCAATAGTATCTGCACGGAATCTATGCATTCATTTCGGACTATCTTGTCGTTGGAGGACTACAGTAGCTCCACAGCCACGCGTGCCTGCCTTCAGCTGCATAACATTTGTAAGTCAGGCATGCTTTGATATAGATACCACAGCCAAGTTTGTCCATGCATGTGTGCCATCTTACTATATAACTTTCTTCTAGCACCTTTTCCTGCCTGTGCAATAAAGCCCTAACAGATGGCAAATAACTAGGCAGCTAGGAACGCCTGTCGTATATGTCAAAACTGCCACACCACACTGGTTCCCCTTGACAGGTCTACGAATAACTGTGATACAGCTGTTTCCACAATAAAGGTCATACAACTTCGGTTTTGATTCCAACTTATACATGATGTTTTTTCTGGGTATACCCACCACATTTCATGCGATTGCATGCATTCTCATGCTGTGGCATCCAATGGCCCTAGCAAGTCGGCCTTTTGCTATATTCGACTGCGATACGTATTTCTGTGACAAGCTTCGGGCCACGGTGGTTTTGATTCCACAATATAGAAAACATTGTATTAGGTTTAGCCACCAGAATTCATACGATTTTGCATACGAGTTATCAGGCTGTAATTTCCAATGGTCTGGGGAAGCCAGACTCGTATGACATACGAACTAAGGTACAGCTGCTATTTCCACATTAAGCTTAAGGCAGCAACAGTTTTGATTCCACTTACAGAAAACAGTTTTCTGGGTACACCCACTAAACTCCTTGACATTTAGATGCTCATTCTAACGCTACGGCCCTCACAGCCCGGGCCATCAGAGGTCATACCATTATAATGCATCAGTGCAATCGCATCAAATTAGTTGGATAAAACATGTACACTGTTTTCTATATTGTGCAATTAAAACCACAGTTTTACTATTGGAATAATAGCCGTATCGCAGTTCAAAAATGCAAAGCGGACTGGGCTGCTGTAGGCCACAGCATGAGAACGTAAATGAACTAAGGCAATTAATTTGATGCTAAACCTGGAACATTTTTTATTAAAATATAGAATCAAAACCGTAGTTTTGCAACCCCTGATGCTGAAATTTCAGCTGTATTGCACTTTAATTATGTCGAGAGGCTGGCTGGCAAGCGCCCTTGGTGGCCATAACGTGAGAACATGCATGTGCTATGGCATCGACTTTGGTTGGTATCATAACTGCAGTTTCTCGATGCCTATTGTGAAAATCCCAACTGTATCCTATGTCAAAAATATCGGGTGAGCCATTGCATGATAACGCGCATGCCCAACGGCATTAAATTGGGTAAGCCTGAAACACTGTTTTATTTTAGCTGGAATCAAAACCTTAAATGAGCAATTCCTATTGCCGAATTGACAGCTGTGTCACAATTGGAATATGTAGGGAGGCTACCTGGCCAGGGCGATTCAAAGAAATTGCGTTGGAATGTTCATATGTAGTCGCATGCTCTTTAGTAGGTAACTCTAGAACACTGTTTTATCTTATGAAAAATCGAAACAGCAGTTTTGCAAAAATTACTGCAGAAATGGCAGTGGTATCGATAATGGCAATTCTCTTATTTAGTGCTGACGTCTGGGAAGGGCCATCGGAGGCCACAGCAAGAGAACGTGCATACACTGTGGCAAGAAGTTTGATACTTAACCAGGAACATGTTTGCTATAACTTAAAAATCAAAACCAATCGATCGCATGAAACTTGGTGAATAAACCTGGCACACTGTGATCTATAATTTGGAATCAAAACTGCTGTTGCACGAAGCCTTTCGCCGAAATGGCTGCTGTACGACTGCTCGAATATGTAAAAGGGCTGGCTGGCCCAGACCCTTGAAGACCATAGCACGGTAATTCGTGAGCACAATCGCATACAATTTTAGAGGTTAACCGGGAACACCATTCTGTATAAGTTGGAAAAAACGCAGTTTTGTGACGTTCTTTGAGGAAATGGCAGTCGGATTGCAATTCTTAGTGGTTCCCTCACCTTTGACTATTAACAGCTCCCCAGCAAGCAGATATCGACTTAGACGTTTTCTCACGCTCGCTTTTAGGTCGTCTCTTTCTCCGGCCGGCCTATCCGAAACACTTCATAACTAAGCTTTGCACTGTACCGTTCACTCTTCTTGCTCCACTCGTTTAGCTGTGCTTCTGTATAACGTCAAATCTTCTTTAGCCTGGGCCTTTAGTTAGTGTGCTTCCAAACCCTGGAACTCACTCCCAATTGATGCCACGATATCCTCGGACTTGAAGGCATTTAAACGGAAGCTACAATCCATGTGTTCCTCACAGCATTTACTAGATCCGTGTGTTGCACTTGAATGGAATTCTGTGTGCTGACACTGCGTCTGCTATTCAGCAAACAATTGATATGGTTCTTTCTAGCATATGTGAAGCGCTAAGAAAAACATTTATTTCTCCTAGCATGCTAAACAAATGTCTTATTATGAGTAAATCACTTATCAAAAATTGATATGCTTCAATTCCAGCCTAAGCGGCATGCCTACAGAGAGATTTACTTCTCTTGCAGCCGAATATCTTTATTAGCATTATTGCTATGATAGTAACTACGAGACTGTTAGCCCATTCTGTAGATAGTAATTCGCACTGAAATTTTGTCACTTGAGATGACCCTAGGTTATGTCCATTCGGGCCACAACTAGCCCTAGTGAACAAATTCTGGCAACAGGACTTATACCAGAATCTGAGCTTGTGTTCCATTGTGTACTGTGGCCTGCCTGGTTTTAAGCACCAGCCTCGAAAGAGATCACGTTCTCTGAGGGTGCTATACAAATGAAAATGATGAATATTATTATCAGCCATTTGATGCAGCTGGTACTACTAAGCCATGAATAGGTCATAGCGGGAGTTCTGCACGTTTGCATTTCAACTCGGCCGAAACCATCAGTGACCAGAAGTGGCCAAACCAAGTGCTGCCAGTGGCCTCAGCTTGTTCAGGACTTTCACATACTTCTTCCTGCTTTTATGTCTGAACAGCCAACAGCACAACAAGATGGCTAGAGCCAATGGTTTGGCCGCTGATTCTACGGTTTTGGTGATGACACATATGGCCTTTAACCTATACCCGTAAGCCAAAACAAAAGGCAATGACCATCTAGACATGTACTATATAATTACACACACTCGGTTGACCATCAAAAATAAAGAACAATCCAATTCGTAGCCTTAGATCTTAACAAGTACTTAGGGCTCATCGACAAACAGGCCAAAAAAAGTGCATGCTTTGATCAAATGCTTGACTTACGTCGGAATTAACGGCATAGATATAACACAACCTATGTGGTTTTACCATTCTGCAACTATATTACGAGACCAATAAGAAACAAGCCAAAACAAAATTAATATACACGTACCTGGCCTGTGGCACTTCATTCACTCGATCTGAAATAGACAGTAATTAAAAGCACTAATTAGTTACCAGAAATACAGGTTGACGCTTATGAATTACTTAAGTGGAATGGTCGACCGGATGAACAGTACAGTCAAATGAACAAGCCGAGCCAGTCTCCGAGGAAAGCAGGATGGAAAAGACAAGAGCATGCAACAGGAAGACGAAATGCAGGAAGCATCTACTGAACACAATGTGCTTCATAACAGCAGTGCTCTACGTAATGGCTAGCTTAGTGGCATCGCATTTTCTCACGAGCATTATCACATGAGCAGCTGCGACCTTTTGTGTGTACGTGCATACATGGCGGAAGTGACAACTATAGGTGCTACAGCACTAGGAAGCACCTGTAGCTGAGTCACTGCCGGAAAGCATGTGCTTGATTATAGTCGATTTAGCTAGCTAAGTTGCAGCACTAGCAGCAGCAGCACTGTACCTTCTTCCAAATCCTCATCATCGTCTGCATTGCTTTCATCTGCAGCACTTGATTCTTCATTACCTGTTGCCGCCTTAAGGGCTGCAAGCTTTCTTTGGTATATCCCTCGGGTAGAATCTATAGATATTTGATAGCCAAACTTGTTCCAAAAGCCCGCTGAATGGACGTGAAAATAACGCTGGCCTTGCAGCAAATTTTGCAATTAAATGAACATAGAAGCAATCCCAGCTCAAGCATCTGGAAAAGCTCTGCCAAAAGGCAGAGCAGCAGCTGCTTGGCAAAAGCACAAAAAGCAGTGCACATGATTCCGGGGCTAGCAGGCAAATATGACGGGCCACTACTTCATCCGAGACACAGGCACACGGAGGCACGGCAAGTCACGCCTGACGTTAGAAGAGTACAGGGTGTGAGACAATGCTCCGTCACATGACACCATACCGTCCCAGTACAATAGAAAACTTTTAACTACTTGATGTGTCTGCCACGTTATAGTACCGAATCAATCCAGCCATAAGCAGGCTCAAGTAGCACATGTTAAGCAAGCATGTCAAAAAATAAATGGTCCAAGTACCCTACCGGCATCGGTGGACCATCAGGGACTGCATCTAGACTTTAGCACATCAGGCAAAGCTTGGCTTGGGTCAGTGTCGTAATCCATCCACCCCTTCAAGGTACACAGACGGCCTCAAGGCAACCGTGAGCCAAGTTTCACTAGCTAAGTGGGTGCGTCATTAGCACTGCTTCTCATGCATGAGAATTCAAACACACCCAGTGTGCATGTTTATGTACACTGCATTCCCGACGACCTAATCGTTAAATAACATAAGTTATGTGCCAGCATCCTAACCAGTTTAACATAACAAACCAGCCATTGGCAACCATTGGTGCCCAGTGTCACTGTGTCAAGCTGAAGCACTTTAAAAAGTGCGTGCAGAGTCTAGGCGCCCTCTAGGATGCCTTTGGCAGCCAACAGACTTCATCTCGTAGTTATGAAAAAAGATTAAGAGGTTTCATCAGAGAACTGTTGAGAAGGTGAGATACAATAGCCATAGTAAAATAGCACAGCATGCAAGGAAGTGTCATTTATCATCTATAATTCATTATCTAGCATCCCGATAACTTACTTTCCATTCAGAAGTTTCACATATACCACATGACTCGAGTTCACGACTCGGACGTCAAATGCAACGACCTTGCTCGGTTGTCCGGGGCGAGCACCTTAACCACCGCTCCAAACCAGGGTGGTTACATAGGAGTTGAGCTAAGGTAGGCCTCGGCGGGTCACACACAAAACTTAGCTCTGTCTTGGATGATGAACCGGGAGCCACGGCCGCGACTTCAGCTGGTTAGCAATAATAACAAGTTGTGATATATCGGACTGCGTACCCGCCTGGTGCTGGCTGATGGAGCCATTTGCAAGGCTTACAAGAGACAGGCTGGTTGAACCAGTCATTTTACCTATCCCAACGACAGATGGCACAACCAGTCTCCAGCATAGGCAGACGGCAGTGTGCACACATACACACACACACACACACACACACACACACACACACACACACACACACACACACACACACACACACACACACACACAAACACACACACACACACACACACACACACACACCTTAAGCCAAAACACCCCGTGGAGCAGAGTTAGCAGGAGAATGGGGTCCGGGAACAGTCACTCGGCACATTTGCAGTGCCGGGAACTTTTCGGTCTTCTTGTCCATAAGGGGAGGGTCGGACTGCAGACATTGTGCTAAATAAAATAAATGAAGAAAAATACTCCCTGATTTAACAGCCTCTTTTGTAGAGCAACAGAAGAGCCTTGACGGCTATTACGACTGCTTGCGGTAGGAATAATGAATTTTTGACCGCAGGATTCGAACCCACGACCTCGGTACTGAGGTCGTGAAAAGCAACCGCCTTACTTAGTATGCCATCACGTGCTAATCATTGGCGATGAGCAAAGGGAGTGTTTTCGGCCAAGCTACCTGACGAAATGTTAACAAGCCACCATTCATGAACAGTTGCTGCAGTATAAACCATTCATTCAGCCAAGTTTACTCGCGGGAGTTAGAGGAATGCCCGAATGGTCGGCCGTGCTTTAATATGACAGACACTCAGCTTTATCCATGTCACGGCCACGGAGTGACAGCCACCTCTGAAACGGCTTGCGTCTGCACGGGTCTCCGCTTAGCGCGTCACACGAAGAAGACTACATCCGGCGCAGCAAATTACATGCGGTGACCTGCTAGAAGGCCCGGCCGAAAAAAGAAAAGGGCGAAGTCTTTAGACAGTCGACGCCCTTTGACAGCATTGACACTCGCAAGAGTCAGGGAAAAATTGGCAGCCGACCGCAGCATTAGGCTTCGTTTACGTACCTACGATAGGTCCGACGTCGACACCAAGTTCCACCAGCTGCTTTCGTAGTTCACCGTCGGATATATCCATTTTCGATCCTAGAAGACAAAGGCTTCCTTATAGTTGCACTGCAAGCACAGAATTACGCGAGTCCAGCCCGCGGCCGGGGCCAGCGGAGAGCGCGATGACAATTAACGGATTCTAGGGCTCACACGCCTATTAGGTGGCAGCGCAGTTACAGGACCGCGGTCAGCTCGAGGCGAAAGGTAACGGTAGTAAGCTCGAAATTCGTGAGATGGGAGGACCGTCTACGCAGATTCCATCGTTTCGAATACCAACGCTTCGACCGAAAAGGAAAAAATGCATGCAATTCAACAGCCACGATAAACGACGCAAAATTGACGGAGAAGAAATTGAGCTGCACGCGGCTGCTGGCTAGCCAAAACGTCGGCGGCGAACTATCCAGCTGTTTTAGACATTCGCATTGCGTTATAAACAAAAAAGCTTTCGCGTATCGATTGCCAGTTATAGGCAGTGGATCATGCCACGCTTGAGGGGCCGCGGTTAAGAAAACATCCTGAGACATACCCAGTATTGGAGCGAAAGCCGGATGGAAGGCAGCACGGCGTAGGACCGGATGGTTACCGACGTTCTATTTTTAGACATCCGATGGTATTGGTATCTTTATGCTCGAAAGTAACTTTAACAGCCACGGATAGCTCATCCATTTTTTATATCGGAAAATTAATGAAACAAAATAAATAGTATATCAGGAATCATTCATAACCTACGCTAGCTGGTGCGTGTTTCGCCATGGCCGCTCGCTACGACGTCTAGCTGGCCGCCATTTTATCTGGATAGGTTTACGTTAACCTCGACGACTGCGTCTATTTATTGGTACGTGTTCCTGCAAATCGGTATGGGCTGCAATAATTTCTTTTTTAACTAAACGCAGGTTCTTTTGGTAGGAAGATGTGCCGTAGGGAAGTATCGCTTGTTACACTTTGCTGCTGGTCATGTCTTCGCGGCCATGTCGTCGTTGGAGAGTGGATGTACGACGAGATACGTGATGTCGAGATAGCTACTTATTGATCAACGTGATGACCTAGGTTGCACCTGAAGACTTTAAGAACTAGCCGCTTCATCTTTTATTCTTTACGCCAATCGTAATGCGTAGTTACCATCCAGTCTTCCGTTGGAGACCCTTAGGGTTACCATCGATGGTATTCCGTCTAGTATTGCCAGCGTGTACAGCCAAGGGTTACGTTCAAAATGATGCCAACCTTATTGCCGTTGAATCTAATTACCTTTGTCTGTGTCATCTTTAGAGTAGCTACATCAAATTTGTTGTCGCCGTGCGTGAAATCCTTGAAGTTCGGACAACTAAGATCAGTTATGCTTTACTGACGTAAGCCGAGAACCTTTATCTGCTAGTAAAACATGGTGAAAGACCCGGGGTAGCTTCTAGGTCCTTCGAAAGATCTTCGTATAAGTACTTGAGCAGTTAATTACTGACCGCTTGCCTCAGATTTGGAAGCTTAATTAAGTGGACGACGTCGTAACCCTGCTGAGATTTTCACTCCAGCCTAAGATTTTTTGTTAACAACATCTCAGCCAGCATGAGGAAGCGGTTTTTCAATTGTCGTGGACGACAGGATTTTGTGTCGCTAGTGCATCTCGACGTGATCGTGAAGGTTCCTCCGTGCTACATCAAGCTATATAGTTGGCTCATCATGGCAAGTTCAGTTTTATTATCGCGATCAAACCATTCTTCAACTAATTCAAGTTAACTCCGATAATTGTCCTTTGTGCCAGACCATTTCATAAACTTCATACGACATGCAAATTAAACTTGAAAATTCAATCATGCTAGCTTAAAAACAAAATGGTTTTCTGGAAACGGTCCATTAGTGGCCTTTCGCTGTTTGCATTGTCAGTGGTGTCGAGGCAAAGTTTCAGTGCCTTCTCTGTAGCATGACGTTGAAAGTTTAGGGTACAGACATTTCCCCACCCGACTTTCCTCTCCCTGGGGTAGGACATTCCCCCCTGGGGTATAGGGGAATTGTCCTACGTGGGGGAAATGTCGGGGTGGGGGGAATGTCCTGGGGTCCACCAGGGGGGGGGGGAATGGGGGGGGGAATGACCTACAACCGAAAATTTACCTAATGCCTTTTCTTCCTTCTTTTCCGAGTGCTAAAGCGTCTTGACAGCAAATATCTTAGTCGCTAACCAAGCCGTCAAGCTGTTCGTATTATCGGAATGGTGATACCAGACCTACTATTCAAAATGTTGTTTCAAAGTTTTGTGATTTAATTTAATGTATCTCCGTCTGTAACTCCACAAAGTCATAAAGACCATGTGGGTGTTACACAGGAGAGTTGTGTATAGCACACTCACAGCCTAAGCGGCTTTTGGTACTCATTCGGTAGCCAACAGACTTCGTCTCACGCAACAAAGAAAAAGTGGGAAGCAAAGCTGATTTAAGAGAGCAGTTGTGGTAGTGAGTAGCATGGAAGTAGCAGCTGAGGACCGCTGGAAAGGATGAGCCATAGTCGGCAGCAGGAGAGTAGCTGTCGTTTCGTAAGAACTGGAAGCGAGTTCCACAGTCTGGGACCTGTTGAGCTAAAGTTTCTGTCGCCAACGGTCTTTAAGCGGAGGAATGGGACAGCTAATTTATTGTCCACACAGGACCTGAGGGCACGAAGTATCATAAACTGGTGCAGCAGTTCAGCTAGGTACGAAGGAGCCTAGCAGTGGCGGGCCTGGTGGGTCAGTGTAAGAACCTTGCTCTGAATCCGTTGGTCAACCGACATCCATCTTCGCTCTTTTAGCAAAGGAGACACGTGCTCAAACTTCTGGGACTTGAAGACTAGCCTTGCAACCATATTCATAGTCAGCTGCAGTGGCCTTGTTGCTTAGGTAACTCTTTCTGTCTATAATCGTACGGTGCGATATTGCAGACCTACTTGTCAAAGATTTGGATAGTTGACTCAGACTCTAATCATACAGTGTGATATTTCGTTCTCGATCACAATCCTGACTCTAGTTTACGTGTAGTGGAGATTCGTGAGTACAACGACATGATAAAGTAAGTGCAATGTGCCTTCAAACAGCTTTATTCTCATAGGCTTTTCCTTGCTCGTCTTCCAGTGAGAAGCAATTTTTAAACGGTTGAAAAAAAAGATGTGCTTCGGTGATAATAATAGTTGCTGTAATGTTGCTTTGCAGATCCTAGACTGTGAACTCACCTCCACAATTTATATGCAACGACATCCATTCTCCTTCTGTCGACTATGGCCCATCCTTTTCAGCCGTCCTGAACTGCTACTTCCATGTTATTCTCTACCTTGACTACTCTCCTGACTCAGCTGTGCTTCTTACTTTCTCTTTGTTGCGAGATATAATATATATTGCCTACCGAATAACTGCAGAAAGCCTCTTAGGTTGTAAGCGGCTGTAGAAAGCTCTCTTTTGGATTACCCACACAGTCTTTACGGCTTTGTGGAGTTACAGACGAAGGTACATGGCATGGTTTGAGGTGACATGCACTGCATCATGTGTAAAATATGTGTAAGTGGTAGCATGCAAATTGTCAGCACGCATAAGATTGCGAAAAAAGGATCACAACCCACTAAATGCTACGACAAGCAGGTGTTTTTAAGCTTTTTTCTAAATTTCGTATCAAGTCTCTGGATATCGTGACATCAGTTAGGAGTTGGGAACTAAAGGTTCGGTCTCCAAAGGATGCAAGGTTCCAGCTAGGTGTAGCTAAACGATTTGAGTCAAAACAACGGGTGGTACCACTCCTAGCATGATGGAGGAGTAGATCGGACCCGTAGGCTGGAGCCAAAGAATGAAGTGACCTACAAGTGAGTAACATAACCGTGAAGTCGATGCACTGTTTGATCGCAAGGCCAGTGCTGGTCGGCAAGAAGTGGTGCGGCGCAGCAACTGGGACGACAGACAAGCCTAGCCGAAGGTTTGCACCAACTGAAAGAGCCTTATCGCACAGACCGGCAAGCAGTGGGTTACTTCCGTGCTCATACTGGCCTGGTTGTTATGCTCAAACTTGTCGGGATGCAGCCAGAGCAGCGTCGTTCCAGAATGACCTTGACCATGTTGGATCTGAAGTTCCTCTGAAGCAGACGTGAAGTGCCAAGAAAGAGATCGAATTCTCTGAGGGCACTATATCAAGTTGATTATTAATGTTAATAACATTTCTTTTCTACTGCACTCAAACAGAATTTAATCTCTAGGTAGCTCCTATGCAATTAGTGGCCAGAAAAGCAGCAACCAAGAGTTAACAACAAGCAAGAAATCCTGATTAGACAGCAAGTGAAAGCATATATCATGCTTTGAAAAGTCATTCAACAGCGTACAAGACGACACTTTCGGCCGCTGGTCAGTAAGGCTCATTGGTCGCAACGTGTACTAATCGTATGTTAGTAAGCAAGCACTCAAAAAAGTTTAGTTGGACGGTATTCAAATATATCGTTCCTGCTCTCAGTCACGACATGCAGATTTTTGTCACACTAGCTCGAAAATGACGATTCAATCGAATAAAGAAAAGGTTGCAAGGAACAGTCGAGGTTTAAGCTTATTTTTGAATTGTGTCAAACCAGGATATGACGTGATGTCAGTCGGTAGTGAGTTACGATCTTTGGGAGCGTAATTACTGAACCATCGCCTCTAAGAGACTTGAACTCAGGCGTGGGCAAACCCGATCGACCTGAGTCACAAAGCCGACGTTATGTTTTAAGGGCTGGAATGAATCTAATTTAGAACGTTCTTCATGAAGGTGGTTTTAATTGGAATAACTTTTGGTAATTAAAGACCGATCGTAAAAGTACGGCAATAATAATACATAAGAATACCTACCGCCCTTAGAAAACTAATCTTAGAAAACTTTCATAAATATTATGCACTGCAGGGACGATTCACACCCACGGATCGCTTAACACTAAAATGTCAGCCATGAGTAGTCTGTCTGTTATGAAGTGGACTTCGCAACGATACTTGCGACACATACCTAAGTCGCTCCATGTTTAGTGCAATGTCCTGAATCCTCTCAAGTATGTCATGTATTACCATGCTTAGTAGGTTGTCATTTATTGGTCAACCTTTGCAGCGTATCATGGCAATGCGTCAAGGTTTTTCCTTTTCGTTAGCCTCTCCGGTCGTTTGTGATGTCATTGCTTACGTGTGCCGAGCCATAGCTTGATGCAAGAAGATGGAGAACGGACTGACATATTCTGTCTAATATCTGAAGCAGCTCTAGAATAATTATTTTTAGTGTCTTCTATACTTTCGCTCCACTCCTCTTGACTTAGTTTGGGACGTTCGCTAATTATTCGAGCTGCTGTATTTCTAGCAGGTTACTTACCCCTATTCATTTGGCTATTTTGATTGTAAGCAGATTTCTTAACTCAGTTAGTGCTCCAGCCTCTGCCGTTAATGTGACTAATACCTGCCATAGCAGTAAGCCATAAAATACAATTACATATCAGGGACGTCCCGGGATTATACCAAGCTCGGTTCCAAACCCAGACTTGTCCTTAAGCTGCCAATTATATGGGCTGTTAATGACTACAATGCTGCAAGTCAAAGTACTCCTGAAACTGCTTAGAGTGAAGGTGAGGTCTACGCTATCGTGAAGTCGTTATGGCATCAAGCTATGTTGTTGCCTAGATTCAGCCCTTAACCTACCCGAAATTGACTAGCAGCCAAGGGCATTCAACAGCCTACCTGGCAAGGCTCAACCTTCGAAAGTAGCAGGTACGCCTTTGGTATTCACCAGCATTTTCGATTGGTGGCTTTGTTGTGGCTTGAGAGTGCATTGCAAGAGATGAAGTTTGTAGCTCGCCTTTCTGAAGAACTTTTTACCAGTCGTCCAGCAGTTTCTCCGTTTGCGATTGGTATGAGCATAGCTATCCCGAATTTCCACGTATGTCACCTTCATGTTTTACCAATGTTCTATGTATGTCCACGATTTTTGCTAGCGGTTGAGTTGTTGGAGCTGTTGAACCAACAACCGATCATGGTCTTGTTTGGGTAGCGATGTTGATATTCCGGTTTGAGACATATCTAAATGCCATCATTTGGTCACCTTTTGACAGTAAAATAGCCGTCTAGATGAAACCATCTTGCCATAAGCTATATTGGCATTGCACATTTCAATGTGTTTTATCAGTAAATCCGGCTGTTAAGAGCCTCTTTTATGTAGCAGCAGAAGAGGCTTAATGGCCGTCATCCACTCTTGTAGTGGGGAATAAGTGATTGGCTGCTGCAGGACTGGTATTAAGGTCCGAGCACCTTACACATGGGCTAAGACCCTGCACCCGAATGATTCCAAGGGGCAGGCTGTAAAAACAAACATTTGGATATCGCCCTAAGAGAAGTTAATGTCAATCCTGTGCTGGGCGTGGAATTGATTTAAGGTAGCCTTATATGGATTATCCGGTGATTTATTGCCATACCTTAGGTTATACCTGTGGATTAACTGTACTGTAACTGTGGGAAAAACTGTGAGATCTAAATTCCTGAGGTGTTATCTATAGTGTGCTATCGACAGCTAGGAACTAGTAAATTCACTGTGCACAGTACTGTCAACTAATATATGGGACTGGTACTATTGCCCCAGCAGCTGGATTCGGTAGGCTGGAGAAACCGTTGCCAGGGTTGACCTACTCATTGGGGTGGTAGCCCATCGGAATAAAAGTGCCTAACATCTTACACAGCCCTACAAAAATGCTACAGGGTTTTATTTGTGAAGATACGTTAATTATGAGACATACTTGCAGGTATAGTTGCATCATCAGTCAGGATGTAAAACGAAAGACTGCTCACCAGCAACCATAATGCAGACAGCTTATAATGGGCCCATAGCCATGCCTACTCGGCAAAGGACGTCTCGAATTCTTTTTTATGTAGTGATGAATTCAAGTTCACTGCAGTTGGTAAATGGAAAGGTCTAATCCCCTTAGCATATACACGATTTCTAGGGTTCTTAATATAAAGTGAGCTTTTACTAGACTGCCGTGTTAATTTCCCAATCAAGTCTGGTTACTTTCTTCTTTGTAACATTACAAACATTCTGTTCTGCTTAAACAGGGATGCACACCCAAGTTTGTCCATGCTTTTATAACTTCCGACCCTCATGCATTTGTCACGTCTTGTCTCGACTTTTGTAACTCGCTACTTGCTGGTTTTCCGGCCTTGCAATAAAGGGCTTACAGCTCGTGCAAAACTTGAGCATAATAGCGTCTGTAATGAACTTCGAATCTACCTCACTGCACTACTTCTCAGTGACCTGCTCTGGCTCCCTATCAAGCAGCATATTGACTTCGAGGTTTTTGTCTCACTTTCATGTACCTTCATTCTCTTGCACTGGCCTGCCTAACCGAACTACTTACCAATCAGGCTAGGCTCCCTACGAACAGCGCTCGTGGCTTGAATAATTTAGTTATCCCCTAACTAACCACCAATCTGTTGGGGACCAAGCTTCTAGTTTGTATGCTCACTAAGCCGGAACTCACCCGTCTTAAGTCACGTCTTACCCTCGGTTGACATTTAAAACGAATCTAAAACGCTGCACGTAGAGAATTCAGATCACACATGAGCAGTATCAGAGATTAGGGTTGAGGAAGTGGACGAGTTGCCTGTGCTGTCAGACCTTGAGGGCAGCCAGATCTGGCTACCGTCTGCCACTTCTTATCGAAATGTGGGTGGTTACTCCTAAAGCCTGGAATTCACTGACGTTGGAGTGCTCATACATTATACATGTGTAATGTCATCTTAGTACAACTTAACTATGAGCTTATTCCGAATATTTTATGACGTCCTACCAGGTCTAAATGTCATTTGCACCGAGTATCCTTCCATAGCTTAAAATTGAACTCTACAGGATTGAAAAATGTAAGCGATGTCTGGCGGATTCCAATTTTTAATCGATTGGGCCTACTTACTTTGGTGTCTTTGTGGTCTGTCTCAGTCGGATTTTGGTGAGTTATTTAAATGAACACGAGTTAAGATAATATCTAAGTTATCAGGGTTTCAAGTGCAACCTGAATTTCGGAATAATTCTACAAGATGTGCTTTTTAATTCAAACGGTATGAAATTGACAGGCGAGGCATGGTTCAAATCGTATTGGTCCAGTCGTGTTTAATCCTTGTCGTGTGGTGTTCAAATCTCATCCACCAAATGAGCCACCTGTTGAGTTCCACAGGGTCCTTTCATGGTCTTTTGCTGTTGTCTATTTATACTGAACCTCAGATCAAAGTGATTCTTGCTGTTGAGATCGGCTATCACCTCTGTGCTGACGACACTCGGCTGTATCTGTATCTGTCGTTTAAACTATGAGGATCTGCTGCAGCAGCTGGTAAACTAATTACTTGCCTTGCAGACGTTCGATCCTGGATTTCGAAATATTTCATTAAGCTAAACGGCCATAAAACTGAACGGCTATTCAATGGACACCCCAAGCGTGTGCCTGGACTAGAAAACTTTGCTCTTCTAATTGGCGATGCAGCTGTGCGGCTCTCGCCATGTGCTTGGAAATTGAGTGTTGCTTTTAGCAACTGCCTAAATTTAGAAAATTTCGTTTAGAAGACTGGCTTCATAGCTCACTATCACATTCGATCCCATCTAATATTAGGGACTTGTACCACTGTGGCTTGCTAAAAATTTAACTAGCTCCCCACTATTGTCTAGGCTGGATCATTGCAATTCAATTTTGGCTTGTATTCTAAAGTAATGCCATTAGGCCGCTGCAGCTGATGACGAATATGGCAACAAGGCTAGATAGAATTCATTGAGGTTTAGCCATGTGTCTTCTCTGCTGAAGGAGCTGCGGTGGCTTCTGGTTGATTAACAGATATCAAGTGCTCAAGCTTACCCATAAGGCCCGCCGTGGCTTGACTCCTTCATACTTGGCTAAGCTGCTGCACTAGTTTCAGCTTCCTAATGCCATCAGGTCCTCTGTGGAGAATACATTAGCTGTTCAATTTCTACTCTTGAAGACCTTTGGCAGCAGAAGATTTTGCTCTGCAGCAAAATTCTTATGCAACGAAATCGAGTCCAGCTGCCGACTGTGGCTCAGATTTTCCAACCGTTCCGAGGCGCTACTTCTATGCTACCCACTTCCTCGACTACCCTCGTGACTCAGATGTGCTTCTCACTTTCTTTTTGTTGGCTATCGTGCCGAACTGTTTTGGCAAAGTGGTTAACAAACGAGTTCAAGGTGAATGTATTTGATGACTTGAGATCGTGGGTTCACGCCCCGTAGCATATATGAAGCACCCGATTGTTCTCTTTAGAGCTAGACACATCGATTATATATATTTACTTGTTTCCCCAGTTCGTACCGGACACTACTTAGGTTTTGAGTGCACTATAGAAAACTTTGCTGTTTAACAACCACTTATTCTTCGTGGCTTTTTGGAGTTACTGATGCCGATGCACCACTTTACGTAATCATCTTTATTGGACTCTCATCTTAGCTAGACGTGCCCCCTTCCTGCTCTCTTGGTGAAGTATTCAGCAAACCGATGCAGGACCGAAAAGAAACGAATATGCGAATTTGCATTGAGGAGTTATTTTAGGCAATGACAACTCCTTGCCAGGAGCTTAGCTAGTAAGTTTGGAGAGTGTTACAAGTTATCGGTTGGGCTTAACCTTGATCTTAAGTGAGCTAGCCGTGTACAGATTGGGGGCCTATCTCTAGAAAGGAAGTTAGTGCTAAAGAGTTTTTGGGCCCAGCATATTTTCAGTTGTATTGTCACTCTGCTCTTTGATTAGGATGGACTCTGGCACTTGATTTATTGGGCTCCACTTATAAGATTACCACTGACTCATGACTGTCTCATCGAGATTTTATATACAGGAAGTTGTTATATCATTCATACCTCCTTGTTACTGTCCTAGCTCCTGTTTCTTCCAAGCGTCAGCCATATAGTACTGAATTCGTTGAAAGGCAGAGGGTGGTCAAGTACTGGTCATTATCATTTTCCATAGTGTGACAAGAGTACTAATCAGAGGCTTTTAAATAGTATTATATACAAGTGAATAAAGCAGCTGATCTATCCTTCCATCGGCAACCGGGTGGGGTTTGGGCTTTAGTGGAGTGGTGACGGTAGAGGTACCACCGACGCCCAGGCAGCCTAGCCATCATCACAGGCTGAAGCTGTAGCTGATAGTTAAAGCTGAATTGATGGGTGTACACATGTTCGTGCTATAGCTGATCGATTGGTATACGTGCTCACTTTGCCCCGTGGTTGTAGCCCCTGGTGCATGGTTCTTGCCGTTCATGACCCAGGTCGTAGGTTCGACTCCTGCAGTGGGCGATCTGTTATTACCCACTGCAAGTGGGGGTGATATCTGTTAAGGCTTTTCTCTCACTGCATAAATGAGGCTGTTAAGTCAGCTATCTTTTTATCTCCCTGTATATATTAGTGCATAGGTACACTTAGAGTTACACATGAATCTCTGTATGCAATCATATTGATGTTGTTTTACTCATTCTGGCGTTTGTCTTGTGCTTAGAGGTGCTAGGTAACGCATACCCGATTTTTGTTTGTTCATCTGTTGAAGGTAAGATTGTGCAGATAAACAACTGTGGTGTTCTTTTATTACCAAGTAATGTTTTTCATCACCTCCAATCACAGAGCCATAGTCAATCCACTTGCCGAACTGACATGGAGACCAGTCTGATGGCAGAACAGGTAGTTTTGCAGGTGAGCTGCATCCCCCCCCCGTACCTGCATGCCTACATATCTTTCACGTGTCCAGTTTGAGCATCGATATACTTTCTGATAGGATCCTTGGGACGATCTCCTCCATGACATAACTGGCAGCATCTGCAATGAAAAATGCAGTCGTAAGAATTCTGATAGCCTACCATTCAGAGAGTTGGTGCCAAGTCAGCCCGAAAGTATCCCGGTACAACAGCTCATTTCTGGAGCTGGCTTTCGATTGTCCTGTAATGCTGTTGATTGTGTGGCTAAGGCTGGATTCTAATGTGATTTTAGACGGGATCATCAGTGATCAAGCGGAAATGTGGCTTTCCTGCAGATTCACTGGTGCCGACGTCAAGGAAACGTTTACCCTCAAGCTCAGCTAGATATGGCCATGCATGTGTCGATGCAGGTATTATTCCTGATTACCTGATTGTGATTGTTGCCTAATCTGGAGCATGGCATTAGTTAGTCATTTGTACCTGCTACCCTAATGTCGGCTGCATTTGGTTGTAGCAACTGGGTGGACATCGGACAGGTCATTGCCAATGCCTGCCGCTAGCACTGGTATGGATTATGTATTTGTCTGTTCGGCATGCTATGCTGAGTTCTCATCATCAGCTGCCTTAAGGAGACACAAGCCTTTTTGTCAAGTGATTTCTAAAGTACCAGTCACCAGTTCGGAATCAATGGGCTGCCTACCATCCAAGCATGATTCGTCACTGCTCAATTCATCAGCTTGTAGGTCTCAATCAGTAGCAGTATATGACTATGTACAAGCTACTACTGCAGACGTAACCGATGTTAGGATATCTCAGGCTAGTTTTATGGCATCGATTGGACTGCAGTGTATATCTAAAACAAATTTAACACCAGCATCTCAGACGATTCCGCTGCTGACACTACCACCTCCCTTGGTTGATTTCGGCTCACCGGCTCGCCAGTCACCCCCTCCCCTTACACCACAGCCTAGGACCCCAAGGTCTCTAATCTCTCAGCTATTACGTAGTCCAAGTGCAAAATCCCCAAGGCAAGTTTGTGCATTTCCCACAGCTTTGGCAAACGGATGCTCCGACGAGAGTAGCTGCAGTGATGACGATGGTCGAGTCGAGTGCCAGGTGCGCCTTATCGACGTAATGAAATCACCAATGAAAGTGACCGACATTCATGCGCGAGCAGGCAGCCCAACAGAAGTAGCCGTTGTTCCTACGGCGCCTGACTTGTTGCCACCTGCTGCTGCTGCGACTTCACAGATCATGCCACCTGCTTCTGGCAGTGCTTCACCAGCCACCTTTCCGAGATGGATACTTGGTATAGATCTCAGTTCGCCGTTAGGAATGCGTGTGATGGCATCGTTTGGGAACGAAACTAGTAGAGATGGGGCTGGAACATCTGCAAGCAGCAACTACACTGCAGGCACCATATCGAGCAAGGGCTATGCTACTGAGCTCCTGAAACTCAGAGAGCGTGACGTGCTCTATCCTGTTGCGTACAAGCAGCCGAGGCGACAGAAACATGTACACATATATCAGTTCAGGAATCGTAACGGGAGAGCCTTGTCTCACCGCTTTGCTTCACAGCCAGTTGCCTGTCACGGCCTTTTGTCAAAGAGTATCGACGGTAGTGAGTCACAGCCGCAGGCCTGCGCAGTCTGCATTCCCCTCGATGCACCGAGTGCCACCTGCTCAAGTAAGATGTTTAAAGAGTGCTCGGTTCGTATCGGAAAGCTCGAGCGAGAAGCCGCCGACAATCATCTCTGGAACCATGGAGTCAAACATGGGCTAGGTGAGACTCGGTCAGTGCTTAAAGGCTCCGGCTGAGCGCCAGGGTCACCCCTCTTGCCTGCTTAGCCATCTGACTTGTCATGTTGCTTTCTGCAGGCGAGCTCCAGAATTCCTCAGTATTTCCGAGTGTGTCGAGACACCGATGTGGTCGCCCGAAAAGCAGGCAGTTCTCTGACGAGGTATGTTCCGCTCAATGTCGTATGATATTTTGAGTTTCACCCAGTTGTGGGCGTACCAAAAGCCGCTTACGTTGTGACTGCGCTATACAAAGCTCTCCCATGTAACACCCACATAGTCTTTATGGCTTTGTGGAGTTACAGACGGAGGTACATCACATTACATTCTCTGGCATCATTATTCCTTACCCTCAACAAGCTTTCTGTACGAATTCACTAGCGCTTACTGTGAGTGCTGTATGACAGTATTAGCATCTTGCCATATAAGGTTACTTTTACAGCAATTCCAGTGGAGCCACTTTTTCACGAGCGACTTCTGTCGAGGTGTCCATGAGTGAAAACTGGGATAACATGCCTCTTTGAAACACTACTCTTTGGGCGTCAGGTGCAACCCTGAAGGAGTGCTTTCACTAGCTCCTTGTGTCGTTGGTTGCTGAGGATGGCAGGTAGCACTTCAATCGATAGCAGCTTAGAGTGGTCCTTACTTTACGACAGTAGTCACGGGATTTTGGTCGATGGCCCTGTGGTCAGCAGCACACAAAATATTTCTTTCTCAAACTCACCCCGACTAGATCTGTACCTTAATTTAAACTGTGGGCATTGATATGTTTCCTAAGACTGTCGTCTCCTTTTTGTGAGGTAGCTCTTTCGTACCAGTAGATGCTCGCATCAAGACTATGGCTTTCTTTAGCTTTCTTATGTTGCGATGCATTTTCCCATCTTTACAGTCGAGCTGATATCTCGTATTTCCTCCCTACGCTATCAGTCCCGTCAACTCATGGACAGCATCTAAAGAAATAATTCATTTGTATAGTGCCCTAAGAGAACTTAATCTCTATTCAGGCGCTTCACATATGCCTCTGGGCTCGAGCCCATGACCGCAGCCAGACCTTGGTCAGGGTGAACACCCTAACCGCTGGACCAAACCAGCTCGGCAATCTAGCTCTACTAAGTTCGTCCTTCTTTAAGGCGTTTGGAAGAGGTCTGTGGCTCGAACGTTTTTGGGATCCTCCACTGCGACCAGCCAATCTGCTAGTATATGGTCGTCAATGTCTGACTTGTGACACGAGTTCTGCCTGGCACTCGTGTGGGTATTCCGACAGACGGAATACTCGAAGGAGCGAGGGATGCCCATGCATTGCAGAAACGACGAAAATTGATCCCTTTATTGCTCTGCTTTCTTACTTGGCTACTGTAACATTTCACTGATCGTTCCAATCTGCAGCCGGGCCTTGCATTCGCAGCTGAGGGAATCATGCACGGATCTGAGTATGACTGGGCTCTTGCCTTTAGCTTTGCCTGAATCAAGACTGGAAACTGCACACTGCCATTTTTACTCTAGCTCTACTAAGTTTGCCCTTCTTTAAGGCGTTTGGAAGAGGTCTGTGGCTATTCCTGTCTGCAAGCAGAGCTGTCTGGTACAATCAAGGTGTGCCACATAGCCGAAAAGGGACAGTTGTCGAGTTCAGTGCATTTATTTGGAACAAGCGGCGCAGTGTGCTCCATCTGTGCAGGTGTCTCTTGGAATGGGTGATACTTAAATCCCTGACAGGGGATTGTGATGTCGGAGTCCTGCTGTCTTTTGTGTGACACGAGAAGCTGCTTTCTGGCACACGGGAAATCGTTGTCCCAATGATGGATCAAGTCGGAGGATATCTCACAAAGGTTAACTGAGGCAGACAGCTGTATCCGGAGGGTGAGGGAAAAAGGTCCTAGCTTGGCTCCGTTGCAAGCATTGTTGCTGTCTACTATAGCCAGCCTCACCGTAGCTTGCTGCTTTGCGTGACGGATAGGAAAAACGATGCAATGACGAAGAAAGAGGATGAGTGCCTGTTGGACTCGAAGCGATCCCGGCTCTCGGAGAGGCCCACCATGTCTGCTCACCGCTTTGCCATCGATGTCGACAACATAAAAGGTGCCAGGCACACACTTGGTATGGGCCAGCAGACGGTTGTTGTAACGGATCTTTTACGCGGTCGATGCATATGAAGACGTGAGTGGATGTGGTAAGGTCCTTACTCACGAACACCAAGTGTTCAGGTGGAGATCGGCCAGGCATATAATGGAGCTACTGCATCTGTGAAGGTGGCTGAGTAGAGCAAGGGTGGAAATAGGCAAAACATTCGTCTGGTGATAGCTGCTTTGTGCCAAACACCATTTGATTGCTGCTAAACTCAATGTCCTCATTAATAGCACTGTCAAACTGAGAAGGATGACAGGGTGTTGTATATGCCATTTGGCATGCAAAGGGGATAGTTCTACTGCTGCATTAGCCTTGGTGTGATGACACGTAGTCCGATTTTGCTGGCAGCCGATGAGTCTTACAATACAGCTCCGTGCAGCAGAGCTAATCTGAGCGCCACGGTCAGTAATGATGACCGACGAAGCACCAAATCGTGAGACCCGATCTTCCAAAAATCCCTGTGCACAGATCTCCGCAGACATGTCAGCCATGGGCATGGCCTCAGACCATCTCGTGAAGCAGTTCATGTTGGTCAGGAGGTGCCGGAAATCTCCGGATAGAGCTAGCCTGCCGAAAATGTCGATGTTGACGTATTTGAAATGTCATGCGACCAGGCTAGAAACTCCTCTATTTTAACGATGTGCCGTGAAACCTTGGAGTGCTGGCTCTGTTGGCAGGATGTGGCCCAAACGTAGATTTTGGCCATCTTTGGCCAAACGGATCGCGAAATTACAAGGCGTGCGATAGAGTGGATTCCTGGATTTCTGGGTGGTCTCAGTAAGAGGCTGTGAATTGTGCCAAAGACATCTAAAACGCTGCTTGAAATAGGGGCATGGTGGCATAAGGAGTGATCGGAAATCACGGGGATCATTTATGATCCTACTGATGATTAATAGATCTATGGATCCTGTGTATCGTATCTGTGATCATTTTCAGAGCTAATCCACAGTCAGCATTGCTTTGTGTGTATGACGACATACTTAGGAATGCAAACTTAGGTAGGATCTCTCTGCTTGTTTTGTTCGATCTTTCGACAGCATTTGATACTATCGATCCCAAAGTCCTTCTGGAGTGCCTCTCATCTTACCCGGGCATCACTGGGAGTGCAGTGTACTGGTTCAAGTCCTATCTCAGTGGGAGACTCCAGAGTATTGATATGAACAGACACAAATCATCAGACGAACCTCTGAGATATGGCATACTTCAGAGCTCTGTGCTTAGTTCCATTCTTTTCACGGTTTGTACTCTCCTTCTTGCTGATGTGATTTCCAAGAACAATCTAGGCTTTCACTTTTATGCTGATAACACTCAGTTGTACCTTTGCTTTGGTCACTCCCAGCCCTCCAGCATGCCCAATTCTACCAGCTACCTTGCTGCATGTATTGATGATAGCTGCACATGGATTGCAACAAACTTTCTTAAATTGAATGATGATAAAACCAACTTACTCGTTATGGGCAAGCCAAGTGTGAGTCAGAAATTGGAAAGTTCAGTGCTCAAAATCGGTTCTGCCAGCACGTCCTGTTGAATCTGCACGAGATCTATGCGTCCCGTTCCAAAGGGACTGTTCATTTGACGACCACGTCAGGTCCACTGTCAAATTTGGTCTTGTTTAGACAGGGATATCACATCTAAATTGGTCTATGCATTTATGACATCTGTCTTGACTTCTGTAACTCACTGCTTGCTTGTCTACCGGCCTGTTCACTCAGGCGCTTACAGCTGGTGCAAAACTGCCGCTGGGCTTGTCTGTCGTGAGTGTCGCAGGTGTCACATCACACCACTTCTCGCCGACCTGCAATCGCTACCAGTCAAGCAACCCATCGACTTCAAGGTTTTTGTCACTCACTTTCAGGTTCCTTAATTCTTTTGCTCGAGCCTACTTATCAGATCTACTGCCCTACCAGGCTAAGCATCGTGTCACCCTCCTTTCTGAATTTTAATGTTTACGCATACAAACCTCAAATCCTTTGGAGGCCATGCCTTTAGTTCGTATGCTCCCAAAGCCTGGAGCTCACTCCCGACTGACGTCTCGACATCCCTTGACTTGACCACATAAAAAAGAAACTAAAAACGCATATATTTACGACAGAACTTTTTGAGTCCTTGTAATTTGTTCTTTTATGTGCTTAAGCGTGCTGACACTGTCATTGCTGCCACTGACTATACTTGCTTACAGGCTAACCCTGTACACGTCACCCCTAACCACGTTATTCTTGTTATTTATTGGGCATGCTATCACTAACAACACGCATGATGGTCCCAGCAGGGTATTAGAGCGCTTTCGTGACTGAGGCGTAAGTTCTGCATAGAATGGGCGGAGCACATCAGCACATTGGTGGAGGAAACTGTGATAGAATGTTACCATCCCCAAGAGGCAGCATAGCGGTCGAACAGACTTAGGCTTGGGAAAGGTTTTGATGGCTTCAACTCAAGCAGGGTTAGGCGTAATGCTAGCCTCAGGGACGATGTTATCCAGGAAGTGCATATTTTGAACACCGTATACACATTTGTCCAGGTTCTATACAATGCCAACTTCTGGAAGCTCGAACAACAAACGCAGGTAGGTCTCATGCTCAGCTTTGGAAGTGCTTTAAATTAAAATATCGTTGACATAGGTAAAGCGAAAATTAAACTCCATCAGTGGTCAATAAACGGCAGGAAATACTAGGTCAATAAACGGTCAATAAGGTCAATACCAGGTCAATCAATGGTAGGAAAGTCTGTGCATTTTTGCAAAAAAGAAATGGCAAGCGTATGTATTCGAAGAAACCAAAAGGTGTGGTTACTGTGATCTTACTATGTCGGCCGGAGCCATGGGAGTTGGATGGTACAAGCAGACGAAGTCCATCTTGGAGAAAATGTGCTTCGCTGCTAGTGTCGCTATTAACGCCTGTGTGTTAGGCAGGGGTAGCGATCCGATGTGGTGATGTTGTGTGCCCTGTAATCCCTGCTGGGCTGCCATGTGCTGTCAAGCTTCGGTTACGTTTGCAGGGCATGTATTCACTGATAGAAGGTCCGGCTTCTAGGAGGGCGTCAAACGCGGCGTTTTCGTGGCAGAGTTTCACATAATCCAGGTGCCGTGCTCGGGGCCACACGGGAGGCTCACTAGTTAAAATGGGGTGTGTGATAGTGTGTTTTACCTGATGGCATGGTTTTGCATCTATCAGTGCTGGGTAGGAGTGTAGCAAATCGTTTTAGGTCGATGCAGACGATGGTTGTAGGGCTGCTTCGGACTCGACTGGAGTAAATGCAGACCTTGTAAAAACAAAGAAATTTTGCTGCGACAGCAGCTATCAAGTTAGAGTGAACAGTTCAATCTGCAGCAACCATAGTGCAGTGGATCGCTTTCGATTAGGGTATGTTACGTTCTTCTGAAGCTCCCTCGTCCCATCAGGGCTCATTATCCACTCATTTATTTTGTGTTAATTCTTCTGCAGCAAGCACTGTTTCATTTGCAGTTTTGTTTTGCAGTATATTTTAGGCTTTGTAAGTTTCACTGTGCCATTAGCCAAGGTGGAAGCTCATCGAGTGGTTATTCATCAGTACCTAGTATATGTGCCATGTATAAAGCATCAGCAGTTTACCGAAAATGGGTTTAGCAGAGCAAGCCATTGTGCTGTAGTTGTTTGTTGCTCTAGTCTTTGCAGGAGACAGTCTCCAGCCGGTAGAGAATATATCTTCCTTAATGCTTTGTGTACAGGCTGTAAAAGGAGGAGGATTGTATGCATGGATGTCTAAAGACGTCAAAAGCTTTGAGCTCTGCTTATTTTTTGTAAAGTTGTCTTGCTCTTCGGAAAACCACCGTCACAAATACACATAAACTTACTCATAGCTGAACTTCAATTCTGACACTTGATACTGATCAATGTAGCATATTTCGGGGTCTTTAGCAATGACCTGACTTCTCAGCAACGTATTGCCAAAGGAATTGGGTCCTTGGAATATTTCTGCACCTCTGCATTGACATTCCTTAACCTGAGACCGGTTGCTGCCTATGTTTTCCTGAACAGCTGATTTAAAAGCCTCTTTTGTATAGCGACCGAAGAGCCTTTACACCATCGCTTGCAGTGGTGATAAAGGATCGCCCATCACATGGTTCGAAACCACGAACCTCGGGGCCGAGGTCGTGAAAAGCAACCGCCTTACCTAGTGAGACATCACAGCTGGGACATCTTTGGACGTGCTGCTGCAGCGATCCGGCTGTGGCCTCTGCTTCTCCTCATATTCCCCCTCACCAACTGCTAGTCTGACTCAGGCACTGACTGACCTGTTTAATGGACCAGCCCCCAAGCTGAGACTTCCAGGAAAGGTTTGAAATCATTTGCGACCATACTGTATCTCACAGTAATTACACAACCATTACTCTGAAAAACTGGGGTCGCTTATGACGATAGCTTTAAAGATCCTGCACTTAATTGTGGCTACATACACTCGGCATAAACAAAATCCTTACACTATGGCCGAAGCAGCTGTATCTATAAATTTGTTATTGTAATAAGAGATTTTTCTACGATTACAGGCGTGATCAAATTATACATAGTATGAGAAAATATTTATTGACAGTGCTAAAAATAAAACGCATATGCTGTTGGTATGGGTGGGTTAAGTGTGCCAGCGTCCCATCAAGATTCTGTATGACCTCCCGTGTCTGGCCACCATATAGGTCACCAGGTTCTCCCTCGTCTATTCTCTGTGGCACATTCCACAGAGCCTGAGTTTTACCGAAAAGATCAGGCACTGGTGTTGTAGGCCGAAGACCTCACCTAACCGCCTGTCGCTACATAGCTCTATATTATAGGGTCAAATCAGGGAACTTGCTGGGTCTTGTGGCTCAGCACCAAACAAGCTAGTTTGGCCCATTGGTTAAGATGCTCACTCCGGCCAAGGTCTGGCCTAGTTAGGAGGCTCGAGCCTCGTGGCAAATGTGAAGCGTCTGAATAGAGATGAAGTTCTCTTGGGGTGCTATACAAATTAATTATATTGTTATTATTAAAAAGGATTCTTAAAAAACTGCTTCACTTGCCCTGCAGTGTGCTTCGGATCGTTATATTGCTGTCAAATATATTCCATAGCAGATTATCTGAGCTATGAAGTCTAATTTTATTAGCCAGCCACCAAGAACTTGAGCGAAGTACTTGTTGACGAATCCGGTGTGGCAGTGATGCAGTTACTCGCCCAGTCGACAGGCTTGAACCCCATAGAGCCACGATAGAGTGACATCGACCGGTGGCTAAGGTGGTGTTTTACCTAACCAGTAGTTCACATTTTCTTTGTAGTACCTTGATTCGATAATGACCTCGTTGTAGCTGAGTCGCATTATATAGCTTTTTTGATTTGGTTGTAGTTCGAGCAGCCACTGTCAGTGCAAGTATCAGAAGAGGTGTATGCCGAACTCATGGTGCTTCGTGATGTCTTGAAGAAGACTTGTGTTCCATAACGAATCGCGTTCTTCCCCATAAACTTAATGGTTTTTAAAACTTACGTTGAGCTTTTGATACTTTCCTGAACCCATAGATGTCAGATCGTGCCTGTTAGCATACCGCTAAGTTGTCTGAAAACCTAGTGCTGGTTGCCTCTTGCCAGCTTCATTAGGAAAGAAGCTCAGGTGACCATTCCCAACTCGATAGCCAGGTACTTTAATTTATTGTTGAGCCATGTGCGTGGTGTGTACCACATCAATATTCCTATTGTAGTGCATGGTATTGAAGATGGTCTCTAGGTCGGTTTATTGTATGCACTGTGTATTGAGGTGCTATGCTCCCGCGAATGGTTTGCGGCCCTGTTTTTATGTTTTGGACATAGCACTGCTAGTTGAATGGGACTTTCGAACCCACTTGCCAGTGACTTATTTTGATACATGTGCGAGCCAGATCATGCATATGGTTTATTCTTTGTTTGGGACCTGTCAGATATTGAAGTGCTAAATACATACCTGCCTCAGCAAATGCAAATGCTGCAGGTTTGGGTGATTCGCGTGGCTGCTTCTGCTCTTGTGGATGTGATCGATGAGCTGCCTGTCTTTTTGATGTTATGGCCAGGTGTGCACTTTCCGGAGCCAGAATTAGTGATTGCACGCCGAAATGGTTAGAAATATATAATAATAATAATAATAATGCACTTGATAAATGCCCTCAGAATTCAAGCATGCACAGTTCAGCATGCGTAAGCACATGAAGGACGAATATCCTAAATAGGTGTGTTGTTAAGCTCTTTTTAAATGTGGTCAAGTCAGGGGATGTTGTGACGAAAGTCGAGAATGAGTTCTAGGCTTTGGGAGCATACGAACTAAATGCATGGTCTCCAAAGGATTGGAAGTTTGTACAAGGTATTTGTAAACTGATGGATTCCGAAATGCTGGTGGTACGACGAGTAGCCTGGTGGGGGAGTAGATCTGAGAGATAGGCTGGAGCCAAAGAATGAAGTGACCTAAATATGAGCGACAAAACCTTGAAGTCGATCTGTTGCTTGGTGGCTGCCGGCTCCGGGCTTAAAAGAAATGGCTTGCTGCGACTTTAAACTTCTGGAAGTGTAAAGCAGCTGCTGATCGTTCAGGAATCAACTGAAAGCCAAAGCGACTAGTACAGTTCAAGTCTAATTCATAATAATAATAATACACTTGATAAAGCGCCCTCAAAGAACTCAAATCTCTTTCTAGGCGCTTAACATTTGCGGCGAAGGAAACATGATTGAAAGGTGAGTGTTATCATGCTTGATAACTACAACTATTACCTCCAAATTGGTCGGGCCTGTAGCTTGATAGCAGCTGCAATGGATGACCTCTGCATCTCTGAACGTGCAAGGATATAGAAGTGCAACTGTTTTAAAGCGGCAGTTGACTGCAAAAGCTATGTGCAAAGACCAACCGTTACACCCAACCTACCCACCCATGGCTGAAGATGAGCTCTTTACTGATGCTCGTGAAGAGGCTATGAGCGATTATGCAATTAAAAATCGTACTTAGAGGACTCGTCTTTGATGGCCAATACGGTGTTTAAGATATCAAGTCTAGGCCTAGGGCCTTTGGGTCTCAGAGTGAGCTTTTTAATCTAGATTTTAAATTCTCGTCTCCCGACATCAAGCGCGCACTAGCACTTCTGTTGCAGGATTCTCTTTCCAAAATTAATAGTAATGATAATGCATTTGATAAAGCACCCTCGGAGAACTCAATCTCTTTCAAGGCGCTTTACATTTGGCACAAAGTATGCACGATCAAATCAAACTTTTTACGAACATTCTATACGGAATTCGATAGAGCTAAGACCTTGTAAAGCTTATCTGATTGTTGCTTGACCGTAGCAAATAAAAAATTCCATGCCCGTGGACATCTAAACGCTTGCTGCTTGGGGCTGGATTAGCTTAGCCAGTAGCAGCAGCATCTGATTTTGCAGCTGCTAGTAACCCACTTAATAGGTACGCTCGTGCCTATCTATTCTCGTTTCATTGTCGCTGTTCAAATGCATTTATGTATGAGGTTTCTGTTGGTAAGGTCTGTGAATTGTGCATTACCATAAAAAGCGCCGAGTAGTGCGTGCTCTGGGGCCAAGACCGGAGGCACCACTCGATGGCAATTCCTTGCATTTTCTCTAACCGCCTTGAGCGATCTCCCTCGTGTGCTACATTGAATCTCTCCAACTTAGTACTCATCAGACCTGCTATAACTTCGGCGGCCCAACCTTAAGGCTTGTCTTTGGAATCCTTGCTCAATGTGCAATAAACTCCTATTAATTAGCGACATTGTTTCTAAAAAGGTATCAACCTGCTCGGAGTGCTAAACCGAGTCCTGGCTAAAATCGACTCATCCGGCCGACCACAGACGATGCATCCCCAATAGACTTTTCCTTCTCGCATACCCCTGCATCTATCAACACTGATTGTAGAGTCGCTGTTATCACAGGCTCACCCTTCATTTCCAGGCCGTTTCAGATCCCTCTAAGCAGTCTTTCAAATCTATTGTTATGAGTTCGTCTGACAATAAGCTGCTAATGATGACAGTAGATATCGCCTCTCAGGTACCAAGTCCTTTTATCTCAGATTTGTCTGATCTCATTTTGATTCTGTGAGCAGGGAATTGATCTTTCCTCATTTGGGGTGATTTTCAAGGTTCATTTTTGATAACTTATCTGACGTCTTCAGCACCGAATTTCGATTACTGACTGACTCATTTTTTCATATGGCTCATGTGCATGACCCCATTCACATCGATGGTCACACATTCAACCAGATTTTGTATTAAAGCTGCATGCTAGCACCTACTGATAACAAATTCTACTAGTCTGGCCATATACTGATCTCATTCAGTCTACAATGTGTACCCCACTCTCCTCATCATCTAAAATTACATGTGAATCGCAAAACCTAAAGACCCTTGACATCGATGCTGTCCAAACAAGAATGTCTGTTTCGCGTTAGTGGCTCAATCCCCCTTCTGACGTGTCAACATTTGTAAATTGCTACCACATCACACTAGCTGACATACTCGACGAGTTTGCACCTATGACTAAGCGTACTATGCGCTCTCGACCCAGCTGCCGACGGTTTACCTCGAACGATAGACTAGCTAGGTCTACTAAGCGCTAGCTTTAAAAACCATACAAAAGATGAGGACTCACAGTCCATCGAAAAGCATACGAGGACTACTGTTTATCATACCAATCAATCCAAATATCGGCCAAGTCTAGCTTCTGTAAAGAAAAAACATTGTTTAATCACGGGTGCGCAATCCGAAAATGCTGATGTCTTACGATCAACCAGCTCCTTAACCACTCAAAAAGGTTAGCTGCTTACCTAGTGCCCTTGTTACGATCTAGCTGATCGCTTATCTAGCTTCTTTGTCAACAAGATAGACAAGATAAGGAGTCAATCCCTAGGGTGGCAGCCACCCCACTGGAATCATGTCCCTCTATTCCATGCTGCACTCTAGTATTTTGTTCAAGGAAGTCACTAATGACCTCGTTCTGAAGCTTTTATCCCAATCAAAGAAGACAACTAGCCCTTTGGACCCTATTCCCACTGTCCTGCTTCTACGATGCTTAGATCTGCTGCTGCCATGCATAACTAACATCAGAAATCTGTCGCTATCCTCAGGTCATGTACAGCACCTATAAAAAGGCTGTACTTAAGCCACTACATAAGAAAGTACCACTAGACCTAGAAAACTTGAGCGACCCGCCCATTCTCCATTCTACCGTTCCTATTAACTACACTGAAATACATTGTGGTAGGTTAGCTGACATCATGAGTTGAAATTTCAAACCTGACTAGTAACTTTTCGATCTGTCTGATTTTAGATCTAATCACTCCCCCCACAGAGTAAGCATTGCTTTAGGTGTATAACGACCTACTTAGGAATCAGACTTAAGGAGAGTCTCTCTACTTTTTTTGCTCGATCTTTCGGTAGCTTTTGATACTATCGATCCCAAAGCCCTTGTCGAGCGCCTCTCATCTCGCCTGGGTATCACTGAGACTGCACTACACTGGTTCATGTCCTCTGTCAGTGTGAGACTCCAGAGTACTGATGTGAGCTGACGCGAATCATCCGTGGAACACCTGAAGTATGGGATACCTCAGGGCTCTGTGCTTAGTTCGGTGCTTTTCACGGTTTATACTCTCATTCTTGCCAATGTGATAGCGAGGCACAATCTAGGCTTTCACTTCTATGCGGATGACACTCAGTTGTACCTTTGCTTTGATCACTACCATTCCTCTAGCCTGCCCAATTGTTTCAACTCCCTTCCTGCATGTATTGATGTCATTCGCACATGGATGGCAGCAAACTTTCTTAAATAGAATGATGATAAAAACCAACTTACTGGTTGTGGGCAAGCCAGGTGTGATTCAGAAATCGGAAATACTGACGCTCAAAATCGGCTCTGCCAGCTTATATCCTGCTGAATCTGCACGAAATCTAGGTGTCCTGTTTCAAAGTGACCTTTTTTGGACTACTGCATCAGCTTCACAGTTAGGTCTGCTTACTTTCAGCAACATAGCAGGACGAAAAAAATTGCGGCTTGTTTAGACAGGGATACCACATCTAAGTTGGTCCATGCATTTGTGACATCTCCTCTTGGCTTCTGTAACTTAGTGCATGCTGGTGGTCTACCATCCTTTGAAATTGGGCTCTTACAGCTTGTGAAAAACTCTGCGAGTATGCTTGTCTGTCGTGAGCGTCGCAGTTGCCACATCACACCACTTCTCACCGATCTGCACTGGTTCTCAGTCAAACAACCCACCGACTTCCAAGATTCTGTCACTCACTTTTAGGTCCCTGTATTCTTTGTTTCCCGTCTACTTATCAGATCTACTCGCCCACCATGCTAAGCATCGTACCGCTTGTTTTTTGGAATGTAATCGTTTACTATACCTCGTACCTAAAATGCTTTTGAGAGTGTACCTATGTTTCGTATACTCCCAGAGCCTGGAACTCACTTCAACTTGTATCCCCTGACAAGGGCACATTTAAAAAGAATTCAAAAACGCATCAATTTGTCACTGCATTTAGTGGTTCCGTACGATTCGTCTTCCATGTTCTTACTCGTGTTTACAAGGTGCATGGTGCTACTCGCCATATTAGCATGCTGACCCTGTGGATGTCAAACTTAACAATGGTATGCTTGTTGTCATTTAGCCTGCTAACACTAACCATACGATCATGCTTCCTTTGCAGGAAACGTAAATTGGCTAGAAAGGGATAGCATTTTCTGAGGGAGATATACAAAATGTAGTAATAATAATATTATTATGATTATTATATCCATGTGTAGCGGCATACAAGCAGAGCTCGCAACACTGCACTGGAATACGATGACAACAAGAAGACATAGCCAAGCTAGGAAGCGTCTTAAGCTGGAAGGCTGTGGGGTCAAACATAGCCTTCCTTAAGAGTACAGATGTTTTGGTTTGATTTGAAAATATGGTGATGTCTCTCTCCTTTCAAGAAGCGGCACACTGTCATCACAGTCCTTCGAGGAGCCTATAAAGTATGGGCTACCTCCTCCCCTGATATCTGCTGTGTCCACCTCTCTTCACTATCTATACTCCCATTTGCCCATTTAACCCCATAGCCAATGTTAGCTCAAGCGCAATATATACGCTTTCATTACTATGAAGATGATACGTAGCTGTGCCTATGATCTGTACCTGTCTTCTAGCATATCAAACTCTCTCAACTCCATCGCAACAAGTCGTTTATAGATTTGCACTTCGATGGCAGCGAAATTTCTACAATTGAGTGACGATAAAATCAGCTTACTAGTTATGGGCTACCCTAACGTTAGTCAGAAATTAGAAAGCCTAACTCTAAAATGAGCTTGGCCAGCATATCTCGTGTAGCATCTGCACAAAATCCAAGTGATTCGTTTCTAAGTGACCTTTCACTAGACGACCATATCCGCTGCAAAGTCAAATCTGCGTATTTTTTTTAGCAAAGTAGCATTGAAAGAGTTCAGGCCTACTTAGACTTGCATACCTCATCCGAGTTGCTCCATACATTTGTGGCATCCCATCTCAGCTTTTATAACTCACTAACCGCAGGTCTTCCGGCTTATGAAATAGGATACTTGCACTTGGTGCAAGAAATCAGCAAGGTCTGTCTTCTCGAAAGTCGCAATTACTACAATACAACAATGCTCACCGACCTACAGGGGCTCCCGGTCAAGCAGGGTATTTACTTAAACGCTCTGTCACTCACTTGTAGGTCCCTTCATTCTCTCCCTCCAGGCTACCCATCAGAACTAATTACAAATTGATTTAGCTTCACAACAACAGCACTTATGACTCAGGTCATTTAGCTGTTCCTTGAACAATCTTGTGTTCTTTGGTGACCGTCCCATTAGTTCGTATGCTTTTAAAACCAGAAGCTCACCTACGAATGACGTCACGATATGCGCTAACTTGGCTACATTTATAAGGAGTTATAAATGTACCCGTTCTTCACAGCATTAGCTAGGTTTCTATGAATTGTTCATTATATAGCAGTCCATGCTTTTTATCATCTAACAATTGACATACTTATTTTCCAGCATACGTGTAAAGCGACTCGAAAGAGATTAAATCTCTTACGGCGCTATTCAAATGACCTTGTATTGTTTTAATATTATCATTTTTAATAGTTACTGTCATCAGTATGACTGCTCCCTCTTCTCTTCCGTGGCAGATCCGAGTACTGAAAAACCGAATTGTAGAAGAATGATGTACTCATCGAAACACCTTCGACTTGTGAACCCTTTGGAATGGGTGATTGGTGATTGACACGTTAATTCATGAACAAATACCCGCTTGGAGCGGCCAATCTGTGTGCTTCATCTTTTTTCATTCGCTATAATGGTTCTCTCGCAACCGGAAGTAACGTAGCAGTGGGAGGGCATGATGCATCTGTCAACACTCAAGACAGCCTCTCATCTGCGTAGTATCATGACGTCGATATGGAGGCGGAAATTTTGAATATGCAATTACGGACGTCGAGGGCAGTCAGAGGAGAAATCGAGGGCTGCATTGTATTCTTGTTTATCAAGCATGCCTTGCACTAACCATTGGATCATGCTTCCGCCGTATCAAATGTAAAGCACCTAGTTAGAAATTGAGTTCTCTGAAGATGCTTTATCAAGTATAGAAGTTTTATTATTGTGCTTCTCTCAATTCTTTGTGCAGAAGATAGACAAGATCAGGGAATCCATCCCTGCGATTACAACCTTCCCACTAGAATGCTGTTCCTCGGTTCCTGGCTGCGCCTCAATGTCTGCACTTAAGCAGGTCACTAGTGATCTAGTCCTAAAGCTCGTATCTCAATCAAAGAAGACAACAAGTCCTCTGGACCCTATTCCCACTGTCCTGCTCCTACGTTGCATTGATCTGCTGCTGCCATGCATAACCAACATCATTAATATGCCATTAGCCTCATGTCAGGTCCCAGCACTTTTCAAAAAGCTGCAGTCAGGCCACTTCTCAAGAAAGCTACACTAGACCAAGAGAACTTAAGCAACTACCGCCCAGTCTCCCTCCTACCATTCTTATCAAAGACACTGGAACGGGTCGTGGCAGACCAGCTGAACTCATATATCGAAACCCCACACCTTGCTAGTAAGTTCCAGTCTGGCTTTAGAGCTAATCACTCCACAGAGTCAGCATTGCTTCGGGTATACAACGACCTACTTAGGAATGCAGACATGGGTAGAGTGTCTCTTCTTGTTTTGCTCGATCTTTCGGCAGCTTTTGATACCATCGATCACAAAGTACGTCTAGAGCGCCTCTCATCTTGCCTGGGCATCACTGGCACTGCTCTGCAGTGGTTCAGGTCCTATCTCACTGGGAGACTCCAGAGTATTAACGTGAATGGACAAAGATCATCTGAAGTACCTCTAAAATATGGAGTACCTCAGGGCTCTGTGCTAGGTCCGGTCCTTTTCACGGTTTATACTCTCCCTCTTGCTGATGTGATTGCCAAGCACAATCTAGGCTTTCACTTCTATGCGGATGACACTCAGTTGTACCTTTGCTTTGATCCCTCCCAGCCTTCGAGCACCTCAAATTCTCTCAACTCACTTGCTGCATGCATTGATGACATCTGCACATGGATGGCAGCAAATTTTCTAAAACTAAACTATGATAAAACTGACCTACTAGTTATGGGCAAACCCAGTGTGATTCAGAAAATGGGCTGACTTTCAAAATTGGCTCTGCCAGCATATCTCCAGTTGAATCAGCTCGAAATCTAGGTGTCATATTCCAAAGCGACCTCTTGTTAAATGACCACATCAGCTCCACAGTCAAATCCGCCTATTTTCAGCTTCATAGCATTGCTAAAATTCGGGCTTGTTTAGATAAGGATATCACGTCCAAGTTTGTCCATGCATTCGTGACATCCCGTCTCGACTTCTGCAACTCACTGCTTACTGGCCTACCAGCATGTGCGATCAGGCGATTGCAGCTTGTGCAAAACTCTGCAGCTAGGCTTGTCTGTCGTGAGCGTCGCAGTTGCCACATTACTCCACTTCTCGCCGACCTGCACTGGCTACCAGTGAAGCAACGGATTGACTTCAAGGTTTTGTCGCTCACTTTTAGGTCTCTTCATTCTATGGCTCCAGCCTATCTTTCAGATATACTACCCCATCAGGCCAAGCATCGAACCACTCGCTTCTCGGAATCCAACAGTCTGGAAATACCTCGTACAAACCTTAAATCCTTTGGAGACCGTGCATTTAGCTCGTATGCTCCCAAATCCTGGAACTCCCTCCCGACCTGCAACAGAACATCCCCTGACCTGACCACATTTAAAAGGAACCTAAAAACACACCTATTTAGGACAGCATTTAGTGGGTCCCTGTGATTCGTCCTTGATGTGCTTGTGCGTGCTGACACTGTACATGCTGCCACTAACCACATTTGCATGGTGACCCTGTGCATGTCACCCCTAACCATGTTATTTATTTTGTTTGTTTTTCAAGCATGATTTTACTTACTATTCTATTGCATATCACTTTGCAGCAAATGTAAAGCGCCTAGAAAGAGATTAAGTTCTCTGAGGGCGCTTTATCAAGTGCAATATTATTATTAGTATTGTGTCTTCTAAGCCATTGTTAAACTCTTGAACTCAGGCGCTCCTTAAAGTTGAAATGTGCCTGACGATGCGAAAAGCGCAGACACACAAACATCGCGGCGGTGCTTTAGCAGGCGTACATGATGTGCTCGTGACGATCGAAGTTCGCCGGCACAGTGTGCCTCTCGTCCCGGCGGCTCTCTTGCAACTCTCCCGTCCCGTCTCCCCTATCGGCCACAGCTAATCGCCGGCTACTGTTTCTGGACCAAGTCTGCGAACCCACCGGCGCGTCCATGAACGGCATTCAAGAGCTGTTTAATAGTTGGTTACCAGCGGACAATACCGGCATGTGCCCAAACCACATGTCCCCGTGATCTAAAGATTCCACGATTGCAGCTTTCATGTTTGCCGCGATACGAGCCCATGCCGTAGTGGGTTCGACTAGCGCACCTAATGCAGACTCGCTCAGGTTAGAATAGAGCTTTGTGCAGACGACACGGTCACGATGAGAACCAACTAATGTGATTCACTAGACAAGAGCGGTCAGGATGTACACTGGGCGGGGGTGGCAAGCTGGCACAGAAGCCATCTAATAGGCCACGAGCGAATATGAATCAGCATTAAAATGGACACTAAAAGCCTGGTCAGAGAAAATAGCTGCTACGCACGAGTTCAGGAGTTCAGGTGAAAGAGAACAAAGGGAAAACGACTTAAGAGCTCGTGGCTGACGCTTCAGTAGTCGATGCGAGAGACTACACTTCGAGAGCACGAGAGTGTGAACACACTGCTACGAACAGCAAAGTGTAACTTAAACTGCGAAGTTGTGTTCTTCGGGCGACTTAGTTAGCCGCTCGTATCTTGTTGTGCTGTAGCGGTCCACCTTCGAGGTCGTGACGATCGCCAGCTCACGCAGACATACGATATGTCTATTATACTCGAGCTTCGGAAGTTTACATAGTTAACTGCGTCAAATCACTTCGCGACCGCGTAGAGCTCTTGCGATGGCACATAACCGCTACTGTCGCTTTCGGCACCCAATTGTGGCCGCTTGTGTTTGTAACCGAACCACAGCTCTGCATTGCACGGTCCACCGGTGAAGCACCGGGTGACAAACGCTGTGGCGGTTACATTTGAGCAGTTACAAAATCAAATGTCACACGAGACGGCACAGAGCATAGCAAAGCACGACACGGTATTGCATGCACAGCACTGAACTACATCGAAAAAACAATATAAAACAACATTAAACCGTCGTCGTCGTAAGCCGTTTAACAGCACGTGCCGTTATCAAAGGCAATGCTGGTAATATATTCGTGCAATTCAGACAATACCGGTCAATGTCCAAACCACACTACCACGGAGGTCAACACAAGTCCTGCATCCTCTCACCGGGGTTTTTAGAATAACAAGAGACTATCCAGTGAATTGACGAATTCGCCCAACCGTTTTTACCTGATTGCTTTCACGAACTCTTCACCGTCATTAACCGTGACGGAGTAAAGGAGACAGTTGAATGAGCAGTGAGAGCTCGATCCGAAGTATGCGGAGAGTATTGGCGATAGTGACTTGTGCACAAAGCCAAGTAATGTTTCCTTTGCTATACTGCCGTTGTTCATCGAGCTACTTTAGCAATCCGTCCTGTAGCCTGCCAATTTTGACGCGTGCAGTATTGAGGTTGTAACCGTCACTCTTGGGATGCCAATGCGGCTCGATGCTTAGGTCATGCTCAAAATGGTTCCAGCAAGTTTAGCCGGTCATTTTATGTGCTGGTATTTTGCTGTAGAATATTTTACTTTCGGACGGCATTGGCACGAACTCTTGTCATTTTTCATCTCAACTTATTACAGCAGTGCACTGCGATGGTGAAACAAGCATTTAATATTATAAAGAAGTTTCTATTTTTGATAATGATAATAATAACACTAATAGCACTCTTGATAAAGCGCCCTCAGAGAACTCAATCTCTTTCTAGGCGCTTTACATTTGCTGCAAGGGAAACATGATCGGATGTTTTATTCTGAAGCAAGAGTAAGTACACAAGGCTGTGTGCACGTGTACCTTAATGGCAAGTTGATCAGTCGTGGCTGCACGGAATCCAATAAAGGCTGATGCTTAGTGACAATGCTGCAAGAAAACAACAATTCAAGTCGAGATACTGACACAATTGATACTGAGTCTGGACTGCTAAAAACACGAGAAACTGTACCGCAGCCATTGCAAGCCTCAGTACAAGCATCCCAAAGATTTCCTAAAGCCAATGATGCGTAAAAAAATACTGCAGTAACACTGTTAGAGAGCCAGCCACGTGGACACATATAGCTGCCCATGTAAGGCACCCGAATGGGCAACCGACAGGAACGCGTGTGAGCTCGCTCTTGTCTGGAGATATCTTTCTTTAGTCACTTTGGAGGCCCTTCACACCTCCTTTACTTCTTTCCATCATCAGCCGATAAGTGACGAGTTAAAGCTGTGTCATCGTAAATGTGCAACCAGGTGCCTACGTTATGTACAAGCTCACCTTCAATCAAGGTCATGACATCAGTGCCGACCTACGAGCTTTCGTGAAAGCATTAGATTATGTCAGCATTATTGGTGCATGGTACGAAGCAGTCGGGTAGTCATGTTTATTGAACGGTGAGGTTTCGCTGCAAATCGATAGCTGGGACTGCTCATGTTGCAAAGGGCCTATTTCTTAACTTTTCGAATGTTTATACAGCTTACACCATCTTGCAATGCAAGAGCCTGGATGCAGAGCAATGTCCTATAAACTTGTCTAAGGAACAGCGTAAGTGCAACACATTTGCTTGCAGCTGAGACTCGTCGGTCATTGCTGTCATTGCCCAAGGTGTCGGTGTCAATCTGCTGTAGCTACGCTGCTACCATTTCCTCTGGGTTTCGTCTCATTTCTAAAAAGGATATACATTTTTTTTCAGTCTCCTCCCTTAAGGAAGCAACATCAAGTATTCATTCGCGAATCCTAGCGCCAACAAGCTGGTCTCCTTTGCAGTAATGCCAATATTGCACTGAATAGTGATGACGAAACTATGCGATGTATTTTGAAGAAATAAAATATTGACTTCGTTATCAAGTCTCGTTTGACGTATTGATAGATTCACTTACATTCTTCACAATCTTTCATAATATCAGTATTGCCATTTTGAATCTCAAAACGGTCGCGGGGGGGGGGGGGGGGAAAGCCTTGGCAGTGTACAATAGCAAACAATTTGTGGGACGTTGCTATTACTCTTGCGTGCTTAGTTTGCAGTAACTGAGCCCAGAGGAATGCCAACAATGTAACCAGAAAGGTTAATAAGTCGCAATTGTCTCAAAACCTGAAACTAGAGGCTCCGAAACCGCAAACAAATTTCCAAGCCGCTCCCTAATTTAGAAAGTGAATAACGTTGAAATACGTTCTCCTTTTTCATCACTTACAGATATTTGCTCTATTAATTAAGAACTCGGAGCTTGGCGGTCAGTTGGACGGGCGGAGTTTTCCATGTTTTTTCATCTTCGCAGGCTAATTTATATTAACAAGCTGTGGTTTCTGTCTGCCATTGTGGACCGGCGAGTTTTCACGGGAATTTGGTGCAAAAAGAGCAAAGCAAGCAGAATGTAAGCGTACCTACCGCAGACAACTACAAGAAAATCAAGCAACCAATAAAGCCACTGCCACACTGCCGAAATAGCAGCTTGGGCTTACTAGCTTGGCTGGGCTCATCGCTAGTTCAGCGGACTTTCATGCCCGAATTGTTTTGTAACAATGATATTACGGTGGTATATATTTACTGAAATAAAGCTGAGTCTTCACACGACGATGAATTTAAAAGAGGAGTATTTCAAAGGTAGGCCATAGCACCCCAGCAGCTTTTGCTCTCTACATTACGACCACTTTGCCGGTTTAGTGCAAATTCTTTTCATTATTCGATTTACACGGTTTGACCGTCCAGAAACGGATGTGTACGCGTTAGTGCATCTAAAAATAGAGTATATTATATTTGCGTTGCAGTAGAATATTAGGAAAAGCACCGAGTTACGTTCTTACGTGTGCCGTTTAATAAATTCTTAGTCACCGAGATCGCTGAGAATGCGGTTCCGCGAGCCGGTTTCGAAACGACTCAACAGATATCGCCGCTTTAGGAGAGAGCAACCAAGCGCGAGGTGAAATAGTCAGGGTCAGAGCACGCCGCGACTTTCCTCGACTCTTAGCGTTTCGGAAGTACGGGCAACTTTCCCGCGAAAGCGTGGCGGCGTCTGAGACTTCTCCCGGGGCCAGTCCCGCAGTGCTTCTCTGCAACTGCTCGGTGGTTGGCTTAGTGTCGCCGCCCTTTTTCGCAGACCTCCTGCAGATCCCTGGCAAATGGCTGTCTCTATCCCTGGGCACGCTGCCATACGGTCGCAAGACGCCATCGGTCGACCGGAGGTCACGCGCCACCTGTTGGTAGGGCGGCTCAGTCCAGGCTAGCGAGCCCAGCCCGTCAGACTCTTGCTGACGTACGTACCTGCTCGTGTTGCAGCGGCGTTGGCAGCGGCGGCGGCGCTAGCAGCGGCGGCGGCGCAGACGCAGCGGCTAGACTATGGTGGGACTATTGGCTGCGATCAGTCTTCGGCTTCCGCAGGTCAGTCTCGACGCCGCCGGCGCCAGCGAGCCCAACGCTGCGACGGCGCCGGCAAACTTGGAGAGCGCGCGGCGTCCGTGGTGCCCACCGCCCGGCCGCCGGCCTGCTGCTGCTGTAACTGCGCCGGGCTGCTATCTCAGACCTGCTGGTACGCCGTCGGGCGTTAAGGCTAGCCAAGCGCCCGAATAGAGTTTAAGTTCTCTCAGTGCACTATGCAAACGAATTATGTACATTTTTATATACCGCGCGGACCGGCCACCTGCAGGCGACCCGTACGCCGCGGGAGCCCTTGTTTGCCTTAAGCGGTACTTACTTTAAGTCCAAATTGGGCGCGACGACCGGGCGTTCACCCCCGCCGACTTTGAATTCCGTCAGCTTTCTGGATCTGTAAGAATTTCAAACGTAAACGCGCCCCGTCTCAGCGTATCTCACCAGGCGCCCGTATCCTTCGCATACAGTGTAAATTGCTGCTCGGCTGGTTGGCACTCCGCACTGACCAACATTGAATGTGTCCATCGTTTGACCCTGATTCTTTGCGTGCAGATGTAAGGTCGGAGGTGATCTGTCACCAGGCTGTTGCCGGCGTTATAGCCAGCGAACGGCTGCGGCCGACTTGGCACGGCTAGTCGCGATCGCTGGTAGCAAGGTGCCCAGCTCTTCAGCCATCGGCAGGTGCCGTGAGCTATTAGGTTATCGTGAGCTGTTAGGTTATCTCAGTAGCAAGACCAACAGTCGGTGTCGTCTGCTGCAGCATCATGGAGTAAACGTCGGCAGAACCCAAAGCAAGGCAAGAGCCTCAGGCGATGCAGAGTGTGGGAGCACCGTGCTGTCATTAACAAGTAATAATAATAATATTTGTATAGCGCCCTCAGAGAACTGAATCTCTCTCTAGGCACTTTACAGATGCTGCAGCTAAAGCATTACCTAATGTTTGGTGGTAACATGCTCAAGCAGCAGGCACAGCAAGCAGCAGGCTAGATCATTACCTGGTGACAAATTCAGAATGTGTCTTTCGAATTGAAGCTTCTAAAATCCGAGTGCCATTCAAAGAATCTCTGCGTTTACAGAAACTAGCAAGGGGTTAGCTCATCGTGGAGTAAAGCATGAGCAACATGTGCTGGCAAATCTCCAAACGCCTTAATGGCAAGCCCTTGATCCCTTGATTTGAGGACCGGCTTGTGTAGCTCCAGCAGGCTGCTGTATGGTTGGTACATGCCGGCCTGGCTTGCCAGTCGCTATGCCAATTGCTCGAGCTAGAACTTATGCCGACACTAAGGGCTACTCTTGAACAGTGGCCTCATAAAGATTACCAGTGGCATATGTAATACCGTAGTGGCTAGGCTCTTTGGTTATTCCACTCACGGACATCTAATCTTGCGTACAACAGCTCCGCCTAGCCCCTGCTGCTTACTCAAACCTTGTATTGCTTCAAACATTTGCTCGCCGGGCACACATGCACAATCACACATGTGCACCTATGCATACGCACCCACAAGCATGCGCACACGCACGTGCGCGCACACACACACACACACACACACCAAGCTAACATACCAACTCATACATGTGCTCGAGCACACGAATGCATGTACACCCTCAACATTTGTACACGTGATCCTTGCCTGTGTGTGCACCATACACATCGATGTCGTGTGTGTGGGTGAGCATACATGCCTATATGAAGACATTGCTCAAGTGTGTTCTCACATTCACCAACTCGTCCCACTCAGTGGCGGGTTTTATAGCAGGCCTAGTGTCTTGCTGGCGTGCTTTTTTCTTTCTGCTTTTGATTGCCTCATGGTCGTCTCTGTTTTTAGTTGACCTTTAGTGGTCGGCACCTATTGCTGTCCAATATGGCTGCTGCTCAGCTAAGCAGCACAGCTGCTCACAGCAAGATCTATGAACTAAGAACGTATACAGTCAAGCCATTGAATTTGAAAACATTCATAGAGCAGGCAGCCCAATGCATGCCGATTCGCATGAAACACTCACCACTACTTGGCTACTGGACTTCTGAAATTGGTGGCTTGAACCAGGTCGTTCATGTGTGGCCATATGGTAAGCAAATAAAAGCAACTGCTATAAACACTTTCCTTCTAAGCGGTTTGTATTGGATTGGATCTATGTATTGGATCTATGTATTGGAGGAGCCAGGCTTTTCTTTTACGTATGCATATAATCCTTTGTATAGGCTTGCTATTTTATATGGAAGCTTCATTTACTCCTGGTGATCACATTTGTAGTCTATAAAGGAGAGACTCTGTAAATACTGCTAAAACTTAAATAATATTTAAAAGTAATATGATCCCCTGGTCTTAGTTCTATAGTGGGATGCTATCACTTGGCTGCCCAGATCGTGCGTTGGAGTTCTACAGCTAGCAATTATGTACTGATCAATGCATGTAGCATTGATCAGTACATAATTAGTGCTAGTGCTCGTCTGCCACTATATAAATGAGGCTACTGGATCGGCTAACCTACAATTTACTTTGTATACCCCTCTCAGAGAGCTAAACGCCTTGCCACTTCCCTTAGCTGAGATGGCTAAGGCTGAGTGATTCTTGAATGTTCAGTTTGAGGAGGTTTGCAGGCACAGTCACTGTCAAATAGGCATACTCTGACAGATTCGGGTCTTAGTGTGTAGCTATTTGGTGAATATAATTCTTTGTTTCTCGTTGTAGACAGCTTCACTGACCGTCTGTCTGTGCGAAAGGCATTGTCCACTGATGCTCAGTGGATCGAATTGGCGAAGCCAATGTTTTCTGTTATGGAGGCGCAGGACAACAGTATGCTAAGGCTTTTTCCTTGGAGCCCACTGACGACGAGCGTAGCACCTGGCGGTCAGTGATGTGCATGTGTGAGTGTGTGTGTGTGTGTCTGTGTGCAAGTATAAGTCGGACTCCGTATTGGTGCAATATTATTGTCGTTAATCCCATCTTAACATTGAACATGCTGACTCTTCCCGTGCTCTAGCCTACTCGAATAAAACTGAGCAGCAGTGTTCGCAATCGCCAGTTACTGCTTACCAAGCAGTTTCCAAATTCCATAGCTAAGCCGATGGTTGTCAAATTGCATATCTTTGTTGATGAGAATTGAATATTTTCCATTTTACTATCGTTGATGTACTTGCGAAGTTTTTTCGATTGCATCGTCTCAAAGTCTCCTTGGTCTCTTCCTTGGACTGGTATTAACGTCATTCTAAAATGTGATCCCACATCTGGTTACTGTGGTAGCTGTGTCTGTGTCCAGCCATGTCGTCGCTGTATCCTCATTTAGTCTTCGGACACACTGCATGTAATGTTTCCTTTGCTATACTGCCATTGTTCATGGAGCTACTTTAGCAATCCGTCCTGTAGACTGCCAATTTTGACATGTGCAGTATTTAGGTTGTAACCGTCACTCTTGGGATGCCAATGCGGCTCGATGCTTAGGTCATGCTCAAAATGGTTCCAGCAAGTTTAGCCGGTTATTTTATGTGCTGGTATTTTGCTGTAGAATATTTTACTTTCGGACGTCATTGGCATGAACTCTTGTCATTTTTCATCTCAACTCATTACAGCAGTGCACTACGATGGTGAACATGCATTTAATATTATAAAGAAGTTTCTATTTTTGATAATGATAATAATAACACTAATAGCACTCTTGATAAAGCGCCCTCAGAGAACTCAATCTCTTTCTAGGCGCTTTACATTTGCTGCAAGGGAAACACGATAGGATGTTTTATTCTGAAACCGACAGGAACGCGTGTGAGCTCGCTCTTGTCTGGAGATATCTTTCTTTAGTCACTTTGGAGGCCCTTCACACCTCCTTCTTTACTTCTTTCCATCATCAGCTGATAAGTGACGAGTTAAAGCTGTGTCTTTGTAATTGTGCAACCAGGTGCCTACGTTATGTACAAGCTCACCTTCAATCAAGGTCGTGACATCAGTGCCGACCTACGAGCTTTCGTGGAAACATTAGATGATGTCAGCATTATTGGTGCATGGTACGAAGCAGTCGGGTCGTCGTGTTTATTGAACGGTGAGGTTTCGCTGCAAATCGATAGCTGGGACTGCTCATGTTGCAAAGGGCCTATTTCTTAACTTTTCGAATGTTTATACAGCTTACACCATCTTGCAATGCAAGAGCCTGGATGCAGAGCAATGTCCTATAAACTTGTCTAAGGAACAGCGTAAGTGCAACACATTTGCTTGCAGCTGAGACTCGTCGGTCATTGCTGTCATTGCCCAAGGTGTCGGTGTCAATCTGCTGTAGCTATGCTGCTACCATTTCCTCTGGGTTTCGTCTCATTTCTAAAAAGGATATACATTTTTTTTCAGTCTCCTCCCTTAAGGAAGCAACATCAAGTATTCATTCGCGAATCCTAGCGCCAACAAGCTGGTCTCCTTTGCAGTAATGCCAATATTGCACTGAATAGTGATGACGAAACTATGCGATGTATTTTGAAGAAATAAAATATTGACTTCGTTATCAAGTCTCGTTTGACGTATTGATAGATTCACTTACATTCTTCACAATCTTTCATAATATCAGTATTGCCATTTTGAATCTCAAAACGGTCGCGGGGGGGGGGGGAGGAAAGCCTTGGCAGTGTACAATAGCAAACAATTTGTGGGACGTTGCTATTACTCTTGCGTGCTTAGTTTGCAGTAACTTAGCCCAGAGGAAAGCCAACAATGTAACCAGAAAGGTTAATATGTCGCAACTATCTTGCGACTTGAAACTCGAGGCTGCAGAGCTGCAGGCAAATGTCCAAACCATTTACTAGTGTTGAAAGTGAATAACATCGAAACACGTTTTCAGTTTCCACCTAATATCTATAAAAATCTAAAATTATCTATCACATCGCCTAAAATATATAAAAATTGTATAATGCGCCTGAATAAAGGACTCGATTTGTATCTCAATGGAAAAATATATTATAAGAATAACACAAGGCTCAATAATACTGTAGTACCAGCAGCAGAAGTGTAGCGAAGCAGGCCTTCATTTTTTCGATGGGGGCATATCATCCTACCTAGTTTAGTGGTCACTTAAAACTGATCTAACTAACCGAATTTTTAAACTAAAACTTATTCTTAGTTTCTCCATCTTCATTTCGGAAAGCTATCCTGCCTTTGTCAGAGATCATGCGTTAAATCCCCTAGCCACGTCCGTTTTGCCATCATCGTAAAGCAACAGGTTATACCAACGCCGGATTTTGACTTACGGTTTGATTTAAGAAATTCCTTACCTGGTAGCGTTAAGAGAAAGGGAAAGCAAGATCACCCACAGTTCTTGGTCAAATTGCATTGACATGGTCGTCTTATTTTTTCATAGACTCACAGTTGGTATTCTTTTAAACACCGTAGCACATAGCTTCTATGGACGAACTGCCTCAATTGCGGCACGTTTTTAATATGCCTCATTGAGGCGCCGCGGCTCTTAGCGATAGTGTTTATCGCCCCTGAACCCGCCCCGTGCTTTAAGCAAACTGCTTTTAAGTGGCCGTATACCATGCAAAAACTGCAAACTTTGTTTCGAAAACGGTAGTTCAGGCGGCTAGGCACGAGGCCGCCGCCGCAGGTAAAGCACGAGCCTGCAGGGAGGATCCTTACAGCTTTGGAGATGTGGCTGTAATGCCTGGCCTCGAGCTCCAACTCGCCGGCATAACCGGCCGAGTTGACCGCAGATCCGCGGGTTGCTGAGCCGCAGAGCGAGGTTGCTTCGAGCGCTTACTATTATTGGTCGGCATTAAGGCTTGCATCGGCGGCTGTTGCCACTGTGTCACTAGCGATGCTCGAAAATTTCATTTCTTTGATCGCAATCTCTATGGAGTGAGAGAAGGATATTTCGCCGTCATTAATAGGAAGCAGTGCTTTAAGAATGGATTAATTGCCCACGGAGAAGATGAATGTTGTTTGGAGTTCGTCATCTAGCTGGTCCTTGAGTGACGCGAAATTTCGCGTCAACGCCTCTTGTCGGATGCGGGCCGCGAGCTCTTGAATACATTCACCAGCCTTTCGCTTTAGTTACGACCAGTATTTAAGTCTTTCTCGAATGAGGGAACTCGTTGAACCTCACCCAGTAATCTCTCCACAGCTCGATGGTAGAATCGAAAGCTGCGAAAGTAGGAATCGCCGCTTGATTACCACCGGTGTGCTGCTGATCAACCACCGGTATGCTGCTGATCAACCACCAGTGTGCTGCTGACTGCTCATACTTTGTAAAAACGAGTTTAGCAGAATGTGGATCTGCTTCTCGTGCTGGTCGTTGATGAGCTTTATCTGCTCCTGATGCTCCTGCTCGCCGAGCTGTTGCTGAAGGAGTTCTACAGTCTTCCTCTCGGCCATCTCAGTTGCAGCTGGATTTCTTGAGATCCGATACTGTATTCGCTGGGCGCGAGAAATGTGTAATGTTCTTAGGGCGAAATATCGCTGAGAAATACTCATTCACAAGTAGTAAGTTTTAATGAGTAGAACAGAACGCCAAACAGTAGCTCCAGAGAGCTCATGCGTGCTTGCGAGCCCGTGTGTGTGTGTGTGTGTGTGTGTGTGTGTGTGTGTGTGTGTGTGTACACGAGCGAGCACAGGTGTGTGAGTGTACGTGTGCTCGCGTGCCTTCGCGTGCGTCGTAGGCCGGCTAAACGGATATACCGCGTCTACGGTAATCAGGGTATCTGAGTATGTTGGGGCGGGTCACTGCTGATTAATAGCAGTACCTGGCTAAACGGGTGGGCTGCATCCTGGTTGGCCCGTTCGGGTAGCGCCCGGATCCTTAAAGAGCCACCACAAGAGGTGGCCTGTCTGGGCAACGCCCAAAGGCTTCGGGAGCCACCGAATGTCACTGTGGTGGCTTGATTGCAACCGGCTCAAAGGTTGGCAGGTAGCAGGAGGGCAGTCTCCACAATATTCTCCGGCCTTACCTCGGATCACACTCTTGAGCTCCAAACAGCCATGACAACACTAAGCATTAGCATAGTGGTGACTGGGTGTGGAATTCACCAGGCAATACATAGACTCCAATTCCGACATCTGGTCTCGGCGTTCCCTAGATACCCTACTCTGGCCGATTGTCACACATCCGATCGGACGGTCATCTTAGTCCTTCATCTGCCACCGCCCTTCTCATCTTACGCCACCGTTGTCCTCTGCGAGCTCCTATTTCTTCTCCACTCGACTCCACGTAGCAACTCACATGTTTAATACTTCATAGACTCTATTTGAAATGGTCTCCCTCCCGCTTTATTATACACCGTTTTTGGGCCATTTGCTATCGATCTCTCTGACTATGCCAGACCTCGGGGAGGGCTATGGTTCAGGCACACGGTTGCTTATCGGTCGTGCCTGACTGAGGCGTCCGGCTCAAGCAGCCCTCGCCATCCCTCTAGCACACGGCCTGAATTGCCATTCCCGCTTGTCATCCAACCTGTCTCCAGTCCCAGCGTTTGGTATCATTGAGCGCTTCTATTACATCGAGTCACAGATGTTGCCTTCGATCCACCCAATTAATCCGACCGTAGTCGAGCTCGGCCGAAATATAAAGCACCCGTACCTTAATATGGCCAGTAACTATCGTTAGCGTTGAATAGACTATTCGACAGTCATAGAGGATTACATGCGTCCGACAGCCACAGGGGATTACATGTGTCCAGCCTCAGCAATAGCGTATAAATCTCTTCGTGCTCAAAGCACCACTATGCCATGAGTTGGGCTTTTATGCTCCTAACCATTGACTATAACAAAACCAGTTTCTTACCCTTACTACTAAGGAGCTTTGAATAATATCAATAATAATAATACACCTGATAAAGCGCCGTCAGAGAACTCAAATCTCTTTCGAGTCACTTTACAATTGCTGCAAATGAATCATGATCGAATGGTTATTGGTAGCATGCTGAATACACAACAAGAATAACAAGGTTAGGGATAAAATGCACAGGGTCAGCACTCACAGTGTCAGCACTCATTAGCACACAAAGGACGAATCGTAGGGACCCACTAAATGCTCTCATAAATAGATGCGTCTTTAGGTTCTTTTTAAATGTGGACAAGTCAAGAGATGTCGTGACGCAGGTCAGGAGTGATTTTATTAAAGCATCCATAATTTGGCCGATGTAACACGCCAACAGTCCAGTATCGTGGAACCAAGGTTCTCGGAGATCAGCCGGATATGATGACGTCTGTATATCAACGGTCGCTGATATTCTAACGTAGCCTCACGCGGTTGCAAAGTCTGGCATTTCTATAACATATTTTAAAGCTCTGAAACTCACCGAATTAACACTGTGCAATGCCTCCATGGTTATCCAGACTTTTTTAGTTTGCCTTGTCTCGTCTGGGGGAGGGGCAGCCCACGCCCACCTCTGTCTGGCCTCTTACTTCATTTGTTGAAGCAGGAGAGTATGCCGTTGTGTCAATGGCAAGCACATCCATTAAACGCAGTGCTGCATAGGCGGCCATGCACCACGTTCTTGCACACGGCAAACCCAAATGTATCGGAGGGAGCAGGGCCCCTGGGTCTTTGCCCAGAGGTAAGGCAACCGCCCTTCAAAACCCAGGTCTTGATTTCGAGACCTGCTGCAGGTGATCCCTTATTGCCCACTGTAGGTGGTGGTGATAGCGTTAAGGCTCAAACCTGCGCTATGTATATGAGGCTTTTAAATCAGCCAAACTTTTACTACTACCAATTCCCCAGGTCGAATACCCCCAGCTGCAAATGCCGTCGAAACAGCAAGTCGTGGTAAGCTACGGTTCGTATGCAATGACAAGTTCATACCGAGTTTTTTCTCGAGATTTTAATATCTTGTATACTGATTTCAACTTTTATTAATATACATTAACTACATAGACAATAAAGCTTACCTTTAAAGTTTTTAGAAATGGCTTAACCCAAGAGCTGGATTTATAAAATGCTACCCCTGGTTAAGGAAGAAGAACGAGCGTCGTCGCTTTTAGACGGTAAACCCTCTAACGAGAGGAGTTAATTACCACCACGATTACGGCACTCCTTTGATGATGCAGCTGGATCTGGGGGACAGGAGCCCCAGCTAGTACGAGGCTCAGGCCGTAAGAGGCATTGGGGGTTGAATATAAATGCAGTAAGGGATATCATGCTGTCGAGAACAATCGCTAATGACCGTCATGGATAGTGAGTGACTGACATGAGGAACTTGGCCATCATGGGCAAGCGATGAACGGCTTCGAGGCACAATCTAGCCTTGTCAACTGCAAGTGTGGTATTTTTTCTCAGGAGTGCTTTGCAAAATTCTCCTCCTTAGTTGGTCACGGTAATAATAATATTAATAATAATACACTTGATAAAGCTTTATCAGAGAACTAAATCTCTTTCTAGGTGCTTCAAATTTGCTGCAAAGGAAACACGATCGAATAGTGAGTGGTATCATACTTGATAAACAACATGAAAAACATGGTTAGCCCAAGAAGCAAGGTGCTTGCTCTTCACGACCGAGGTTGTGGGCTCTAATCCTTCAGTCGGCGATCCTTTATTGCCAACTCCAAGTAGTGGTGATAGCTGCTAAGGCTCTTCTGCCGCTATACAAATGAGGCTGTTAAATTAGCTAGTAGTATTTGTTTAATGAAGCGTATGAATCGAGAAGTGCTGTGCAGACGTAGCTAGATGGTCAATAACACAAAGTGTCTCAACAAGGCTAATTTCTCAAGAACAGGTCTGGGGATGCTTGGCTGATGGCTGATTTTCTCAGTTTGGGTAAGAAGACATAACATGTCAGGGGCACTGCAGCAAAGAGCAAATTCATGCAGAAGGCCATCCATTGTACATGCCTACCAGATGTATACCTTCCAAATCAACGGGTGGTCAACTCTCAATTCTGCAAGGACTCTTTGTGTAGGCGAACCTGAATGTTTGATCGGTAGCACACGGTTAGTAATTATCCAGAATAAAAATAAGAACATATTTGTATATCATCTTAGTAGAACTAGATATCTGTCTCGGCACTTCACACATTTTTGAAAGGAAGCATATCATTTTGTAAAAAATGATAACATGTACAATTTCAGCAAACATATGACAATTCACATAAGCAGACAAATGACAATTAATGTGGTCGGAGCAAAATCTGTGAGAAGCGAGAGGTTTTTAGATTCTTTATAAATATTGACTCGTGGGATTTTGTGATGTCAGAAGGTAGTGATTTCTAGCTTTTAGGAACATAATAACTAAAAATACATTATACAAAGGATTTGAGGTTGGTTAGAAGCACAGTTAGGTAAATGACGAGTCAGACAAGTGAACAGTGTAACGGGAAGCCTAATTAGGGAGCATTTTAGATAGGTAGGCAGGAGCAAAAGAATGAAGGTACCTAAAAGTGGATGACAAAATACCAAAGTCCTTATGCTACCTAATGGGGGAGCCAGTGCGTATCTGTGACAAATGGTCATTGTGGCAGTTGAGACGTTCAAACGCCTAGCTGCAGGGCTTTTCACCAACAGTGAGCATCTTATTGAACGCGCAAGAAATATTTACATATAATTATCTAAGAGATTTCGAATTTTATTTTGACAGTTTCATTGCCGAAAATCAGATGGCTTGACTGTGGATCTGACGTTTCGTAATCTAGTTAAAACAATATTGAAACATGACACCAAGATTCTATGCAGGTGCAACATAAGACGTACCTGCGAAGAAAATTTTGAGGGTTAGACTTTCCATATTCAGAGTGATACTAGATTCCCCTAAGCAGTAACTGGTTTTTATCGTCATTTGATTTCAGAAATTTTCTGCCGTCCAATTGCCATTGTCAGCTTTACATGCTGCAAGAGAGTGGAGAGTTTGAGGGGTTAGACGGCAAGGCAAGATCAAAGCACGAGTACAGCTGTGAGTTATCTGCACTGAAATAAAATCATAGATTGTGTTTGGCTATTACACTGGCAAGTGTTAGGTCATAAACTATAAAAAGAAGTTGATCAAGGACATATCCCTAAGGTAACACAGTCTTTAAGATGTATGGACAATTGAACTTGTGACTACTCGCCGTACGACAATTGGCCTGTGCAAATCGGCCTATACGACAATTGCATATGACAACTGATCTTTGACATGTGGCCCTAAGATCAGAAATAGGCAAAACAAATAAAACTGGTGCAGGTCGGTTTTATTTGATCAAATTAGGTTATATATATATATATATATATATATATATATATATATATATATATATATATATATATATAATCCTTATAATAGTCTATAACCAAATTTATATATATATATATATATATATACATAAATTTGGTTATAGACTATTATAAGGATTGGAAATCAGCTAGTAGAAATAAATAAAATTGATAATTTGTGAAGTTAATAGTTGCTGAACATTAAAATATTTATAAATCATGGAGTCAGGCATACAGTATCGAATTTCCGAGCTTGGAAATGTTACTGCGATACATACAAACTTTGAATACTGGAAAGTAATCGTTAATGCATGCGGCACTACGAATTGTCGATGCCGAAAATACCGTAAGCTTGGTTGCAAGGCTCGTCTAATAACGAATGGCACTACACTAGTTGGAAATCGAGCTCCAGAACACTGCCAACAAGGAAACACAGCAATTGCCCAGGCAAGAAAGGCTATGGGTGACATGCAGGCTGAGATATCGGAAACTTCTGCGACTCCGAGTGCAGTGCAAGGTTCTGTGGCTAGGAACTTATCTGATGACGTGCTAATGGCTTTACCGATGAAGTCAACGTTGAATCGACCACTGCAGCAGCAGAGAAAGAAGAACTTGTCCGAGGCTGACGGAACTTGCAGCAGAGGGGTGGCATTACGGGCTTCAAGCATTGTTCCAGTGCCATCATCCGACTATGTGGACATTTCTGAAAGGGCTTCTCATGGACCACAGTAAGCAGACTGCCTTGTTCTTGCAAGGCACCACTAACGTTCATGTTGTCCAAGCAAAGGAATTCAGCGAGCTTTCCGAAAAAGTTCGGCGGGCTGTTGAAGGTTACGGTCGTACAGATGTTCTAACTTTTCTTCGTGCCATTGCATATTTGTCGCATAGTTAGCTGAGAAGCTACAGTAACATTAAGATGGATTTTATCTAGAACGTAACGAACATTTTTTGACACTTTAAGAGAAAAAATTGTTTTACTAATAAACCTGTAGCATGAATATAAAAAAATGTCAGACCGTCATGAACTCATTCTTAATTGTTTGTATCAATTGCATAAATTAAAATTTTCTTATTATTCTTATAAATTGACATATAGATTAATTGTCGTATAGCCCAGTTACTACAGGCCAGTTGTCGTAGGTCCAATAGTCGCATATTAGATGGTATATAGATCAATTGTCGTATAGGCCGGTTGGTACAGGCCAATTGTCGTAGGGTCAGTAGTCGCAGGTTCAATAGTCACCCAACCGTCTTTAAATGCTGACTGGATGACATAATCTGCATCAAAACTTACGAAATTTTGCACTTAGATACGACCTACCTTATTGTAGTGAGATGTTAGTGATGGGCATGCGAGACAAAGGGTGCTCAAGAAGAACTTGGTGATCAATTGCACCACGACCTGATTTAGCAGAGCTTGCAGAAACCCTCTACGTAAGTGAACAGTTCTGAGGTCATTATCCTCTAGGAGCAGTCTTGATCATGTGGAATGATTTGCTTAGAAACGTGATTAGAACTTGCTTGATTTCATAGTTACATAAGAGTTTTAAATGGTTTGTCACTTAATCGTTCGACTGTTTTCGATAGGAACGACAATTCGGAGACTGCTTATGTTTTCCTGGTTCACTTCTGCTTCTGCTTCTTGATTGACTTTTAGCAATGCACAGTCGACTCCCCTTGTAAAAATATGCTCGGGCCAGGAAACACGCATTTTTATATTCAGATTATTCCCATATACGGAGTGAGACTAACATTGCTTAAAATCTGGAACACCGAACTGCTATTCGTATAAGTGGCGTATTTCTATATTTGCTACTCTTGCACGGGGAGTCGACTGCACTTCTCAGGCTGCCACTTTGACAAATAGCAGAACTTGCTGTGTCCTTTATGAGACGCAAGTGCACAGTGCATGCATGGGAAAACTTATACCTGTGCACATGCTGATATCCACGTCCTTTCTCAATTACACTAGCCAATTTGCTATACACCTATATTTTCTCACGCATGCTCACACACAGATATTCACTCGCAAACACATACATAAACATGCATGCAAGCATGTGCTTATATGCACACACGCACGCGAGCGCACTCTCACACACACACTCACACAGATAGACAGACAGACAGACACACAGACACAGACACAGACACAGACAGACAGATACACACACACACACACACACACACACACACACACACACACACACACACACACACACACATACACACACACGTATGCAGTCTACTTTACTACTAATGCATGTACTTCTATTCATCAGGTTGGCTTAATGACCGGCAAGCTTTGGCGACCTCGTGCCGGTGGCTTTATCTTTATCGTTGCTGTCACTAATATATGTTATACCACTTATAGTTGCATCTAATGCTGAGACATTGAACCATTTAGTATGGCCGACGTTCAGATGAGCAGCTCAGAAGCTCACTGCAAGATATACGAGCCAAGAACTTACGCTATAAAGCCACCGAATTTCAAAGCATTCCTCGAGCGAGCCGCTCAATACATGCGAGTGCCAAAGAAACACTTGCCTCTGCTTGGCTACTAGACGTCTGAAGTGGGTGGCCTGAACCAGGTCATTCACCTGTGGCCTTTTGGTAAGGGCAGGCCGAATGCAAATACGTGCTGCCTGTGTGTACGTGTGGCCTGCGCTCAAGCAACCAGACTTTGGTCTATTGCTATTGCAACTGCTCACCCTCTTAAGGTGAAGCTTTGTCGTTCTTTTTTGTTGCAGAGGGTTCTCACTTTTCTCGATGCCTAGTATATATATATATATATATATATATATATATATATATATATATATATATATATATATATATATATATATATATATATATATATATATATATATATATATATATATATATATATATATATATATATATATATATATATATATTATAATTATGTGTATATATATTTTTTCCTTATACTTGAGAGGGATTTTTCTGCAACAGAACCTCGATGTTGTGCGTGCATGCACGTGGTGGCACTAGTGCAGCATGAGCTGCTTTCAAAGATCTGTTGCGATGCCCAGAGCCAAGCTGCTGTTAGTACTGTCCACTTTGCAGACAGCTTTGCCCACCGCATGGCGGTGCGTAAAGCATTGTCTGCTGATGCTGAGTGGACAGAGAAGCTGAAGCCAGGATTGGCTCTCATCGAGTCTCAAGACAACATCATGCTGCGACTTTTCCAATGGAGCCCACTAACGACGGAAGTCACACCTGGTGGTAAATGCTGCAGTGCATGGATGGTTTCGCATTCATGTAGTTTTATTTTTATGCAAGTACCTTTTGATCCGTCTCAATGGTACGACATATTACTTCGTCTTCTGCTTCGGTGAAATTGATATCTCGGCAAAATCGAGCGCAATATCACAACGAGCATTTGTTTGCTATTACTGGTCCAGTAAGCTAACTCCTGCGGTACACACTTCGTTGTGTGGATATGATATGTTTTATAGTATAGCGTTGCTGTGCTTGCAATTATTGTCGATAGCATTGCTTGGCTTATAGAGCATTGCTGCCAGTTTCTCTGCAGCATGTTCTACCATGACCACTAAGCCCTGTATCAGGTGAGTAGTAGCACCATTTTTAGCATAGATTAGCTATGTCTACTCTACCTTTAATACCAGCGCTATTTGGAATAGGACTAGGGGATTATCAGTAGTTGGTTGACGATGTCAGACTGTGAGAGTGATGCTCAAATAGTTTGACCAGTACTTATGTACTTTGCGTAGTATTTTATTGAATGCACACGAAATGGAAACAATTATGACTTAGAGAGAATCTGCTCAGCCTGAGGTATAGGTTGAAAGTGCTTGCGTCGGTATCAGGTGACCCCAGATGGACCGGTGAGGAAATAACAGGCTGACTACAAAACCATGTCAGCTATCTTATTGCATTTCTGTTACAAGCATTTGGTGGCGATATTCAAGGTTTTAGGGAAGGAGGATATGGGGAATGCAAAATCACCCATGGGTCTGCTGAAGCACACGTGCTTCAGAGGCCAGGCGTCCAACCCGAGCTTCAGCCGTTCAACCCCTTTGCCAAGAAACCCCTTCAGCTCCTGGCTCTAACCGGATTGCGCCTCTTGGTGGCTGAAAATATTTCAAGGAGGGCTGCCAGACTTGAAAGAGCCGCTGCATGGGGACGTTCGGGTTGTGCTTGTAGTGCGAAGCTTCGATGTGTCTGTCCAGAGTGCTGATGCTGTTCTGTTAGATGGGCTAAAATGTCTGCCAAAGTGGCATCTCTGCTGTAACCATTTAGTATCGATTTTCAGAGGTGGTCATTTTTGTTGGTGGCGATCACACTTTCAGAGTTCCTAAAGAAGCAATTTATTTGAGGCCGGTCTTGTAAAGGGGCCGACCGAGTCGTATGTGTAGCATTATGCCCTCTGAGCAAGCATACAAATGCCTTTGTAGACGTGGGAGTCGGATGAGGCTTCCGTGAGGCATGCCTTCTGATTGGAGCACCAAACCTGAGTTCAATGAGAAATAATAATTTTTTTAGAGCTACCGCCGAGCCGTCCAGGTTGAATTTCAGATAGGGGGCCTTACTTTTGCCACGAAGCTCAAAGCTGAGGCTTAGCCAACTTGTGCCAATATTCAACCTGCATCCTTACTAAAGATGTTTGCTTGATGACAGTGGGGGCAAAAGTAATTGCCCATTGACATTACATTCGTAATATATCTGTATCGACTATCTTTCCAATCTCTTATTTTAAGTCCCTCTGACAACAAGCTGCCAACGATACAGTAATCTGTCGCACCACCCCTGTAGCTAAGTTCTCTTTTATTTCATATTTCTCAGATCTCATTTTGATTCTGTTTGCAAACAAATTGATCTCATCTCATTATGGTGATTTTAACATTCATTTTGATAATTTAACTGCAATCTTAAGTGGCAAATTTCGTGCACAGACTGACCCTTTTTCTCTTGTGGCTCACGTTTGTGACCCCATTCACAACAAGGGTAACAAACACGATCAAATATTCTCCCACAAGTACAAGCTATGATCCAAATAACATTCTGCTCATCTGATCATATCATATGGAGATCTTGTTCAGTCTAAAGTGTGGGCCCTCCTACGCATCCAAAATCATGAGTCAATTTTGATTTGATTTAATTGGTCACGAGTTTTTCTTGAGTGCCTCTTGTCTCACTTTTGCATCATTGGTATTGCACTGCAATGATTTAGATCCTATCCTTAATGGCTCACTAGGTAAGGCGGTTGCTTTTCACGACCTCGGCCCCGAGGTCGTGGGTTCGAATCCTGTGGTGGGCGATCCTTTATCGCCGCTGCAAGCGGTGGTAGCCGTCAAGGCTCTACTGTTGCTATACAAAAAGAGGCTGTTAAATCAGTTTGTATTTATTTATCTCAGTTGGAGACCAGCGTACAGATCGTAATGATGTTTACAGACAACGATCGCCCAAGAAACAACTAAAGTATGGGGTGCCACAGGGCTCTGTGCTCGGTCTGCTTCTTTTCACAGTTTATATTCTCCCTCTTGCCGAGGTGATTGCCAAGTGCAATCCAAGTTTTCATTTCTATGCAGATGACACTCAGTTGTACCTTTGCTTTTGATCCCTCCGAGCCTTCCAGCATGTCGAATCCACTTCGCACCTTTGCTGCATGTATTGCTGACATCTGCATATGGATGGCAGCAAACTTTCTCAAATTAAATGATAATTAAAGCAACTTACTAGTTAAGTGCAAACCAAGTGTGTCTCAGCAACTGGAAAGATTATCGCTCAAAATCATCTCTGCCAGCATATCTCCTGCTGCATCTGCATGTTACTGAGGTGTCCTGTTCCAAAGTAGCATTTCACTAGAAGACCACATCAGCTCAAAATTCAAGTCTGCCTACTTTTAGATGCATAATATTGCTAAAATTCAGGCTTGTTTAGACTGCCGGGCTACTATATCCAAACTGGTCCATGCATGTGTAACGTCCCATCTCGACTTTTATAACTCACCGCGACTTAGTCTACCGGCATATGCAATCAGGCACTTACAGCTGATGTAAAACACTGCTGCTAAGCTTGACTGTAGTTGAAGTTTTGACATCACACCACTCTCGCCAACTTTCACTTGCTCCCAACGAAGCAACATATCCATTTCAAGGTTCTGCCACTTACATTTAGGTCTGTTCATTCTATGGCTTCATCCTAACTATCTGAACTGCTCCCCAATGAGACCAAGCATCGTACCATCTTCTGTTCTGACTCAATTTGTATAGCTAAACCTCTTACGAACCTCAAACATATTGGAGACCTTGCTTCTAGTTCATATTCTCCCAAAGGCTGGAACTCACTCCTGACTGAGGTCACGACATCCCCTAACACGAAGACACTTGAGAAGCTTAAACACACCTATTCGTGCTGATACTGTGCCTGCTGCTAATAACCATGTCTCCGTGTTGACTCTGAGCATGTCACATCTAACAATGTTAGGCTTACTGACATTACTAATTCTACCATTAATCATTTGCTCATTCATTCTTTACAGCATCTGTAGAGTCGCTTGAAAGAAATTTAGTTCTCTGAAGGTGCCATAGAAATATAATAATAATAATAATAACATTATGTTATCCCTTTTTAAAGCTGAGATCAAGATCCTCCCCTTAGGATCAACCGTGTGTTCTTTTGGTCAAATTCCTCTGCTCCGTGTGCCCATTGAATGCTAGACGTGTCTGGTTCCTTTAGCAGACACACGTTTGCATTGGTTTCCTAGTAAGTGAAACAGAGAGTAGAGGATGGCAGACAAGTCTTTTTCCAAATGCGCCGTTCGCAAAATGGGTGATGCACCTGCAGGGATGCTCCTTAAAACTTTTTAACGGAGGTGATATTAGTACCTTTACCCATTGCTGCCTGCTAAACAAATGAAGTCACTGTCTGGTGAAAAAGAAATCATCCCAATGTCAGCTCACATCAGAGGCTCCCAGGCTAAAGGATGCTAAGCTTAACCAGCTGCAATCAGGCTGGAGAGGGTAATGGATGATCTGACCTTACTCCGGTAGTGGTGTTGTTGCTTCCAGCAACAAGTACTAGCTGGTAACACTGGTTTTTCAAGGGATTTTGGTGAATTGTGCTTGCTTTAGGTCTAACGTTTCGTGAATTTGGCTTGCCATCTCCATGGCCTAAAATTTGGTATTCAGTGACAGTCAGTGGCATGCCTAGGATATTGTTCGCTCGGTGATGAACTACACAGATGGAGCCCCCCAGCACCCACCCAAGATCCAGCGCCCTTGATCCTGCAACCCGGGACATATTCCCTCTGCCCCCTTTGGTATACCGCTGGGGATAGTTATGAAGTATCTCATTGCTGACTGTCGTTGGCCCGTGTAATTGCTCTTATTCAACCATGCAGAAGCAACAGAGCAATGTGATGGCATGAGAATAGTTTAAATTGGCATGGAGTTATATTTTAGTTATTTATTGTGCAGGTTTTGAGTTACTGTTCGTGATCAGTAAACCAGCTCCGCATAATTCTGGGTATCTGTCCCAAGCTTTTCTCAAGACAGAACTATGACTTGATTGGACAAACTGTTTACCGAGAGTGTTGCTTTTTTTATTGTTGAACCAAGTGCCTACATTATGTACAAGCTCACTTTCAATCAAGGCCGTTAAATCAGCACTGCAGTACGACCCTTTGTGGAAGCATTGCATGATGTTGCCGTAATTGGTACCTGGCATGAAGTGGTTGGATCATCATGTCTATCGAATGGTGAGATGAATCTTTCTTGCGATTTCTAGGTATATCAAACAAATTCGGTACTATTTATTTCTAATTTTACCAAGCTAATTTGCAGTTTACACCATTATACAGTACAATAATCTGGATGATGGGTATCGCCCTTTGAACTTGTGCCGAGAACAATGTGATAGTAGTTGTATTTTTTGCGATAGATGACTTCTTGCAATAATGTCCCGGCTACAGTGCAACGAACTTGATCTGATTATAGTGTTTATATTATTGTTATGCTTGGTTAAAGCCACGTGCCACTTATAGTTTTCCGTTACCGAACTCCAGACAGCTACGTCGAACGTTCATTTGCGTATCCTGGCACTAACAAGTTGGTCTCCCTTGCAATAATGGCATGGCAACACTCGTTTGTAATAACCGAGCTGTGCACTTTACCACTGTTGTAATAATTTGTGCAATTTTGATTTTGATTACAATACCTTGCTTATTAACACAGAGTGACGGTTTTATTACCACACACTACTTTGATAACGCTCAAAAAGATTGTCGATACCCAAGCCGTAGCACACTATGGTAAAACGTAAATGTATATGAACCGACAGATGGACTAATGAGGCACTCTCAAGAGCCAAGTGCATTCATTGCGAAACAAAGAAGAAGATTATTTTCATGGCATTTTTAACTTAGCGATTCCAAGAAGGCATGCGATCAGGCTATTTGCCAATTGTGAAAGACAAGATGAGGCATAGTTTACAGAATGCACTAGTTTTGGCAGTCTCGAGTGTGAGAATGTAGTTTCATATCAATCAGTGTGCTTGAGTTGTTCTTCAAGCTGGATTCATAGCTGCCCTCCTTCAAAGAGCACGAGGTTAGCGATCGGTTGGTGAAGAGTTGGATCGAGCTTTAGCTACTGTACTAAGAAAAGAGCAGGATCACACAGACAATGATTCAAGTGAATGCTTGCGGAACACGATGTGTCCTACCACGGGATTAATGTCCTTTGAGAACCAACAGTGTCAGTTTGACCCCTTGAGAGACTCTAGTCGTGGGCCATGTAGTGGCCTAACCTGCAAGCGATACCAAAGCCGTTGATTCAGTCACCGGACTACCTCAGTTGCTTCTTGCCACAAGCATTCACGGAATACGTGTTCAAATGGCGAATAACATCCGACCACATGTTGAGATATTGGACATGCAATGACGGGATTCTCAAAGAATGCCTTTAGTTCGTACGCTCCTAAAGCTTGGAACTCACTCCCGCCTCAAGTCACAACATCCCCTGACTTTAACACATTTAAAGAAAAGCTATAATGCACCTGTTTCTCTCAGCATTTGCTGAGTCCTTGTGATAGGTTCTTTTTATGCTTATGCATGCTGACATTGTGCATGCTACAAGTAATCATATTATGCTTGTTGACACTGTGCATTTTACAGCTAACCAATTGATCATGCTTGCTTTACAGTGTATTTAAGTTTTAATTATATTATATAATTATACTATATTATATATATATAATTTATATTTAAGTATATTTGTTATTTAATTTTTAAGCATAAGTGCCTAGAAAGAGATTAGGTTTTCTGATGAGGATATACCAATTTGTTATATTATTATCATTTTTATAAAGAATGAAATTACGCTGAACAGATTTTGTCTTCACAATGGGCGTTTAATGCATTCAATCATGATCAGTAGCCAAATTCCTTAATATGCTGGATAAAAGCAAAACTTACGTCGCTTTGATTGGTCGCTCGCGTGCGGAACCGTTCAAACCCGTGGTCCATAGAAGTACTACCACAGATGTTACTCGTAAACAATCCGTGAAATTAACGATGTAGTTCGTATGTATGTATTGTATGTCTGATAAGCCACCGGTGAGCTATTAGAAGCACCGCCGAGAGGGGCCGGTGCACAGCTATGGTCCGCCTGTGATGTGGTATGGACACAGGCCGGTAACCAGCTGGTGGCCAGATCGTGGATTCACCATCAGGGTCGGCCAGTGCACTGCTGTGGTCCGCCTTTGATGTGGCATGGACCAGCTGGTGGCCAGATGGTGGATTCACCATCAGGGTCGGGCGGTGCACCATTGTGGTCGATGAGTCATCGAAGTCGACCAGGGGAGGGGAGTCGTGGGAGAGCAGGGGCCGAGGGGAGCCGTGCGCTCTTCGGCTCCGTGCGTTAGTAATAAACTGTCGGTGTTGGGAATCGGCTATCTCTCTGCTGTGCGAACAAACTACAAACGAGACAGTAGATAGAAATCTGTTCCAAAATGACGAATAAGCCAGCTGGTAATAATCTGTTTGAGCAATGCTGCTTTCATAAATATTACTTTTAACGGACCTGTTAACATGGTCAATGTGGCATTTCAATACCTAACCGAAACTGAGTACCAGTGTGAGCGAAGTATACACATGTCCCGGGTGTTAACCTTGGGGTGAGTTTTACTCACAGCACTTGGAATTGGCCATTCTTCGACCGCCAACATGAAAATTCTACCAATACGTACGAGTTAGAAAACGGGCAGGGTGCTTCTCTAGTTTCCTGCGCCGAAGAGAGAACACCCATTCGGGACTAGAATCTAATTTACCTGCTGAGTTTAGCAAATATGCATATTAACAAGCCAGGCGACTTGGATGCCGTATATTATAAAGGTAGTTTCGAGCAAGCTTCATACGCATAGGTCATGGTCGGCTGAACTGCACCCTGGCAATCATGGAATCACATTTAGTTTGGTGCCGACGTCGAACCTATCGGGCGTGGTCGGCCTGGTAGACGGTAGTAGTAGCAGCAACATCAAGGCTAGACAATAGACCGGGTGTAAGGAGAATGCAAAAAAGCTCCTTGTAAAGTTCCCAATTTTCTTATTTACGAAATAATTATTGGAGAATACAAGCTGATGTGCCGTTGGGCATTTTTAGCAAGGACCATGATAAGTTTCATACTCTTGGAAACAGCTAACTTATTCAGAGTGGTCTTTCAGCCATTTATTCTTCGATAGTTCCGAAGCATTTTATAGTGCTTTAGATGTCCTTCTATGAGACATGCTCATATATTAGTGTCTGGTGCTGAAGCAAAACAGTGTCTTGAAATATTTTGACTATCATTTCAGCTTATAGCTTCTAGTAAGCTATGGGTTGATATTCTTCCTGTCTGGCCTATTGCAATAATACTTGTGCAACACAACTTGTCCCGGTTTGTAAGCTCCTTAAAATTGCTTTTACCTTAGAAGTATAGAAATGACCAATTCCCTAAAAATCTGCTTCTGTGACCGGCCCACTGACTAACTTTAAATCAACCGATTTCCGATGACCAAATTGACACACTGACGTCTTTTGGTTCACGGTTCACTTTCAGTCAGATTAAAAATTAATGAACCAAAAGTATCATCTGTTTACTGGGAAGTCCTTCACATGATTATCCAAAAGGGTCGATAAACGAGTAGATGTTCTAGATTAGCAGCTATAATATAAATCGTTTTTTGACAAAACTCTCAAACATAGAAAGAGATGATGAGGGCGCTTTATCAGGTGTATAATTATTGATATTACTCCCCCATCATGTTTTTATTATACTGTCCTTGGTGATGACATTAAATGTTCTGCACATCTTGGTGAGCACGCTCGCCAAGCTCCTCGGAGTAAAGTTCCTCGTTCTACTCGAACTTATCTAGACGAGCATCGAAGATATCAACTTTGATGTCCAGTCTACATCACATTTTGGGATTGTTCTTGATTAGAGTACCAGCTGCTCATAGTTTTCAGCCTTGTGATTGCCTAAGTATCGCGATCCGATCATGTGAAACTGTTCCGAGCAACGTTCTCGGTCCTCTCCAGCTTCTTGGAGAATTCGTCGCACGCTATGAGCTCTTTGTCCGCGGTCCAAAAAAATCCAACCACGACCTTAACCTCTAAGAGCTGTGTACAGACTTCTTGGATACTTTAAAATTGCCTAGAGCGGTGACAGATTGTTCGACAAGGCCTAACTTGATGTGAATCAGCTTCTTCCGAGGGTCTAGCAGCTGCTCTACTTGATAGTGTGCTTATTTAGAGAAAACTCTGTTCGCGAAGGCCAGTCCCTTTTGCGATAGTATGCATTAGTGCCCCGGCTGTCACATAAGCAAAGAATACACGTGCTTATGCGTGCTGACACTGTGCATGCTACCACTAACCACATTTGCATGCTGACCCTGTGCATGTCACCCCTAACTATGTTATTCATTTCGTTTGTTTTTCAAGCATGATTTTACTTACCATTCAATTGCATTTCCCTTTGCAGAAAATGTAAAGCGCCTAGAAAGAGATTAAGTTCTCTGAGGGCGCTTTATCAAGTACATTATTACTATTATTATTATTAAGTAAACTTAGTGAAACTTTCTTAGAGTTCCATCGTCAATGATACCTCTTTGAGGTATCCAAAGACCTCACTGCCATTGCCACCATACCTCAAGACACTCAGCAACATCTTGCAATAGGTGAAGTCCTTTTTAGGTACACATACTGAGTCGCTGGGAGAGATGGATACTTTTTCCCGTCATGGAGCAGTGTGTCTTCGAACCTCCTGGAGATGAAATGCCTAAGAATAGGAGCCATTACCTAGGGTCGGTTTGCAGGTCACTTTTGTAGCCTGGAATAGACAGGCCACGTTGTTTCACAAGCCCATCTTGCCGACTCTTTTGTATTCACGTACTAGCGGCAATTATTTTAAGCGAATTCAATTCTTCCTTTTTAAGTCCGCTGGCGACGGAAACTTTTTCTCTGCAGGTTCTAGACTGTGGAACTCACTTCAAAAATTTTTAGGCAACGGCCTCTGATCTCGTGCTGGCAACTGTGGCACATCCTTTCCAGCCGCCCTGAGCTGCTAGCTCCATGCTAGTCTCTATCTCAACTGCCCTCCTGGCTCAGCTTCTCACTTTCTCCTTGCTGTTTGAGATGAAGTCTGTTGGTTACCGAATGCCAACCGAAAGCGCTTAGGCTGTAGGTGTGCTACAGAAAACTTCTCTTTATAACCCCCAATTAGTCTTTATGGCTTTGTGGAGGTAGAGACGGAAAAACGTTACCTTGCGAACAGCTAGCTACTTGTTAGTATATATCTCTGTGAGCGGATGTGAGCATCAGCGAGACTTCGACCTTAAGATCACATTTACTCCACTAGAAATATAAAGCCAAATATAATGGTTCAACGCACTAGAAAATTCTTGGCTGTGTCCTTGTTGGTATGATCGATGGTGCATGGCCCAGCGTGCCCCATCTGTCAGAAACTGTTTCGGCCAGGTTTCACATTGCTCTAGAAGGCAGAACTTGCTGTAGGTGAAGCGTTCACACTCATGTTGTGTGCACGGTATATTCTTACAATTCATTCAGTACTCAATATTTATTCTGAAATTTATACTCAGTGGGTAGCGATAGCTGCCGGATAGCTACCATACTCATCCTCTTAAAAAGAACTGTGAAAAAATATGAAAGGCAGAATGTCCTTCAAAGTTCATATTATTGATGCTCATCTTAACCAAAACCAAGGAGGACATGGAAACTTTCTCATAAGACCAAGGCAAGCATTTCCACCAGAATTGTTGACATTGAACGCCGTGATGGCACACTAGGTAAGATGGTGGCTTTTCACGATCGCGGTCCCAAGGTCGTGAGTTCGAATCCTGTGGTATGCAATTCTTTATTGCCGCTGCAAATGGTGGTGATAGCCGTAAAGGCTCTTCTGTCGCTGTACAATAGAGGCTGTTAAATCAACTATTTATTTCATTTATTTGTTAACATCATAACCAAGAACAGTAAAACGAAAAAATGAAGGGGCCTATATTTGGGGGCTTCTTCAAGAAAGCGATTTTCAGTATAGCCGCAAATCTATAACGTCTACTTATTTCTGATTCTTTTTCATAGGTCATTTCTGCATGACGTCAGAGCAAACGCATGCTAATATTTATTCATTTGCTGCTATATTAGACTAAATGTGAACCACAAGCCATGAATTATGCAGTTTTCCCATCCCAGATGGGTTAATTTCAAGGTAATAACTGTCCTTGTCACTCAAGCAATGTTCGTAGGAAAGAGCGGCCGCTTTCTATAATTCAGAGTCAAAAGCAATTAGGAAATATCACGTAATACTCACTGACAAAGATTGCTTTACATAGTGTAATTTCCACCGAGTGAGTCGGAGCAACTACCGGGTTGCTGCCATATCTTCACTCGCTCGGTCTCGGAATAGAATCGACCCTTGATGGGGCTAGATTTTTGACTCATTGTCTCATTGTCATTTTTGACTCATTCTCATTTCTGACTTATTGTCTCTTGTGGCTCACGTGCATGGCCCTACTCACATCAAGGGTCACACACTCGACCAGATTTTCTCATACCACTGCATTTGTCATCACCAATTATCACCAAATCCTGCTTATCTGACCACATGCAGATCTCATTCAATCTACAGTGTGTGTCCACCTCCTCCTCTAAAATAACCTGTGAATCTCGAAACCTCAAGACCCTTGACATCGATGCTGTCCGTGCGAGAATATCTGCTTCACCTCTGCTGCTCAGTCCTCCCTCCGATCTGTCATCATTGGTCACGAGTTCGTATCTCAATCAAAGAAGACAAAAAGTCCTCTGGACCCTATTCCCACTGTCCTGCTCATACGTTGCATTGATCTGGTGCGGCCATGCATAACTAACATAATTAATATGTCATTAGCCTCAGGTCATGTCCCCGCACCTTTCAAAGAAGCTGTAGTCAGGCCACTTCTCAAGAAATCGACACTAGACCAAGAGAACTTAAGCAACTACCGCCCAGTCTCCCTTCTACCATTCCTATCAAAGACACTGGGACGGGTCGGGGAGGACCAGCTGAACTCATATCTTGAAACTTCAAACCTTGCTAGTAAATTCCAGTTTGGCTTTAGAGCTAATCACTCCACAGAGTCAGCATTGCTTAGGGTATACAACGACCTACTTAGGAATGCAGACATGGGTATAGTGTGTCTGCTTGTTTTGCTCGATCTTTCGGCAGCTTTTGATACTCTCGATCACCAAGTTCTTCTAGAGCGCCTCTCATCTCTCCTGGACACCACTGGCACTGCTCTGCAGTGGTTCAGGTCCTATCTCAGTGGGAGACTACAGAGTATTGACGTGAATGGACAAAGATCATCCGAGGTACCTCTGAAATATAGGGTACCTCAGGGCTCCGTGCTAGGTACGGTTCTTTTCACGGTTTATACTCTGCCTCTTGCTGATGTGATTGCCAAGCACAATCTAGGCTTTCACTTCTATGTGGATGACGCGGTTGTACATTTGCTGTGATCCCTCATAAACCTTGAGCACGTCGAATTCTCTCAACTCCCTTGCTGCATGTATTGATGATATCCTCACATGGATGGCAGCGAACTTTCTTAAATTGAGTGATAATAAAACCAACTTACTGGTTATGGGCAAACCAAGAGCCATTCAGAAATTGATAAGGCTAATCGCTCACAATCGGTTCCACCAGCATATCTCCTGTTGAATCTGCACGAAATCTAGGTGTCATTTTCCAAAGTGACCTTTCGTTAGACGACCATATCAGCTCCACAGTCAAATCTGCGTATTTTCAGCTTCATAACATTGCTAAAATTCGGGCTTGTTTAGATAAGGACACCACGTCCAAGTTGGTCCATGCATTCGTGACATCCCGTCTCGACTTCTGCAACTCACTGCTTACTGGCCTACTGGCATTTGCAATCAGGCTATTGCAACTAGTGGAAAACTCTGCAGCTAGGCTTGTCTGTCGCGAGCGTCGCAGTTGCCACATTACTCTACTTCTCGCCGACCTGCACTGGCTACCAGTCAAGCAACGGATTGACTTCAAGGTTTTATCGCTCACTTTTAGGTCACTTCATTCTTAGGCTCCAGCCTATCTCTCAGATATACTCCCCCATCAGGCCAAGCATCGTACCACCCGCTTTTCGGAATCCAACAGTCTAAAAATACCCCGTACAAACCTCAAATCCTTTGGAGACCGTGCATTTAGTTCGTATGCTCCCACAGCCTGGAACTCCCTCCCTACCTGCGTCAGAACATGCCCAGACCTGACCACATTTAAAAAGAATTTAAAAACACACCTATTTAGGAAAGCATTTAGTGGGTCCCTGTGATTCGTCCTTGATGTGCTTATGCGTGCTGACACTGTGCATGCTACCACTAACCACATTTGCATGGTGACCCTGTGCATGTCACCCCTAACCATGTTATTCATGTTGTTTGTTTATCAAGCATGATTTTACTCACCATTAAATTGCATTTCCCTTTGCAGCAAATGTTAAGCACCTAGAGAGAGATAAGGTTCTCTGAGGGCGCTTTATCAAGTGCATTATTATTATAATTAATATAGATGTTGCCGTACTGTCAAGACCCCTGCTCACCTCTTACTTCCTTCCAACTGCCTCCTCCACTGACACAAGTAACAGGCCACATAGTCCACGGAGCAGGGACCCATCCCATAGCAAGATCATTGGAAGGCTTTACACCCCAAATCTGTAACTTCAGCTCTGCTTTCAGGCTCAGCTTAGCAGATGCTCGAGCAGGTTATGCTCGGCAAATGCGATATTAACAAATGCACGCTCAGACTACCGGTTGCAAGAGTAAAACATATTGCTTTTATTAAAAAAAAACTTGGGCATATCTTTCCATTAGAAAAGAAAATTCCTTATAATCTTGAATACATATTGACGGCTCACGGATACCGTGAGCCACTGTAATTGTGGGCCGGCTGATGGCCATGCCGGTGAGCACATGAATGATGAAACCACGTGAGCACATGCTAGACTGTTCACGGCAGTAAGTCTAGCTGCCGACATATGGTATTGGTACCAGCAGCAAAGCTGGAAGCTTAGATCTCGATGGGCTTGGGCACCGGTTTCCTAATGTGCCGCATGGTAGTGCCTGGCTCCTGTGGTCTGAATGGTGCGTGAGATCCGTATGGCCTGGGTATTGGCAGTTCGCTCTCGTCGTCCGGTATGTAGGCGTTCGGTCGGGGCTCGGCAGCCGTCTTTGCACCACCCGACAGCATATATTGCTCTTCTTGCTGTGCCGTCTGAAAAGAAAAGACGCGGTCATGCTATTCTCGGAATACAGGCAGAGAGCCAGCACTTGAATTGCCTATTAGAATGAATATCGTCTGTCTCAGTTGGTAACTGTCAAGTTGCTCCCGGATCTTAGCCTAGTAGTATATTGCTTGCACTTCATGACCTAGATCGTCGGTTCGAGTCCTGCAGCAGGCAATTCCTTATTTCCAGCTCTAAGCAGCAGTGACAGCCGCTACGGTTCATCTGTCTGATGTTATATAAATGAAGCTGTTGAATCAGCAAACGCTTTACTTTACTTAAGTCAAGGAACTGTGACTGACCGTTTTAAATAAACTACTACACCTTTGGGCCGAGCTGGCATACGATAGCACCCCTACCCACATTCAACATTCTCTACTGGGCAGAAATGCTTATTTTGTTCCGAGCAAACCTCACTTTAATTATGACTTAAATGCAACCTCCATCGTACACAGATCTTGGACTCAAAAGCATGATAGAGGAAGATTACTGTGACTCAATTTAGCTATGAATCCTAATTTACGAAATGCCCATTTGCCGCAGCAATTAGGATTCATAATTTGCTGGCAATCTGAATTCTAAGCTAGCCAACAAAAGACCAGCATAACTACAGCTGACTCCCACTGGCGTTCTCAGATAGCCAACCACCAGTGTGTCAGGCCAAATGCTAGAAACTGAAGCAACGACGGGCCTACACGTCGGTTAACTAGCGAATGGCACTGTACGGTAGAACTAAATAGACTGCAAAAACATCTCCCTGGCTAGCGACTTTCAAGGCAAGAAAAGACTTCGATGACCTATGCAATTCCGTTAGCCTCTGCTGTCAGCAAAAAGACAATACGGTATCGTGCAAGTACAAGAGGTTGGCCGGGTTACATTTTAATAACCCCACACAGACACTAGCATGCACATGAAAAGCTCATGAAGTTACTAAAGGGAACCATCACTGCACCTTTGGTGGAGCCGTAAGCCTCAGTATTGATTTGGGCCAGCTGGTTTATAGCTTTGCATCAGACCAGAGACTTTTCTCCTTCGAACGACTTACGGCCTACTGTGCGATATCAGCACGGTCCCCATGAGATAGCATGCAAGCCATCGGAGCGGTACTCCCTTAGCTTGACAGCTGCAAACATACGGCAAAAAACGGCGAGCTCAATCTGTGCATAGGATTTGCAGTGCCTATATGTACATATATGCTACCCAATGTGACAAGCACAACTGCACTGCCACCTTTGCTTAAGGGGATGGCTTAATGGCAGCAGCTAGATAAGAGTTAAATGGATAAATAGGCGCCATCAGGACAGCAAGTTCGCTATTTACCTTGCAGGATGCTGAACATGCATAAGCGACTAAAATAGCAGACCATATTGGACAGGTGTGCCACTAATAAAGTATAACTTTCAGTGCACTGAAAGCAACCTTTTCAGGAAAGTTATCATCTTTTCTTCTCTTGTATAAAGATAGAAAGCCTTTGCAAGACACAGGCCTGTGGTTCCTATACATATTGACAATTGTGGCGCTATACATGCACATAATTCATTTACGTGTCGCAATTAAGCACGACTCACCATCTGTTTCATCTCTGCTTCAGATCGGTGTTTCTCTTCTCGTTGCATCGTTTTCTCCCACTCGGCCTCGATCTCGTCGCTTGGTGGCTCGCCCCTCTCCATTCGGATATAGCACTGTATACGAAAAGCGTACACAATTCATTGGTCAGAATGACGAGGGGAATTTGTATTGAAAACGAGTGAATCATTTCGGATCGAGCCGTGATGGCACACTTGGTAAGGCGGTTGCTTTCACTACCTCGGTCCCGAGGTCGCGGGTTCGACTCCTGCCGTGGGCGATCCTTTATCGCCACTGCAAGCGGTGGTGATAGCCGTAAAGGCTCTTCTGTCGCTATACAAAAGAGGCTGCTTAATCAGCTAGAATTTATTTATTTATTTTACATCGGCATAGTGTGAGGTGCTGTATAAGAAACAGAGAAGATCTGCATATTTGTGGGATCGACACACTATAGATGAAATGTTAACTGTGAGGTGTTTTCCCTGTATTGCATAGCTATATATTAATGCAAAGTGGAATGTGCAATTCGCATTAGCCGGGAAAAAAGATTGGCTCAAATAGCAGCGATATGAGTTCACACCCTTGGGCCACAACTTTTCTACTATACCTGCATTGCATAGGCTGATCGTTGGGTGAGAGGTCCTTTATTTTCTTATCGTGTTTAAGCAAGTATATTTTTCTCAAAAACCTCGATGTGCAATGTGCATGCAAGCAATTCGATCGAACTCGGTGAACTGCCTGGTCAGCGATCGCATGGATAGCGATTAGCATGCCAAACAAACTGACCCAAGAGTCACGTAGCCCTTTCCTCAGGCTTCTAGGTGGCTTCTCTTATCACTACGTTAAGCCCTCCGCAGCCTTAGCTAGTGAGGGAAGACGTAGGCTCTGGTAGGAGTCTACTATAGTTATTGTTATGCAAGACGAGTTTGATACGTAATGATATTTTCTGTTCTCTACAGTTTAAGGACCAACAGCGATATGAGAAGGTAAACTATAATTCCACTGGCATAATGCCCACGGAACTAAGCAGAGGGAAATCAACGCAAGGATCGATTTGATTTTGGAAAGCTTCAGCCAGCACAGTGTACCAATGGAATGCCGATTGTACAGCACACCCCATAATGGTCAGTGGTGCTTTTGAGAAGTCACGATGTTCACGCGGAGCCAGCTACAGCTGCAAATTACCGAAACCTTAGAGGTAGCTGCGACATAAAAACTGACCTGCTCCAGCTGTCCCTCAGCTTCTTTCACCATCGCCTGCAGCTTGACACACTGGGCCTGGTTCATAGACAGCTCGGATACTACTGCCATCATCTTACGTGTCGTGTCCTTTATCTTTGCTTGGAGGCTATTTACCTACAGTTGTGAATAGAAAGTATATTGACTGAGAAAGCAACAGTAAAATGCCACCAGTCTAAGAAACGTCGCTCTAAGACACAACCAAGAATTTTCTCGGGTATGTCAATTTTTGACCACGAATTCACTGTTTCAGTCAAAACATTGCAGGTGTAGTAGGCCACTCAGCCGTAGCATGATGTGCCGCATCCAATTAAAAAAAATGTGAAAAAATAATGCAACAACACTACAAGCCTAAGCAAGGTTTCTACTACAGCCTAGCCAAGCAAGATTACTTTTTGACGATGTGCAGTAGGCGCCTGAACTTGAAAAAAGGAGGAACTTGAGAAGTCCCAGGGGCCTTAAATACGTCTCTACAGCCTGAACGCAATGAAGGGTATACGAAAAGGAAAGCATTATTTGGCGCTGCAGCATCCCAGGGTTCAACAGTAACGCAAGGCTTTCAAGCCCCTCCCAATCCTTTCGCCTGTACGTCAGCACTCCGATGACCAATAAAGCAAACTTGGAGGGATCCTGATCAGTAAGCTGTCGCCCTTACCGTCTTGGCAAGGTCGAGCGTGTCCTCCTTGCCCACGCTGGCTCGCTTTCGTACTCTGTCGGACAGTCGAGTGACCTGCTCGAAAACGAGCTCCTTCTCCAGAAGATGCTCTTCCTTCTCGGCGAGCCTCGTCTCCAGCTACGAAAAGTAAACCGAAAGGCAAATTGCCATAACATCATACATGCTCTTCACGGCCGAGGTGCTTTCCAACAGTGAAGGGCACGGGAAGGTATATTCAGTTTTGTGTGTGATCCCGGTGAATACCCGGGTGAACATGCGAAACCAGCTTATAGTAAAAAATAAAAAGTAACAATATTTGCGTAGCACTCTAAGAACAATAAATCTCGTTCTAGGCCATTTGCATAAGTGGAAAGAAAGTGTATAACGGTAACATCAATGTTAAAATATTTATTGGCCCCAAGATAATTAAATAAGACGTCTGTGTGAGCCATAAGCCAGCTAAATCTCTCTAGGCACTTCCACACCCTTTTATTAAGCACTTTATATACGCTTGAAAGGAAGCTTGTCGACTGGTTAGTGATAACACTCTTAGCTTCAACCCGAATTAAAAAGCAAAGGACGATTCACATAGACGGAGCGCATGTTCTGAGAAAGAGATGGTTTTGTGTTGCATAAACATTCAAGAAAAAACTCTGCACCTCGAACTTTCTTGCGAATATAACATGCACAGCCGCTTATTTTGTTTGCCGAACATCATTGCTGGTCAATCACGATTTCAGCATAACTGCACACAATGAAACAGAGTAATACAAGACGTGAGCAGATTCGACACCTGTCTCAAAAATCTGCAGCAGTTGAGCTTAATTACATGACTGGCTACTCGATGACTAGATCAGTCGACGGTATTCTGAAGGTGGATACGCGAATGCCTTGCATACACATCCTTAGCACGCCATTTGAGCTCTGCAAGTCCGGCTGTTGGCCGGGCCTCATCGTACCAACTTTCACCGTAGGACTAGTTGATGGCAAGATGATTTGGAGCTGCTCAATAACGATTCATAGCTTGGCTAAGCGTGGAAACTATGCCCTAGCGAAACCTCTAGCCAAGGCACGCTTCAGAGAGAAGCAGAATAGGGAACGTGAGCCAGAAGAACGAGAAAAACAGCCATCTTATCAACTCCACCAAATGCATGCTATAGAGTAAGCACGCCGCTTCAAATATCTAAAGATCCTAGACTTATACTAGTCGCTGGTCTCTGTAACCTCTCCGCACGAAGAGCTGCTAGCCTGCCGCTCAAGGACAGCTCCACCTTACCAGCTCGGTACTGCATAAAGGCGACTGGGAGGAAACAAATAAATGAGTACCTCCTGGATTTTCTTCGTCATGTCTAGTGCAGTCGGATCGTGGCCTTCCAAGAAACGCACGCGTGTCTCGTCGAGTGGATTCTCGAGTGCCTTCTCGAGTTCCATCATTCGATCCTGGCACTGGGCCAACTGCCGAATAGGAAGATGCAAGTTTTGAGTTTTATGCAGTAACTGGGCACAGCTGCACTGGTTGTGCCTCGCTCTTGCAGGCCAAATGGCTAATGACCTGGATCTGCAGCGTGACGAGCTCCTGCTCAAGATGTCGCTTGTTGGGCAAAGACTTCCTCAGCAGATCAATGACGCGCTGCTCCTCAGCCAACTGCATCTTGAGGAATCGTATTTCCTCCTCGCGTGCTTGAAGCTCCACGTTGCCGTTTCGGACCATCGTATCTACAGCATCATACGAAAGGGGCTCAGCCACTTCGTCTTCCAATGATGGTGGAGCGATATCACAGGCAGTAGTAACAATTGCCTGCACCAATCCCCACTTCAAAGTGCTTTAATCACGCTAGAACATTAACGAGCGAAGTGATGCGGTGAAAGGCGGCCAGTATTACTAAATGAAACACCCATTTTACTCTTAAGTTACAAGGGAAATGACAACGCCCAGGGGTAAGGTGCTCGCTCTTCACGATCCGGGTCGAGGGTTTGAGTCCTGCAGTGGGCGAGCCTTTGTCGACAGCTGCAAGCGTTTGCGACCGTCGTAAAGGCACTTCTGTCGCTATTAAAAGGAGTTGTTATATCAGCCAACCTTAAGCGGAAGACTTCATGTGGCGCGATATAAAATGAGCACTTATCAAATAAAAGCATGAACAACACCGACAATGGCATCTAGGAAAAAATAGGAAACGCAAGTTACATGATACGCTACTAGCACTGATTCACAGCTAATATTTTCGCCGAAAAAGTCGTGGCTGTCGTGAATTCACCCGTAGTACAACAAATGAGAACGCAGGTAAACAATGTGAATTGCAGCGATTCGTATTAGCCACGTTTGTTTAGACCCGCCACATGGAAAACATATTGCAGAAAAATTACCGCCGAATTGGGTTGAGCCTCCGTAAAATTGAGTACAGAAAAAAATGCTGCTAGAGCAGGAACGGTTCTGCAACCACCGGTTCCCCTCTCAAGCACTTAAGATATCGAGGCTATCGCTTTACGACACTCAAAGCAGGGATTACAGCATTGGCTTTAAGTTTCAACTTAAAAGCTCGAACCGTGTCTTGGTGTACCAACTGAATGCATGCAAATGTTTTTGATTGCAATCGCATGGGGTAGATTGTCTGGAGACACGCAAACGCCTGCTAGGATAAACCCACCTTGTATGTTAACTTTCTCCCAGAAAATGCAGACCTCCTCGTTCCTTTCAATTAGCTGAATGCCGCGATAATTTCGATGCTGCTCAGACTCCTCGTATTTCTTTCTCAGCTCTGTCATCTGCTCCTCAGAATGATTGATCATTAAATTCAATTTCTCAATGTCCATCTTTTGCTGCTTCCGTTTCTCGCGCATATCTTCCTCGAAACGTGTCTGCTTTGCTAGCTCGTTTCGAAGGCTGTCTCGAATTACTATGCTATTCATGTGTCGAAGTCTCGTCTTCTGAAGTTGTCTACGACGAATTAAACATGACAAGTGACACACCAGTCAATGAAAAAGCATGGCAAAATTACCTTCACCAACCCAGGCAAATTTTGGTAACCATGTGGCTTACTAGCACTTTTTCTCAGCTCCACCAAGATATTACCTCCTACTAAACTAGGTACACAACAGGCCTGGCAGGAGAGCACATACAGGGCGGATGCACATCGAATTGCGACACCGCCTATTGCGATGCCTATCCAACTGAGATGCCTATATGTAATTAATCGTCGATTAACCACCGAGAACCGCAAGGAAAAACCCTAAATACGAATAATGTATTATCAACAGGCAAGCGAATATTGCGTCTGTCGATAAGCACCCAAAAATATAAGACAAACAAGGTCGGTCATCTCGGGCAGCAACATAAATAACTTAATGCTTGATACTTACCGCTCCTTCTGCGTAACCGCCGTTCGTAAGATCTCCATTTCATTGGCTAAGATTTTTATTTTCTCCTTCATTTCTGCCGATTTCTGCGTGCTCGTCTGTATCAGGTTCACGATCTTGTTCCTATCATTCTTAATCACGTCGTATAGCTTCGCAAATTCCCTTAGCCTGTAAAAATTGCGGCTCGGATGTTACATTAAGCAATACATTCGTGTACCAAAGAAAAAGGCGTTGGAACATGGTGTATGTTGACCCTATCGAGTTGAAAAGCGGTTCCTTCCTTGGTAAATCTCCTAAAAAACTAACGAGATTGCGGTGATAAAGCGAGGCAGACAGAGATTGAGACAGAGATAGAAAGACATACAGACAGAAATAAGAGGAGGAGATCGTGAGGAAGATTAACATATCTCCGCCCGTAACTCCACACAGCCACGCGGTTTCCGGGGTTTTCTATCGTGTATTCAAAGCCCAAGTTGCTTTCGATATGCATTCGGTAGCCAAGCGACTTCATCTCACGCAACAAAGAGGAAGTGAGAAGCGTTGCTGACTCAAGAGAGCAGTTGAGGTAGCGAAAACAAATTCAGAGCGACCAAAAGCCTACTGATACACACATTATCTGTTTCAATAGCCTCAAAAGTATAGCGGCATAAGATCTTTAAAGGCTACCACCACCCATGCAGAATTCGAAACCACAACCTCGGTCGTGAAGAGCGAGCACCTTACCTCCTGGTTATACACACACACACACACACACACACACACACACACACACACACACACACACACACACACACACACACACACACACACACATATATATATATAGAGAGACAGAGAGAGAGAGAGTGCCAGACAGAAGAGTGATATGTATTTAGTAAACATATGTATACATACGTAAATATATGTCTACACTTTACCTACATATATATATATACACATATAGTATGCATATATAGTGCATACATCTCGATAGATAAATAGAGGGGGATAGATCGAGACAGATAAGTGACACTGGGAGCAAGAGAGGCACAGAGAAAGAGAAATTGATAAAGACATGGAGAGATAGGTAGAAAGAGTGACACACACACATAAACAGTGGATATATAAATATCAACATATATATATATATATATATATATATATATGTGTGTGTGTGTGTGTGTGTGTGTGTGTGTGTGTGTGTATGTGTGTATGTGTGTGTGTATGTGTGTGCGTGTAAAGATATATACAAATGCATAATTAGATGAGGGGAGAGAGCTAGAACCTACCTGATCTGCATTTCATTAAACTTCTTGTGGTGGTCATGAATTTGCAGCTCTCGCGTCTTTAGATCTTCGACGGCCCTCGTGAACCGTGTCTCGGCTCGCATGAAATCCCTGGCCTTCTGCTCCCGCTCGTCGGCCTGCCAACAAGACGACAGTCAGGTCGATCGCACGGCATTCAGTGCTTCGATAGGAGGCAGCGATAAGGACGCCGCTATGCGGCGTTCGCAGTGCGATCCAAAGAGCGACCTTGATGGCAGCCAGCCGAGTGAGCTCCACCACTTCTATCCTCAAATCGCCTTGCTCGTAAAGCAGTCGCCCTTCTTCGGCTATGCTGTGCTCTACTTTTACTTGCTCGACCGCCGTGAGTGAGTTCTGCGTGCGAAGAGAAAGTACGTAGGTCATAACACGCCACAACCAAGGAAATGAACACACGGCAAATATTCTATAATGCAACGTCCCCCGCCTTGCCGTGCAGGTCCAACCAAGAAAACAGATTACCTGCTGTGCGAGCGCTCGCTTTATTTTCTCGACTTCCTTCTGCAGCTCCGTTCGCTTGCTGAACAGTGTGCCATCATCTTTCGGCGTTGACTCCAGCTGATTGGCCGCCTTATCTCGTATCGTCCGCGTGTGCGCGAGCGCGTCCTCCGCTACCTTGTGCTGGAGTTCTGCTTTCTTGAGGCTCCGCATGTCCCGATCTCTCTCCCGAAGCTTTCCTCGAGTGCACCTCGTGATAGTTTTTCTTCTCCATTGTAATATGACGAAGGCTGAGGTCAAGTGCAGTCCTGAAATGTGAAAAAGCACACGTGCTATTGACTGCCGCAACCTGTATAGGAGTCCTCTTTTCTGTGTAGTGATAGCGAGTGAAATACGGGCATTCGAGAAATTACATGGGGTTCAGAAAAGATTGCCTTCACGGCCAGCTTTGACAATATTCCTGAAGTGCGCTTGAAGATGTCTTGTGAGCACTCACTTGTCACCCATAAGTTGTGCCTCTTCGTCCCGTGCAAGGTCATACTCGCGCATGAGGGCGTCATAAGTCCTCTGCTTTTCGTCGAGCAGCAGTCGCTGACGGTCAAGGTCTGTATCTGCAGTAAACTTCTCTGCCTCAAGCTCAATGCGCCTGTTCTCAAGTAAGCGAAGCTGCTCATTCTCGGCCTCGTACTCATCGTCCAGCACTTTCTGACGCTTGTCCACCTCTCTGTTTGGGAAAATGTACAAGTAAGCATCGGGTCGCAACTGAAAATTCAATCGAAAGCTATCGCGCGACAGCATCGAACAATTCTGCGGCCAATTGAATTGTTCGCGCGGAATGCCAAGAAAACTGATTCATTTTTAGAAGTGCTGGGTGTCCTTGTGTCATACCCTTTCTGCCGGATAAGACGCTCAGCCTCCTTGGCAATAGTAACAGGCTCCTGGTTCTTATCAACGAGATCCCCCTACAGAAAATCGCTAAGAGATTACAGTATTGCTAATCATTCAAGTAAAAATAACATCGACAGAGAGATCTCTTGAAATAATAATAATAATAATAATAATAATAATAATAATGCATTTGATATAGCGCCCCCAGAGAACTCACTCTCTTTCTAGGCACTTTACATTTGCTGCAAATGATCACATAGTAAATGCTCCCAGAGCAACACGAATAGAACAGAACGAAAATAAACGCACTAATAGGAACTAGAAACGAGAAGTTATCAACATCAATGATTCACACATCAAGTAAATAACGTCTGCTTCTATGAGCAGCTCAGTTAAAACTGAAAGTTGTATATACTTGGCTTGTCTTCTCACAGCAATTTGCCTTTCTCAGTAGTGCAGCTAAAACCTTGTGTTGAACCTGTTGCATTTCAAAGCAATTATTTAAGAAGGCATACATTTTCCAGAATGCAGTAAGTCGTTCGTAGAAAACCATGTACAATAATCGTGACTTTCTAAACAAACAGCCAAAAGATTAAAACCATATTTAGAATATTAAATCATTTTAGAATTCCAAGAGCGAGAAAGAAGACATTAGGGATTATGCAATAGCAAGTACACGGGACTTTGACAATACCTTCAGCTTTTCCACCTCATCAGACAGCTGCTCAAAGACTTTCTTGTCATGCAAGTTTTGCCGTTTCTTTGCTTCAAGGTCTTCTTTTAAGTTCTTCGATTCAACTTGCCGCTGAGCCATTTCTTTCTTGAGTTCTTCACAGGACTGTTGTAAATCCTTTATTTTTTTCTCCATTTCCTAAAAAATGGGATACAGTTGTGACTGCTGCTAGTGTCAAAATGGTTTATCTATCTATCTATCAAGCGATCTATCAGTTTAAGGCTAATGAGTTATGATGTCCTTGAGCTCACAGGATGTGACACGACCTGGATCTATATGAAAAAACGCAGGCTTCTAGTTTAGCTAAAAAAAGAGGCTGAAACTAAGGTTTGAAGTTTGCATTTCTTAGATTAGGAATTTCTCAATTAAGAGTCTTGCATAACGACGCATTGACTATCCTTCTACATTCCGGCTCTAACAAGTAATCCCCTTTTTTGCGTCTTCGCCCGTCCTACCTACTCCTCAGACTGTGCCTTGCATTTTTCTTTGACGCGTCATGCTTAGGCTTTGAGGGCGCTGCAGGGAACTCTCCAATGCAGTAAATACCTAGAACTTGTAGCTACACGGAGTATCCGAAGCACGCACACCTAGCTTCGTAAGCCAGCATATATTGATAGTTAGGCGAGCTCTCGTACTTTGTCATTGAGTAGATTCACACTCAGCTAGTTCCTTCGCCTGCGAACAACGGTACATCATTCAAATTGCCCGGGAAAGACTTTTTTCCACAACAAAATAGAAAATTTTATGCAAGTAAAATAACACGCAAACTGGGGAGCAGAAATTTGTGAATGTTAGCTGGGTCACAAAAATAGCTACGAGCGATTGAGAAAAGAGAGAGAGAGAAAGCGAGAGGAAGGGAGAGAGAGAGAGAGAGAGAGAGAGAGAGAGAGAGAGAGAGAGAGAGAGAGAGAGAGAGAGAGAGAGAGAGAGAGAGAGAGAGAGAGAGAGAGAAATAACAGCTGTCAATAATGAGGCATTTGAGTAGCAATAACAATAAGGCATCTGCGTCTCGTCTTGAGAGAACTATACAAATCTTTCTAGGCACTTGCTATTTAATGTAAGGACGTTATGCATTGAAGAAATAAACCGAACGTATGCCAATTGAACACATCTGCTAGTACTTCCAAAAGCTAGTACTCATCGAATATCATGAAAAATAGCCGAGGCGCGTACGATGTTCTCGGAAGCCAACCTTAGCTTTCGCCATCGGTTGACTTGGCAGAGGCACTCGCTCACCATGCCCGAGTACTGACACAATTCGGGAGGGGGCAGACAAGCGGTAACAGCTCGCAGCTCAAAATAACGGCAAAAAATTCTGCATATACAGAATTGGTTCCCATGCCCAACCAGGATTAGGAACCAGCTAATTCGGAGCCTCAAAGCTACGATATGTTCGAACAGCGCTTACGGCATAGGTTGAGGTTGCAAAGCAGAAATGCAAACATACCCCTTTCTTTGGCATTCGCTCGTACTCCTTGAGCATAAGCTTCCTATCTTCTTCAAGGCTGAATAATTAATAAAAAGAGCCATCAGTCAGTAGTGACCACAAGATGAGGACCATTCAAAAGCTGTCAAGGTTCAGTAAGGCTGGCAGCTGAATACTGTTAACTTCTACAGCCCTGTGACGGACAGCTGGCGCGGTGTGATTAGCAGGAATTTACCACTCAATCTTGTATTCATGCTGAAACTGCCGCTCTTCGATCTCAGCAAGCTCGTTTCGATATTTCAGCAGCTGCTGCCTCATCTTGGAGACGGTGTTGTTGGCGCCCTCTGGAAAGCTGTCCGCGCTGTCGAGGTCAACCTTCTGCTTTTCCAGCGTGGCAGTCGCCACCTTGGCCTCTTGCAACAGCCTCCCTTCGTTCTCTCTGGTGCTACGAGAAAGGAAAGGGAAATGACAGTTCATGCCGAGCGCACACGCGGAGAGCCGCTGCCTGGGGTCGGCGGCTGCAGCTACGTGCAGGCGCCGGGTCAAAGAGAGCCAACCTTTTCAGGGTTTCGTGCAGCTGGCTGTACTTTGCTTTCAGCTGAGCCACTCTCGTGCCCGTGAGCTTTCCCGCTTGGAAGAGCTAAAAGAACAAGCAAAGACGGTTGGCAGTGCGATCGCAAGCAACGGCTTCGCGACGGGAGCTTAGAGCCGCCTCAGCCCTCGCTGCCGCCGCGGCCGCCGTGGCGCGCGACGGCGGCAGCGAGGGCTGAGGCGGCTCTAAGTGCAAAGACTTTGCTGAGAGCAAGCAGCCGTCGAGACCACTTCCGGTGTCAGCGGTCGACGGGGGCCACGAAGAGGTCTGCTGCTTTGCGGATGCGCGGCACAATTCTTGAGCGGCGCAAGAGCTGATTAAAAGGGGAAATGAAGGGCTACTTACATCGTCGAGACATTGATACGCGGGGCTGGACGAGACTTCGATCTGGCTCTCTTCTGTCATGACAACTCTAGGTGGCAGTGCAGATAAGGGCTCCTGGTACTCCGCTATTCCTAAGTCTCCGGGTAGCTGAGCTGTGGGCATTGCTTCCTCCTCATCATGAGACCCGTCGTCATCTGAATGAACGGATCCGAACGCCCCATTGTCTTTTGCGCTGTCTTCGGCCTCACTCGCATCGGAGTCGGCCATTGCGTAGCAGATGGCAGATCCGCCGGGCTATGACCGTAGCTATAACGACGGAGGGTGAGGCAGCGGACGACAAATGGAGGATTGGAAGCTGCTCAAACGTCGTAGCTCGTCAGCTTAACGCCATTTTAATTTATATAATTTATATATTACTAATATTCATAACAGAGGAACCACTTTTGGTGTGCATTGCACAATACTAGCTGCTACTCGGAGAACGTAGTTACAGGTTGCTACTGTAAACCGCCATATTTGAAGCGTGCCTGCAGTACTCAAAGGCGTGTTGCTGGCGAAATATAGTTATAGCCGTCCCTTTATTCTTCGGTCACTGAGGAGAAAATGAAAATCGAGGAAGTTAAAAGCACCACGAAGACACAGCGGATAGCCGCACACAGCCATGTCAAAGGGCTCGGGCTTGACGAAAGCGGCTTTGCTGTGCCTATTGCCGCCGGTCTTGTAGGCCAAGAATTGGCCCGTGAGGTATACTATTCACGCGCTTCGCTTGCTAATGCTGTGAGAATAGCAGTTGCATAGCTTGTGTCTTCTCTCGGTGAATTCGTTGCTGAATGTGATCGGGGATGGTTTTGACTAGCGAGTTCGGGTAGCTGATGTTACCTAAAGAGGGAGCCGGACAGAAGCTCAGGTTTCGGCTTATCGCCGTATTGTGTCATTGTGACTACCTCGCGTGCATTTATTGCGGAATCGCGAGCAAGCACCTGGTTGTAACTGCTGCCTGATGCCGGTTTGAGTGAGCTGGTAAACAATGCTGTTAGTTTGTGCCGTGACATTTGGACTTACGTATACTTTCTGCTCGTGGTATGCAAGCGCGAGGTCGGAAGGGATGCTGTCAGTTGTGATTTAATCGTTGGTGTCACTGATTAGACTCTTTAACCGTGCTCGTAAGTAGGTTATTGTGGCACACATGCCACTTTCTTTGTCGAGAAAACCAAGGATTGCTGAAAATGACCACTTGGTACTGTACTGGTAATTTAATGTGATTTATCTCCGTCTGTAACTCGATGAGCCACAAAGACTATGCTTGTGTTACGCAAGAGAGTTTTAGACTTCATCTCACTCAAAATAGAAACCGAGAAGCATAGCTGAGTCAGGAGAGCAGTTGAGGTAGAGAGTAGCATGGAAGTAGCTGCCCAGGACGGCTGGAAAGTGTGCCACTGTCAGCACCAGGAGAATATATCCCGTTGCATAAGAAATTGTGGAAGTGATTTTCACAGTCTAAGACCTGCAGAGAACAAGTTTCTGTCACCAACGGTCTTTATGTGGAAGAATGGGACAGCTAATGTATTGTCCATACAGGACCTGGGGGCACAAGGAGGCTGAAACTGGTGCAGCAGATTCAGCTAGGTATGATGGAGCCAAATCATGGGGGTCTTATAGGTCAGCATAAGAACTTTGCTCTGTATCCGTAGATCAGCCGGCAGCCATCCCAACTCTTTCAGCAAAGGAGACACTTGATCAAACCTCTAGGATTTTTAAGCTAGCCCTGCAGTCATATTCATCGCCAACTGCAGTGGCCTGGTGGTTTTTTGTTTGCCCAGCCAAAACCGAATTACAATAATCTGGCTGAGACAGAACTCATGAGCAAATTCTTTGCGAGTCACCTTGGAAGAGTTTCAAATATTAAATAGATAGCAGTCGTTCTGCAGCTGGCAAGTGTAGCAAAAACTGCTAAGTGGTCAGGTGTGTGCAAAGGACTAGCTTGTGATTCTTGCACGGAAGGTCGAGCCTTGGTTGTGCCTAGTTAGAAGGTCGTTTATTCTGCCAAGCTGAAATCCTCCAACATGCTTGAATAGCTTCTAAATGGTTTAAACGCCTGTGATCGAAATTATTTTATAGGTGAACTCAATACTAGGGCGACCCAACTGCTCTCTACCATGCCAGTTTAATTGACGATTTAGCTATATATTTTCCACATGACTACTGAAATGTGGTTTTACCGTTGTGAATATACCGATCTCTGCACCATATGCGACTTGTATCCCAACTTGTCGAACCCTGGTAGATCATGATACAGCTTGATGAGTTGCATTCTTGTGACTCGTACACAACTTCATTTCCAGGGTCGGTTGGTGCCTTGTCAATTCCATAACTCAGCTCATACTTCATGTATTGGAGTGAAATTTGAAATTAACGTTCGGCTTTGCTTGTTTCAACCAAACCAAGAAAATTTTTTGATTTTGGCTGGATACATTTTGCTCTGTATGTCCACGATTGCAGAAAATAAAGCTCCAGGACGTTTGATGACATATACAGTAAAATGTATCGAGCCGAAATAAAAAATTCTTGCTTAGATTGAAACAACCAGAGCTGAACGTACATTTCAAATTTCACTCCGATGCGTGAAGTATTAGCCGAGTTACGGAGTTTACAAGGCACCAACCGATCCTGCAAATGAAGCTGTGTAAAAGTCAGTCACAATAATGCACCTTAACAAGCTTCAAGCATGCATCGCGATCTACCAGGGTTCGACAAGTTGGGATACAAGTCGCATATGATGCACACATCGGTAAAAAAATTTCTTTGTAGATTTTTTGCTTCCGGTTTACGTCCGAGTTATACGTGGTTTGCATAATCATTTTTTACTTTCGTGTGTAAGTGGTCAGAACTTCGGGTCCCAGTTCTAACGTATTTGTCTTTCGAAAGGTACCCTAAACGCCTATTCGACGGTCGGATAAATTTTATAAGTATTTGCTTGACATCCCCTTTGATACAGAACGATCAGTTATGACGTATGATTCAGCATATTTTGACAACATCCCCCATGGAAACCATATTTGCCCATTCCTGGTTCTACATGACCTATTTTTCTAAACTCTGCTCTAGTTTTTGTTCTCGATATATATACCGTCCTAAGATTTGCAAGCTGGATATTGAAGTGTTTTTTTGTTTTTGAATCTTGGTCCTTCTTGATGATGCTCTTTGCCTTGTAGGCAGCTGGAATAGTAGTGGAACTTATCAAGTCCAAGAAAATGGCTGGCCGTGCAGTGTTGCTTGCTGGTCCTCCCGGTACAGGCAAGGTCAGTATTAGCTTGCAGCAGTCACGAGCTCATCGGGTTTTTGTATTGCATTTTTGTTGTTACTAGCTGTATGTAGTTGTAGCTGGGGTTGGTTATTTTGTTTACCACTGTACAGAATGAAGATTAATAAAGCAGGAAAAAAGTTGCACTTGATTGACTTGTTGTTGGCATCATCGTCACTGTCAGACGACAAATTGCTAGACAAAGATTAGCAATGTAGCTGAAGCAGTGACAGTTATAGTCCTCATGGAATGCCTTGCATGAAGATTGTAGTCATCCTGCAATGGCTCGATGATTCTTAGTACGACAGAAGGTAGTGATCACCATCTTGAGCTGGTCAGAAGTACTCCAGTGCTTGCAGTTATGCTGGTTGAACTAACTTCCGGAAGTTACTGTATTTTATCATAGCATCACTTTAAAATTCGTAGACCACAGGAGCTGTCTGGGGGTAATGGAATAACTAGAATGTGAGTGATCGGCTGAGGATGCCGAGAGCCATCCCTTTCTGTTTCTGTCCTCAGTCCTTTCATCTGTTCTTACTGATTGCTTTTTTGTAGCCAGCACTTGGTTACTTCAGGATCTAACTGGATTTTTCAGGATAATTATAGCAATTTTCTTTTTATGAGTCAGAAGCAATTGATTGTAAAGCTTATTTTTTATCTGCCTTGCAGCTAGCTCTGCTATGTTGGATGTCAATGTAATGTATTGTATTTCTAGCCACTGCTGTTGGCTCGTCTATATCGTTTTCCGTACTCCCTTTGCTTACATAGTTTGTGCACCATGTCTTGTGCCGTTGCATTTTTGACGTGCCTTTGTGGCATGATGTCTTCATAAAACACCAAATTTATGTCTTTGTCCACAAGTCTCAGTAGTACATTTATCCATGCATTTCACCATTTACTTTCTGTCATGTACTTTCACAACAGTGTAATTATGGGCAGCACAAACTTATCGTATTAAAACAGAGTAAGACCTGCATTGAACATCATGCCTAACCCTAACCAGTCTGGGTATCGTAACACCTGCTCCTCTGACTCTAATCGTTTAGCTATGTCTTGAGCCAACCTGAAATCCTTTGGAGACTGCCTTCATTCAATTTGTATGCTCACAAGACTGGAACTCACTCCCAACTGACATCTCGAAATCCCCTGGCTTGACATTTAAAGCTAAAATGCACCTGGTCCTCTGCATTTGGTGGGTCTTTGCGATCTATCCTTGTATGCTTATACGTGCTGACGCTGTTCATGTTACCACTAACCATAAAAGGCATGTTGACTACGTGCATATTACCACCAACTATATGGGTTATGCTTCCTTTGCAGCCCATGTAAAGTGAATAGAAAGACATTAAGTTCTCCGTGGGGGGGGGCTTTATTCTGTGTAATGGGCTATCTCTGGGACTTCCATTCTTCTAACTCGTCGGCAGCTGATGCTGTGGACCCGATGAAAGAGAACGGTTAGCAAAAGAGAAGGTGGAAGAGAGACGGAGCACTGCACAAACTATGTACTCCAACAGAGCATCGACATGGGCAAAGCCGAGGGAGGCCGAGATATGCAACATAAGCTTATTAGTGAGGACACACCTTGATTCTCCCTGGGCAGCCAATCGTCTGAGGGCTGAATGGAATCCCTGCCCACTTGGATGGTGGAAGACTGAGCCAGGACCTGCTGTTTCCCCTTGGTTATGCCTTTGCAAGAAAACGTTTTGATTGTTTTCTACCCTAGCTGGTGCCCCTCTGCCTGCTTGGGATGAGAAAAGGCCACTTCGGCTGTGGCCAATCCGATTGCTCTTTGTTTGCATTATGCGTTACAAATATTATCATATGCCACCTATTTTAATGCTTTGCATTTGGCATGGTTGGCATTTTGAAAAATCATTATTTGCTATGTATGGCTAAACCAGATGGGTCACTACTCTTAGTTAATCTTTGCTGGTTGTGCCATGTAATTCCATTGCATCGTAAAAGGACGTGGGATTGAGGTGTTACTGTGGCAGAAATCGAGTGTGCTTGATTGTGTTTATGTTTATCTTCAATCTTTAACTCTTAAATGTCTACCTGGACTAAGTGGCGTTGTACTCGAAAGCTTACTCTTTTATGCCATAAGCCTGATTGGCTGCCGGTGTGCAGTCGGTAGACAAATGCCTTCACCTCATGTAATTAAGAAAAAGTAACAAGAAGTAAAATATAATAACTCTCGGAAGTATATATGTATGTCGCATAGAAGTAACAGTAAAGGTCTACACAACATTTACCTTCACTGGCACTGTGGGATAAAGGGACTACTCGGTTAAGCAGAAAGCCTATTGACTGCACCTGACCACATTGGTTAAAGGCATGGGGGGGGGGCCCACTGGATGGTTCTTCAGGTACCTTGCCTGTATGACCCTAAGACCTTTTTGGTATTGGAATCCTGTGTCAATGACCATGGGATTGCTGCAGGTGCAGTGTGCTGGTGGCTGCACAGCACTGTCTAGTGAATACTTGACATGCAATTAATGTGGCTGATGTGCATTAAAAATGCATTTCTTATACTCACCCTGCTTCAAGGTCTTGGTAGATCGGCCACTTGCAAAGCTAGCATTGCCTATTCCAACTTTAGACATAACAGTTCACTATTCCTCTCAGAATAGTGAACTGTTATGTCTAAAGTTGTTCAACCGACGTTATTATTTTGTCGGCAGTTTTTGTCTGAAGTAGCAGTGACCTGATAGCAGTTTGCTATACCGCAGTGACCCCTTGAGCCTGTTCGGAGGCATAGTCTGAATGAAATCAGTGTGTCAAACCTTTACCTTTCCAGAGGCCACCCATCATTCGAGGTTTGTAGGTTTGAGTTGTGGCTTGCCGGCTGGGACATGTTCCGGGTCGGTTCAGGTGGGAGACCATGGCCTGTTGGCTCCCACTTTGCCTGAGCATTTTGGGTTTATTGGTGTGGCAGGATAGTCCTACTGCTCCCCTGTTTCCTCTTGCTTGATGCCCTCTGTCTCACCTCCTTCTCACTCCCTCCCTCTCCATTGTCCGGCTCCCCCTGTTATCCTTCACCTTACCTCTCCCTTCCACTCCTTTCTTTTTCTCCTTCCTTCTTCTCCAACTTCCCTTCATCTCTCATCTCCCTCACTAACTCCCCATTTATTTCTCGTTTTGGTACTTTAGGCTCCGCCTTTTTAAGATAACCTGCCTTTTGTCAATTTGTTGTTAAGTAGTGAGAGCATTGTTTAAAGCTGCACACGATATAAATGCATTGCAATGAATTTTCCTTTTAAACTGCAATTGTGTCGCAAATATTATATTGACCGTAACTCTCACCAAGCTCCATCGAATGCTTGCCGATGTGATTGGTTCGGATGCTCGAGCATTGGCAAGCAGACACTTTTGCTAGGGTATTTCTGGATGCTGCCTATATTTTCTTTGTGAAACCCAGCAGATTAATATATGACGAAGTAGCTTGGCCTTTACTGTAATGTATCTCCGTCTGTAACTCCACAAAGCCATAAAGACTTTGTGGGTGTTACACAGGAGAGTTTTGTATAGCGCACTCACAGCCTAAGCGGCTTTCGGTACGCATTCGGTAGCCAACAGACTTCATCTCACGCACCAAAGAGAAAGTGAGAACCATAGCCGAGTCAGGAGAGCAGTTGAGGTAGTGAGTAGCATGGAAGTAGCAGCTCATGACTGCTGAAAAGGATGAGCCATAGTCGGTAGTAGGAGAGTAGTTGTCGTTGCATAAGAATCGTGGAAGCGAGTTCCACAGTCTAGGACCTGCAGAGCTACAGCTTCTCTCGCCAACGGTCTTTAAGCAGAGGAATGGAACAGCTAATTTATTGTCCACACAGGACCTGAGGGCACGAGGAGGCTGAAACTGGTGCAGCAGTTTAGCTAGATATGGAGGAGCCCAGCCGTGGCCGGTCTTGTGGGTCAGCGTAAGAACTGCCCTCTTTCTTTGTGTAGCTGTGGTCTGGTGCCTTCACCATAAAGTGTGCAAATTTTACCCCTATTTTGGATGCCGTGTGCAACTCCTGTTATGCCGAGTTCAGCTGATTAGTCAGCCTTGTTTATTGTGGCTGATAAACCTTAGTGGCTTTCATTCAACTTGAAGTGAGCGATTAAGAGCTGCTTACTGTAGATTTCGAACTCACAATTTGGGTCAGGAACTTGAGTATCCTACTTCTGCTCTGAAACTTAGAGGTTTGCTTAGTTGGTAGAATGTCACAAATTACTGCTTATCGTTAAACCAGGTGATTGTATAGCTGTTTTAGTTGTCTGCACCATTGCACAACTAGCTCTCTAGTCTGTCTACTTTCAGCTATATACCATTGCTAATTATTGCATGCCGTGTAGGCCTTCTTCGACAGGGATACCACATCCAAATTGGTCCATCCATTTGTAACATGCCGTCCCGACTTCTGTAACTGGCTGCTTGCAGGTGTACCGGCGTATGCAATCAGGCGATTACAGTTGGTGCAGAACTTTGTTGCTTGGCTTGTCTGTCATAAGCATTGAAGTAGCCTCTTCACATCCTTTCTTGCTGACCTGCACTAGCTCTCAATCCAGCTGTGTATCGACTTCAAGGTTTTGTCACTCACTTTTGGGTTCCTTCATTCTCAGCCTACCTATCAGAACTACTACCCAATCAGGCTGGGCAACTTACAACCCACTACAATCGTTTAGCCATGCCTCGAACCAACCTCAAATCTTTTAGAAACCGTGCCTTTAGTTCGTGTGCTCTCAAAGCCTGCAACTAACTCCCGGCTGACGTGATGACACCCACTGACTTCTAGACAGAAGCTAAAGCACACCTGTTGCACTAAAGATTTGCCGGGTCCTTGTGATTTGTACTTTACCATAACTATATTATGCATGTTTGACACTGCATGTTGCCGCTAACCATATGGTTATTCTTGCTTTACTGCATATGCAAAGTGTCTGGAAAGAGATGAAGTTCTGTGATAATGCTATAGACATGTATTACCGTCATTATTTTCATTCCTGATAGTGCTATGCAAGTGTATTCTCTTTTTTAGTATGCACTGCTAGTCTCTTGGCATGCTTGTTTGAGTCGAGCCATTCGGTGCTTGCCCGATGCAATAGTGCATGTCCATGTTCTGCTTTCAGACTGCTATAGCCCTTGCGACTGCCCAGGAACTAGGCTCCAAGGTGCCATTCTGCCCTATGGTAGGCAGTGAAGTGTACTCATCAGAAATCAAGAAAACAGAAGTTCTAATGGAGAACTTTCGCAGAGCTATTGGTATGGGCTTGCAGAGGTTTTCATTGGCTTTTGGGGGGGTTTTCAGCTTGACTGTTATCTGTTAGTGGTCTGAGATGAGGCTGCAGTTGTGCTCAGTGACTGCTTAGCCATGTATTTTTGTTTCCAATGCTGCAGGCCTCCGCATCAAGGAGACCAAAGAAGTATACGAAGGCGAGGTGACAGAACTTACACCCGTTGAGACGGAGAATCCCATGGGGGGTGAGTCCTGTTGCGGAATGGTCTCAGTTCGGTCAGCTGTTATTTTAATAGTTATAAGACTTTTTTGTTGCGCCTTAATATTACGAAATCTGCGCATTTAAACTGATACCTGACTTTAATTGTAGGCTATGGGAAGACAGTGAGCCACGTTGTTATTGGCCTCAAAACAGCCAAAGGCACTAAGCAACTTAAGCTTGATCCTCTCATTTACGAAAGTCTTCAAAAAGAAAAAGTAGAGACTGGAGATGTCATCTACATTGAGGCAAACAGTGGTGCTGTTAAGGTGAGCTGCGTTACTGGCATCTAAGATTAAGTGGTATCCCGTATTTGCTTGTCTTTGCCACTGGTAACAGTAGCCGAGCCATAATGGTTTTTAAAACATAGCGCCAAGGTCGATCAGACACCTATGCAACGGAGTTTGACCTTGAAGCTGAAGAGTATGTACCTTTACCGAAAGGGGATGTCCACAAAAAGAAAGAAATTGTCCAAGATGTGACGTTACATGATTTGGATGTAGCCAATGCTAAGCCTCAGGTAAGATTGTTGCATCTAGACCTTGTATGTGAATTGCACCGTGTAGAAGCAATAGTGCCGTGGACCCGTGGACTCCATGTATAATTCGATGTGTTTATTGGTTTAGGGTGGTCACGACATTATGTCCATGATGGGCTCATTAATGAAGCCAAAGAAAACAGAAATCACGGGTAAGCTGCAAACGTGAGCTTTGTTAGTGATGCATAGTATGAAGCCGTGGGAAATTTTTAAGGCCCATGTACGGTCAATAGAGACATACAGCACCTTGCATATCACTGCTTTAGCTCCACTGCCCATTTTCTGGATCCATCAAGCGTGCTGTCTTTAATTTGCAGCTTGGCTCATTCTCCACTATTAAGATACCTGGGTAAACTTTGAAACTGGAGCTAAGCACTAATCGTGCTAGATCTTGCAGGTTTTATTATTTGTACTTTGTCCACTTAGCTTACTCCGTGTCCGCTGTGAATTTGCCTATTTCGCGTGCAGGTCTTTGCTCGATACCATGCTTTTCATTAACTCTTAGTCGCTGCTTGCCTTGCAGCAAGTTGTAGTGTGGTTCCTATTTAGTCAGAAAGAACAGCAAATGAATCAAAATTTGTGCGAAAACTGCTGTTCAAAAGGGTTCGAAAATGAGTACATGTTCTAGGTTGTTGGCTAAATTGCAAAAATTTTTAAGAATCTCCCAAACGTATGCCATCGTGTTTTCTTTGTTCTGTCCTTGTTAATGACGTCCGAAGTCCAGCATATCCTGGTGAAAGCACTCGCACTGCTCCTTTGAGTAAGCTTCAATATTCTAGAACTTGTCAAGATAAACATCAAGGATTAAAGGGACAATGTATTTCATTTTTGCATAGTGCTTTATGGGAGCCTGAACCTTCTGCTCATAGTTTTCAGCCTTGAGATTGCCCAGCAAGCCGTGTAGCACTGCAACAAAATTGTTCCAAGCCATTTTATCCACCCTGTTCAGCTTCTTGAAAAATCTATCTCACTCTATCAGCTGTATAGTTGGTTGGAGGAAGATACCAGCTTTGTTTTTTGCCTTCGACAGCTGTGGACTTACGTGAGCCAGAATAATGGTTGAGCAGTACTACTGCAGCGTTCGGAGAAGCTAACAGACAGCTAGGATTTTACAACTTAAAAGCGTCACCTAGCGGTTCTTTAATTCCACAAATCTGGAATCATGCACTTCCCTATCTGTAGTTACAACAACCATACAGTTAAACTCGCGAATACGTATTTTCTCTAAATTTTGTGTCCGTTAATGCACCTGTAACATGACATTTAGACAAGAGGAGGCTTAAGGTTATTGTTCATCACAGATCTGAGTGAGTGTCAAAATAGAGATTCCAATTTAGATTCCCCAGTTTAATTTACCCAAATTTTTGAGTAACATGCTACCTATTAGGTTGGCAACTAAGTTCCTGCCGTTTTTTTGATTTTTTTTAAAGTTTATTTTTAAATAAAAATTAACGGCTAATTAATCAATAATGTATTCTCCCTTGTTGTTTACAACTTCCCATTATCCAACAAGATTTTTCATACCTCGTTGGTAGAAATCACCAGTTTCGACTCGAAAAATTCATCCAACCAAGCTTTAAATTCTGCATTAGTATTGAACGAAGCTCCACACATAGCATTTGAAAGAGATCGAAAGAGGTGGCAATCCGTTGGTGCCAAATCGGGAGAGTATGGCAAGCGTGGCAGCAGTTCCCAGCCATGCGTTGGAATGGCTTCCTTGGTCATATTGGCGATATGAGGGCAGGCGTTGTCGTACAGTCAAAGAACTCCATGCTGCCGATTAGGTCTTTTCTCTTGAATAGCCGTGTTGAGTCGTTCCATCTGTTGAACATAAAGTTCCGCGTTAACCTTTTTGTTCCTTTCAAGCAATTCGTAATGGGTGATCCCTTCCCAGTCCCACCATACGCACAACATTGTTTTACGGGGATGAAGATCTTGTTTCACGCACGGTTTCACTTGTTCACCGGGCTAGGCCATTCCTTGCGCTGCTTCATATTAATGTACAGGCACCATTTTTCGTTGCCTGTAACGATTCGATAAAGAAATCGTTGCCTGTGTCCATGAGTTGAGCAGTGACGAGCAAGCAAACCAGTGGAGATTGTGGCTCGTTGATTTTTGTTGTGGACACTTAAAGCATGCAGAATCCATTGCTCCACACTTCTGAACCTTTCCCATTGAGTGAAGATGCTTCTCTATAGCAGTGTGGGAGCATTCCATTGCCTCTGCCAGTTCCCTTGTCGTTTGACTCGAATTTTTGTGCACAAGTTGGTTTAATTGCTCTTCATCGAATTTAATTGGATGACGAGAATGAGGTGCGTTTTTTGAAGTCATAATTTCTATTTTTTGAACTTTGGGTACCAATCACGAGTGGTTCTTTCAGCTATGGCACCATTTCCGTACACAGCACAAATGTCACGAGCAGCTTTTATGGCCTTAGAACCTTGGTTAAAAGTAAAAAGGTATCGAGAATGCTAACTTTTCTCAACTCGACATTCCATTTCAATGATCTGAAAATAAGGAGAATAATTAACTCAAACAAAAAATAAGATTTCGGTAGAACAACACATTCTCTTTCGAATGATTTAAAACATGCCAAAAACATTTAATGACATGCTAAATGTTAAAATAAAAAAAAAACGGCAGGAACTTAGTTGCCAACCCAATAAGTTAGACATGGTTCAGAAGATTTTTAGAACTAACCTTTTTGAATTGGGTAAAGATTATTCAGTATTCTATACTACTCTCGACCTGGCCGTGGACTGTCGTGGAGCATCTTAAAATTGGGCTAAAATCCTAGTTAAGTTAGCACCGTATCATTGGTTCAAGATCTGAAGCCTTTGTAAAGCAGATGAATAGAGTTTAAGTACTCCTAAGGCACCATACAAGCTTATCCAGTTTTAGTTTTCAATATCTAAAGTGAAATCCTGCCCACGATACTGTATTGCTTCTGAGTCGGTGTCTATAGAGTGTGATTAGGTCTAACTTCATGTGCCCTGGTGGTATCAATACTTTCCGAGGGTCTACTATCGGTTCGCACTTGACCTTGTTCTGCCCTACTGAGAACTCGGTCTGCTGTGGCCAATTTATTGTGATAGTGCACTATCTTTATCCCAAGGGTAAAGTGCACACCATTAACGTCCAAGGTCGTGAGCTCTAGCACTTCGGCATATGTAAAGCATCTTGATAGAGATTAGGTTCCATTATGGCACCATACAAATGAAGTATATTTATATCTATTTTCATTAAATGTCCTAGCTTTTCCATAGGTAAAGAAACCAAAGAAACTTTGTAAAACAGCCTTTGAGGCACATCAGAAATTGCACCATTTTGAAGTCAGCCAGGCCCTCCCAGCGATAGTCACTATACTTCAAGCCACTCAGTAACACTTGTACACTGGTGTAGTCCTCTTTAAGATGTACATATACTTGTCCCAGTTTCGATGCAGAGGCATTGAGGCTCCTGGATGAACAGCTGAATACACAGGCACCATTCACTCTCACTCACTCACTCACTCACTCACTCACTCACTCACTCACTCTCTCTCTCTCTCTCTCTCTCTCTCTCTCTCTCTCTCTCTCTCTCTCTCTCTCTCTCTCTCTCTCTCTCTCTCTCTCTCTCTCTCTCTGATCTATTACTTTCAGGCTTTCATCCAAAAGTTCCTCTAATTGAGCCTAGATGTCAAAAGCTTAGCATTAATCTAGGTTAGCCAGTATCACTGATCAGGTCGTTGAGGTCCTAATGTTTAGGAAGTATAGCTTACTCTCATCTGCATCCTCTGAAATGCGAATCTGGGTTTGTCTGTGTGGCTTACTGGCCTCTTCTTAAGATAGAGTATCCTTCTGCTTAGGGCTGGGTCAGGATGCTTAGGGCAGTGTGGTAGTGGGCGGATGAAAGACAATGTGTGGTTAGTGATAGGAGGCTCACTCTTGTCATTTCGACGTATAGCAGGGTCAACCAAGCAGATGTAGCAGTTGCTTGAGTGGTCAGTCGGTTCAAGCCAAATTCTTGGAATAGCAAGCTTAAGCAAACAAGCTCTCTTTTATACCCTTAACAACTTGTAAACATACCAAAATCATATTAATTAAAAAAATGATATTTTGTACATTGCACAATATTGTTAAGACATTTCGTCTGCTAATTGTTCACCTTACTTTCAAGAGTTTGCTTGCAGTGTTTGCATGTGCAATGGGTTGCCCAAAGCGTGGCTTGATCCACGACAGGCAAGCTGGTGTTTGCTCTGTGGGCCTGGCGAGCATATTGTCAGCCGGCTTTCACTAGCACTGTTCCTGAAACATTGCCCAGACACTTAGCAAAATTCGCCTTCGGGATGCCATCAATCTCTTGTTGCCATGTCAATCAAATATAGCTATTCACTGTTCTCTTACTCTCAATAAAATAAGCTAAAATGTTAGCATTAGGCACCTGTTATGTTATGACTTTATGGATACTACTCTTCAGTGTTATGTCTGCGTAACCCTTACTAATTCGGGTAGTAACACACTGCTGGTTGTAGGTGGAAATATGAAGTCAGCACCCTGCCTAACAGCAAAGCCTGATAATTTCAAAATATCAATGTCCTGACCACAGAATCAAAGTTTTCTGTAAGAGTAGCTCACCTTCTATTGGTGTTGGGCATTCGGAATTAGTAAAACTCACTTTTTAGCCAAAGACAAAAAATAGTTGAAATTTTTACCTATTTTAATTATTATTGTTGACTATTTGTGTGTGTGTATCTTCAGTGTGCTCACTCGGGATCGGATCTCGCCTTCGCTGCTAGACGTAGCTACATTCTAATAATCAGGGTGTGCTACAATGCCGGTTTATTGCCAGAGTTATCAGCCTCCTCATGTACACTCAAAGGCAAAGGTTCTTTGACGATCTAGACTTGCTCGATTAGCGGCTTTTCCTAGGCTCCCTGTGGCATCGTAGCCCAGATGTAGATTTTGTCTCATTATTAGAGGTCCGAGCACAAATTGCATTGATAAAGATGGATTGTTTTGACGATGCGCTTAGAATTAAGCTAAACCATTGAAACTCGGTTAAAACGGTTGGTTTTGGTCAGAATAGGATATCTAGAAACAAAGCTTTATTAGCTCATGCCGAAACCCGAGGCTGCATGGAACTTGAAATTATACAGGGAACTCATTGAGCCTTATTTATTCAGAGGGAAAGCCGACCACCCATTCCAAATATCGCCCAATTGTCAAGCTTCGTGGCAGGGGGTAAACATTCTGGCATTGTAAGAGGTTTGACACTACGGCCACTCGTGCAGTCAAATTTCTACAACAACAATAGTAATAATAATGCACTTGATAAAGCGCCCTCAGAGAACTCAATCTCTTCATAGGTGCTTTACATTTGCTGCAAAGGGAAATGCAATTGAATGGTGAGTAATATCATGCTTGATAAACAGCATGAATAACATGGTTAGGGGTGACGTGCACAGGGTCAGCATGCAAATGTGGTTAGTGGCAGCATGCGCAGGGTCAGCACGCATAAGCACAATACCGAAGAGTGCTACCTTCCTAACGTTGTAAACAAAAGTAAAGACCGTAAGCCCTGAAAATGCATCTGTTGGGCTGCCCCTCACCACTAGGCGGAAACACCATCTCGGAGTTTTTATGTCGGCATGGGCTCATGCTTAAAGTCTGCAAGCATTGTCTGGGACGCGAGTTAGCAGTGATACCATCAGAAGGCAATTAGATGAGGCTGGTATGCATTATTGGTGTCGAAAAGAGAAAACCCCCATCTGTCCCCGACAAATACGGTAAGCCAAGTAGATTGGGGTAAGGCTTAAATCCACTGGGATCCTGAAGATTGGGGTAGAGTTGTATGAAGTGAGAAAGGAAATTCACACACTTTTCTTACTGCAAGAGAATTCTGTACCTGCATTGTCGATCAAACTAAGCCTGCTCACCAAAATCCCTGCAGATAGCAGTCTAATTCATGGAGGGGAAGAGTTGTCATGGTATGGGGGTGTTGCGGCAGAAATGGTGATGAGTCCCGCATCACATACTAGGTATCGTGACCCAAGACATTTATTTAGACCTTCAGAACCGACCGACACCAGTGCATTCATGGAGGAATAGCTTTATCCCGGTGGCTTCTTTTTCGAAATGGGCATTAGTGATCCTAATGCAATTCACGTTTCATAATATATTTCTCAAAAGTTTGGTCACTTTGTTTGCTAGATATGTTTTATTTTGACCAGGTTGAGCAATAGCCTCAACCAATGACAAATTTGCTTGCTTTACTTGCAGATAAACTCCGAAAGGAGATCAATAAGGTGGTGAATAAGTATATTGATCAAGGTATTGCCGAACTTGTACCAGGAGTGCTGTTCATCGATGAGGTTCACATGCTTGATATCGAATGCTTCACATATTTGCACAGGGCACTGGAGTCCACTATTGCACCAATAGTTATATTTGCCACTAATCGCGGCAAGTGCCTAATCAGGTATGAGATAGTAACGATTGAGGTTAATCTCGTGTCGTCGTGACCAATGCATTCTAGCTTTGCCTGCCTGGCATTTCCTACGAGCTGTTCTGCAGCTAATCACGTTTTTTTCCTTTTCTTTTGTTCAGGGGTACTGAAGATATCATGGCACCTCACGGTATGCCATTTGATCTGCTTGACAGAATAATGATTATTCGTACACTGCCATATTCTCAGGAAGAGGTTGTGCAGGTACGCTTTGTTTGGAGTCTGTGGTAGCTGGTTAAAGTGAGAGAAAAACTGTATAGTGCCATCAGAATCTCTATCTGGGCACTTAGGATATGCCGCAGGGCTCGAGTCCACGATTTCGGTCGTCAAAGCGAGCACCTTGACCTTGGTCGTTAAAGGCAAGCTCCTAAACCCATACTAGGACGACATACAAACGACAAACTAGGAATTAATCACTTTTTTGCTTAGTGCGATGGCCGAAACTTGACCTTCCTGGGGTCGGCAGCTCGCGTGTAGCTAAACTCTGGCAACTCCTTTCTAGATTGGCCTGAATTGCCCCCATCGATGTACCTGCGATAGCCGGGGCTTGCAGCTTAGCTTAGATGTTGGTTTTGTAAATACCATTTGACCTTTTTACATTTCTTAATCTTTCAGATTCTTCGAATTCGAGCTCAAGTTGAAGGCCTGACCGTAGCCGAGGACGCATTTCATCGCTTGGGGGAGATTGGAGTTACTACAACTCTAAGGTACTATTGCTTGACAGCTGGTTGTAGTGTCATATGATTATATCTGTCTAAGGCCTTTGGTCTTTAACTTGCTTTGCTAAAGCAAAGTAAGTTAAAGATCAAAGATTGGCCGCAAAACTCAAGAGTGTTGAGGTGTTTTCAGGAATAGTTGAGAATGTCCTTGTGTGTAACTAGGAACAATCGACCGCATCTTGCAGACCTAGAGTAGCTTGCAAGACTGCTAAGCACAAGCTTAACTCCGGCTGCAGCCCACTTAAAGATCACCCCAGATTTACTACAGGTAGCTTTGTGTGTTTATTTACCCCAAGAGGAGGTTCGATGAGCATGCTTGGCTGGCTTTAGACTGTTCGAGAAAGCATCTGTTCCAGAAAAAACAACTGGTACGGGCTATCGCACATACAATCTGCCAGCATTGCTGCTGCATGGGAAAATATATTGTGGACAGACAAAAGTAAGCTCACTGGTACTGGAGCCGACAAACAACCTGCATGCAAGATTGTGTTAGCAAAGGCCCGACCCCCTGGGTCTTAGCCCAGGGGTAAAGTGCTTGCTCTTTACGACCCAGGTCGTGGGTTTGAGTCCTGCTGTGGGTGATTGTTTATTGCCCACTACCAGCAGTGGTGACAGCCGTAAAGGGCTCATCCAGATCTACTTGAAAATGTAGGACTGCGTTTGGTTTTAGCCCACGGGTAAGGTGCTTCCTCTTCACGACCCTGGTCATGGGTTTGAGTCCTGCAGTGCGTGATCTTAATTGACCACTGCAAGTAGCGATGATAGTCGTAAAGGCTCTTCTGCTGCTATAATAATGAGGCTTTTAAAGCGGCTAAGCTTTGTTTATCAAAAACTTTTTTATTGGAATAGCAGTTCCGTGGTAACCATCCTGTCCAGCTACCGATTTGAGTTGTGCCCAAGCTAGTACAGTGATCAAATATGGCCAGCCTCATGCGAAGGATGTAGGGAGTTACCGCCTGATCAGGATGGTAGTACTCCAGAGGTGGGCGTCAACTCTTCGAGACTTTGTATTGTCGTTTATGGATGCAACAGTATGGGTAGTAGCAACCAAGTGGGAACTAAAAGGCCACATAGCAGCAATCGTTCTACGGTTGGTGAAAACGCTAGTTTGGTGTGGTACTGGTGTGGTGGCCCTCGTCTCAGTCTCTCGATTTAAATCCAATAGAAATGTATAAGGCTATAAAAGACCAACTGCTAAGGCAGGGTGATCTGCCTAATACAGTTGCCAACCTAGTAGGACCTGCATGAATGCAGGCACTTTGGAAAAGGACACGTTAGGAAACAACAAAGAAATTTGTAGCAATTATGCCAGAGTAAGAGAGGTTGTAAAGAATCGTGGTTTGGCTGTGTCCGTTTGACACTTCTCTGCTGCAATGCTTGTGCCCCTTAGGTTTTTATGCTTTTTGGCTTTGTACTAGCTATTATTGTGCTGGCATAGCCTTGTACTAGCTATTATTTTGCTGCCATAGCCTATCATTCTCTTTTTTTTTATAGATATGCCGTTCAGTTGCTGACACCTTCCAGTATATTGGCCAAGACTAATGGGAAAGATGAGATTTCTGCCGAGGAAGTTCAAGAAATAAATAAACTGTTTTTCGATGCCAAGACCTCAGCAAAGATACTGGCAGAGCATGAAGATCGGTATATGAAATAGATTTTGTAAAATAGTCCCTGTTGCCATCGGTGGGTCAGATGAGTACCTGGTATGTACCTCAGATTTGTGTATGGTATATATTACATGCCAAAAGCTTGTGTTTTTATTCTTGTTGCTCGAGAGCCATAATAAACCTTGGCGCTGACTAGGCTATTGAAATTTTGTAAGTGGTTGCAGCTGTTATCAGCTGTTATTTCTACAGATTGAGTAGCAGATGTCACTCGTAACGTAAACAATATTTGTAATTTGTAGTTTGGTTAGTCGGTCGACGTGCATTCAGGGGGAGTATACATGGTGAAAAGAAATGGACCGAGCCTATATCTCTTAACCCATGCTACAAAGGCTAGGGATGACCGGTACTTGTTGACCTCAGCTATCTGGAAGTCATAGTATACCAGTCTAGCTGGTCTGTTCCGTTGGCCACATCGGCTGATTTCATTAATAATGATGCATTGTATAGCACCCTCAGAGAACTGGATCTCTTTCTAGGCATTTTACATTTGCTGCAAATGAAGCATTAACTTACGGGCATGGGGAAAAGGAGCACGTAAGGCTTGCATTGGTAATTTTTTAAGTTGTTAGTCGATATCACCTAGTTTCGGTCAAGAATCGTACATATTTGCAGGACAGAATAGTGACTAGTGAATAGTGACTAGTGAATAGTGACAGATGGCTTCGCCATCAGTTTTTATTGCTTTGGCGTGTGGGAGAAAAAAGCATGTTGGGTTGGCATAGGTCGGGCAGTTAGTCCATTTCTGCCATGCCTCAGTTACAGCAAGCAGGTCAATGCCTCTTCAAGAATCACAGCGATATTTACTAGCGATTTATTGTACATTGAACGAGAATTACTTATCCACTCTTGAATGGCTGGCTTTAAGCCCCTTTCTTTTTACAACGTTCACTCTCTTGGCTTTCCTTGATATGCCGATGATACTCAGCTATATCTACCTATCAATTCGTCAAAGCCTAATTTTCTAACGCTCGTCTGGCTTTCTACCCTTGCAACCTAATTGACGACATTCGTACTGGGGCGCTCTCTTGCATCAAGGTTTTGTATATTAGGACCAACTACCTAATAGTTATGGGCAGGTGAAATGTCACCTTCAAGCTAGAAGACACCCTCAAGCTTGGTTCATCTATCACTTTAGTGACGTCTACCCGTAATTTGGGCATGCTATTTCTAATCGGCTTGCCTTTGAATGAGCACGATGCCTCCACTCATGTAGTCATTTTCTCAGCTAAGAAATGCTGCTTCATTTTCGGTCTGGTTTGACCTAAGTGCCACAGCCCAACTAGTCCCCACTTGTGACAGCGTCTATATTAATACAATTCCTTTTACTTAAGATTCCTAGTGTGTGGACATGGTTATCTATAATTGATGCAAAACTCAGCAACTCGGGCCTGTCAACGGCTGAAAGGGGCAGACAATATCTTCGACATGCTGCTCAGTCCCTCTTCCGACATGTTATCTTTGATGGAATGTTACAACACAACACTTGCTGACGTGTGCCCTCTGACTGCTTAACGAGTGCTTACTAAGCCCAATGTGTGCCCCCCCCCCCCGCCCAGACGGCTCGTGGTTGACCGTAGGCATTAAACTAGCTAGGTCAACTAAATGCAAGCTTGAGAAAGCATACATAAGATCAGGACTGACTCTTCATCATCAAGCATACAAAGACTACATACAGTAGGTCAAACCAATCAATCCAAGCTAAGGCCAAGTCGAGCTACTTTAGGATATTATTGAATCAACTGATTGATGCACAATCCAAGAATTCGGACTTCTACCACCAGCTATCTTAACCGCTCCCAGGTTAGCTCTAACCAAAGAATATGTTATCTGATTTAACAGCCTCATTTGTATAAGGTGCAGAAGAGCCTTAATGGCGATCACGACTGTTTGCAGTTGGCAATAGCAGATCGCCCACTGCAGGATTCATACCCACGACCTTTGTTGTGGATAGCAAGCACCTTACCTCCTGGGCTACCAGGCCAGACCCAGTAATCCTTGTGGCGATCTACCCGGTTACTTCTCTAGCTTCTTTGTCAGCAAGATAGACAAGATCGGAGAGTCCATCCCCAAGGTAGCTGCATCTCATCTGGAACTCTTATCCCCCAATAACAACCCCTTAAGGAATCGTGTTCCTCAATTCCGTGCACCAACCAGCTCAATGTCTGCCTTCAAGGAGGCCTCGAATGCTCTCATCTTGTGAATAATCTTCCAGTTAAAGAAAACTACTAGTCTTCTAGACCCTATTCCCACTGTCCTACTTGTACGGTGCATAGATCTGCTACTCCCATGCATAACTAACATGATTACATATATGTTGGGTCTGCTTACCGCGACAGCGTACAACTCCGGGGAAGCCTCCTAGAGGAGCACAGCGGACACACAGGTGTAGAATGTTATGCGCTAGCGTGGCTCCGCTACGGCCTGGCTCCTCGTTCCACAATAAACAGCATCAGTCTTCTGGTGTACGCGACTGCTTGCACAAATACATCAAGATATATTAACATATTAGAACAAATAATGGCGCCTTGGCCGGAGGAGCCCTGCCCTGCCGGGGCCGCGGGGGGGGGGGCCACCCGCGACTCACGGTTGAGGAACAGGGACCGCATGGCTTCCGACCCGGAAATGGCGTCCAAGACGCACAACTGCAGCAATGCCGTCCGTTCCTTGAGCGCAATGCTGAGGTCCTTCAGGCAGGCTTCATTATCTGACCATCAGCTACCCACGGCACCGATCACGAAGGGCCTCACCACTGCCGTCCTGTAGCCAGCGGTCAGCTAAGACCGGGCTATGGCCTCGTATTTATCAACCTTTTCCTGGCCGACACCACAAGGACATCCTTGCTGTCGTCAAACAGCATTGCTATGATCACGTCGGTGCCGTTGTCGATGACCAGGTCCGGCTAGAGAGCCGAACCCCGGGCGAGCGGGACGGCGCGACCTGTCGAGATGCAGGAGAGCTCGGTGACCGTAAGAGCCACGATTAGGCGACCCAGAACCAGGTTGTGGCGAGCCGTTATTGCTTGCAGTATCGGCCAGCAGTGGCTTAACGTGGCAAATATGTCCATACCCTACACCTTTCAAAAAGGCTGTTGTTAGGCCATCAATTAAGAAAGCAACTCCAGACCAAGAGAACCTGGGCAGCTTATATAATTCATTTGCGTAGCACCCTAAGAGATCTTAATCTTTATTAAGGCGCTTCGCATACGCCATAGGGCTCGAGCCCGTGACCTAGACCAGACCTTGGTCAGGGTGAGCACCTTAAACCACTGGGCCAAGCTTCCGCCCAGCCTCCCTTCTATCTTTCCTATAAAAGACAACGGAGCGAGTTGTAGCAGACCAGCTGATCTCGTATCGTGAAACCCCAAGCCCGGCAAGTAAGTTGCAGTCTGGATTTAGAGCTTGTCACTCCATAAAGTCAGCTTTGCTTCGGGTATATAGGGCCCTCGACGGAATGTAAACTTAATTAAAGTCTCTCTACTTGTTTTGCTCTATCTTTCGGCAGTGTTTAAGACTACTTCTCGGGCGCCTCTCATCTCGTCTGGGCGTCGCCAGCACTGCGCTGCAATGGCCAAGCTTTAAATTTGGTATTGTAACTTTGATTATATTCTTTCAATCAGTCTCGAACTCGTCTGGGCTTTAAAAAATCTAAAACAAACGCTACTGCTTTGACGTAAGTGAATGGAATTTTACTTAGCTGCTTTATAAAATTAAATTGATTTTCACGCTTTCGGTTCCTCAAAAAATCAATCAGAGCTTAGCGCGAATTTTTTTTCGTGTTTCAGAAGCTTTTGTCAGGGTGTTTTTAATAGTGTAAGAATCAGTGCATTATTTTAGGATGTCTGGCCTTGACCTAGAAAGCTTTGAAGGATGCCTTGGTTGTCAGGATTTTTATGGTTATGAGATTGTCATGCAGGGTCAAGGGCAATTGCTAAGCCAACCGTAATTAAACAAATACCTTAGCCTTACCGCTTTCAAGACACGCGTCAAAGTTCAAGCTTGACGGTCACGCTTTTTGAGTTTACGTCGATTGTAGACGGAAGTTGCTTTCATAATAATGGTAATACACGGAAGCTAGAATACAGAACGCTGGCCTGACAAGTGGAGACCAGGAGATAATTGAGTCACTGAGCGTAAATCCCTTACACCAACACTGCATGCTCAGCTGTGTCGCATACCTTGAGTCCAGCTCTTTCAAATGCCGGCATTGAGAGGGGTGGCATACCTATCACTAGGCTTAGTAGTCTTAGGTTGTTAGACCTGCTAGCTAGAAAAGTGCTCCCCATTGCCTGTGGGTTAGGCTACTCTTAGGGAGAGTGACATCGAGCCTAGTCTACTTGGTTCCAATCAGCCAATCCGCACGAGTCACTATGTATCATATTGGGATACTGGCCCTACGCTTCGGAAGTCTCACGTTCAACTCTAAAGAAGATAGACACAATGCCGAGCTGGTTTGGCCCAGTGAGTATGGTGCTCGCCTCGACCAAGGTCTGACCAAAGTCGTGAGCTCTAGCCCCGTGGCATATGTGAATCGCCCGAATAAAGATTTAATAATAACAATAATGCACTTAAAAAAGCACCCTCAGAGAACTCAATCTCTTTCTAGGCGCTTTACATTTGCTGCAAAGGGAAACGCGATTGAATGGTGAGTAGCATCATGCTTGATAAACAACTAGAATAACATGGTTAGAGGTGATATGCACAGGGTCAGCATGCAAGTGTGGTTAGTGGCAGCGTGCACAGTGTCAGTACACGTAAGCACTCGAAGGACGAATCACAGGGACCCACTAAATGTGGTCCTAAATAGGTGTGTTTCAAGTTCTTTTTAAATGTGATCAAGTCAGGGGATGCTGTGACGCAAGTCGGGAGTGAATTACAGGCTTTGAGAGCATACGAACTAAATGCACAGTCTCCAAAGGATTTGAGGTTTGTACGAGGTATGGGTAAACAGATTGATTCCAAAAAGTGGGTAGTACGATGCCTGGCCTGGTGGGGGAGTAGATCTTAAGAGATAGGCTGGAGCCAAAGAACGAAGTGACCTAAAAGTGAGCAACAAAACCTTGAAGTTAATCCGTTGCTTGACTGGTAGCCAGTGCAGGTCGGCGAGAAGTGGTGTGATGTGTTAACTGCGAAGCTCGCGACAGACAAGCCTAGCTGCGGTGTTTTCCACCAGCTATAATCGCCTGATTGCACATGCCGGTAGGCCAGCAAGCAGTGAGTTACAGAAGTTAAGACGGGATGTCACAAATCCATGGACCAACTCAGACGTGGTATCCTTATCTAAACAAGCCCGAATTTTAGCAATGTTATGAAGCTGAAAGTAGGCAGACTTGATTGTGGAGCTGATGTGGTCGTCTCACAAGAGGTCACTTTGAAACTTGGATTTAAGTTCTCTTAGGGTGCTATACAAATTAATTATATTTTATGGTGGTAAATTCAGCTCTCATACGTATATGATTTCGAAATGTGCTGCAGTGGCACTACACAGGTCTAGCTTAGGCTAAACTAGCGTTGGACTCTTCATTAATTACTTTTTGCTCAAATGGGCCCAAAAGAGACAATTATCAGTAACAGTCATAAAATCCGTCCTGCTTTCAGCACTTCACAAATGGCGCTCGTGTACTAAGTCAGTCTATCAGCCGTCAATCGTTACTCGCTTGTGTTTACATTAATAATGCGTTCAGATAAATGTCAGCATGTCTGTGAACAATAAACTCAAAAAAAGTAGGATAACCTTGCCATCGGCGCGTTTCTACGCCCTGAAATCTGGCAGGAGGTAACCCATTCACTAATATAGTTGACACAATCACAATAATGCTATCGATTGTTTGGTCTTAACGACAGCCATAAACCCAAGAAAAGAATTAGCTGGCACAGTAGAATGGTTTCCACTAGCTGGTACTGCACATATACTTGAGAGCAATAAATAGCTACTGCCACGCCACTAGAGCGGGCATGGACCATACATAAAGATCCTTTAAAGTTATGTTACACACCCTTCTACTTATCTTACTAATCCTTGATTATACAACCCATTCTGTCCGCGGAATATTAGTAGAGCTGCTCTTGGACGCCGTAGTCATTATTGGCAGTAGCTTGCTCTAGGAATAAGCCCCAAAGCCAAAAGCATACACTAAACAGCATTGGCATACACCGAGTGAGATATAGTAAATTGCAATGCCGATCACAAGCATACACCAGATAAAGCATGCAGCGTGCAAGGTACGTATGAATCGAGTGAGGAATCCGCCCGGAAGGGCAAACAATAAGTAAGAGGCGGTAACAGTTGTTAAGAGCTTTCATTTCCTAGCTTTAGAAAAGCGTGTGTGAGGCAGAGGGGCTTCTACTGCTTATTTAAAACGTCCAATAGATTAATTCGAGTTCACCTGGCTTCTGAAAGAAATCTAGATGTTGGTTAATTTTTCGAATTCTGCCCCCGTAATCTAGCACTGGCATTTAAACCAAAAAATATTGCTTGCAGGCCATAATTATAGAGGTCTTTGCCCATCAAATGATTAGACGTGGTGATGTTAATACTTAATGACACAATTGCCGAAAAAATTCTTCTCTATCGCTATTATTATAAAATATTGGCATTAAAAAAATTTAAAATAACATTCGGTGCTCGCGTTTTATCGTGCATTGAATGCTATGAACTAGGACAAGATGCATTTCCATGCGCATGAAGTTCAGGATCTTTTCATAATAGTATCGCAATAGTCTACCATAGTTCACATGAATTAGTCATTCTACTATTGCCAAAACCTCAGCCACCACTGAACGTTTTGCTGTCGTGAGACTTTATCATCAACTGAAGAAATCAGGCTCGATCAAACAACAATTTGAATTTTGGTTTGCTTAGTTAACAGACTATTAATTCAATGTGTCGAGACTAACTTAACACATCTTCTAGCGTCGTAGGTAAGATGCAATTGTAAATAGTAGGCGACCATTTTAGTGTGACTTTTTGGCCATGATTGATTGATCACCCCTCAGCAAATGTAAAGCACCTAGAAAGAGATTGAGTTTTCTGAGAGCGCTCTATCAAGTGTATTATTGCTATTATAGATAATGTGCATCGGCTACGGAAGACTAATTTGGCTGATCAGCAATATTTTTCTTATGAAAGATGCTATAAAAGGCAGTACTCACTTTTCTACAATTTCGAAGCAATCGCATAAGCTGCCGCTGGGAGGTACTCCAAATTCCACGTCAGGATTTAACAAGAAAATCAATGCGCAGACTGTTCTGTGGCCCTAGCGATCGATCGGTCTTGGTCGATTTATCTGAAAGCTTCATGAATAAACAGAAGACCATTGAATGGTGCAAGTTTAAATGACATTCGCTCATTATGCGGAGGTCGTAAGATCAACTCCTGTAGAGAACACGACACTTCTCAATCTTCTATCTGTCTGGTTCGACTGGATGGTTTTTAATTTTTCTCGGGAGTTTAGTGTTACATAAATTCAGCTAAAGATTCGGTTATTTAGCTACAGAACGACAAGTGTCAGACAGTCAACGACTTTGCTGAAGGCACAACAACCAATCAAAAGTTTCTGAGACTTTTTCAGGTAATTAAATCGGCATCACGTAGTTCATGCAGACTTCAGGTTGAAGATGACTTAAAGTTGGACTGACCCGTAAGTGACCGCAGTCGAAGCTAGTGTTAACGCCCGGACAATAGGTTTGGCATAGGTTAAAGTGGTATGACAACTATTCTTGCTTCGGACAAGATCTGACCGATTCAGAGGTACAAGATTTTAGTTCTGGAGCCTTGCCCAAGGTTAAGCTCATGGAGAGAGAGAGAGAGAGAGAGAGAGAGAGAGAGAGAGAGAGAGAGAGAGAGAGAGAGAGAGAGAGAGAGAGAGAGAGAGAGAGAGAGAGAGAGAGACCAGCGCTTACCTAGTTTCTCCACGATATACATGCTCAATTTCTTTTCCGTTTTTTAAGCTGATCCATTGCTGCTCTATTCCTGCCTCGCTTAGCTAATATCGGTTGAGCGTCTTTTTTCAGCGCTCTTCCAGTGCGGATGCAGAAGCAGCCTCCATTGTTTTCTATCTCAGCTTATTGTTAGCGTAAACATCGAACGTACTCTGTGTATTCCGGAGCGCTACAATAGTAAAACTTGGCACGTTGAAGTATCGACACATAGGTCAGTCATTCTCAGCCCTACATACTGTTTCTTCCAGCAGAGTTTTTTCTTGGACAACGTACTGTCAGTATTGGGAACTTTGCGAGTCGTAATCTAATTGCTTCAGAGTTGTGACTTTGTGTAAGCCCATGGCCATCTATAGATAAGGTCAGATAACAGTAAAACTTTGACAAAGTAGATGGTATCGTACAGGGGCCTCAAATGACGCGTCAGAATGACCAATATACATAGTAACTGCATTTAGTTACAATCTATTCAACTTCGTGTACTTGATGCTACTTCTGCGAATTGTTAGACATGCTTAAAAGTGCAATTTGCTACTAGTACAGTGGTGCCTTGACTTACGAGTTCAATTCTTCCCACGATGGAGCTTGTAACTCAAATTTTACACAAGTAAAAACAATTTTCTTCATTGAAAAGAATTGAAATGCCGTTAATCTGTTCCGGACCCCAATAAACACCGCGATTTTTTGTGACGTGGTTTTGAATTAAAAAATTTACTTATAAATAACCAATTTTGCGTATAAAAACAGTACAATATACTGTATATACAACTCATTTGTACAGTACCTTAAGAGTTTTTTTTTATCTCTATTCAGGTGCGTCGCATATGCCAAGGGGCTCGAGCTCACGACCTCGGCCGCCAGACCTTGGTCAGGGCGAGCACCGTAACCACTGGGCCAAACCAGCTCGGAAATAAAATGTACTGCAATAAACTGGTTTTATTAAGTATCATTTACAGAATTTACCTTGGACATCGGATGACTTGAAGATGCTGACGGACGAAGTAGGAGGAGAAAGGCTTAAACGTATAACTGAATCTTATTGGCTGATTTTTACCTTTTTCGCAACGCTTTCCTCACTTTCATCTGCAGGGGTTTTCAACAGAAATCTTTCCAATAAGACCTATATAATCCTCCCCTTCAGAATATTTCTGAAATGAGTTAGGCAAATGTCATTATATAGCTCCGTCGCACGCCCAGTTGCAACTTTTTCTGCTGGTTCATTTTGAATAACATCTGAAGGTTTCTCCCACATTCGCAAATTTTCCTTTATCTCACTTGTAGAGATAGCTTCCTCGGCTCGATATCTATTTCCAGCAAACTCTTCATGTGCTACTGCGTCTGTAGCTCCTTTAGCTCTTCCGTTGTCAGTTCCTGGGAGTGCTCCTCAATGAGCTCATTGATGTCATCCTCATCCGACGTGCTGGTTTGGCCCAGTGCTCGACCCGACCAAGGTCAGGTCTAGGTCGTGGGCTCGAGCTCCGAGGCATATGTTAAGCACCTTAATAGAGATTAAGTTATCTTACGGTGCTATACAAATGAATTATATTATAGTTTATATTTAAAGGGGAATATCATGAATTGCCTGTACAATTTGTCCGACAATCAAATATGTGTTTACGGTACCTTTCGTAAGACAAATATGTTAGAACTGGGATCGCAAGTTCTGACGACTTCCACATGAAAGAAAAATTGGCTATGCCAACCACGTCTAACCCGGATGTAAACAGGAAGCAACAAATTGTACAAATAAAAGATTTACCAATCTCTGCATCATATGCGACTTGTATCCCAGCTTGTCGAATCTTGGTAGATCGCTAGAGATGCTTGAAGCTTGTTGAGGTGCATACTTGTGACTTTTAGGCAGCTTTATTTCTAGGGTTGGTTGGTGCCTTGTAAATTAAATAAATCGACTAATATTTCATGTATCGGAAAATTTGAAATGCGAGTTCAGCTCTGCCTTTTTACCCTATTTTTAATATTTTTTTTATTTCGGTTCGATACATTTGGCTGTATACGAGTCATCAAACGTCCTGGAGCTTTATTTTCCGTAATCGTGGACATATAGAACCAATTGTATCAAACAAAAATCAAAAATATTAAAAATAGGGTAAAAAAAGCAGAGCTGAACTCACATTTAAATTTCGCTCCGATATGGGAAATATCCGTCGATTTATTTAATTTATAAGACACCAACCAACCCTGGAAATAAAGCTGCATAAAAGTCACAAGTATGCACCTCAACAAGCTTCAAGTATCTCTAGCGATCTACCAAGATTCGACAAGTTGGGATACAAGTCGCACATGATGCAGAGATCGGTAAATCTTTTATTTGTAGTTTTGTTGCTTCCGGTTAACATCCGGGTTAGGCGCGGTTTGCATAAAGAATATTTCCTTTCATGCAGAAGTCGTCTGAGCCTTCGATCCCAGTTCTAACATACTTGTCTTTCGAAAGGTATCATAACACATATTCGATTGTCGGAAAAATGTTATAGGTGTTATAGGTATTTTCTTGACTTTCCTCTTAATATATGTCCAGGCCCATGAACTTGCCGAGGTATACGATCTCCTCCACAGGTGCCGCTTCGGGTTTGAGTCTTTCAAAGTCTGTGTCAGACATAACCTCAGGCCGCAGCTTCTTCTACGCATAGCTCGAGGTCCTGGTTATAACATCCTGCCAGGTCATATCGATAACTCCGAGGCTCCGAATCACGATGTTATAGTGGTCCTTCTAAAACTCTCAAAGTATGTGGTTCATGCTCCACGTCACCTCAAAGCAGCGGCTGAACAGGTGCTTGGGGAAGAGCTTCTTGAAACTAGATATTGCCTGCTGGTCCGTGAGCTTAAGGATAGGGTTTTTATTGAGTGGAATGTACAGAAAATGTATAAAACTCAACTCTTCGAGAATGTCATCTTCAAGGTTAGGTGATGGAGCTGTAGCATTGTCCAGAACGAGAAGGGCTTGCATGGGTAGGTTATTTTCCTGGAGATATATCCCAACGTCCGGATCAAAGGCCAAGTTCACCCAGTCCAAAAAGCCTGGTGGCCCACGCCCTCGGGTTTGCTGTCCACATAAGCTGCAGTTTCTTTTTCAGAATCCTGTGTGACTTTAAGGCTCTGGGAATTTCCAGATGACACAAGAGCAGCGGATCAATCTTGTAGTCGCCGGTCGCATTGGTGCACAGTGCGAGAGTGAGGCCTATCCTTCATGGGTTCGCGGCCTAGCATTATCTCCTCCTCTGCCGTTATACAAGTCCTCCTTGACATCTTCTTCAGAAGAGTCATGTCTCGTCGCAGCTGAAGATTTGCTGGGGGGATGAATCATTCTGGTGCTAAAATTTTAGCAAAGGCCTTGAGGTAATCCTCAGCTGCCTTCATATCCGCCGCGCTCAATGCCTCACCACATCTGACAGCGAAGTGAATAATACCGGTCCTCTTTTTAAAATTCTCGAACCAACTCAGACTGGCTTCAGACGGCTCGCCCTTCGGCTCGTCCGTTGAAGTGCCTGGGGTTTGCTGCAGCAAATCAGCTTAAATAGCTTGTGCCTTGTCGCAGATTATGACCTGTGTCACAGTGTCTCATGTGAGTTGCGTTTGCGTCAGCCGTACAATTAAATGCTTCTCCTTATTCTCACGGATACACGTCCGCTGTTGAGAAATTTTTCGAACGCCCTCGGCTGGCGTTACAGCCTTCATCGAATCCTTCTTCTCTAGTGCACGATGCGCATCGTAGAGGCGCTACGCTCATTCTGCTTTTCCATGTCGACTACACTCCCACCTTGGTCACGTTTTTCGATCATAACTTTCTTTAATTCAACGCACATCATCCGCTTCTTCTTCCGTCCTTCGCACTCACTTTATTAGGATCCATCGCTCGACGAGCAAAGTTTTTTAAATAACTGACAGCACACATGTGAGCACAGCACTGATGCTTTAGCTACAAGCTAGCCGCATAAAGTGAACGAGTGAGATATGAGATGCTGGACGAATCTTGCGGTGCTAACTGTGGCGCTCGCTGCGCCAACTAGCGGCGGGGCCTCTGCAGCTTGCTCGCATCCGATTTTTAGCTCTCAAGTCAAAGCAAAAAATCGACCAGGAGACTTTTCGTCTCTCGGTAGACTCGTTGGTTGGGACACTCGTAAGTCAAGGCAATACTTCATTGACCAAATGGCCATGACCTGTAGCACTCGTCATTTAAGATGTGGCTGTGCGAACGTTTGAGTTCAGAGCAATACCACACGTTAGTAGTTATAGGCACGCCCACGATTCGAACAAGACTCGGCCGCTCGCTAGCTTTGCTATAGTTCTACAATGTCTCTTGCCTAGCCAAGCTCACTGTTGGATTGTTGTTTGTACCGTAAGTCAGCGAGCAATGCCGGAAGTCGCGACTTCCTCTGAATTTTACCTCTAGAAAATGTAGCTCTCTTAAGAGGATCAGGCCATAATGGGCAGATGTTGTCACTCACTTATAGGTTCTTTTAATTTTTTTCTCTGGCCTACCTTTCTGAAATACGTTCCAATCAGCTAGCGAATCGTACCATAAATTTTTCTGCCTCAATTCGCTTTTTTAAGCCTCTAGCGAAACCTCAAATCTTCTGGAGACTTCATTTAGTACCCTCAAAACCCCACAACTCACTCCTGACTGATGTCACGATACCGCACGACTTTAAATTTTTTTTAAAAGAAGCTTCAAGCCCACCTTTTTTCACAGCATTGTCCGTGTCTGAGTGAATTGCCTTTTGCGTGCTCGTTGTTGTTTAAACGGTGCATGTTGTCGCCAATAATTTGACACGCTTCCCTTTCTAGCATAGGCAAAGTGTCTATAGAGATTTAACTTGCTTACGGTGCGATATAAGTTTCTGTTTACTCTAATTTAATCATAAGGTCTTTTAGTTATGCCTCTAACAACCACAAATTCTTGGAGATCATGCTTCCAGTTTCCACATCTCTAGAGCCTGAAACTCAGTACCAACCAAACAGCGAAACATCCACAGACATACAGATTTTAAAATGAAGCTAAGCATCCAGTTTCTTCCGGCATTTATATTGAACGCACTTTCTCTCTGAATTTAGAGTTTTTATAAGTTTTGCTTTTCACAACATATTCACAGATGTACTGCATAGGGAATATGTACTCACTTTCATAAACAGTCGATGCAATCAAGGCTTGTGGATTTGGTAATGCACGACGATCGTCAAAAAGACATAAAATAGACATTCAGCAGTACTGACATGGCGTACAGCAATTGCAGGCTCATTTTACGACATCGACGTTAGTGTTTGCTTGAAAGTGTCACTGCAGCCACCGGCTGGTGATGACACTCGACTAATATTTGTCTGCTTTAATAGTTCACTACTTTCTCACAGTTCAAAATGTAAGTCACTGTTGCGAACAAGCCTGTACATACAAGCCCCGAAAGTTTCAGCAAACCATGCTGTTGCATAATAGTCTTATATAATTTTAATGACTTAATATAATGGTTCAAAATGTCTCCGCTTTGCTGATGTCTGGAATTGCATCCGATTATTGGTATAATTGATCAGCGCTTATTATTTGACTAAATTTAAAATGTTGGATTGCTTCATGCCCCTAGCTCTGCCAGGAAATTAGTCCAATTAAGCAACAATATGACGAAAATACGGCTTAAGAACAGACGGATAATGTGAGCACGGTGTTTTGATATAAATCAAGTATTAGAGCAATGATCTGGCCAGACTATTCACGTTACTATAAACCTGTTGGACAGTCTTGGGACGTATTTGAATGACGTGTGGAGGATGAAGTATTGGAAATATCGCGTATTAGTAAGCAGGTTACATGAAAACTGACTCGTCTCGTTATAAGACAAGCTTAATTGCATACATATGCGTCGTATTTAAGGGAAGAATTCAAAAGACAGTCTGACGTCGGCCGCATTCTGCAGTACTTAATATCGTTTGCTACCCTACCCGATATTGTTTTCCGATGCTGCTAACATTTCTCGGTCATCGTCCGACCGATTAGCTTGTGAATCCGGTGACCCGGTCTGACCCTCTTGCGCCGGCTGCTCTGTTAAAATGCGTTAATTTAGCGCCCACTCGGTTTCCGCTAGCGAGCGAATTCGGCCTCTGAATCGGAAGCCAAACGAAGCAGCTGTGACAGCCTCCGGCATCACGAAAGCCGGCACCTTTGCTAGATTCGCACTTTCGCCGTCGCTTTAGACGTAGTCACGCAGCCTTTACCTGTTGCAGCAAAGAAGCGGAGTAAAGAATGCTCTGGCTGTAGGAGCATATAAGAAAGCTTACTCTAACTTAAATTTGGTTTGATTTTTTTGGGGTATAACCTTGCCTGTATTAGATCGAGAATGTGGCTTGGAAAAAACTCTCACTTAAGAAGATGCCAAGCTGCATGCTTAATACCGCTTCGAATTCAATAACGCCAAGTTAGAAAAGCGTGCATTTCTTTGCAGCACTAGATTATTCGAGTCAGCAGTGGCAGATTAAGCCGAGTCAGCAGTAGCAGAAGACGACGAATTCGTTGGCAGTGCAGACTCGGAGAGCTCGGAGAGCTGCCAAGGAGATTGATGATTAGCACACGCAGTAGCGCTATGTGACGCCAAAGATTCTCCGTCGAAGATACTCCCAGCGCAGAATTTTCACGGGATGCTACACTTCGATTTTAGCTACAGAGATAATTGGCTGAGCTCTGTGGGCAACGTTAATTTAACGTAATGTAACGCAATGCATGCGTATCTCCGCCCGTAACTCCACAAAGGCTAAGTGGCTGTTACGCAGGAGAGTTTTCTCTAGCGAACTCAAAGCCTAAATGTCACGGAACGTCACGGTTTACACTCTCCCTCTTGCTGATGTGATTGCCAAGCACAATCTAGGCTTTCACTTCTATGCGGATGACACTCAGTTGTACCTTTGCTTTGATCCCTTCCAGCCTTCGAGCACCTGAAATTCTCTTGACTTACTTGCTGCACGTATTGATGACATTCGCACATGGATGGCAGCAAAATTTCTAAAACTAAAAGATGATAAAACTAACTTACTAGTTATGGGCAAACCCAGTGTGATTCACAAATTGGATAGGCTGACGCTCAAAATTGGCTCTGCCAGCATATTTCCTGTTGAATCAGCTGAAATCTAGGTGTCATGTTCCAAAGCGACCTCTCGTTAGACGATCACATCAGCTCCACAGTCAAATCTGCCTATTTTCAGCTTCATAACATTGCTAAAATTCGGACTTGTTTAGATAAGGATACCACGTCCAAGTTGGTCCATGCATTCATGACATCCCGTCTCGACTTCTGCAACTCACTGCTTGCTGGCCTACGAGCATGTGCGATGAGGCAATAACAGCTGGTGCACAACTCTGCAGCTAGGCTTGTCTGTCGTGAGCGTCGCAGTTTCCACATCACACCATTTCTCGCCGACCTGCACTGGCTACCAGTCAAGCAGCGGATTGACTTCAAGGTTTTGTCGCTCACTTTTAGGTCGCTTCATTCTTTGGCTCCAGCCTGTCTCGCAGATATACTCCCCATCAGGCCAAGCATAGTACCACCCGCTTTTCGGAATCCAACAGTCTACCAATACCTCGTACAAACCTCAAATCCTTTGGAGACCGTGCATTTAGTTTGTATGCTCACAAAGCCGAAACTCCCTCCCGACCTGCGTCAGAACATCCCCTGACCTGACCACATTTAAAAAGAACTTAAAAACACCTATTTAGGACAGCATTTAGTGGGTCCCTGTGATTCGTCCTTCATGTTCTTACGCGTGCTGACACTGTACTTGCTGCCACTAACCACATTTGCATGCTGACCCTGTGCATGTCACCCCTGACCATGTTATTCATTTTGCTTGTTTATCAAGCATGATATTACTCACCATTGAATTGCATTTCCCTTTGCAGCAAATGTAAAGCGCCTAGAGAGAGATTGAGTTCTCTGGGGCGCTTTATCAAGTGCATTATTGTTATTATAAATAGTTTTCGGTGCGAAATGCGATAGTTAAAAGGCTTCATCTCATGCAACATAGGGAAAGTGAGAAGCGTAGCTGAGGCAGGAGGGCAGTCGTGATAAATACTAGAAGAAGCAGATCAGAATGGCTGGAAAGCATGTGCCACTGTTATCAGCAGTAAATTAGATGTCGTCGCTTAAGAATTGTGGAAGCGAGTTCCACAGTCTAGAATCTGCAGAACACCAGCTTCTGTCGCCAACGGTCTTTAAGCGTAGGCATGGAACGGATAATTTAGGTTCCATTGAGGACCCGAGGGCACGATGAGGCTGAAAATAGTGCAACAGTTGCGAGTGACGCAAGATCAGCGAAGTTGGAACGTCACCCGAAGTGTTTGACGAAGCCGTACCGTCCGAGCCATACAGGTTTCAGCCACGCGAGCACGGGTTAGCTGCTATCACCAAGAGGCTGGACTGAGACGCTAATAGAAGCAAAGGTTGGCCCTTGGCCTCTCAGAGGCTTCCCTGCGAAAAAGCCACGTCTCCAAAATTTATTGCGCCCACAAAAGTCGGCGCCTGCACTTTCATCATCTACAGAGCAGGGTGTATATTTGCCCAATTTGAGGAGCATACATTTGTAGCGTTTTCTTGAGGCAGAATATTCCATTTTTAAGACTTGCTCCAGGCCAGGCAACGCAACCCTGATAATAATAATAATAATAATAATGCACTTGATAAAGCGCCCTCAGAGAACTCAATCTCTCCCCAGGCGCTTTACAATTGCTGCAAAGGAAAATGCAATTCAATGGTGAGTAATATCATGCTTGATAAACAAACAAAATGAATAAAGTGGTTAGGGGTGACATGCACAGGGTAAGCATGCAAATGGGGTTAGTGGCAGCATGCACAGTGTCAGCACGCATAAGCACGTGAAGGACGAATCACAGGGACCCACTAAATGCTTTCCTAAATAGGTGTGTTTTTAAGTTCTTTTTAAATGTGGTCAGGTCAGGGGATGTTCTGACGCAGGTCGGAGGGAGTTCCAGGCTTTGGGAGCATACGAACTAAATGCACGGTCTCCAAAAGGATTTGAGGTTTGTACGAGGTATTGGTTGACTGCTGAATTTCGAAAAGCGTGTAGTACGATGCATTGCCTGGTGGGGAAGTAGATCTGAGAGGTAGGCTGGAGCCAAAGAATGAAGCGACCTAAAAGTGAGCGACAAAACCTTGAAGTCAATCCGTTGCTTGACTGGTAGCCAGTGCAGGTCGGCAATGAAAGGTGACGGATGAGCTGACGGTTTTGACTGAGAATCGCCGCCTTGTGGAGCTGGATGATTACGGGTCTTACAGTGGCACTTCTAATACAGAAGGCCAAGCAGGCACTCGTCGAACACATCCGGTCCTCGCGATTGCTCCGACGTTTAGTTGCCGATAAAAGTTATCGAGCTTTATGAAAACCCTTAAAGGAAAGCAGCGATGAGATTTAAACGGTCCGCAGTAACGTCATCGGCGTTTCGTGACGCACTTGATAGCCTTAGGGGCGAAGGCCTTTGTTTTAGAAGTGCAGCCTCTCATGCGAGTGAGTGCAAGCTTTCTAGGTACAGCCCCCAGAGCTCAGAGTCAACCTCAAGGCCCTGCGATAGAGTTCTTTCTTTTTTCTTCTCTCTTTCGTTCGTCGGTGAAGTTGAAAAAAGACTCTCTGGCAGGCATGTGATACCTTCACTCACTTACATCGTCACTAATTTCCTACGGGATCTCAGAAGACGATGTGCTTGCGATCGAGAAATCTTGGATATTAATATCAGTCAAAACAAACACTGATATCGAACGTATACAAGTTCACTGGTTTCATCTGTTTAACGAGAAAGCTCGAAGGATTGAGAAGATTCCCACAAGCAGTGTAGTTATTCTGCAGCACATCAAGCGGGCAGAGTATATCACATATCTGAAGAAAAGTATCGGACCACCGTCCCACCTTCTTAATCCTTCGAGCTGTGCAAATTGAAATGGCGATTGGTATCTTTTAAAGACAAATCTGCCTAAAGCCTCTCAGCCTTGTACAGAACTGTTACAATATCTACGTACCCATTAATTCAAGTAGTGGTTCAAATGTGTTGTATCAGGACTGAGGTATTATACAATTTTATGTAAGGATCCACCAAAGAATACATCTTTCATTGCTATTTACGAAATAATTTTAAAAACAATTGTTTTTATCCTGAGAGGTGCCAGATCCGATGCTTATTGATTTTAGTAACGCATGGATCCAAATATTGCATTCTTTTAGTGTTCACCTGGGATTTTTTGGGAAGTCCCTAATATAAATAATACTAATAATAGGTCATCTGTAGAGCGGACGAAGATAACTCAATATGATTTATATTTTAATAATTTTAATAAATCACTGTACCTTAGCCGTAGGAGCCCGGCCCTGCCGGGGCTGCGGGGACTACCCACGCCTCCCGGTTCAGGAACAGGGACAACACGGCTTCCGAGCCGGAAATGGCGTCCGAGACGTACAGCAGCCGCAGCAATGCCGCCCGTTACTTGAGCGAAATGCCGAGGTCCGCCAGGTAGCCTTCATTATCCAGCCACCCAGAGCACCGACCACGAAGGGCCTCACCTGACTATATATAAATAAATGAATAAATAAATATATATATATATATATATATTCAGGCGATTTTTTAATTGGCTGCAAGAGTAGCAACAAGCTGGAGTTAATATCATGAACGGAATCATGCTTAGGCAAGAAAGTAAAAGCGCGTAAGTATTTTGCTTAGCTCAGCACGCAGAGGCACTGAAGAATGCATTCAAGGCCAATGGATCAAAATAAAACTAATCCACCCGATCACCCTTTCTAATGCAGGTTTTATTTTGATGGAAGACCTTTAATTCATGGTGGGGTGTCTAGGTATCGAGTGTAGACGTCAATATAACTAACAGAAGACCTCTTTTTAGCATGACGCATGCCTTTCTAGGCGGTAAAAGAAAAATACCCGCCTTTGCGGCCATATAGATTTTGTGAGAATACTTCGCTCCATTTCAAATTTAGAAAGCCTATGTTACCTTCTTTATAAATCAAAGAAGCATCGTTTTCGTCTCGGAGTACAGTTAATGTTCTCTCAGATTCCTTACCCGATTTTATTAAACTGTAAGTGGCGAGTTGACATTAAGTGATTAATTTCGACATCGAATTGATAAAGACTTTACCCACAGAAGTGATTCAAAATATCGAGATCAGGAAGAGCTCCAAATTTTGTGCCCTTAACTCTTAAATGCACAAATATGTGCCCCAGGTCTCACAAAATAGAATGAATAATGAAAGCGTCTCAAACGTAACCATAGCGACCATCTCGGTTGCAGGCATCTGAACTTATTTCCGACCTATCAGCAACGATGACTGCTCGGTGAGCCGTGATGGCACACTAGGTAAGGCGGTTGCTTTCACGACCTCGGTCCCGAAGTCGTGGGTTCGATTCCTGCGGTGGGCGATCCTTTATCGCCACTGCAAGCGGTGGTGATAGCAGTAAAGGCTCTTCTGTCTCTATACAAAAAGAGGCTGTTTAATCAGCTATTTTTTATTATTATTTATGCTGTCGTCCCGCAATTGACTACTGACCTATGTGCATTGGAGCTGGTTATACGACTCGTGATAGCCGTGCTTAGAAAAGCTAATACTGCCAGTATCAATCCTACGTGGGATCTAGCGAGATCCCGCACCCGTTACTTAAACTTCAATTTTGCGAAAGACATAGTCAAGAGGCGCTACGCACTTGCCGTAGCATTAAATGGAATACATCCGAAATACAAGCAGTGAGGTTAGCTAGTTTATTGCGTCTTTTACATCGGGGTACATATCTGGAAATGCAGCTATTTTTGGCACTCCTGTAGGCTGTAGACACTCAACTGCCAAACATTAATTTCGAATTTGTTGAGTCTAATTTCCGTTGAGTCTGCTTGAGGGCTCCGGGCTCCGCCCGCCGGATGCTAACCGGGTAAGACTACTAACATGTGGTTGCCTTCTTTTTCAGGTGGGAGGCTGCTGGGATGGAAAAAATGTTGATAAGGGGCGTGTGTTTTGGACATTTGTGTTTCTTTATGAAAGTTAGCATCAGAAAGTGCGATATTTAATGCAATGACGTAACTGCGCCCTCGTACGCATCCAAAATCACATGTGAATCACGAAACCTCAACAACCTTGCTTTTCACGACCTCGGTCCCGAGGTTGAGGGTTCTAATCCTGCGGTGGGCGATCCTTTATTGCCACTGCAAGCGGTGGTGATAGCCTTAAAAACTCTTCTGTCGCTATACAAAAGAGGCTGTTAAATCAGCTAGTCTCTAATTTTAATTTAATTTTAAATTAAATTAAATTTAATTTTAACCTTGACACTGATGCTGTAAGAGCGAAAATATCCTCTTCGCCCATGCTGCTCAAGCCTCCATCCGACCTGTTATCATTGAGAAAATGCTACAACACGGCGCTTGCTGACGTGCCAAACGAGTTTGCACCACTGACTAAGCATACATAATGTGCGCGCTCGCCCAGACGGCCCATGGGTTACCACAGACATTAAACTAGCTAACTTTACTAAGTGTAAGCTTGAGAAAGCCTATGAAAGATCAGCATTGGCCGTCCATCATCAGGCATACGAAGACTACTGTAGATCGTACCGATCGATAATGCAAAGGCCATATCTAGCTTCTAGAAAAAAATTGAATCATAAATGCACTATCCAAAAATTCCAATGTCTACCATCAACCGTCTGCTTAACCACTCTCAGATTGGTTCCTTACCAAGTGATCCGTGTGGTGATCTATCCGATCGCTTCTCCAGTTTCTTTTTCAGCAAGATAATAACAACAAAAGTAATAACACACTTGATAAAGCACCCTCAGAAAACTCAATCTCTTTCTAGGCGCTTAACATTTGCTGCAAAGGAAACAAGGTAGAAAAGATAGACAAGATAAGACAGTCCATCTGGAGGGTTTCGGCATCCCCTCTGAACTCCTGTCCCTCAATTACATTAGCACAGGACTCGTGTCCATCGATTCCATTCACTACTTCGATGTCTACATTCAAGGAGGCCACGAGTGACCTGATCCAGAAATGCATCTCCCAGTCAAAGAAGACTACCTTTCCTCTAGACTCTATTCCCAATTTCCTAGTTCTACGATGCTTAGATCTGCTGCTGCCATGCATTTTAACAATAAATACGTCTGCAGCCTCAGGTCAGGTCCCTGCACCTTTCAAAGAGGCTGTATTCTAACTAACACTAGTTAAGAAAGCAACGGTTAAGCTAACAACTAGTTAAGAAACCAAGAGAGCTTGAGCAGCTTCCACCGTCCAGTCTCCATTATCGCGTTCCTAACAAAGGCACTAGAACGAGTTACGGCAAACAAACTGAACTCTTATATTGAGACCTCAAACCTAGCAAGTTAGTTCCAATCTGGGTTTAGTGCTAATGACTCTTCGAGTCAACATTGCTAAGGTTGTATAGCGACATTCTCATGATTGCATACTTGGGTGTAACCTGCCGCTGTGACGCTAAACAAGCGACGAAAAGCATAAACCGAGGGGCTTCAACACTCAAGTATTCCGCTGACGCTTGCACTGCTACAGCACACAGTCGTGGCCTCCGTGGCCGTTCTGCTTCCCACTGCCTACTTCTATGCAGGCAGTGACTCACACTCATAAAACCATTTCCCAATAAACCGGCCTGGCCCATAAACCAGTGGCCATAAACGCCATCGGTAATACACTAATACAGCGGTTCTCAACCTGTGGTTAGCGACCTCTTTGGAGGTCGAACCATCCTTTTACAGGGGTCTCTCTTAAGACCATCGGAAAACAGGCATTTCCACATTTTCTACAATTTTATAGTTGGGGGTCGTCACAATACGAGGAACTGAATTCAAGGGTCGCGGCATTAGGAAGGTTGAGAATCACTGCACTAAGAATACGGCAATAACAAAAACCCGATGGGATTCAGTCTCTCTGCTTGTCCTGCTTGATCTTTTGGTAGCATTTGAAACCATTTATCGCTAAGTCCTTCTTGAACATCGTGAAACTTGCCTGGGCATGACAGGCATTGCACGGCAATGGTTCAGGTTCTATCTCAGTGGGAGACTCCAGAGTATTGATGTGAACGGACAAAGATCACCCGAGGGATCACTGAAGTAAGGTGTACCTCAGGGCTGTATGCTTGGTCCGGTTCTTCTTGCGGTATAATAATAATAATAATTCACTTGATAAAGCGCCCTCAGAGAACTTAATCTCTCTCTAGGCGCTTTACATTGGCTGTAAAGTGAAATGCATATATACTTTCTCACTTGCCGATGTGGCTACCAGGCACACTCCAGGCTTTTACTTTTATGCAGATGACACTCAGTTGTACCTATGCTTTTTGATCCCTATCAGCCCTCCAGCATGTCGAATTCTCTACACACCCTTGCTTCATGTATTGATGACATCCGCTCATGGATGGCAGCAAATTTTCTTAAATTGAATGACGACAAAACCAACTTACTAGTTATGGGCTAACCAAGTGCGGTTAAGAAATTGGGAAGGCTACTACTCAAAACCGGCTTCGCCAGCATATCTTCAATTAAATCTGTACATAATAATAAAACTCAGGCTTGCTTAGACATGAATACCACGTCTAAATTGTCCATGTATTTGTGAAATCCCGTCTTGACTTCTTTAACTTACTGCTTGCAGTTCTATAGGCCTGTGCAATCGGGTGTTTATAGTTGATGCAAAACTCTGCAGCTAGGCTCATCTGTCTCGAGCGTCGCAATTGCCTCATCACAACACTTCTCGCCGACCTGCACTGGCTTCCAGTCAAGCAGCGCAACGACTTCCAGGTTCCGTCACACACTTTTCGATCCCTTCGTTCTCTGGCTACAGCATACCTATACGATTTATTCCCCCACCAGGCTAAGCATCGCACCACCTGCTTTTCGGAAACTAGTTTTTAACCTATACCTCGCAGAGGCCTTAAGTCTTTTGGAGACCGTACCTTTAGTTCGTAGGCTCCCAAAGCCTGGAACTCACTTCTGACGTACGTCACAACATCCCCTGACATGACGATATTTAAAATGAAGCTTAAAACGCACCTCTTTATTACAGCATTTGGTGGGTATTTATGATTCGTCCTTCGTGTGTATTTACCTGCTTTCCTGCTCGTGCCTGCTGCTTTGTGTGCCTGCTGCTTTCGCATTTTACCATCCACCAAATATTTGGTAATGCTTTATGTGCGGCACATGCAAAGTGCTTGGTGAGAGATTCAGTTCTCTGAATGTGCATAACGAATATATTATTTTATCACTATTATCATCAGCTTCCTTGGCAAGACAGGAGATTTCATAAGCATGATGAGCAAATGATGCACTGGTTTTATTTCATCCATGAATGCTCGATGCAGCAGACAAATGAGGTCACCTGCCACCGGTTGGCCGTGGGAACAGGCGAGCTACCGCGGCGATACGGCCTACGCCACTAGTGAACACCGCCGCATCGGGCAGGTCTTAGCATATGCACAAAATAATTTAGACTTCGCGTCCAGCCAACCGCCAACAGGCCGGTGCACGGCCGGCGGGCTAGCCGCTCGCTTCCGAGACGCAGGCACCTGCAGATGCATGCCCAGTGTTAGCCCGACAATAGCCGCGAAGTTAGTAGCTGAGGACAATGCACTGCAATTGTCGGCGCTGGGTACCGGACGCCGAGCCGGAGACGAGGCCGCGGCCTCTTGCTCGCCCGGGTCTGCGACATCCCAAGCTTGAGCCACTACTGCAGCTGGACCGCAACGCCCCGTGGCCATGGATGTACTCCTGCGATGTCCGCCGGTGCCAGAACGTCACCCTGGCACTGGTGGCTCGGGCTCGGCGCATGCGAAACTCGTTAGTTGTACGGCTATGGCATCATGGGGGAGGGTGTATGTGAGAGGGCCCAGCGGAGCCGCCACCTAGCAGCCCCGGGGATGCCGTGCCAACAGAGGTGGCTTATCGTCGCAAGCCACCAGCCGTAGTCTCTATGCACAGCACAGCGAGCAGATTGTTGCAGCTGTATCTCAGCTGGCCGAGGAAGGGGCCTCGTGCGAGCGAGCTCGCGCCGCCCAGCGTCTCCTGAGCGCCGGTGGACCACGCCTCGCAGTAGGAGCCCGTCGAGGCGACGCCGGTCGAGTCGGCGCCGTGCCACATGTACTTGTTGGGCCTGCAGCGAGTGCACACATCGGCGACGCCACGTCACGAGTGCGAGCCGCAGGGAGCAGAATGGTTTCGAGGAGCTCTCCTCGGCAATGACCGCTGGCATGTTCGACCTCGCCAGGCGTCCGAGCCCAGTGGAGGAGGGCAGGGCGTATGGCGGGCATGGAGACGGAGTGGGGTGGGTGTGGGACGGGCGTGGGGCGAGTATCGGACGGGCATGCGGCGGACTTGGGGACGGACGTGGGGCGTGCTGAGTGCACTCACCAGCGACCATCCTCCAGGACGTTTCTTCCTTCGAAAGAGTAGAGCTGGGCTGCCTGACGACCGACCACGCCATCGACGCCTTCGAGAGCTGCTCTCCACGAGTCGAACAGCTTTTCGCCCTGCAACGGAGGCGGTGGATGGAGCGTCTCTCGCTCTCTCTCTTTCTCTCTCTCTCTCTCTCTCTCTCTCTCTCTCTCTCTCTCGACACTGGGATGAGCCCACGCCCACGGTCGCTGCACAGCCGCCCTAAGGCTGTGCGCCCTGTTCGAGCGTGCAGCTGGGGATTGCTGGCCTTTCGCTCATTTCTGGGTGAGCGACAGCCGAGCCGGTTTTCGGCGACAGCACTACGAAACTCAGACGCTTTCAGACACGAAGCCTAGTAGGTAGCAAAGCAACAGAGGCAACAGCAGTGGTGGCATTCGAAGGCCGCAGGCGCGATGATAGGCGATCGATGCGTATCGAGTGGTGAGTATGGCAGCCCTGGGTCGTCTGCACGAGCCAAGGACGACTACGTTGTACTTAGTTAAATGACGGATACTCGGCCCGGAACATGGTCCGAGATATGTTCTGCAGCGAAATTCTTGTCCATGGAAGTCTTGAAAGCGAACGGTACGGTCGCGGACATTTGTTTAATCACAGGCATTTTGAGTGGCAGATAGATCCACAGAGAAACAGACAGCCGGACAGACACGCTGGCATACAGGCAGACGAGGGACTGGCCGATACTCGTACACGTCTATGCGTTCATTACTTTGTAGACGACGTACAGCTATACTTTTGCTTCCATCCCCCACAGCTTTCCAGCATAATAAAATATCTTGACTGCCTTATAGAATTTATCACTGAAATTTGCAATTGGATGGCAGTAATTTTTATCAAACCAAATGAAGGTAAGTGAAACAACTACTTAAGGGCCAACCTAGTGCCACTAAGAAAAGGGCCAGCCTGTCCTCCAAAATTGGGGCATCCTCACATTCCCTGTGGCCACGGCCGTGTACTTTGTACCTCTTGTTCCAACACGACCTTTCACATCAGTTGACCACATCAGCTCTAAAATCAAGCCTGACAACTTTTAGCAACGTGACACTGCAAAAATCCGCCATGCTGAAACAAGGACCTCGCATACAAGCTGGTTCATGCGTTTGGGACATCCATTCTAGACTTATGTAACGCATTACTCACAGCTCTTCTTGTCTGTGCAGCAAAATGCTTACTAGTCGGTCTATAACTCGGGGGCTAAGCTTGACTGCCGTGAACAATGCAACTGCCACGTTACTCCTCGCCGACCTGCACTAGCTTACCACCAGCAGCTTATCAACATTGAAATTCGGTCACTCACTTGTAGGTCTCTTTACTCTCTGGCTCCCGAACACCAATCTAAACTGCTTCCTAATAGGGCTTTGAATCGCACCACTCGCTCTCTACCTCAATGTGCTTAGCTGTGCTCATAACCAACCTCAAATACTTTGAAGACCACTCCTTCAGGCCCTAAGCTTCCAAAGCCGGGAGCTCACTACCGACCACGTCACAACCTTGCGACATCTAAAATAAAGCGAGTAAAGCTACACGTTCCTTATAAAATTTGCTCTGTCCGTGTGAATCGTCCTATGTGTGGTTACAGGTGCTGAAATTCTGCATGATATCACCAAATAATTAACGCCTTCCTTTCCTGCATAGGTAAAGTGTCTAGAAAGAGATTTCGATTTCTTCATATACGGTAAAAATAAAAATGTCCTACAACTTTTTATTGGTATTATTACACGCAGACAGACATACCGGCAGACGAACTGAAAGGCTGACTTGCAGAGTGTAAAACAGAAGGATGCAGAGAAAGACAGAGACAGACAAACATAAAAAGAAACAGGGACAGACAGAGACTCAAAGAGAGACACAGACACAGTCAATAAGAGCGAGAGAGAGAGAGAGAGGGGGATGAAATAGAAAGACAGACAGACACAGCCGCTAAAATGCCAGGACAAGACAATAGAAAATACACCAAGTTTATTTTCTTTCTAAGCTTTAGCTGTCTGTTAAAGTTAGATCGGCTAATGGTCGGCTGCGGTAGGGTATCGGTATCTTTCCCCGACCTGGCTGGCCATAGATTAACAAATCTAGCATAATGGGAAGGCATATGGCTCACTCACTGGAAGTAGATTTCTTGTCCGACACGGAGACACGGGCACAGAACTGCATTCGTAGGACCGACAACATTACCGTTGCCACGGCAGTCTCAGAAATAGCTGGGCTACGTAAATCAGTACTAGTTAGATGCATGAAGTGCAACACAATTGCCAGCGAATCCAGCGAGAAGTAGATAGGCATTCTTTGCTTGCAGCTATGTCGAATGCGACACACTTATTGAATATCCGAGTTACTTTTTACTCGACTTTTGATACAGAGCAGCATGACAAGAGACGCAGCAGACTCCTTTACATCTCGCTGTATCGAGCCAGTGCGAGCGGCTCATCCTTACCTTGGTGTTAGTCACTGGCAACTCCCTGTCCCTGGGATGCACTAGCGACGCCATGTTCTGCAGTCTCGTGGCCAGCACCGCTCGGAATGTGCCGTGCATGCCAGCCCGACGCGACTGCCGGTAGCAGAGGTGGTCGGCACCGGCCACGCCCTGCATGTTGCCCGCGAGCGGAGCGTCGAGTGCCGCCAGGCGGAGACCTCGAGCGGGCAGCACGGCCTCTGGCGTGGGCAGAGGCGTGGTCGGCTCGTATGAGGCCCTCGTCGGCGAAACTTCCTGTAACGCATGAGCCGAAGCGACGCCAGTCATCTAGACACGAAGGAAAATGGGCTGCCAACCGTCAACTTGGCGCCGCGTTACGATTAGCCTGCTACTACAGTGGATCCTAAGCAAAAGCAATAGCTTTCTCGCCGGGATTCCTTCTATTCCATACAGAGGACAGGCCAGAATTAAGCCAAAAAAAAGAGGCCACTACTTGACTTCGCAAGAGGCAGTCAAATACGGGAAGGAAGATTGACGGCGCTTGATGGCTGACAAGCCCTGTCAAGCCCCCCCCCCGGAGAAGATTCAGAGACATGGCTGCCCTCAAGCTGTGTGGCGTGGGTCTGTCTGGCTAGGTACCAGGTCCACGAGTTTATTGGCGCGGGTCAGCTACAGTGTCCTGGTTAACTAACGCAAACGCCGACACTGGGGCTGCCGAATCACCCTTGAGTTCGGGCGGCGTCAGATGCTTGACTGGTTGACGCTAGCGACCCATGCCTAATCATGAACAGTAAACTTTGCCGCGAGTATCGCTGGCGAGTGAACATAAGCAATGTCAGATTACTGAATCACACCATTATAAGCAAATGCATGCCGCTGTAGCTGACCCCGAATCTCATTAAGTCTGGGAAGGGAGCTGATTTGCTTAGCATGGCCTTACCTTGAACTTGGTATTTATTTCTCGTCCTTCAGCTTGAGAAGCAGTGGCATTTGATGGCGCCAGCAAGTCCGACGGTGGCTGCTTTAAATAAGGACTCGAAGGGCTGCTACTTTGGGGGCGGGGAGCATTGTTTGGATCGGCACCGTCTTGCAGCTGATCCCAAGAGCTCGGTTGATTCGGAGTTCCGGCTCCTGGTATGACGTTCCACGAGTCGGTTTCTATCAATGAGACGACTGGGCCCATCTAAGCGAAAGGATGCAGAATATAGGTGCTTTGATCGACAACAAACAGTTCGGCAATGGTTACTAACGGACCCGCTCGATCGATTGTATTAGTTGGCCTCTTACGTTGAGCATCTGCCATCCTCCAGTAACTCGAACGAAAACCTTCTCGTTTTCCTTGACGAAGGCAAACGTTCCCAGAGGCCACTTGCTGCCTGATCTGGCCATGTCCAGCTGTTTGTCAAAATGTCTGGCCTGCGGAACCGCAGTGAAAAGAGGTTTGATTCATACGCGTGGCTGCTGGTGCAGCCGACGTCACTCGCGCCCGTACACCCCAGCTGCGCAGACAGTTCGAAAAAGCAGCACGGCCAGAGCTACAGGCTGACCAAGCGCGAAGCACGTTGCGAAGCAACGCGCGAACGCATGTAAGCAAAATTCTCAGCTACATTCGGTGCACCCACGTGCAACCGCTCGCTGGGTCATCCATAAGGTGTATCAGTGAATGGAAGTTCTGCAAATGAGTGAAGCGATTCAATGGGTGGTGGATTCTTCGCGATAGGAAATAGTCCTTGGGATTGATAACTTGGTATTTGTAATTATTGACCTTCAAGGAAGGTGCCAGGGTTTCGGCATCGGTGCCAGACCACGTCCTCGGAAGTGCGATGTGAGGTGAAGGCCTGCGAAATGAAGTAGATTCGGAAAGGCTGTCTAGCCACCTTAAAATCTTGTTAGAATTCTACTTGTTATTTTAGCTGCCCACTTTGACTTTTAATTAAGCTCCGTCTGAATGCTTTCGGGGAGCGGTAAGCTCGCAGCCGAAGGCGCCCAATCCGAAGGCCTTTTTACGTTTTGAGAGCTTTTAGGTCGGTGCTCGCTGAGGACGCACAGCTCGGCAAGCTCCTTGTGGCGGAGTGCCTAAAAAGAATCGACTATTTAGCCACTCCAGAAAGGGGGTCAGTTTCCTTAATGGAAACTGACGCTGAGCTGAAAGTCTGCACCTATTGCGCCTTCGCATCGGAAGTCTTCTTAGTCGCATCAAAGGAGGGTTATTCATTCTGGAGAAACGCCGGACGCGCACCGCGGCAATGAACTGCTTAGTTAGCTCTGAGTCCGCCGGCCCCTGCCGGATATTCCTCACGAGGCTTACAGACACTGTTTATTTTTCAATTCATCAATCGATCATTCAGCTACGTCCTTCGCCGTTGGTCTATGGCAGACCCAGCAGAGGACCTGCGATAGATAGACCAACCGCGACGGTCCTCGCTGAGTGTTCATATCCACAGACGTCGGTGCTGTGGTTAATACATGGAGGTCGTCGCTGTTAGTTAGCCTTTAGAGCTGATTTAAAGAGACTAGCCTTTTACTTCAAACTGTTGAGCTAATGAATCCTAGAAGCATTTAGCTCCCACAACTATCCTACAAGACCTACTTGTAGCTCAAGCATGGAAGGGTAGCAGCTTGAAACGTCTTTTTCAGCCCCCTTCTATACCTCGTGGCCCCCTTCTACACCTCGCGGCCCGTCTGCGACGACTGACCGAGGAAGCTGTGCGTCGGGGGGGGGGGGGAAGGAGCACCGCAGGGCTGTCATCGTTAACTCCCCCAACTTAAAATAGTTTAGCCTCCCATAAAAGGAAGCGTTTGTAACCCTCTTGGAAGCAAGATCAGACTCCAAAAGAATGTGAAGTAGAAAGGCTGTGCAACAATTCTAATAAAGTGGTCTTGCACGTAAATAATTCATTTGTACAGCGTCCTAAGAGAGCTAAACATCTACCCGGGCGCTTTGCACACGCGATCCAGGGCTCAGGCCCATGACCTCGGTCTGTTGTTTAAAGCAAGCACCTTACCGCTGGGCCAAACCAGTGCGGCACACGGTGGTTGTGCCCAGCTTGTAAAGACCTCTACATCATCGACTGAGCGCCGCCCGGAAGCATCCTTTTACACGCGGTCTAATGACGGGGAAGTCCGCATGAAGAAGCTAAAGCTGGAACCGGATGGAATCCCTACCCAGCCCAAAGAAAGCTAATGTGGCTGCGAAAAAACTAGTAGCCTCACGCTAGAGGAGCGTACTGGCCGAGGGCGTACCACTGCAGCCCAGATTTTGAGGCTGCGAAGCCTCTTGAGCAGTTCCATGCCATCAGCCGCAACCAACCCGCTCGAAGCCTATTCAGATCTGGCGGGAGAAATGTCAACCTCCATCTCAGGCAGCACGAGGCTGGGCACCGCTGCCTTTAGCTCTGTCTAAACAGAACTCGATTTCTCGAGTCGCAAAAGTGTGGCCGATAGCTTTCAATAAAATACGGTAGCGCTCCTCTCCTCTAGCCGGCTGACGCCGACACTTCGCCCAGTGCCTACAGCTCCCCACCCAGCAGAAGCGGCCATTCTAGTCTCAGCTAGGAGCACGGTGAGTCTATGCGATCGCTTTCTAACGAGCCTCCAAAGTCACTCTCCCAGGCTGGCAGCGCTGGTAGCCTAGTAGCTGCCCCAGAGCAGCTAGGAGCTTCAAAGGGAGGCTAAAGGAGGCATGGTCCCGGCAAAGGGCAAGCCGAGATCGGCTGTAGCAGCTGGCCCCGTCCCTTCTGCATCTGACCTTTTGGGTTTGGACGGGGGGGGGGGTTGGGGGAGGCTTTAGGACCTGCTCTCGCAGCGCATACTCTCGCCCAGAGCTTGTACATTCTTCGATGCTTCTGAATGGGCAAGTAGTGGCTCCAGCAAGCTATGTACATATTAATACTTATAGTCTGCTCTTATTTATGGAATAAGAATAGGCAGTGTATACATCGTGCTGATAGGAAGACTTCGAGACATAATCTGTTCGACGCGTAGTCTGCTGAGAGCTGACAAGGACAGAGGCGATGATAAATGAGAAGCAAGTGGGCTGAGTGGGGGGGGACAGACTATCATGTCGCATATGTGTCGTACTTCTCTCACAGCACAAATCGCAGAGTTGACATTACCATGGGTGACACATCAGTATGCCCAGTTGCTAGGCTAGAAAAGCTTGCTTAATGTCAGTCATACAGGGGGCTGTCCAAGCACTTACTCCAACAGCGTCTCTGCCCGAAAGTCCTTGTTCTCCTCTGGTACCCGAATCTCCAGGAAGTCCTTTCGGTCCAGCAGGTCCCGGATAGCCCGGAGGACCTCTCAGTGAAACGCCTGGCGGTCCTGGCGGGCCCTATAAAGGCGTAGCAAAATATAGTCTTAAAGTCATCAATTCCACTAAGTGCAACGGAACAGAGAGTGGGAGCAAGGGAGAAGAGGGAGTGTGTGTGTGAGAGATAGAGATAGTTATGTGGAGAAAGTAAGAGGGGAGAAAGAGGGAAGAGAGAGAGAGAGAGAGAGAGAGAGAGAGAGTATGGGAGAGAGAGAGAGAGAGAGAGTAACAAAAAGTAAGTGTGAGAGACAGGGGAAGTGAGAGAGTGAAAAACAGGGAGAGAGAGAGAGTGGGATTATAGAGAAATTGAGAGAGGGATTATGATTATATATATTATATATATATATATATATATATATATATAGAGAGAGAGAGAGAGAGAGAGAGAGAGGGAAGCGGAAGAAAGTGAGAGCGAGAGCTAGAGATAGCGAAAGTGAGAGAGATAAAGAGATTACGAATTATGAGTGAGAGAGAGAGTAACAGAGAGGAAGTGAAAGTGAGTGTTATAGAGAGAGAGAGAGAGAGAGAGAGAGAGAGAGAGAGAGAGAGAGAGAGAGAGAGAGAGAGAGAGAGAGAGAGAGAGAGAGAGAGAGAGAGGAGAGAGAGAGTGGGAGAGAGGGGAAGTGTTATGCGAGATGCGATCGCGAAAGAGAAAGAAAGACGTCTTTCTTCTACGCTCTAACATTCTGCCTCAAATTAAAGAATCGATGACACAAACGTTTCGAATTGCGCCAACTTTTCAAATTCACATAATGCTATCGTCGGCGGATTTCAGTTAGCAAAGCGGAAACAAGGCGCTAAGGACCTGAGTTTCGCTGCACAGCTTCCTTGTTCTATACTCACCGGCGGTCCCACGGGACCGGCCACCAGCTGCTGGCCGTCGAAAAAGTGGACGACGGGGGGTTCTTCTGTTGCAACCTGAGTGCCTCTTTCCCAATTGGGTCCCTGCGGTCCGGCAGAGCCTAGCGAACGAGGATCAGCAGTGATCATCTGTCGATCGGCAAAAGGGTAAGTGCAACATATATTGAAATGCTAAATTCGGCAATTCGCTCATGATAAAAAAGACCAATGTACACTGAGACAGAGCCTGACGTACTTGCAGTCTCCGCTTTCAGCCGCTCCAGTCTGGCCAGAAGTAAAAGGAGGTCCTGAAATGATTGCAAAAGTCTAAGGAACATATAGCACAACCGCTTCGCAGCGATGGGTTTTTCACATGCCAATAGCCACGGTCAAGGACAGTTGGTAAGGCAAGGTCGTCATTACCATCTCGTTTATGTTAGATGGCTGACCAGGTGATCCGGGTAGACCATCTTCTCCGCGACCGCCTTTGTCGCCTTTTACCGACTCGCCCTTTTCACCTTTAGGTCCTGTGGCTCCAGGACGACCCTACAAGACAGTACCCACTTGCATTTCACTTCGCATTCTTTTCGTAGTTATAGCAACTTGTTCAATGCAGTGTCCGATTTTTAGAAAGGTCTGGGCGGTCGATGCTTAGAAAGCAACGGCGAGGCTGGTTCCCCTCGTGCGGCTAGGTATTTTTAAAGAGTAACAATGGGCCAATCACTCGCTCGTGCTATTAATGTGTCAAACCAATCTGTTCGATATTCGAGTGTACTCGGGTATAGCCAATAATACGAAGCTGAGGTCAAACAGGATGGAAAGCAGTTGCCGAGTACTTGGTCAGCTATAGAACTGTATGCATTTTTAAACTTCGGTTAGGAAGTAGAGTGGTCAACGGCGGCTAAAAGTGCCAACTATACAATGAGTAAAAAATTGTAGCTCAGGACTTATCGAGCACTTTACTAGCTGAGTAACATCAAGTGCATTTTCAAGTTTTCCCATTCGCAGGAGCCTATTTTCGAGTGCTGTACTGTCCCAATACGTCACTGTACCTTCGGAATCAGAAATTCCTCAGTAGATCATAAGTAATGCTTTTTGTTAGGCAATTCCTACACGTCAATGGAAACGGTTCCATTATCATTCTTATACAAGTTCTAGCATCTGAATAAACCACCAGAGCCTTGGGTTCATGCCAAAAAAGTCACCTGAAAGACTACTCTATTATATTTTACTTCAAACTGCAGAGCGACCGTGTGCCGCCTGTGCTGAGACTGAATGCCAAAAAAGAGTCTCGTCTCGAGCGGTTAATGACGCAGCTACCTCGGGGTTAACGATCCGGCGCTCTAACCAATTGAGCTATTGAGACTACTCTCCGTTAAGACTGCTATACTCAGCTTAAAACATATGGCTATAAAGCATCGGCCTTACATTTCGGCTTACACTCTCGAGCCGAATTCCGGTATCGAGAGTGAGTGAATCTGCAAGTATACAGGTATCGCGGAGTGCTACGAACCGTACTCCGCTCGGTTCCTATATCGGCGTCTGACTCGGATTACCGATGCTCTCAGCTAGAACAGCGTGTATACATCAACGAGTTGCCGCTAAAACCCGCAATCAAACGAATGACGAAGAACCAAAGCTTAAGCCCTGGAGGTATATTTACGCAGAGTGATTCAGCAAGGAAACAGCAGCCGAATTAAAATGAAAATTTGTTGACAGTCACCTACCGGAAAACCGGGCATTCCAATATCACCCTTGTCGCCAGAATCACCCTTGACTCCTTTATCTCCTGGGGTGCCTCGCTTTCCGGTGTCTCCTTTGAAGCCAAGACATGTTTTGCAACCACCGGGTGATCCGATCTCTCCTTTGTCACCTTTATCACCCTGCGATGCAATAATGAACGTCTCAAATGGTCTTGCAGGAATGCAAATACTCTTGACCAGCACTATCACATAACCAGTAGATTGCAAGCAGCAATAGGCAATTCAAAACAGCTCAGCGATTTTCTAAGTAGACGATGTCATTGAGATTCAGGTATATTGAGATGCTGCAGTGTTGCACCAGTATTACTCAAATCAATTAAAAAAAATAAAGTGTCCAGATTTCCAAAGTAGAGCCCAGTGTGCCTGTAAGCGCCATTTATGGACAGAAAGTCGATAATTTTTGAGAATACGAACCCGTTAGATAGCTACAAGTGACGCAGTGCAAATGGCTGCACTTGTAACGCCTGAAAATGCAGAAATTAAATGAGCTAAAAACACATTTACAGCAAGCCTTATTTCTTCGAAGCACTTGGTCATACGCTCGATTTGAAATAAAAAAAACCTACATGAGTTCTATCAATAAGTAGGTAACTGGATGCTGATGCTTTGTCGTCTTGGTGCAGATTCCTGTCCCGTCCGTACCCCCCCCCGCCCCAGAGGCTACGCTGAGCCACAATGCAGAGCGAATGAACAACTTTGCCCTTTTCTTTTATCCCATTTCGGTAAGTGCACTTGGCGTCGGGTACGGACACGAACTCTCACTGGTAGACTCGGCGGGAGGTTCGCCCTACCAAGCAGCCTGCACTTGACGACCCGATTATTGGCGCCAGCTGCAGACGACAAGCCTACTCAATGTGCATGGGCGCTTCGGCGAACGACGCGCCTTCGCTTCCACCCACTGCGTGGCCTTCAGACCGGACTGAGCAGGCGCCGCTGCGGTGGGTGCGTGCGCAATTCGTAGGCGCAATCCGCTGGAGATCGAAAGCAGCTGCTAGCGCTACGCCACGTGTTGGCGTGGTGCTAGCAGGTGGTCGGTCGCTCAGCGGAGTACCGACGACGCTGGCCGCCGTAGGCTCGCGGAGCCGCCTCGAGTGATCCAAACGGCCACCGCTCGCGGGGCGCAGCTCGCCGTTTGGCGTAGCGCCGGTGTGCAGAGACATGTGCAATTGTCAATGAGCTGGACTAGCTGAACTGTATCTCCGTCTGGTAGGCTGCACTAACGAAATCATTCCTTGAGGAACAAACAGACAGCGACCGGCCAGAGGTGACAGTAGTCTCACATATGCCGAACCACACCAGAGGTGACAGTAGCCCCACAGACGCCAGGCCATGCAATAACACTGGGCAGGACTTGAAGTTTAATTTTTATAGCAAATCGAATCTACTATCTGCGAATGGGGAACTTGGAAAAGTTGGGACACGGGCCTGAACTTTGGCGACTAGGAAATAGTTATGGCAGGAAGATGGAGGCGGTTGACTCAACTTCTGCGACCACTGCCCGATTTAATAGCAGCCTGCACTTAAGCACATCGTTTCTTAACTGCCATGAAGGATTCGAACGCACAACCTCGGGACCGAAGTCGTGAAGGGCAACCGCCTTACCTAATGTGCCATCACGGCTCACTACTATTCTCTCACACGTACGATCGATTATGTTGAGATTGTTGAGCTCTGTCTAAACAAGTTGCAGTCTTAAATGGGCCTTTTGATCATTACAACTTTAATTTCTTGTTCCTCAAGGAATGATTTGGGGTGTTACATTCTTTTGTGTTAAAGTAAAAGTAACGAGCAACGCGATAAATAAACATCATGCTTTCAAGATGCTTAGTCAGCCGCGTCGCAGTGGTCAATCTCTCTCTGGTAGTGCGAACGAAGAAGACGCTGTTTAGATCAATCGAAGGGAAATACTATGGCTCTAGTCCTTAATTTATCCCTGCCATACCAAAGGACGCAAAGTCACACGCGGTCGGTCAATGGATAACCTCGAGGCACCGAGTGTCTGGTCTGGATAGACAATTTTTGCCTATCAAGCCTTCCTGGCAAACCTTATAGTCAGTATTTTTAAACCTACAGATCTTTTGAGAGGTCTCACGTAAATAGAGAAACAGCTAAAGCACGGACTCATTTCAAGTTACAAAATCCTAAGGCAGTCGGATACGAAAATCGCAACGCTTGACCAAAGGCGCCGCAGGATCACAACGAGGACCTCCAATCTGACATGCAACAAGGAATGATTAACAGATCGCTGTCCACTGTGTTTTGCAGCTTGCTACATGAGACCGAGGCTCGTTTCACTAGTAAAGTTAGCACGAGCGTATTGATAGATATTGCAATATGGCAGCATCGCTTCGCATCGGACAAGGAAACGAGGAGCTCTCTAGTGCGGCAAGGAAAGTGGGCTTACCGCCGTTTTCAAGACGAGCTGCGTTAGCCTGCCAATACCAAGGAAGCGATAGGCTAAAAAGGTTCTAGCGTATCGAACCACAGTGAAGCAACAGCGAGGTGTAACAAAACAGGGTCAGCTCTGACAAGAACACTATGAGCTGTACACGCTGAGTCCAATGGCAAAGGTGAAATGTGTGCAGCATGCAGATGCTCAGGTGCAGATGCACAGTAGCTGCTTCGCCGCGAGCCGCTTCCATAGCTACCCTCGCGATATCCGCCGCTCTTATTACAGCGCCAGGCTCTCCTTTCTCGCCCTTTTCGCCTGATCTACCGTCGCGACCGTGAGATCCAGGTTCCCCTGTCTTGCCTTCGCTGCCGGTATCTCCCTTCTGGCCCTAAAAACAGCAGCTTAGCAACAGTGTCGCACGCATTTCGGCGTTTGGCTTGTAGCCAGTCTGGTGTCACTACGACTAAGAGACAGACTCACCTTGAGCATTCCGGAGCCGGTGTCTTCGTCTACATCTTCATCGTCTCCACTTCCGTAGATGGTTGCCAGGTAGCGCCCCCTGCCTCGCTTGATAACTGCCGCTGGCCCTGGAGGGCCAGGAGGGCCAGGTAAGCCAATGCCGTCCGCTCCTCGTTCACCTTTTTGCCCTGCTGTGCCCGGAGGTCCGGAAGCACCTGGGATTCCTGCCGCTCCAGGTGGCCCTTGGTCTCCTTTGACGCCTTGCTTTCCATCAACTCCTTGGTGGCCCTTCAATAAACCAACTAGCGATCCAACTAACCAATTGACATACTTCATGACTAGCACTAGTAACGTGCCTAGCGCAAGATTTAGTTCTCTCAGGGCACTAGAGGAGTAATCCTTATTATTGTTGTTATTGTTATTATTCTGTGCAAAGTCAACGCTAGCAACATGGAAGCTTATGTATCGCACATAGGCTGCAATAGCAGATGTACATAGAATAACAACCAAATCTAATTCATAGAAATTTGGAGCTGAACAGCGGGCGAGCAAGATCGAGACCAACTGTCCTCGCGTGTTTTGAGCCTGAGTAGTTTCTGCTTGTAATTTCTATTTCGATCAAGTACTGCATGAGAAATCTAATTACAATCTGCCCAAGACCGAGTGCAACTAAGAATATAGCTGGTCGTTTGGGATGCGGGTTTGTTCTTAAGATATGGGTGTAGGACATAATCGAAAGAATCCTCGAATGAGGATTTCGTGGGACCGGTTTCTGGTGTGAATCGAATGCCACTGCGGGCTCGCCGAGGCGCCTACTCCAGCTCTTACTGAACTCAAGAATTCGGGCGCCTCTGGCTCGCCACCTAGAGCATAATTTGAGATGGGCTCATAGGTCTATGTTGGCCACTGAGAAACCGCACTGAAACTTTCGGTTGCTGAACCGTCAGCCGGATTTATGTAGAACTCAAGAGCCATAAAAGGCATATCCGAAACGAAGCAGGGGAGAAGTGACCGATCGGATAGGATCGGATCCGTCGACCGATTCCAGCCGATCTCGATTCTCGCAGACGAATCGGCCACTACCGCCGCGCAAGGCAGCCTCGGTCATACCCGATCGCCCTTCTTGCCGGCGGCTCCCTTCTCTCCAGGCGCGCCCTTGTCTCCGCTGGCGCCCTGCGGGCCTTCGGGTCCGGGCAGAGCGGTCAGCACGGCGCTGCCGTCTGGCTTCGGGAGGAGCGCTCGTCCGACGCCCTTAAAGAAATAGAGCAGAATTGCGAGCGTGCGTTGCCGGCGCTGGAGTCCGAGGACGAATGCGTGCGAGCGAGCGCGAGCAAAAAGCGAGCCAGGACGACGGAGAACTGGGAAGGAGAGAACGATCGTACGGCGGCGGGCGGCGAGGTGGGCGCTACGGCGCCTGGCGGTCACTGGCAGCCAGCTGCGCATCCAAGCGATTGCCCGCCGAGCGGGAATCTTCACGTTGAAGTAGTTGCGAAAAATGTGATCGTTCGGACGGGAAATCGCCTCAGAGCCGCTCGCGGCTCTCGCCGCCGCCCGGCTCCCAGCTAACCTAGTTAACATGTTTGCGTAGCGCCGCCAACGGGGTCGCAGCGTTCTTTCCAATTGAGCTGGCTCCAGCGAGCGGCGCGACGTCGTCAAAGGGACTGGAGTGGAAGGTCTCACGTGACAATGGCCTGAGCAATAAAGAGGCCATTGCTGGCTGGCCGCGATGGAACGCTGCCGGCGAGCTCGGACCGACTCGAAGCGTTCCTTGAGGCGCCACAGCCCAGGGCAAAAGGCACCGCTTGACAGCAAGCTCTGCTCAGGACGGCGTGAGAGCGTGAGAGCGAGCCAGCCTGCTCGAGCAGACCGCTCGCCGTTCTATGCTTGGCGCACCCCCCCAGTCACGCCTTCGCCAGGCACTGCTCTGGCGCGAGAGTGCCCACTTTCACCATGCTGCTGTAACGTTACAGAATTCGGCTGAATTGCGCTTCGCTCGAGCGTCGGAGTCTCGACTCGCCTTGCAGCCGCTCTCATAACTCTAGTGCACGGCCCGAGGCGACCAGCGGTCGCAGCCGCCAGGGCAGTCGTAAGTTGCGACCTCTACGTGGCAGCGCTTCGATTCGGCCGTGGGCGTGATTGAGCTGCCAGCCGGTTTCTGCACGTCGGCGGCGCACGCTGCCAAAAATGCATAACTTGCACTTGCATGAAGGAAGATTTTCAAGACCCGGCCGAAAAAAAAGAAGCTAGTCGCATAGCATACTAACCAACAGCAAGCTTCTCACGATACCGATTTGCAAGCAAGTGTAGGCGGCAAGTGATGTGGAATCAGGAGAAAGACTCAGTTGACAGGTCAACGGGCCTCTCATCTTTAAATGACCCGACAGGAGCACCGGCTGGCGTGCCGTCCCGTCGCTTTCTGCAGCTTTCGATAGCTGCCCTAGGTAAGGTCAAGGTTTAGCCCATCCTTAGCTTAAATGTTCGTGAATACTACGGGCCTATGAGAAGCTTCAACAGATTCAATTCTTTAGTAATCGATTCAGTTCGCATTCTTCAACTGCTACAGTACACTTGCATTGGACGAAAGTCGGCGTCCAGCGAAAGGTTAGCAGCAAATGTGAAGCACCTTGAAAGAGATCGAGTTCTTTGAGGGCGTTTTATCAAACGTATTATTATTATTAAGCTACTACGATGGCTGCCGGTGGCTCTATACGTTCGTGACTGTAAGTCTGGAAAATGTATGCGACACCACGCATGCGATGCTTATCTGGAAATATCACACGACAAACACATTAAAAGCAGGAGGTATTCTCTAGCAGCATGAAAATTTCGCACGAACGAGTAGCCGACAGAGCTGACGATAGTGGTACAAGCTCAGCACGTCAGACTTCGCTCACCAAGCCATCGGGGTCGAAATGTCCGGGCGGTCCGGGAGGACCGGGTGGACCCGGCTGCCCCTGTTCACCAGGTGCGCCTCTTTCTCCGTGAGAGCCTCTGAGACCGGAATGCCCATCGTCGCCTTTAGGTCCTTGGATGCCCTAAAAGGAGATGGCAGAGAGAGTAGTACCGACGAGTCATACCAACGGCTCCCTGCAGAAAACGCGTCACATTCACGTCATGATTATAAATGTGTCGTTGTCATGCCCCAGCACCTTTTTAAAAGACTGTAGTAAGGCCGCTACTCAAGACAACAGCACGAGACATAGACAAATTGAGCAAGTTCCGCCCAGTTTCCGTTATAGCTTTCCTATCAAAGACACCGGAACGAGCCGTGAACGACAAGCTCACCTCATATATTGAAACTTCAAACCTAGCTTGTAAGTTCCAGTATAGTTATAGAGCTAACCACTCCACAGAATCAGCATTGCTTCGAGTGATCAATGAGGCTTGGAATTCTGATTTAGGTAGAGTCTCGCTGCTTTTTTGCTCGATTTTTCGGCAGGTTTTGAAACGATCGACCACCAAGTCCTTCTCGAGTGCCTCTCATCTCGCCTGGGCATCACAGGCACTGCACAGCAATGGTTCAGGTACTGTATGAGTGGGAGACTAAAGAGTACTGATTTGAACGGACAAAGAGAATCCGAGGGATCACTGACGTAAGGTGTACCTCAGTGCTTGGTCCAGTTCTTCTCACAGTGTTCACTTTCCCACTTGCCGATGTGGTTGCTAGGCACAATCACAATCCAGGCTTTCACTTCTATGCAGATGACACTCAGTTGTACCTATGCTTTGATCCCTCCCAGCCCTCTACCATGTCGAATTCTCTACACTCCCTAGCTGCATGTATTGATGACATCCGCATATGGATGACAGCAAACTTTCTTAAATTGAATGATGATAAAACCAACTTAATAGTTAAGTCTAACCGAGTGTGATTCTGAAATTGAAAAACCTAACGCTCAAAATAGGTTCTCTCAACATATCTCCGGTTGAATCTGCACAAAATCTTTGTGTCCTGTTCTGAATTGACCTTTCATTAGGCGACCATATCAACTCCACAGTAAAGTCTGCCTACTTTCAGCTACATAACATTGCTAAAATTCGGGCTTGCTTAGACAGGGATACTCAATTTAAATTGGCCCATGCATTTGCAACATCCCATCTCGACTTCGGTAACTCACTGCTTGCTGGTCTGTCGGCCTGTGCAATCAGATGCTTACAGCTGGCGCAAAACTCGGCAGCTAGGCTTGTCAGTCGTTAGCGTCGAAGTTGCCACATCACACTCCTTCTCTCCGACATGCAGTGGCTCCCAGTCAAGCAGCCCATCGACTTCAAGGCTCTGTCACTCACTCTTTGGTTTTTTTATTCTCTGGCTCCATCCTACCCATGACATCTACTCCCCCACAAGGCTAGACATCGTACCACCCACTTTTTGGAATAAAATTGTCAGCTGCACCTCGTACGAACCTCAAATCCTTTGGAGACTGTTCCTATAGTTCGTATGCTCCCAAAGCCTGGAACTCACTCCCGACTGACGTCACGACATCTCCTGACTTGACGACATTTGAAAAGAAGCTAAAAACACATCTATTGATCGCAGGATTTAGTGGGTCCATGTGATTTGTCCTTTGCTTGCTTATGTGCGCTGACACTGGGCATGCTGCCACTAACCGTACTTGCATGCTGACCCTGAGCAAGTCACCTTTAACTATATTATGCCTGTCGACATCGAGCAAGCTACCACTAACCATTCGATCATGCTACATTTACAGCACGTGTAAAGTATCCAGAAGGAGATTATAGAAGTTCTCTGATTTCGCTATAAATATTATTAGTAGTATTATTATTATGAAAATGTCATTTCCATAAAAAAATTTCATATGGAAAAGCTGTGGGACTTGCAGGCTGTCCATCGCAATCTTGAACATTGAAGGTACACTGAGGCTACCGACCGAAAGCAGGGAGCTCAATACTGCTCGCACCCAGATAAGCTGTTGTCTACTGCCATGCAAATGCAGCTTAATTCGCGGGGAACAGCAACCACTACGTCACGCACCGTCAAAAAACGCATAGCAGTCGATAATGAAAGCAATACGACAGGTTTCGTTCGATGTTTTGGCCCGGTCACCAGATCGGAAGTGAAAACTGAGTCGAGAAGAAAGAGGAACTAAATGTCGCTGAAGTGGCCGCAAGTCAAGGCTACCAGGATACTGTTGGATGGCTGAAGATTGCTTCGTTCTGCTACCGGGCGAGAGTGTTACGTCCGATCTCCTGTGCAAAAGGCTGACTGAAGTCATAACCTGTCTTACTACTACGCTATCGGCCTTGCTGAAGTGAATGACTGCTGGCCTTTAGCACCCTGAATCTAAAAGTCAAACATATGGCGATTCGCTTGGCCCTTAATTTCAATTTAGTTTCCGCTGCAAGAGCTACGAGATTCAAGCACCTGGAAAAATGTACTCTCATCATTGCCGTGTCTCTGCTCTGTCGCTTGTCAAACAGCCCTGCCTAGTATCGAAGAAGAGGACTCAAACGTCTGGATAAACAAATAGGGACATGCAGTGCTGAGCGTTCCGCCAACACTATCCCCTATTCAGGGGCTGATTCAGGAACTTCATCTATTGCTATTTATATATAAAAACTATTCTAAATAAACAACAGGTTATAACACTATTCTGTAATGAAACGGGTAGAGTGAAGAGGAGAAAGGGGTGTAGAGAGGTCAGCCGCAGAATGAGACAGAGAGGCGTAGAGTCAGGAATATAGACATATACACCCAAACGGTTCGAGATTCGCCAAGTTAAACGGCTGGGTTTTTCAGAGCTCTGGTTTCGTCTGTAAAGGCAAGGACTGTACTGCAAACACTCACCTGTTCGCCTTTGATTCCTGGAGAGCCTGTCGGACCAGCGTCACCATGAGATCCCGGTACGCCCTGGAGCGATGAGGAGTTATATGGCGACTGTGCTACGTCTGCTGCTGCTACTACTATAACTAATATTAACAATAATAAGGTCGCTCATATAGCGGCCTAAGAGAAATAAACATCTATCTAGGCGCTTTACAAGTCGCTGCAAGAGAATTAATAATAAAGGGTTAGTGACATGTACGGTATCATTCAGGCGATATCAAACAGGTATCACGCCTAGGCCAGTATGCTAAAGCAAATATGCAGACACTCGCGACCACCGGTTGGTAGGACCTCTGGCTAGTAACACGAACTGAATCGTGCATAGATAAGCACACAAAGCGCTAAGAAATAAAAAAAAAGGCATTTCCACCAGGGCGAAGAGAAAGCTGACCGGAACTGGTTCGTCTTTAGCTTCATATTTGGTTGACGATTGCCACAGAGCGATTCACGTACTGTAACTATACTTCACTTCTTATAGCTTGGTCTTAGCCCAGGGATAAGGTGCTCTCTCTTTACGACCCGGGTCGGTGATTAAAGTCCTGAAGTGAGCGATCGTTTTTGACCACTGCAAGAAATGGTGATAACCGTGGAGGCTCATCTGGCGCTAAATAAATTAGGCTGTTAAATCAGCTAACCTTGGCTGTCTATAGGTGAAGCAAGCACCTGCTGACGTGGGCCCGTAAGCTGCCACAAGAAAAAGTGATGCGGCTAATAGACCCATTAAAGGAAAACACGTCTCCTCATCGGGATCGCAGCTGAAGGAGCTCTTCTTGGCCCACCCGGTGGTAATTTTCTTGCAAGTGACACTTTAAACTATGCGGAAGCAATAACTGAATGAGTAAGCCGTCAGCCATAGCTTCGCAGAAGGTGTCATGCCATAGCATTAAGAGCTGTGAGTTGACACGCCCAGGCACTAATGGCGTTAGTCGAAGCTGTTCGAGGCAAAGCGAGAGCCAGGAAGCATCGCCGAGAACGTCGTCGTACAGGCCAGGAGCCAAGGGATGTGTTGCCCGCTTGTGTGGACTACCTCGGCCAGAGTCTCCCGCATGGAACAGGCACTATAATGAGCAGGTTTTCCTTTTTGTGAGCGACTGGATTGCATTGGTTTGGCAAGCAAAGTTGACCATAACGCTCCCAACAGAAGCACCAAACTTGATATGTGCATTGCAGAACGCAGGCCAGAGACTGCAGGCCAGAGACTGCAGGCCCGCGACATGTGGCTACTCGAAATGGCATGCGTGCGCGCCTGATTCTGCCCAGCCATTAGCGATCGGGGTCAAGGTGAATAAATGTATTTGATGAACGAGGTCGTAGGGCTCGAGCTCCATGGCATATGTAAAGCGCCCACAGCCGAATGGAGATCAAGTTCTCTTACGGCGCCATGAAAATTAATTGTACTTGGATTTTACTCTACGAGGCAAAGGAAAAATCGCACAAAAACTGGTAAGAAGCTAGTGCACGAAGGATTAAGTATAAATAATGAGACGCATATGCGAATACACTGCTTTCACCGCCCCTGCTATTCAAGGCGATCCGAATGAACAACTATGCCTACGGTTGAGTATACGTGCATATTATCCTGGCTGACCAGGCGAGACAATACGCGTCGCTCAGAAGAAGAGGCCGTCAATTTTCAGTGATAGTGATGCAGATACTGTGCCCTTATTGGAAAATTAAAATGCAATTTTTGCAGTCGTTACTTGAGTTGCGGCGTACTAGCTTTATCTTTCGGATCGATACAAAGAGGATTTTACGTACGCAAGGCACCATTTTAGAGAAAGAGAGAGAGAGAGAGAGAGAGAGAGAGAGAGAGAGAGAGAGAGAGAGAGAGAGAAAGAAGAAATGCCTGGCACGTAACTGGAGTTGAAGGTCTGTATGCATATATTTCTGAGGCGGCGTAGCTCTTCCAAGGCCATCTGTCCAAGTTCAGGGTAATTCCGTGCTGATGAAAGACTGGTTCAAAGTTGATGATCAGGCCAAAGCCCCGTCAAGAATTAGGAAGTGACTAACGAAGTGAGAGACACTAGCTAATACACTAACAGCGCCGCGCTTTGCTTCAAAAGTATCCAGGACCCTCTGGCCAAGCCAAAAATGTTACGATTTTGCACAGGTTTCTCTTTTGGAGCGCGTTGGTAGCTAGGGACTAAGACTGTCACTCAGTCGCTAAGCAGCCTGACCAGTTTCGAGGCGCTTTGAGGCTGCACACCCGCATGGGTTAAGCGTAGGCCTTAATATGGCTACACAGTCTTGCTAAGTAGCTGGGCTAATTCGGCCTCAAAACAAATAGCTGAAATAGCTATTACAAATACAAATACAAATAGCTGAAACAGCTCAAAACAAATAGCTGGGCTTATTCGGCCGGTCAGCGTGGCATGCGACTTACCGGCAGCCCCGGCGTACCCGGCTTTCCTTCAGCCCCAGCCGGTCCTGGAGGGCCGGCAATAATGATGGAATCCCCTACAATGCAACGGTGCAACGCGTTTCGATCGATTGCAAGGCATTCTTGGCCGCAGCTACGCAGTCTACGTAGGTACCGTACAGCAACTAACGAATCCGGGCTGCGAATTAGAAGCCGAGCTGCTGCTTGCACACTTCGGAGAGATGAATTTGTAAGCAAGTGCAGTCAACATACCGTGCTGCATTTCGTAAGTGTATGAAGAAAACTACGTGTGCTTTGCTGCTGAATAAAGGCCAGGCCAGGTGAGCACATGAAGCCCGAACGCGTGTAGCACTTGCACCTGGACTGTGGCCAGATACCTGCCCCGCTGCCTGATGTGTGCTGTCATTACTTAAAAGATACGTTCACTCAGCTATCACGTCCGACAATTTCATAGCAGAGTTGCCATGGATGTCGAGTTGCAGGGACAGAGAATCGCATCCTTGCGCGGGCTGATCTCTACCCCACTGCAGGTCTGCACAGACCGATAAACGACAAGGATATACCAAAGGAAAGACAAACTAGTAAGCAGCACAACGAGACAAGACGAGACAAGACCACGGCCAGATAGACACAGGGTGTGCAAGGTTCCATCTTGGGGTGGCTTCACTCAATTTTGGCAAAGCTACACCCTACCGTCGGCCTCTGCCGACAGCAGCTGTCGCCGAGGAACCCGGCTTATGGATAGCGGAAACTTGTAATGCCGATGCAGCTCGTGCGCTACCGCGATGTTGACATAATCGAAAAGATTAGGATATACAATAATAATAATAACATATTTGTATAGCGCCATCGGAGAAATGAATCTGTTTAGGCACTTTACAGATGCATGATTGCAAGCGATCGATGTAGAGGCTTGATTGAGCAATATGGGTTTGTCGTTACTAACAAGGCCAATGGACGTGCAATTGTGTTAATGCACACGCTCGCGCCCGAAATCTGATTGGCCGTTGTCAATATTATAAGCAAGCTGCCCTACACTGTCGGCCTTATCGACAAAAGCTATAGCACATCAACAGCGGGTTGCCACTCCTACTCGCTCTTTCTCTCTCTCTCTCTCTCTCTCTCTCTCTCTCTCTCTCTCTCGCTCTCTCTCTCCCTATCTATCTATCTATCTGTATCTCTCGCTCTTACCCGGCTCTCCTTTGGCGCCTCTAAGTCGCTCAAGGCGCTTCTGTAACGCCGTCGAAACAGTGAATGAATTGCCCATCTCTTCGAAGCGCTCGAGCGATTCCAGCCAATCAGTAAACGAGCTCGGAGGTCCAGGCGGTCCAGGCGGGCCCTGGGGGCCAGGCAGACCAGTGAGCTCCAACGCGTCTCCCTTCAATGAACGGCGAGCCATTGACCATCGTGCCTACAGACCACAGGACTCTCGTGGCACGTTCTTAGTACTGCGAGGCTGGGTACAGATGGTATGCCTATTAATTGTCAGCATCTCATTCAGCAAGCATGTTCAACTTAGTTGATGAGCTTTTCTGCCCTAGCACTTTTGCAGTACGTAGTGGCCAATTAAAAAGCTACTACAAAAGCTAATGCGGTTGAGCAGCCAATTAGCAGGCAATCATTTGCCTGACGGTGGATTTATCTTTAATGCTACTCCCTCGAGTCACCACCAACGGCCGCTAGTCTGCCGACCCGATGGACCACTGTATCTGTGCCTGCGTCTGTATCCATATATGTGTCTGCAAGCAACCACTACCAACTCTTACGGTGGGGTTGCCTACTTTTCAAGCTTTTGTTCAGGTCAGTGCTTGTTGTCAGTGCAGTCAAAGTATGACTGCTGTGTCTGCAGAAAACGCCGCCGGGCTATTGGTAAGCGTATGTGCATCCCACTTCGGGCCTACACAGTCCAACGAAAAATGATAGTGACAAATATAAATAAAGATAAATAAATAATAAAGATAAAATAAAGGTAGATAAAAATAATATATATAAATATAAATAAAATAAAGAAGTGGCGAGCTAGTACATAGCTAATATGTAGTAGCTAGAATCCGAAAGGAAAAGCAGAGGCTGACAATGTAATACCCAGGTGGACAAAGAGTGAATAAAGTACAGCAGTACAAGTTAGCAAACGCATCAGGGTTAGAAGAATCCATCGTTCTGCTTTGTAAACCCGGCCAATCCTAACTGGATTTAAGCCACGAATAACTGGCTAAAGCACTGGTAGTAGTTCGGCAGGCTTTCTGAGCTTGAAGTGGGAATCCGACGCTTAAGAACTTCAGTTTTTGCCAGTACTAGATTCCCTAAGCTTTGCAAGCATCCACCAAAGAATGACATTGGCCTTCGCTACCATGCATTGCTGTTCGATGCACACCGACGGCAGACAGCACGTGTGAAATTATTAAAATAGCTTTGATGCTAAAGATTGACGGCATTAGTAGACACTCGTTTACGTCTAACGCTGTCGCAGGAGGTCGCTCACTGACTATGTCCAGCTACTACCACACTGGTAGTTGTTACGCAGTCTTCGCTATGTCACTTCTCTAGCCAAGCGGCCGAACGTGCGAACAATATATGCTAAAGTTTACAAACTGCAATCAAACATAAAATTGCTGCGACATTATTTGGAAAGACTGTAATGGATGAGGAATGGCAATACAAGATTTCTATATAGAGCTCTCTCAGCAGAGTCGCTTTGCAAAGAGCTAGAATTTCCTTGACCTGGTGGTTCGATCCATGCTGGTATTTCTGTGCTACACTGTACGAACCTTTTCTCCTTTCTGGCCGTGGGCGCCCGGAGAGCCAGGCACACCTGGTGTGCCTGCGGGGCCAATTTCACCTATTCCGTCGTCACCTCTGTCACCCTAGAAGCGGAGAAGTGTAGACAAATGAAGCATTTCTGATACTATATTTAATCTCCTGTCACCGAATTATCATGGCAGAGCAAAAAATGCTACAAAAACCGCTTATTAAAACCAGGAACGTGGGCAGAATGGGCCTACTATTTGCACAATAGTAATAATAATAATAATAATGCACTTGATACAGCGCCCTCAGAGAACTCAATCTCTTTTTAGGTGCTTTACATTTGCTGTAAAGGGAAATGCAATTGAATGGTGAGTAATATCATGCTTAATAAACGAACAGCATGAATAACACGTATAGGGGTGACATGCACAGGGTCAGCATGCAAATGTGGTTAGTGGCAGCATGCAGAGTGTCAGCACGCATATGCATATGAAGGGCGAATCACAGGGACCCAGTAAATGCTGTCCTAAATAGGTGTTTTTTATATCATGGTAAAAGCAGAGGCCAGTAAGGCAAAGGTAAGCACGGCAGAGGTTAGCACGACAGAGGTTATAGCACTGCAAAGGTTAGTGCGGTAGAGGCTAGCGCTCCGCTTACAGCAGATAGCACCACTCTAAAGAACGGTGAGACTCCACAGAAAGACTCGTGCAGCCCGAAGCTGACCGTCAAGTTTCGCAGGCTCACACTCTATCGAATACTATTTCCAAACAGTGCCGGCAGTACCGAGTCAGACGAGGAACAGACGTGTCCGGAAACGGTCAAGAAGATCAGACGGAATCATAAGCGACTATAGTGATACTGCTCCTCGCCACGGCAACGATGGGAGACGGAAGCTTGCATCCCAGCCTTGGACGAACTTGCCCAACCCAGAAGGATCATGGCGGCCCAACTGTAACCCAAGCCGAGTATAATCTTCGTTTACCTTGCTGCCTTTTTCGCCAGCTGGCCCAGCCACTCCTGGTTCACCGGGTAAGCCACTAGACCCGGGAAGTCCTTGCGGGCCTGGTTCGCCCGGATCGCCTTTATCGCCTGCAGATTGAGAAGACAGTGCAACGTAACGTGGTCAATGGCCCATATGCTTTTGCTTTCGACCAAGAACAGGAGCAAAATGGCACCTTTTGATTGCCTCTCGACGAAAACAATACAGTGGTCCGTTGGCCAAAGCAATACCAAGATGGATAGCTGCACGTGACAGCTCACTTTTAGCCTACAGCCGACAGGCAGCCACCCACCCTTGATCTCGATGACCTCGAGCGGTCGGTTAGGCACACCGGTAGCAGCTGACATCAGTGACGATTCCGTAGACGACTTGACGTCAGAAGCTGGATCCGGAATGACCAGGTCTTGGATCAGGGCGTCGGCATTGGAGACGGCTGCATTAGTCAACATATCTTCACTAGGTATTACATTGTCTAAATCATCATCGATGTTGGCAACAGCTGTATTTTTCCTCAGCTCTTCCTGGGAGACACCGGGTGCCGCGGTGGTGGTCGACATTTGAGCACTTCCGTTGTTTGGTTGTTCCTCCACCACCGCAACCGCTCCGTTTCCATCGTCGTCGTCCTATTACGGCAAAGCAGCAGGCTCTCTCGCGGCGGCCAGTAACTGCCCAAACAAGTCGCGACAATAAAGCCTCAGACAGACACAGGCGTCTGCATTTCTGCGTAGCAGACTAACATCTATGCACAAGCGGCTTCTTGAACGGCTGCGTATTGAACCAGCCACCCACGGAGTGGACTGCTTTACTGTAAGATGGCATGCTAGATTCGTCTGCTCGCGTACCGCAGGTATCTTACAAGGATGAATTCCTAAGGGAGGCTCGAGAGGAGTTTCAACTAAGATACCCTCAACAAGCCTCGATATGGTTGCAGTAAGAGACAGCGATAGCGACGATTCGATGTTGTTCGCCGCCCAGTGAGCTGCTGAGGCCTTTTTTTCGGGCTAAAGGGCAGCAATCGAGACGACATACAGTACTTACACTACCGTCGTCTTCTCCAGCGCCAGATCCATATTCCGTTTGTGGTGGCAGCTGACCCTGAAGAAAGGAAGGCTCGCAATCGGTGAGATTATTCATGAAGTTTGCGAATGCTTCGAAGCGTTCCAGCGCGACAAGATAACCTGAGCTTAGTGCGATTGAGCTTACCCGGCGGGCCGGAAACCACAATGCAGCAAGGATATCGTGCATTCAATAATTTAGCGACATGTATTCTATCATGCAGTGCCCATGCATTTCCTAATGTGTGCGGTTGACTCATGCAAGCGCAATTTGTTTGAATCCAAAGGTACGGCTCAGCAGCACCCACTTTCTCTACAACAGTGCTATTTAGCCTCTCTCCAATCCATAGCATCGAAGCGAGAGGTAAGGGGGCGGGTCTAACGAACCCCTGACAGCCCAGCTCAGAAATTCGATTCGAGATTCGAAGATTTTCGAAGATAGATTCGAGACTCAAAATTCGATGCGTCTCTACAGTCGTCCTACAATTGCCTCTCCTGAGGTCAAGGTCATCTTTCTATGGTTAATCGTGGCTTCGCCTATGCATAGCGTACCCGCCGGACTGGTTGCTGTAATACTGCTTTCGATGGGGTTCTCTGAATATAAACAATGCAAACCTCCAGGAAAGTCAAGCTGCCTTTATTTTCAACATAATACTCGTTTGCCCGTTGACAAAGAGATTACTCCTCCTTATCTTAAGGACCAGCAGGTCTGAGCAGCACAATTCGGACGAGGTACCGTTAAGTATCTCATTCGCATGAATTTAGTCGCTTATTACGACACTATTCTGGAACATTTGGCATTCGCTAGTGGTATGGGAGACGTAATGACTCACTAGGTAAGGCGGTTGCTTTTCATGACCTCAGCCCCGAGGTCATGGGTTCGAATCCTGCTGTGGGCGATCCTGTATCGCCACTACAAGCGGTGGTGATAGCTGTAAAGGCTCTTCTGTCGCTATACAAAAAGAGGCTGTTAAATCAGCTTGCATTTTGGTATGACAGGGCCATGAAAGTGTTTGGATAATATCTCGGCAGCAACAGCGAACGTGCTTCAACGCATTACCTTACTAGTGGTTATGTTCACTAGCAGATGAGGCGTGTGAGGCGCTCGCAAGCGACTATCGAAAGGAGCACTCTTCTATTAATTACATTTTAGTACGAAGCACGTGCCTGATTTTTGAATCTGTAAAGCTTTGCAAAAGGAAGTTTTAAAGGCTGTGCAAAAAAGAGAAAATATACGAAAGATGTAATGGAAGAGGTAGGGTGAGAGACGAGAAAGAGAAAGAGGGAGTGTGATGAAGGGGAGACAAATAGAGGAGAAGAGAGTGCACGGACAGGATGGGGTAAAAGAGGCAGGTTTTAAGAGATGGACGCAAGGAGAGAGCGAGAGATGGAGATAGAGAGATACTGAGAGACTAAGAGAAGGAGAGAGAGAGAGAGAGAGAGAGAGAGAGAGAGAGAGAGAGAGGGAGAGAGAGAGAGACAAAGAGAGAAAGCAAATGCAAATATAATACCCATGACATTGAGAGGTAAAATAATTGACAGTAACACCATAGATGAATGGCGAAAACAGCGGTCGATCACTGAGGATATGAGCAAGGCAAAAGAAGCAAACAGGCAGAAAAGGTACATTTGTTCCGGTAGCCCTGACAGAAGGAGCCTCGGGCTCGGCAATGGCTGCTGCAGCTCGTCAATCATGGCAGCGAACATTAACAAATCAAATTTTCCCGGGAATGCCATTGTAACTGCAATCTGCCCGCAAACGACCAGACCAAGTTCACAAGGACAAGCAAGCAGGACTCAGGACGAGGATCTCCATGGGAAGTGCTCTGTCGCAGCAGGAGAGCCTTAGCAGAGCAGCGGGTGAACAAACTCGATCAAACGCTTCGCATAATTACCCCAATAGAGCGCTGAATAGCGAAACGACACAGAGACACCGACAAAGAGAACGAAATTGGGACGAATAACTTTTAGCTGGAAAAATTAACTCATCGTCCAGTACGAAATCGCTCTTGGGCCCGACATCCTGTGCAAGTTCGCACATTTCCAGCCGGCTAATCGCCGCCTGAGCTCGAGCCGTTCCAAGCGTTCGGCGGCGGTCCACTATCGGCGTGCGAGCATCGGGAGTCTAGCAGTACGGTCTACGCTGCCCGACAGTTAAAGCTTGACAACAATATGCCGGCTAACAGACTGGCTTCAGGGCAGGCTCGGGTGCGGCGGATGCTTGGCTAAGCGTGCGAATTGCCGGGATTCGGGCATGAGCGGCGGCCTCGCGGCCGCCGAGCGTCGGCCGCTGTCGAGTGGCTGGGGCCAGCTCAGCTGGATGTATCGGTCGCCACCGCTGGGCTCCAGCAGGACCTCATTGACTGAGCTACTTGCAGAGGGCGGCCGGAGAAACTAGATAAATGCACGCAAGGTGATAAGAGCGCTATGCTCGCTCAGGTGGCAAATTGAAAAGACCCGCTCGGGGGCTTTGTCCGTCGGCTGGCCACTGGCTTGCCGTTATTGATGCTGAGCTGCATGAAAACCGTCTAGACGGATTGAAATTCTGAGCAATCGGAGCAGATGCTGTCCTGATTGCTGCCCGCACGAGGTGGCAGCGGTGCGCGAGCTGCTACGCACCGACGCGTGGCAGGGTGCCCGCCGCCTAGCGCGAAGCACCCTGCACGCCTGTGTGCTGCTGCTCAGCGAGAGTATTGAGCGCTCAAAAACATCCGCAAAGCTGCCTCGTACCTCGCCAAGGTCCTTCGCATCTGTGCAATGCGTGGCCGCCTTGCTCGGGTCGTGCACAACGAGCAGCTCGTTGATGTCTCCCTGTCAAATAAAAGGGATCGTGTGGCATGCTGCAAGGGTGACTGCAGCTTCCTCTTGTCTCTAACAAGCTGCACGAGCAAGCGTTCAAGGCCAGGCCTTTTCGGCGTGAGGAGCGCTGGGAGAGGGAGTGGGTATACATTTATTAAACATATTACCCGTATTATTTAGATGTGGATAGTGCGGTTGTTAAGCTTTAGCCCAGCTGCAAGGTGCTAGCGCGTTGTGACTTTATGAATTCAAGCTCGGCAGTATGCGATCGTATTGTTGCCAGCTGTAAGCCAGTTCTTCATTTTACAAGGCACTGAAACGCGAATCCCTAATTTCGGCCGAAACGCAGGCCAGCCTACTTCTGTCCCTTGCAACGATTTGAAAACACGAATGAGGAGATAGCAGCCCGTGTGTAGCTCTGTACACACGATTATATGTAGGCGTAATTATATGCATGCTGGATATGCAAAGATGCATACCTGCCTGAGTCATCGGCCGTGAAACTAGCAGAGGCCTTCTCGGTCCGATCGAGCGCCAGCTGCTTGCACTCGCCCGGTGCGATCCAAATAGCACAGGTCAAAGTAGCACAGGTAAAGGTACGGGTGGCACATTCTGCATCGTCCAGTACGACGCAGGACACGGTCAGCGGAGTGACAAGGTACCGCCGCCTGCTTGGCGAAGATGCTTCGGTCCGTCTGCTGACTGCTGAGGCGCGATGCCGTCGAGCGCCCGAAGCAGCAGCAGACTATTTGCACGAAGCAGCAGCCTCCTCGAACAAGCGACAACACGCTGCGCTTCTTTGCACGGAACAGTCGGTCTTGGTCTGGCGCTCGGGGCTGGCGCTCGGGGCCAGACAGGAAGTTGGCTGCTAGCAGCCGGGATTTCGACTGCTGCGGTGCGCTTGCTTACACAAGGGTTCGCCTCCTCGGAACGCCTTTGTGCTATCGCTGCCACCAGGGATTTGCCGCCGCCCGAGGACAAACTAGGTCGGGCATCTCGGAGCCGAAAACGGCGCCGGGCTTTCGACACCAAAAAGCCGACTGTCGCCGAGTGGGCGGCACGTTCGCACGTGCCTCTGTTCATCGAAGCGAGAATTCGCGAGAAGCCAGCAGGCAGTTCGTATGCTCGTCAACAGACCGCTCGCATTATTGGGACAGTATGCTAGCCTCGGTACGGCCCTCCTTCTCTAGATCTTGGCGACGATACTCGTCTTGAAATTCGAACACGTCACACCACTAGGAACTGAACATTGTTCCATTCTCTTTCAAGCCTAGGCGACGCAGTTAGAATAATGATTACAAGATAATAGAAGAGCCCCGCACTGCCATTCCACTTAATTGAGCCCGGCGCCTGCAAACTTCTCGGCCTGCATGTCAGCTTAGATGCTTGAAGAGTTCACTGAGCCGATGCACTGCTGATTCACTGATGAGCTGATTCACTGAGCTGATGAGCTGATTAACAGCTGAGCTGATTCACTGATGCTAGAAGAGTTCACTGAGCAAATAGAAGCGAGCACGTGGGTCGACATTAGGGGCGAATTCTCGTGTCGCTGAGAAGTAGACACTAAGACTGGGAATGAACAGACGCAGGGATACTTGAGTTCCAGCGTAAGAAGCCTACATAACAACTTAGTTCCCTTCCTTCTTTCTCCCTTCCTCATCGCGCTCGCCTTTAACGACCGATGTCGTGAGCTCGAGCCGTGCGGCAAAAGTAAAGCGCCTGGACACAGATTAAGTTCTCTTAGGGGCACTATGCGAACGAATCAAATTAATGTAACACATTCGGAAAGGTGAGTAGTGTAGCGGCGACAGGAGGGCAGTTTTAAAAGTTACTAGAATGGAAGAGACAGTTCGGAGCGGCTGCAAAGGAAGTACCCCGTCTGTTGACGAAGGTAGCGGTCGGCGTTGCTTAAAAATCGCGAAAAGACGCTGCAGAATTCGCGAAAAACTTGAGCTCGGCCAGGCGATGACCGGTCGACAAGTGCGCCTCACTGTCGAGTGTATGTGGTGGGCTGCTGGACGATGGCTAAGCTTGCAAGTACGCAATCGGACGGACGGGGCCCGACCTCGTTAAGGTCGCGAACGAGAGCGAAACTCGACGATCTGTGGATTCCGAGCCCAAGCAACGACTCCCGCTACGCCGTAGCGACAATTCGGTCCGATCTTGCCGAATCGCGGGCTCGGTGCGCTTGTGTTGTGCCGAAGTGCAGCGCGGGATTCAGGGGGCTGCAGGGAGTTAAACATTTGAACAACATACGCCCTAGCTGAAGCCGCGACGTCGAGCTCTTGCTCCGTGTAAAATTAAGCAATTATCGAAGAGTGGTCGCATTTGTGTCGTTCTTTGCCAACGTCTTGGTAACGACTCAAAGGCTGTAGCCAAGCCATTCATCGAGTGCATTGCCCTTTCACAGCGAGCGTGCTTCTTCAACAGATCCGTCAACGTGTTTTTTCACAGAGTTACGTTGGCATCGAGAACTCGGCAGGAAATATTTAAGGCTGACCTCGACCGAGTGGCCTAACCCATTCAGAGAGGGCGGTGAATGAGCCTGCTCTCCCACCATACCCTTTTGTGGAGCCGTGCCATTTTAACAAGAGGCTGCAGCTCGGTAGCCCCAGTTCCTAAACTCATTCGCTCGCTCGCGCTCAAGTTTCCCTCTTCAAGACAAGACACCGTCGGAGTCGTCCCCAGCGAAGGCTCACCCCTGACCACCTCCTCGAAAGTACGCTCAAACAGTTCTTGTCTGACACGAGTGGGTCTGCTGCTGTGCTTGGCAGGTTACGTCTGCCTGCAGACAGTGGCGCTCAGTAGCGGGGTAAAGGGGCAATTCGTTTTCGCCATTCATCGCTAGCAAAGCCTGCCGTGCCAGGCGAGCCGAAGGCTCTGGTTCCTTTTATCAAATTTAGCATGAGGATCCGAGGTGCACTCAAATGTCTCATGCCGGTGCGGCACCGAAACAGAAGGTTCGTATCGTCACATGAGTGTGCAGCGAGCACATGCGGCAATCAAGGCAACGACAGATTTCTTTTGTCGAAGGCGTACTACTAGCGGTCGCATAATCCATTCGGTAGTTTCCAGCTGCTGAATTGGTAATAAAAAGTCATAAAGCATGTACAACTAATAATCTATTAAGCATCTACAGCAGGCTATCGGTAAGAAACAGGTTCTTGAAGGGAAGTCAGAACGAGGGCAATGCTACAACTAACACAAAAGGCAGCGCATGGGCATTCCTTCCGAAATCGTGCAGCTGACCTGTTGGCCTGATTCTCGGCGCTATCAGATTTTCACACTACCCTTGTTCAACTAGGGAGTCCCCGAATCTGTTTTGTCGAGCCTAAAGAGTGGCTCTAGCTAGCTGCCAGTCATTCGAGACCGAACTTTGGGTTTAGATACTACGTCTCAAAATGACACTCCCATTGTCATTTAAGGTAGGAATCGCTGCCGGCAGACTTCGATAGACAGCCAGTGAGAGACAAAAAGGTAGATCTCTTGAAATGCGCGACGAAGGCTTCCTCCGGCAAGAATTGCAATCTTTCACAAGAGAAGCACAGTGAGAAATTACTTGGAAAATTCCCGACGCTGCCGAATACGCTGGAGAAAATTGACCGTCGGCTACTTGTAATGGCGTTCAAGAGGACAACAGTGGAGGTTGTTCAAGCGCCGCCGCCGCCGCCGCCGCCGCCGCCGCCGCGAAAGGACGCCGACGAACGAGCACTGGCTAAAGAACTGCGAACCGCACGCCGCCGCCGCGCTGCTTTGCGGCTGGCTGCTCACCTTGAACCGCTCTCGGAAGATGTCGCCTCCGTGTCCCACTAGAAGCAGCGAGCTCTTCAGAAGTGGCAGCTGCCGCAGGCTTCGCCTGTACTCAGTCTGGCCGTAGGACTGGCAGAACAGCAGCAGCTGGACAGTCGAGCCGTTCGTTATCACGGCCAGACGCGACCACTGGCCCACCATGGACGGAACGACGAATTCGGCGATCTTTCGCGAGCCGTCCTCTGGACGCTCGGAGTACCAGAGGTCGATCGACTGAGTGCTCGCGCTCGGCCCTTCGCCGATGCCGAGTCCGAACTGCAGAATGGATTCGGTCGCCGCGTCGACGACGGCGAAGAGGAAGCCGCCGCTTGCCGTCGCCGGCCGCACGGTCGCAATGATCGCCAAGTCGGGCCACAGCGCCGGTGGCAGATAAGCCTTGGCCTCGACAGCTATCGAGGCGGACTCGTTGAAGTAGTAGCTCGGCCCGAGGACGGGCTCTCCGTCTTCGACCGCTGAAGGCGAGATGTCTCTCCACGTCGCTCTGGACACCGGCTTCAGCAAGTCGACCGACGTCGCGCCTAGCGCCTCGTCTGCAAGAGCGACAGCTAGCTCGTCGAGAGCTGAATCGACGCTGCCAGAGTCGGCTTCGAACGCCGCGACAGCGAGCATCAGCAAGACGACGAGCAGCGGCGAGGCGCCAGGAGCACGAATCGTCGCCGCCGAAGGCGGCGGCATACTGCTTCGAGGCTGAGTCGTGTGCAGCAGCGGCGGCAGCCACGCGGCCGAACAGCTGGGCACGGCCCTTCGACCTGAACTGTATCCTAGCCGCATTGTGCACGATCAGCATAGAAAACAAGCAAGCCGTTTCTGCAGCTGCGAGATTGATTGGACGTTTGTCTTCGGAAGAGTCCTTTGAGCCATTGTTTAAGCGGCAACAGACGAGGTCGTCACCGCCAGGCGGCGGCGGTAGCGGTGCGGGTTCCAGTCGGACCCACATGCGCCCACCAATCCCCGACGTGCTGGTGCGATTTCGGGTTTGCATCTGGACATAGCCAGAGGTCATTTGCGGCTGCAGCCCGGGTGACAGGCAGCTTAGGAGTTGTTCTTAGCGTCGACGCCACTGCTAACTACTACAACACCTGTCTCTGGTCGGAGATTTGACGAACAAGTAATAAGGCGTAGCTGCTAGTCAGCTTGACAATTGACCGTTTGCTTTCCCTTCACCCAACTTTAGAATAGCAATGCCCAAGGTACGATGAAGCCATCGATGCGATTCAAACTGCAGGGCGAGCCGCGATGGCGAGTGCTCAAAACCGCAGTGACTTTCTGCCATTTACCGTGCGACTGTTCTTTAGCAACGAGCTCACCCAACTGCAGCTGCGGCGAGGGATGGGGTCTAAGGATCACGCATGCGTTCCCAAGCATACATACGCGCACACGCGCTGACAAGCCCAAATGACGGAGATGAGGCTACTTGCGAGACAGATGACAAAGCTGTACTGCCTGATTACACTCGAGCAAGGGAGACCGGCGACTAGGCGACCGTGGACAGATATGCGTGAGCGGTCGAGAAAAATGCCGCAGGAGGGAAATCAAGTGGCTAAAGACATGACTTTGTATGCCTGGGATGAGACTGTGCAGCAGAGCGCGGCTAGCGCGGTATATCTCTAGACCCTACGGCTCCTATCTCTTCGCCAAGCATCAAAAGGGTAGCGAAAACGGCAACAGGGGCAGGGACGAAGAAACAAAGAGATATCCAAGACAAAGTACAAAGCGACCGTGAGCGAGTCAAATACAAAGGGAAGGGAGCGCTTTCGCAGTAACAGAGCATGCGATCCGAAAGAGAGCTGAGTGTAAGGACACTGTAGCTAGCCAGGTGCTACGGTCTCGCGCGAAGAGGGCTTGACAGTGACCGGTAGAACGTCGAGAGAGAGAGTTAGTTCTTAAGAAGCTCCTGGCCGCTCAAAGCTCACAGCATACGCTCCCGCTTTCTTCCATGTACTGAGACGTGACATATCAAGACGACTCTGAGGTCATGCAGTTTGGCCGTGAGCAAACCGATGACTTGTGTTTGATTGGTCCAACACGTCTTGGAGGCCGAGCGGAGCGAAGTTCGTGACTTCAGATTAGTTCAAGCTATGGCCCTATGAGCGAGGACTATAGCTGGATGAACAGTGACGATATGGAATACGGTTAGATGAATGAAATAAGAGGAGTCAATAACAAGGGGCACAGCGATTCCGCCAAAATGATAGTTGACACCGTGGGCGACGTTGATGGCACAACAGACACGCCTGCTGCGAGTTTAGCCGATGCGATTGCAAAAAAAGGTGCAACGAGTAAAGTTTGGCTGATTGAATCGCCTCATCTGTGTAGGGGCGGGAGAGCCGTGGCGGCTTTTTTTCTCGCTTGCTGCAGGCAATACTGAGTTAGCTGCTGCAGGCCTCCAACCGCGCCCGGGGTCGTGAAGTGCATACAAGCTATACATAGGCTTGGCCGATGAGCTTCTTCAGGCTAATTAAGTATGCAAAATTCCAACCTGGCGACTACTTGAACACTTTTCTCAACCAACGTTCGCACGCTATTCCAAGCATTTTCGAAGTTCCTCATGTTAAAATTCAGTTTGACTTAAGAAAGCTCAAAGATGCCATTTATGGCTTAGCAAACTTACCAAGTAAAACCACTGCCGATCTTTGGCACAGCATGCTCTTACGCCAATGACTGTGCATGCGTCATGTCACACAGCACAACCCTGTGTGATTGTCTCATGTTTGGCTAGCCAAGATTAAACCTGACCTTCACAGACACTTCGCAGAGAAAGTTTTGAATGTGTGTTTATGTGTGTATGTGTGTGTCGGTGTGTGTGCGTGCCTGCGTGCTTGCGTGTGTGTGGTGTGAGTGTGTGTGTGTGTATGCGATGAAAGATAGCTCAAATGGGCAAGCGACTGTTTGCTATTCAAGCTGATAGAAGTGGTATTAGTGGTAACAAATTGCTATTTTAATTAAACTATGCGTCAATTTTCAAACAGTATGGAGTCGTAAAAGTATTGATAAATACGCATGAAGTAGGCGCGAAGAAACCCAGTGAGAAATCATTAGCGGGCGTACCAGGATTGAGCCAAACGGGGAGGGGTGGTGAGCTGTGGCCTCGCCTGAGGCGACCGATAATAGGGGAAGTGAAGAGATGTTTTTCAAACATCGGGGTGGGGCTTTCTGGCTCTTTCTCATCAATCCGTGCAGAGGGTGAGTGGTTGCTAGCCGTTCTTCCGTCGGACTCATATCGTCTGCGAATCTTACAGCGATAATTACAGCTATAACCGAAGGTACTTGCTGCCTCTTAACAACCTCCATTCTCTGCCGACAATGCAGGATGTGAGGTGGAAAGGTTCCAAAAAAGATGTGATACAAAATTAGCACAACAATTACATTCCATCTGATTTCCGTGGTTTTTGTAGCAAGCTTTTCGCAAAAAAGGGTTATACACAGACACAACATAGATGTGGACATCACTTGATAGCTGCACTTAATAAGAATAGCAATACATTTGATTAAGTGCCCCAGAGAACTCAATCTCTTTCTAGGTGCTTTACAATTGCTGCAAAGGAAGCTCAGTCAAATGGTTAGTGGTAGCATGCTCAGTAAACAAGAAGAGTAACTTGGTTATTGGTCACAGGCACAGGGTCAGCATGCAAGTGTGGCTAGTGGCAGCATGCAACAGTGTCAGAACGCACAAGCACGTAAAAGACAAATCATAGGGACCCACTAAGTGCTGTCATAAATAGATGCGTTTTTAGTTTCTTTTTAAAGTTTACAAGTCAGGAGATTACGTGGCGAAGGTCGGGAGTGAATTCCAGGCTTTGCGAGCATACGAACTATAGGCACGGTCTCAAAGGATTTGAGGCTTGCACGAGGTATAGTTAAGCAGTTAGATTACGAGAAACGGGTGGAGCGATGCTTAGCCTGATGGGGGGATTAGATCTGATATGTAGACTGGAGCCAAAGAATTAAGGAACCTGAATGTGAGTGGCAAAACCTTGAAGTCGATGTGTTGCTTGACTGGGAGCCAGTGCAGGTCGGCTCGAAGTGGTGTGATATGGCAACTGCGAAGCTCACGTCGAACAACCCTAGCTGCACAATTTTGCACCAGCTGTAAGCGCCTGATTACGCAGGCCGGTAGGCCAGCAAGCACTGAGTTAGAGAACTGAAGACGAGATAATAGACAGCCGTTTACATTTTTCTCTAATATTAGATACCTACAATTAGCAGCTATATTATTCAATTTTTACGGAAACCTGCACAGCTCATCGCCGGTCGATCATTAGTAAGATCGGCTGGTGTACGGTACACAAACCATGGCAGACTAAGGTGCTCTTGGATACCGGATCCCATTTTCGACGATTGTTTGCTCGGTGAGCGACCGTCGTCGTCGTCGTCGCCGTCTTGACTCCCATCATCTCTAACATCTAATAATCTAACAAAGCGATTCGGATGGCCTTGTGGAAGCGGACCTTGGAGGAATCTGCAAGTATCTAGGATGCCTAGGTCACTCCTAGGCAGTGGCTACCGGTCAAGGCCGTTTTGTTCCCTGGTGCTTGAATAACCTGGCCGGACATCACGATACCACAAGGGCTATACACTGCTCTGTATAGATTGTGTTCGATGTCATTCCCGGCTAAGAAATCACGTAAACTCTCTTCCTGTATTGGAGTTCGGAGGTTATCATGCTGCTCCTACTGCAGAGAAACTCACTGGTGAACAATGTGTATTCTACGTTGCATTAATGACAAATATTTACGAATATGCACGCACGGCAATAGAAAGCTGTCGATGTTCTTCAGAGCTATATTGGGGGTGTGCAATTTAAAAGACCGTGCGATTTGAGCTACTTCAGCTTACGAAGTTGATTCTCTTATTCCAAATATATTAAACGAAAAGAGGACAGCAATCTGAGTTTGAAGAGCAGCCATATAATTAGTCAGAAAACAACATCATAATAATAGATCGTTTGCATAGCGCCCTAAGAGAGCCAGATTTAAATCTAGCCGCTCGTTCCAAAAGCAGCAAAAGCCACCTGTAAATGACATGTTCAACATGATGCTTAGACAAGCTTGTCAAAACGCATAGGAATCATGCTTAAGAAAGCATGCCAATGCACGCGAAAAGACTCTCAGGGCCACCGATTAGTAGGACCCCGAGGTATTGCTGGGACACCCAGAAAAAGCTGGACCGCGCAGATGAGGCTTTAGCTCAGACTTGATTCAAGCAAAGACATTGAAGGCTTCGAAAGAAGCTGAAAGCAAGCTCTAGGCTTTTTGTGAGCACGAACTGTAGGCCAGATCGCCAGCATTTTGATTTCGAGCTCAGGATGGCGAGATGACTGGCAGCCGAGGAGTTTCGAGTGATGCCGGTTCGACGGCAGCGCTGCGTCAGGATTCGACGTAATGAGGGCGAACGGACGCACAAACGGAGCCCGAAATGTGCATATTACTTAGAGAAGAAGCTCATCTCTTTTTTAACCGAGCGAGAATCGGAGGTCCGTTGCCTCGAGCAGACAGCTCCTTCCCCCAAGTCCAATTCGTGTCTCCTCGAGCACGCTCACGCCATGTTCGCCCGCCGGCCCTGGGTTACTCGCGTTGCGGCCGCTTAACCCAGAGCCGACGACGAGGGCTGCAGCCTCGAGCGGTCGGGGTCCTAAGACGACGACGCCTGGCGACTGCTAGGGAAGCCACGCGACGCCACCCGCGTAGCGTCAGAAGTGGCTCGCTAGCTGGGTGGGCGGGGCTTCAGGACGATGGCAGAAATGACTCGTCTGACCGCCGAGACCCGACCGCTGAGGGCGCCTGCCTTCGCCCCTCTCGCCCTGCAGACTTCACTGAGCGCAAGCGGCGGAGGAGGGCGGTAGCCGGCCGCAGCCAGCGCCAGAAGCCAGGCGCCGACCAGTTCACGCACCCCCGGTCGCCGCTGAAAGGATCGCTTTGTTACAGCCTCTCGAAGTTGTCAACTTCGCCGGCCGCGCGGTAATAGCAGACGAGTCAACAGGCGCCCCTCTGGCGTATCGAATTGTGCGGATGTTTATTATTGGCACGGGTAGTCACTGAAAGCAAGCAAGCAGACCGTCCGCCGAAAGCCCGCCGCCGTGCCGGCCTGCCGGGGGGCTGCCATCGGGAGGGCTGCCGCCTACGAGGCGATTGCGGAAGAAAACGCTCGGACGAGAACGTGCAGTTCTCGTCCGGTCGGTCACTTAGATCGAGCGTAAGACAAACCGGCGGCTGCAGTTCGGTGGCGGCGGCGGCGATCGAGATGCCGCTGGTCATGTCAGCGACTGGTCATGACGGGAGCAGCGCTCGCTCCTGCTGCTTTCGACAGCGAAGAAGCCGCTGCCCCCCCCCCGAGCGATTCCTCCAGAAGGCGAAGGCTTTGGCGAAACTGAACGGGTGTATTGTGCAGCTTGGCAGAGGTCACGATCGCCGAAACGTCAACGTTCTTAAAAGGAAAGGGATCTCCCGCGAAGCCGTGGCACCAAAGAGGCGCAGCAATATGATCGCATCGCTCGAATAGTTTCGTTCGGCTTTAGAATCTATACTTTTTTATGATTGCCACTTGGCGTAGCGATCGCAAGCGACGATTGATTTTCACGTCGCTCGATCACTGTCGAGGCGGCAGCTTCGGGGGTGAGTGTCGCTGATGGCATGCAGGGGATTTTTTCCGCGGGTTTCAGCTGACTTATGCTTCAGAGGGAACTTCACAGAGCTTGAGCGCAGTTCCAGCTTAGCCAAATGGCGCTAGTCGCCGAGGCTTTTTCTCGGCCAGTGGCACTCTACACCCCCCAAAAGAGCAATACTTTAAAATGCCGCGCTACTACAATAATAGCGCTCTGATTAACGTTGCTCCTCGAAGTACCTTCATGCGAGTAGTTGCAGTGTGTGTGACTAGTGCAGGTACGAACTTGTAGCGAGCGGTATAGGTCTTACAGAAAGAATAGCATGCCGCGTATCGGAATGGCGCAAAAAGTCAAAACGCGAATCCGTAAGGGAAAATGTCATCAACGTGCCCTACACGGCGCAAGCGAAGTTTGAGTTTCAAAAGATACGCCCGTTTGACACGAAGAGCTCACACAGCAGGCATTTAAGCAAGCCACGATGCACGGATCCGTCGAGAGATCATGTGACCCGGTCAGGCAACGCATTGCAGGGTCTGAGCAGTCGGCATCGCCCCGCACTGTCGAGGGTGGGTGGCGGTGGTGTTTTATGCTGGAGGTCTCGCTGTGCACCCATCGTCTAAGCGGCGGCCTTTTTTAATTACTCGCGGACAGCGCTGCTGGCGCGACCGGCGGCCGGCCGCTGAGCTTCTCTCGGCGGTTTTTGCGAGTCCTCCGCCGCGCGGGCGTGCGTGAGTGGCAGCACCGGCCTGTGCCAGCCTCGTTGACAGGCTGAACTCTGAACTCAAGGCTAGGCCTGGCCGTGGTGAGCCAAAATGGCCAGTCAACTGAACGCATCGCGAGACTGGGCATTACGGTGAATCTCAGAAGAATCCACCGGCTTAGATAGCGAGCTCTTTTCGACGGTGCCCTTTGTCGAGCCTGGCAGATGCGATAGCAAGCTACGCTGCATGAAGAGCTTGGAGTTACAGGTATAATTACGTCGCCGCTTGTGCTGCTAGCGAAACTTGCATCCGGCCTCTGTTGACTTGAGTCGGCAGCTCCGACCGGACCGAGGCCGCATTCAACTTAGCACGTCACAACCGGAACGAATGAAAAGGACCCGCGTGATTACGTTTTATCTGTCCTCTATGCCGAGGCGGCCGACGATTGAAGCGCTCGAGTCGAGCCGTCGGATCCTTTGCTCGCCCTCTCGTCTTTCATACTGCGTTCCGACAAAGGAGCGACTAAGGAGTCGCTACTAGTCGCCCGCACAGCCCCGACTTTTATTGGTGCGCTCAGTCGTCGACTTCGGAGGCAGCCAGCGTGCTCGGACTGTGCACCGCCTGCCGCCGCAGCCGCCAGATGGCCACTCGTTAACAGCCAGCGAGAGCGGCTGTCCAGCGGGTGGCTTGCTAAGCGGCTCGGCTAAAGGTGCGGCCGACCGCAAGCTGCCCGACGGCTAGGCGGAGCGGCTGCTCTCAATCGACAAAGGCGATTCGTCGCTTCAATGGGCTGACTAACCACCGACCTACTCATGCCCGAGATCCGACGGCGGGAGCTTGGGTAAAGCGGCGTTCACAAGAAGGGTCGCTATAGTGGGCGGCTGAAAACTTGGCTCGCTGCTGAGAAACACTAAAGCGATTCATTGCCGGCGACGCCGGTTTTCGCCGGACCTTTCAGCCGGCCAGCCGCTCAGCTCATTGGCTCCGAGGCGTCGCACAACGAGAAACGCCGCTCCGCCTCGGCAGGCAATCGGTGGGGGCGGGGTAAACTGATGGGCCTGGCCGAACTTGTTTAGCTCGTTTATCGTACTAGAGCCGCCGAACTACGACGAACTAGGACGTAGAAAGGGCTCGCCGCGCGGCGCCGACCGACCGCGGATGTGTTGAGCCTTGACGTCCAACATCAACGGTCCACACCTTGGCGACCGTCGAAGCAACTCGCTCGGCGGAAGATGACAGCGGGCGCCTGCTTCGCAGTACTCGAGATAACAACAATAAGCGCCAGGCGGCGGAAAGAGCGTCCGCAGCGAGCTGGCCTTGCCCTCAGCGGGGCTCAACTCTGGCCTGGCTTTACAGTCTCCGACGCTTTCCAGTCTGACGTCAGTGACGTAGGGCGGCGGAAAAGAGCGACGAAAGCGACGAGCACGCTCTCTCGCGAGCATTTCAAACCAACCGAATTCGACGTCGCACATCGGGCAGACAGACCTGCTGCTTGCTAGGGCTACATTTCATTCTAGGATCGACGCCAATTAGACGATAACCAGCAGGCCAAGCGAGTACGACCCGGCGAGTGCAGCCCGAAGGCGGATGAGGCTTTTGAGAAGCGACCGGCGGAGCGACAGACGATCGTCCTGTGGTCGATAAAAGGCTGGCAAGACTCGGCGTTCGCCCGCCGAGCGTGAAAGATGCCTGCACCGCCTGCACGGGCCGCCTGCGCCGATGCGCCGTCTGTAGCCGTCGGTAAGCCGTCGGCTGGGACTTGAGCCAGTGAAAAGGGCTTGGGCATGTGCATTTGAACTCTTGAGGCATACGAGATATTCTCCTCTCTTCCTGACCGAGGTACCAAACCCAGTAGGGCCGATGCTTGACGGCTACGTTGTTGCAAATGGGTAGTAGCAGCTTTCACGTCCGGACAGAACTACGGCTACGACGCACAGCGATCGTGGCACATCGAATACCGGTGAAGTAACTGAGCTTTGGAATCTCGGCTAGCGACTTTGCAGGTGCGGCACTAATGTGCGCTCGCATGCCTACAGTTTCGGAATATGGCAGCCGTATAGAGAGCCCATAGTTTAAGGTAGCAAGTCAATGCCCATATTGGATAGAAGTCTTTTCTACAGCGACGGAGGGTTACACGCATCCAACCGAAGCCATGACATACAACAGCTCTCGTATGGCTCAAAGCCTAACGAGCACAACTCAGGTCAACTGCTAAGGCACAGCTTACTGCCTAATGCACGGCTTCGGCTTTTAGGCTACCAAGTCACGGGTTATCAGATAATCAAATCCTAGCCGTTAAAATTTGAGAACCGCAAATTCTGAATATATCGGCGTCATAATCTGGCTTATTAGCCCGCTGCTATATCGCTGTCCAACTCCTTCATTTAAGGCAGTCTTAGACTGGAATAATAAAAATTTGATGCAGCCAACAATGGTAGGTGTCAATGTTCGGCTTCACCAACTCGTTATGCTCGAACATCTATTAATACCGTGGATCTTTTAGACGCTTCTTTGAATTTGACTGCAGTAGCAACTCATCACGACTGCATACCAGTCACAATAAATCCAAAATAAAGCTGACTAACGCAACGTGGTACAGTAATGAACTATAAAGGTAGCCGGAAGAGGATTGAGAAAAGGATGCTTTAACCAAAACCACTGATCTCGCGAATATAAAAAATACTGGCTAATTAAACATCCTCTTTTGTATAGCGACAGAAGAGCCTTTACGGCTATCAAAACCACTTGCAGCAGCGATAAAGGATCGCCCACCGAAGGATTCGAACCCACGATGAGGTCGTAAACAGCAACCACCTTAGCTAATGTGCCATCACGGCTCACCATAAATAGACCCAGTATCCGATAATGAGGCATAAGCCTATGCTGACCACAAAATTCCAAAAAATCGAAGCGACTGATACCAGCGTCGACAATAGGTGCTCTGTAGGTGGCACAAAAGAATCCCATCACGTAACCGCATATTGAAATCACTCCACTCAGCCTAAATGATTTTAAAGAATCGTTGTGAAGATGTTCGCATCCGAGTAGGTGGTTATGTGTTTTAGGGTCTAGTTTTATCCGGTAATTGGGCGAACGCAATTTCATTTTGCTAGCCACGTCAAGCTGTGCTGACGCTCGATACATTATGACTCTATCAAGCGATACTACTAACTGCGTTTCCGCGGACACAGTGGTCTGAAACGCACTGAGTGACCCCAGCTGCTGACACTAGGGATATCGAATTAATGGGAATGCAAATGCAGAGGCTGACTCTAGAAACGTGATAGCTCTGTGTCGGACGGTAATACATGTCCGCCCTACGGAGGCGGTGCGACCGCTGATCTAGCTTCTTCGTATGTCAAGATGTGCAGCTTCATGATGGGTGAGCGGTGATAGTTTGGCGTTTAAAGATTGACTGAAGAGCAACAAATGCAACAAATAAATTCGGTAAACAAAAATCCCCCTCGTTGAAGAAATCTGCCAAAAAAGCATCTCAAGAGGAGAACTGCATCGCGGCAAGGGTCGCCTGCCTTCCTTGCGAGGTCATATTGGTCATAAGTGACAGCTTGGCGAAGGGAGACTAATTAAGTGGGTAAAACGGTCAGTGCATCGCTTGTGTTTGCAATCCTGAGCCCACGACCAGAAAGATTTATTTGCACACGGGTTTACGGAGTACATGCAAGCGAAGGCTACACGAATACTGCGAATAATTAAACCCGACGTTGGGCCTGATAGAAGAGCCGCTCGCATACCAGTGACACTTTCTACACTTGGAAGTGAGCATACAATTGTATCTCATGCGTCTGAAGAGCTGCTTATCTAATGCCAAAGAAAGAAGTGCAGTTTCGCTGTTGACCGGCGCTTGGTCCTTCAGATGCAGACTTCGGGCGTTACTCGTACTTTCCTCTCGCGATGTCAGCTTTGGCTAGCAGACAGCTCGTGCCAACTAATAAAACGTATCGAGTTAGCCGACGTTTACGGTGGGTTCTGCAACTCGTTGCTAAGACTACAGGATGTCCCTCGGTGATCCTCGAACAGCCACGCCTACTCATCGAAAGCACATCTTCTAAATGCCAACATAGCGAGACAAGCAGGCACTGCTTGCTTTAATCAGCGGCTAGCGAAGACATGGCTGAAACAAAAGGAAGCAGCTAGGAACTGCAATCGTTACTTGAGGAGTCGCGTGCCCCACGCTTTAAGTCGACCGTAGACCGGGGCAGCTGTAGTACTTGACGGCGTGAGTGCACCGGGATAAGGATAGTAAGGCAATCGTAATTGACCATTTCCGACAGAGGCTTGGGGAGGTGGCGACGTCGTATGCTCCGGCAGATGCCGGCGCTCCTGACTCAGTGCCGCCGGCTGTCAAAGCACGATGGTTAGCGGCGCCTTATTCATGGCGCCGGCACCGAGCAGGTGCGCGGCCGCCGAGGAATATTTGCCACCGCACGATACGGCCCATTCTATGGAATAGAAAGCCTACCGGCACTCGAGATCTGTGTGCATCGAGTCGGGCTTGGCTCGATGCTTGGCTCGATGCGTCGTCCCCCACCAGACACAAGGCCTCGCTCGCCTCATCTCGAAGCATCTTGGCACACATGAAAGGCAGCGTCAGATCCTCAAGAGATTCGTTTCTTTTCCGCTCCGACTAACTGGTTAATTATCATCAAAGTCGTGTCCGAGAGATGCCGTTTGATCCAGTCACCTGACGAAGCTCACGCTGGGGCTATGTCGAATAACAGCAGCACTTTCCAATTTGGCGCTCCAAGCCCGCTCCCTTGGCCGCGTGGCCGCCGCGCTTAAACAAGCCAGGAGAAAACCACTTGCTTGCGGACACTGGGAACTCAGTCCACTGAAATGTGATATACACAGTCGTTAAGAAGTGAAAGGAGTCGGAAGCTGGCCACTTTAGTGGCCGACCGCTTTGCGGCGGCTCATCACTCAAACCTCTTCTGATGCCGGGTGGTCCGAGTTAAAAGAAATGCTAATCAACCTATCCGCTACTGCATTAGCAAGCCACTGCGAAGCACTGAATCACAGCATAGCCTATGCCTACGAGGTGCATTGCATCATGTGCATGAGCGCCAACGTATCTACCCTGTTAGAAGTCGCTTAATGGGTACTGTCAGCACACCGCTTAAGGGCCTAATGGTGACCTTCCTGACAATTCACGTTTTGCATAAATAAATACTACTAATACCAAAAATAAACTTGCACAGCACCCTCACCGAACTTAATCTCTTTCTAGGCACTTTACATGTATACGTACTATTGGTCCACAATACCTGACGAGCACTATGAACAGACGAGCGGGTGCAGTACAACGGCGGTTCCCCGGAGGATGCCTGTGGGTACGAAGAACAGTGCGACCAAGCCGGACACGACATGGAGCACCACATGTCAAGGGCGCTGCTCCTCGGTTTACCAAATGGTATATGTCAATGTCTTTTGGCAAGCCATCTTCATCCTTCCCCATGAAAAGCTCTTGGGCTTACGAATTCACATGCTGAAATTTGCTTATCACCACATATTTGTAGAGTGCGTGCATGTATTACCGAACTCGCGGCAGGTGAAGTGCCGACCGGCAGGATCGGTGATTACAACTTCGATCGACGGGCACACCGATCTCGGGTCTCACCACATGACCTGACTGCTGCCGAATAAACAGCAATTATTCTTACCGCATTCCCTAGGAATATCACCAAACCGGCATGGTACTCGACGATACCCTTGACCTATTTGCTTTGACATAGATCTGGTTGAAATCGACAAATTGTCCAGCCATAACCGACACTACTACGGCATGCTTCTCTTTCTTTCTTTCTTGGAGATCAATCAAAACTTGTAGATGATTTATAATTGTCACTCATTCCCTCCTCCATTTCAAACCATTTGCAGTTACCTCGAAGCAGTTTTTAAATTCTCTTTTTTGAGTCCCCCAGACAACACATTGCCAATGGCGGCATCTATTTATCCTGCCCAAGTATAAAACCTTCCTTTATTTCAGACCGTCTTTTTATGATCTCATATTGATTATGTGTGCCAGAAAGTTTCCCTTCTCGTTTGGTGTGATTTTAACATTCATTTTGATGATTCAGCTGACCCCTTAAGTAGAAAACTGCATACACTGATTGCCGTTTTTTTTCTTGTGGCTCATGTGCATAGACCCAGTAAAAACACAAAGATCACAGACACGATCAAAACTTCTTCAACGATGTTCTGCTGTCCACTCCTACTATTATCAAATTCTGCACACCTGACAGCACGAGGATCTCATTCAGTCTTCATTGTGTGTCCTCTTCAGTATCACCTGGGTCTCCTGTACTCATCGGAGTCATCTGCAAATTTCCAAACCTGCAGAGCCCTGTCACCCATGCTATCCTTGTAAAGGTATCTTCATCGCCCCTGCTGCTTAATCGTCCGTCAGACCTGTCTCGCTGGTAGAATGCTAAAACACGACAATGGCTGGCGCTCTGGACGAATTCGCTCCTCCGACTAAATACGCCGTAAGCTCTCAACCACGTGGCCCTATGGTTTACTGCTGACGTTAAACTGGTCGGGATTACTAACCACAAGCTTGAGAAAGTATACACTAGATTTGGACTGACTGTCCATCGACTGCCACACGAGGATTGTCATAAATCGTGCAAATCTCTCCAAGCGAATGCCAAGTCCAGCATCTATGAAGGTGTAGTGGAATCGCAGATGCTGGATCCAAACGTGGTGACTCGATAGTCAACCATCTCTTCAAATACTACCGGGTTGTCACCTTACCTAGTGATCCTGGTGGCGATCTAGCTAATCGCTTTTCTAACTCTTTTACTAGCAAGATAAATAAAATAGAGAGTCCTGTCCCAAACCTAACATACCCACTGGACTGATATCCCCCAGTAACATCCCCACTTGAATATAATCCTTCAGTCACATCGCGACTGAAATTTTCTCTCTCAATTCTCCATCAGTACCTCAAAGTCCACCTTCAAGTTTACCACTGGTGGCCTCATCTCAAAGTTAATCTCCTAGTCAAAAGAAATTACTAGCCCTGTAGACCCGATACCCACAGTTCTTCTGAAATGAATTGTCATCCTGCAACAATGCAAAGCTAACCTAATAAATACGCCCTTTACCTCAGGTCTTGTCCTAGCCTCTTGCAATAAATCTGCTTTTAGGCTAATGATTAAGGAGGCACTTGCGCACTTACGCTAAATCTCCAATCTGCCTCTCCTATCAAAGACTGTACATAGCAGTGTCCGACCAACTAAACTCTTACATCAAAACTTCATGCCTAGTAAGTACGGGCCACTTGGATTTTAAAACAAATCTCTCCACGACCCAGAACCGTGGCTGATGATTATCAACATTCTTAAGAAATCAGACGTAGAACAAAGTCTCTCTTTCTTTTTTGCTAGATCTTTCGGCAGCGTTTGATACTGTTGATCACCGTGTTCTAGTAAAGCGGCTCTTCTTTCTGCTTGGCATCACTTGCATTGCACTGCAATGGTTTAGGTCTCATCTCAGTGGGGACTTCGGAACTTCGATTTAACCGGCAGCAATCATTAGAGGAGCCTTTAATTAGTGAGCAGTGATGACTCAGGAGAAAAAGTGCTCGATCTTCATGACGGAGCTGCTTGGGTTCAAATCCTGCAGTTGGGTGATTCTTTATCGCGAACTGTAGTGGATACGGTTCTTCTGCTGCTATTAAAGTGATACTTTTAAATCAGCTAAGATTTTTTTAAGACTTGGGTACCCCATGGATACGTACTTAATCTTTCCACGATTTACTGTCTTCCTCTCGCAGATGACATTGCCTAGCAAAATGTCGTCTTGCATTTCTATGTGCATAACACCACGGTACCTATGTTTTCATGCCTTCCTACTTTCCACCACTCCAACTACATGTATTGCTGACATGATCCTTTTGATGGAAAAAACTTTCGCAAATTGAATGAACATAAAAAACTAACTAGCTCTAGGTGCATCCGCTCCACAGTCAAATAATACAGGATTTTAGTTGTTCAATCCTGCAAGCATTTGGGCCTGACTAGACAATGATACCATTTCAAAGTTGGTCCGTACGTATGTGACATCCCGTCATGACTTCTGTCACTTACTACTTCAAGTTCTGTCGGAGTGAGCGATAAGACACGTACAGCTAATGCCACGAAAAATCCCAGTTGCCTTTTTACACGACTTGTCGTAGACCTGCATTAGCTCGCCATCAAGCAGCGTGTTAACTTTGAGGATGCGTCACTCACTTTTAGATCCCCTCTTTTCTTCTCCAGCTTACTAATCAGAACTACTGCCCAATCATGCTAGGCATCGTATTGCATGCTCGTCTGACTCAAGTCCTTCATTCAGCTTTGCCTCTAACCAAACTCAAATAATTGGGGACCGTAACTTTAGTTCGTATGCTCCCAAAGCCAACCCCGACTGAGGTCACGATGTCACCTAGTAAAAGGACCCTTAAAAAGAAGCTAACGAACCACCTTTACGTGCCGCATCTGCAGGGACGCGGAAAATGTTTCTTATCTGCTTATTCGTCCTGCCATTGTGCATGTTAGACTTAACCAATTCGCAAGCTTCCTTCACAGCATATTTGAAGTGGTTAAAGAGAGATTCAGTTTTTACGGGGCAATACAAATATGTTATTCTCATTAATACTGTTACTGTGCCCTCTTTTTGCTATGCAACTTGGACCATTTTTGACTAAGCTATGGTCTACAATCAAATGTAACTAAGCTAGCAATATAGATGAAAAAATCGAGCGATGTTTTGATCAACCATAATTATGCTGATACTTGAGCTGCCCGTATTTTATATGTCGACGGGTAACACTTACATGTGGCTAACTCTCTGTATGGTTCCTAGCTTGGGTCATTGAAGGCATCGTCGGAGCAAGCTACTGGTTGCCTTCAGATGTGTGTAGCTTGTTATGGATTAGTAAATATGTACTGCTGAATCTAAAGGGGTGAGTTTGTGTGCGTGCTTTCTTTATATGGGCAACTACAGTCACGTACGAGGCATGTTTTAATAGCAGGCTTGCGATAGGCTGCGAGTACCTGCAAAAGGTCAGTAGCCATGCGGGAGCCAACTCTCGTGCACCAACTATTCCTTCACCTCCGTGGTGGATTATTAAGGTCAGCATGTCACCGACTACGGCCGGCTGGATTTGACCCAGCAGCTAAGCTCCAAACCGCAGTTGAGCAACAGCTACCAGATAGTAGAAAGTAGAAGACGTGGAGGGAATGGCGGCGATCTAACGGGCTTCCTTTCTATGAGCATCATAAACTATACAAGTGTGCCGCTGTTCGGAGGCTGACGCGAGCGCTTTTGGACAGCCGAATCTTCAATGAGGTAGCGAGCAACAATCTGCGATCCTAGTGAGACGACGGTCACGAAGATTCGTCTGCCACCCTGTCAGGCTCTTCAGCTCTCCAAGCAACGCAGGCAGAACAGTGCGGCGGCCCAATGCAATCTGAGCCGAACAATACATGGATGAGTATTTGGAGATGAAAAGAATAATCACGCCGGACGTGGTCTATTAGAGAGCAACGCGGTCTATTTCAGAAAACTTCGAGCATGGAAATCCCCTCGCAGCGTCAAAATGGGCAGGGTCACCGCTCCCTATCAGACTGCATTACCGGGCCTTCACCACGTTCCGAGCTTCATCTTGTATTTCAGTATGTGTGGAGCAGCAGTCAACGATATCTCAAAGAGAGCACACGTGTCATAGCTAAAGCATGCTGCGAGATAAGATCAGAAGTCATGTTAGGAATTCGCCGCGAGACACTGACAGTCAAAGCTCTCGTGTTCCCATTGAAGGAGTATTAAATAGCTCAAAATGTTAGGAAGTGTATTCAAAGCGAGCAATTCTTGTACCTGCTTTGGAAAGGAGCTCTCACATGTTCCGGAAAAAAGCCTTATTACCCATCATTTATTATGCCCACTTTTGCTTCCGCCAACGGTGTAACGTGAAGATGTGTGCAACCGTGGGGCTAAAAAAGCACTCACAGAATCGTGAAGCAGCTGTTTAATTTGGCACAGATATTGAGGGCACGAGGAATGATCCCGAAAAGGTATTGGTGCTGATTTTGGTCTACAATTTAGATCAAATAAAAATAAAAATGATTTTTTTGTATTTCACTCTAAGAACTTATTCTCTACTCAGGTGCTTCACAGCCACGGCGCTCGGGCCCACAACATCGGTCATCAAATACATGCATCTTAGCCTATGTAATGCAATGTAATGTATCTCCGTCTGTAACTCCACAAAGTCATAGAGACTATGAGGGTTAGAGTACCTTGTCTCACCTTGCGTTACCACAGGCCTCGCCTACGGTACAGTCTTTTTCCCTTTTTTTCAGCCACTATCAAACTTAGTCTGACTACATGCTAGTTAAAACAATCATATTCAATTGCTTTTTTGCCACAAATACCTTAGACCACTTCTGCTCTCAATTGAAAACGCAAATTTGGAATAAGAAGCGATGTGAACCCAATGCGTCGTACTGCAGCTGCTCTCCTTGAAAAGTGTCTGCTTTATTTACTGAGGATAGGAGGACTAGATCTGAAATTTATAATAATAATTACTACTATAATACATTTGAGATAGCACCACCAGAAAACTCAATCTCTTTCTAGGCACTTTAAATTTGCTGCAAAGGAAGCAAAATCGAATGGTTAGTGATGCCTAATAGTTCGTGCGTCATCGGAACGGCGAGTGCGTATCGCATTCGGTGAGCGAAGTAGCGATGCCACGGGGTGAGGACGGTGCAATTGCATTCCCGCCGAGAACATGGTGGGGGCGGCGACCTGGCTCGCTACCCGTACCTTTACCCCCCCCCCCCGCCGACTAGTCGCCAACGACACTAAATAGTATCCCAATTTCCCAATTCCATCCGGTGAGCACCTGTCCAGTGAATGAATACTTTGTTTGAGTGCTTTATATTGCCATTACTTGCGTGGCATGCTCCATCCAACATTACAACCTGGCTTAACTATTGTGCGAAAGCCTCATCGGCTCCGGCATGATCCAAGCCCAGTTTCGACGTTATCGTATAAAATGCAACATTGCATTAGCCCCAGCCAGGATTTCAGCCGTCGCCGAGCTGCGCTCCAGCTATCTCTTTGCGGCAGACAAGCAACTTCGCGTAGGCGGGCCCCTGGCCGAGCCGACTAAACCCGTTTCGGATGCTAAGTCAGCCGCCGCGAACGGCACTGCTGGGCGGCATAGACTCCAGGGCCGGACAAGCAAAGCAGCTCCGGGCGGCAAGTGCTGGCCAGCCGCCGCAGCAATCGTGATAGCCCCGAACACCGGCGGCCGCCCTGCCGCCAAAGGCGACCTCCAAATTACGGCGCGCGTGCTCCTCTCAGGCGGCCTCAGTGCTTAATTGTGACCGTTCGTCTCTGTATCGCAACAGCTAGTCCAGCGCATCCGCCGCCTAGCGAGGCCCTCGCTTAGGCAAGCAGTCTCGAGCCCTCGCCACTGCCAAGATCATTAGCCCCGACATCGCGGATTCTCACCGAGTTTGACAGAAACTCATCTGAACTCTATCGGTAGTGTGGGGGGAGCTTTCCCTGCACAGCGCTTCCTGAGACGCTTTCGGAGATATCTGGACGCAGCCAGCATCCGACCGTCCGCCCGAAACGCTTTAGAAGATGCCGAGAATACGTAGAACTATGGTGACCGGCGTGTTGATGGCTGAAGCGTTAAAAGACTGATCCAGTGCTTGCACAAATGCGGCCAGCGGCTCTAGTTTTTTTTAACGAGGCTGTACTGTAGCGGCATATAGAATATACTACTACTACTAATACTGCTACTAGATTGTAGCCCTTTAACTAAGACGAAGAATTCGATTCTCGCACTCGGCATTCCTCAACTCCCCCATTTGTTCCGCTGGAACGTCGTACCTAACGAGAACGTCTCAGTCTTCCAGCTTTCGGCGCACGCCCTTCAACACCCTCTTCTCGTGTCTGACCGACATGTAACTGCTGGCACGAACGCCTTTTCCTTTCAGCATCTGCTGATGCCAGAACTTTATTGGTATTCATCCAAGAAAATGTACTGGATAGGAATTTTAAGGCCACTAATAACTCACATACTTTAGAAAAACTTGTTAAAGTCACACTTAATCCTAATCGGCCCGCTTTCCAATACGCCAGCTCAGCTTCGCCAAGCTGGGAGGCAACGGAAGCATCAGCCTTACTACTCGAGCAGTGCAGAGAGTGCAAGCTACCAGAATGCAATGGCGACGCGAAAAAATCTTTTCAAGTTTTTAAAAGCGTTTGGGTTTTAGATTTTCATTATTATTTATGTGAGAGCATTGTACATATGCAAATTAGTAGATCACCTCCCTCCTTTATCGACGCATTTCATTTCTCCACCTCTGCCGCACGATTATACAAACGTTATAAAAGATTTTATGCAAGCGTTGCGTCATGAACGGCGGACAAACAGACTAAATAGCTAAGCAAAAACTAGCAAACTGAAGTGTCAGATTACCGGCTAGACGCTCCGACCAGCGGCCATCGCGGCCGACCGGACCGCCACTTTGCCCGTGAGCATGAAAACCTCGGAGCTTAGGATAAGAGTACTGCGAACTAAAGAAAAAACAACATCGCTCACGCCAAAATTGCTGATCTTCGGGCGCACAGTGCGAGCGCAGCAGTTACCAAACGCAAAACTTGGCATTAGGGCTGTGACAGCTCAAGAGGTAAGGTGCTCGCTCTTCCCAACCGAGGTCGTGTGTTCGAATCCTGCAGTGGGCGATCCTTTATTGCCCACTGCAAGCAGCAGTGATAGCAGCTAAGTTTCTTCTGCCGATATGCAAGTGAGGCTACAAAGTAAGCTAATTAACGCGCACGCCAGTAAACGTATTTCAATTTTTGTCTTCGAGTAAAAAGCGTGGTTTCCTAATCTCTCATGCACGAAATAGATCAAAATAAGCTCTTATTCTGAGACCAATTAGCCTCAAGATAGAAGAATGAGATTTTGAAATACTCGGAATTTGCAGTTACTAAATTATTGAGGGTTATGAGGACAGAACACGGTGTATTATTAGTAGCCGTAGAGTTGCTGCAGTACATGTGCCTAAAAACGAACATTTAGTTTATGTTATTACAGATTAAGATAATAATGAATAGCCTTATGTAACTGACATGGCACCAAGAGGTTGCTTGGACCCAAACGAGGATTTTTGCTAGCTGTGCCGAAAATGTATCAATGCATGGGCGAAAAAATACTCCGTGTAAGCGTCTGTTAAGATTTTTTAGGCCTACAACGCATAATTCAGTATGCCTTTCTGGTATAAGGACAGGCCCAAGATGCCTCATTTCGCAAACGAATTTTGCAAGAGAACTCTCAAAGGTAAGGCAAACAACGTTTTTCCTTTAGATGGAATTTCTTGCGTACTAATAGGTAATTGTTTAAACGGAGTTTTCGAATTTATGTGAATTCGGATATTTGTACAGGGATTAACAGGGGAGAAAAGAGAGCCGTGAAGTTTTCATCCAAAGATTTTGGCTGGAACCGACTAAGCAATTGCTACTTCTGAATGACGGACTCTTCCAAACATTAAACTTGAAAGACCGATCCTCCAAGCATGCATCCATACATCCATGCTCCATTCGTCACCTCAGTAGCACAGCCTCCCTGAGCTTCTCCGTAATCACCCTTCCGGAGAGGGATCAGCTATAATCAGGAGAGAGTAGCAAGTCAAACAGCTGGAAAGAAATTTAAGATCCAAATAATGGTGTCACAGATGAGGCTAATGAGAGAAAGCCATATTTATTCAACAAAAAGAAAGCGTAAGGATCGGCTCCGAGACCTTGGTCGTATCAAGTCAAGTTCTCAGCTTCTGCGATCTAAACGCAAGGAGTAAAACTTGTTGGGTGAAAGTATGTGAGTAACAGTTCAGAAAAAGAAAGATACATAAACAGTTTTCCAATTCCTTCAGTTTTCTTCAGGCAAAATGGGCTGAGCTGTTGTAAAGATGTTGCCGGTATATTCAAGGCTATAGGAATCGCCTGCAGCCTACGCGAATATCGCCTATCCATAGAAAGTTAATGTAGCAGCCTCACATAACGGAAAAAGGTTCCGGTCTCTTCCGGTGGTTGCTCCGTGCGAGGACTAGACCAAGATGTCGCCAAGATGTTTCTCGGTGCCTAGCAGTATGGCAACTACAGCTGGAAGGTCGTTGGTAACTTCAAAGTGGTGTCATGTACGATAGGTTCGCAAGGTAGTTTACCAAGGTTTCCTAATTTTCTTTGCTTATGGGACAGCTCGGGCAGTAAGGCACGCTGCCGCTAAAGGAACTGGTCACAGCGGCCAAGTTCTCAGTCCGGAAGAACACCATCAAGTGGAAGCCGGTTATAGACCCTAGGGTATTGCTGATACCACCGCTGCATTTCAAGTTAGCTCTCAGCGATAGATTTTTCACTGCTCTAGACAACGAGTCGGCAGGTTTAAAGTACCTCCAAGATATCTTTCCACAACTGCTGGAGGCAAGATTTAGTGCTGCCATCTTCATTAAACAGCAGACGCAGAAGAAAGTAGAGTGCGACGAATTAACCGAGAAGCTTGATAGAACGGAGGAAGTGGCTGAGAGCAATTTTATTGCAGCGTTTCAAGGCCAATCTACGGACATTCTAGAGACTGAAGACTATGAGCAGCTGATTCAGGCACTCGTGCAGTACCGTGCCTAAACGGGATGCTGTTTTCTCTCGAAGTCCTTACCTTTGACGCTCATCTTAAAAAATTTAAGATGAAAATCGGATCGTTTACAGAAGCAGCCGAGCGCTTTCACCGGGCTTCACTGGATGTTAAATGCCACTAACCAGGACACGAGGAGGATATGTTCGGGGGTTACTTCATGAAATCGACTTTAAGTTTAGCCGTAATTCTATAATATCTCATAATTTCTGAAACCTTTTGAGTTTTCTTTTTTCTATGAACTCAGGGTAAATAAATGCTAATTTTGCTGCGATTGCTGTTCTTTCCAACAAACTTAACCAAACTCCGGCAAATGTGTTGGCTTTCTCATCGGAAGTGGATTAATTTCAAGTTAATCACCGATCTGCTGACAAATGCAACATTTTTAGGGTCCACGTTCACTTTGATAACTTATCTGACGCTTTCAGCACCGAATTTCGTACATTGACAGACTCATTATCTCTTGTGGCTCATGTGCATGGCCCTACCCACATCAAGGGTCACACACTCGACCAAATTTTCTCATATAACTGCACCTTGTCATCACCAGTTATCACCAAATCCTGCTTATCTGACCACATGCAGATCTCATTCAATCTACAGTGTGTGCCCACATTCTCCTCTAAAATAACCTGTGAATCGCGAAACCTCAAGACCCTTGATATCGATGCTGTCCGTGCGAGCATATCTGCTTCACCTTTGCTGCTCAGTCCTCCCTCCGATCTGTCATCACTGGTAGATTGCTACAACACGACACTAGCTGACACGCTCGACGAGTTTGCACCTTTGACAAAGCGCACTGTGCGCCCCCGCCCAGACGGCCTATGGTTTACCACAGACATTAAACTAGCCAAGTCTACTAAACGAAAGCTTGAAAAGGCATACAAAAGATCCGGACTAACTGTCCATCGACAGGCATATAAAGACTACTGTAGGTCGTACCAATCGATCCTAGCAAAGGCTAAGTCTAGCTTCTATAGAAACATTGTTCAATCACAGATGCACAATCCAAAATGCTGATGTCGACAATAAACCATCTCCTCAACCGTTCCCAGGTTAGCTCCTTACCTGATGATCCTTGTGATGATCTAGCCGATCGCTTCTCTCGATTCTTTGTGCAGAAGATAGACAAAATCAGGGAATCCATCCCTGCGATGACAACCTTCCCACTAGAATGCTGTTCCTCGGTTCCTGGCTGCGCCTCAATGTCTGCATTTAAACAGGTCACCAGTGACGTAGTCCTAAAGCTCGTATCTCAATCAAAGAAGACAACAAGTCCACTGGACCCTATTCCCACTGTCCTGCTCCTACGTTGCATTGATCTGCTGCTGCCATGCATAACCAACATCATTAATATGTCATTAGCCTCAGGTCAGGTCCCAGCACCTTTCAAAAAAGCTGTAGTCAGGCCACTTCTCAAGAAAGCTACACTAGACCAAGAGAACTTAAGCAACTACCGCCCAGTCTCCCTTCTACCATTCCTATCAAAGACACTGGAACGGGTCGTGGCAGACCAGCTGAACTCGTATATCGAAACCTCACACCTTGCTAGTAAGTTCCAGTCTGGCTTTAGAGCTAATCACTCCACAGAGTCAGCATTGCTTCGGGTATACAACGACCTACTTAGGAATGCAGACATGGGTAGAGTGTCTCTTCTTGTTTTGCTCGATCTTTCGGCAGCTTTTGATACCATCGATCACAAAGTACTTCTAGAGCGCCTCTCATCTCGCCTGGGCATCACTGGCACTGCTCTGCAGTGGTTCAGGTCCTATCTCAGTGGGAGACTCCAGAGTGTTGACGTGAATGGACAAAGATCATCTGAAGTACCTCTAAAATATGGAGTACCTCAGGGCTCTGTGCTAGGTCCGGTCCTTTTCACCGTTTATACTCTCCCTCTCGCTGATGTGATTGCCAAGCACAATCTAGGCTTTCACTTCTATGCGGATGACACTCAGTTGTACCTTTGCTTTGATCCCTCCCAGCCTTCGAGCACCTCAAATTCTCTCAACTCACTTGCTGCATGCATTGATGACATCCGATCATGGATGGCAGCAAATTTTCTAAAACTAAACGATGATAAAACTAACTTACTAGTTATGGGCAAACCTAGTGTTATTCAGAAATTGGAAAGGCTGACTTTCAAAATTGGCTCTGCCAGCATATCTCCAGTTGCATCAGCTCGAAATCTAGGTGTCATATTCCAAAGCGACCTCTCGTTAGACGACCACATCAGCTCCACAGTCAAATCAGCCTATTTTCAGCTTCATAACATTGCTAAAATTAGGGCTTGTTTAGATAAGGATACCACGTCCAAGTTGGTCCATGCATTCGTGACATCTCGTCTCGACTTCTGCAACTCACTGCTGACTGGCCTACCAGCATGTACGATCAGGCGATTGCAGCTGGTGCAAAACTCTGCAGCTAGGCTTGTCTGTCGTGAGCGTCGCAGTTGCCACATTACTCCACTTCTCGCCGACCTGCACTGGTTACCAGTCAAGCAACGGATTGACTTCAAGGTTTTGTCGCTCACTTTTAGGTCTCTTCATTCTATGGCTCCAGCCTATCTTTCAGATACACTAACCCATCAGGCAAAGCATCGTACCACTCGCTTTTCGGAATCCAACAGTCTAGAAATACCTCGCACAAACCTTAAATCCTTTGGAGACCGTGCATTTAGCTCGTATGCTCCCACAGCCTGGAACTCCCTCCCGACCTGCATCAGAACATCCCCTGACCTGACCACATTTAAAAGAAACTTAAAAACATACCTATTTAGGACAGCATTTAGTGGGTCCTTGTGATTCGTCCTCGATGTGCTTATGCGTGCTGACACTGTTCATGCTGCCACTGACCACATTTGCATGCTGACCCAGTGCATGTAACCCCTAACCATGTTATTCATTTTGTTTGTTTTTCAAGCATGATTTTACTTACTATTCTATTGCGTATCACTTTGCAGCAAATGTAAAGCGCCTAGAAAGAGATTAAGTTCTCTGAGGGCGCTTTATCAAGTGCAATATTATTATTATTATTATTAGGGAATAATGGCTAATTTGTATACTTCGGAGGCATGAGCAATTAGGAAATCAAACTTACTATACAGGATCGAAAAAATTGCTTTGCACAGTATTATATGAGATTCGAAGGCTTGTAAAAGGAAACCTCCGAGCCTCACACGCTTGGTGATGCTGAATGCGGCCGCTTACTTCCACTCTGAAGCCGACAATTTTAGTCGCGTGTCCCTCTGCTAAAGTAGCTTCGCGGTGGCTTCCGCTGATCTGCGGACTCAGGGAAATACTTAATTTGACGTTGCCAGGCACAATCGTCTCCGTCATGCCTAGATGAACAGCTGCACAAGTGTTAGCCTCCTCGTGCCCTCACGTCCTCTGGGGGTATCATTAAATCAACACTGGCTTTCTTAACTTGGTACAATATTAGCTGATTTAATTGCATCATTTGAATAGAGGCAGAAGAGCTTTAACGGCTGAAACCACCGCTTGCAATTGTAATCAAGGATCGCCGCATACAGCAGGATTCGAACCCACGACCTCTGAAGTGAAGAGCGAGCACATTATCTTATGGGCTATTACGGAACCCAGACTCGTCGGCGGTAGCTTTTACTTTGACCGTCTTAGACTCTGAAACTCACTTCTGCAGCTCTTGCAAAACGCTGAAATCCTTGTTCCAGCAGCCGGTAACGGCGCAGCGTGCTTCGGGCCCATTGAATCGGCGATTTTTCGGCACAGCGACCGCATTCAGTTCTCGCAGCACGGCACTGATCGCTCGGGGCTAGCCGGATAAGACTGCACGCCCCGGCCTGCGTTCGCCGCGCCTCGGCGCGCGCTGCCGACTCGCTTCGCGGGCCCTGCTCGCTACGCCTGCTCGCTGCGACCGACACCCGGGGCGGCGCGCGCGGCGTTCAACTTCTGAGACGGAGCTGCCCGCGACTCGGCGGTCTGCCGAGCGACGCCGCGACACGGCCGGCGAGCGACGCGCAGTCAGGCTGGGCTGGCGGCACTTCGAGTTCGCCCCAAACCCCCCCTTTCCGGCGAGCAAAACAGTCCAACAACAGTGTGGTCACTGGAAAGCAACACCAGCTGCCGACGCCACCGTGTCACGCGCGTGCGCCCCCGAAAACCGCGCTACTCACGGTCGCACATGCTGCTGGTTTGTGCCGACTCCTCGACTCGAGTGTAGGGAACGGTGCGGCCATTCGCTCGCTGCACGCACCAGCAGTAGCCGTCGTAGCATTGGATCGGCTCGTAGACGCCGTTGGGTGTGCACTTGGGCACGAAGCCTCCCGTGAATACTGCGCTGTATCTTGCGAACGTGCACGAAGTCTCTGTAACGGCAGCGGCTGAGAGTGGCGAGCCGACGAGCAGGACTCAGCGTCGCAGCGGCTGCAGCGGAAGCAGGAAGTGCTTCAACAAGTTTCGGTGTTAGTGCACCGCCTACCCCCTCCCCTGCTAGCTGCCCAAAACCATACTCAGAGGCTAGAAATAATGTAATGCAATTCATCTCCGTCTACAATTCGAAAAACCGGTTACACTATGTGGGTGTAAGGCTGGAGAGTTTTCTTATAGTGCACATAAAACCTAAGCGGCGAATATCGTTGCGAATATGGTAGACAACAGACGCAGCAGGCGCCGCCGTGCTCGACTATGTCGAAGAAAAGCAGCATGCAGCAGCGGCGGCGGCGGCGGCAGCAAAGCTGGCTCGCAAGACAGCCAGGGAGTGTCGTCTAAGACGATTAGCGTACAGGGGGCGATAATGCCTCCCTCGAGCGGTGGAGCCTCGAGCGCGAGCCTCGATGTGGGACTCGACTTGAGCGCCGCGTGAGGCACGGTCGCGCTTAGAGCCGAGATCAGGGCCGCGCCACGCCGTGACCTCTAGGTCGGCAGTGGTAATAGCGATAGCAATGAAATTGTATAGCGTTCTAATATACAGGCAACCACATCTCTTGCTTGGGCACTTTTCGCACCTGTATACTGGACAAGAAGCGAGTCAGCTGGTTACTAATTCCGCGCGTGCACAATTGCAGCACGCACAACCACACAAAGGATGATTCACATGGTGGTAGCAAAGGCTGCGAGGAACAGGTGAGCTTTTAGCATCTGTTTAAATGTCGAAAAGTTGGCCTACGACGCGGCATCTCTCGTCAGGCGGATAATTCTTCAGCCGAGCCGGCAGCTTTTCGAGCCGTCCTCCACAAGTTTCGCTTCTGCGCAATCGACGACGGATTGCGGTCAGCCGTAGCCCTTCCCAAGCTCTTCGAATTTATCTTAGCGGAGCCAAGTACGAGAAAGAGATCCGCCCGCCTCCACGGAATGCCGCCTTGACACAGCGTCCGACTTCGAGCCGGCTTTGTACCGGTAGCAGCTGCACGTGTTGAAAATGTTCTAAGACGAAATGCGGTCAGTCGTGCATCTGCAAGCCTCGAAACTAACTGTAAGCACATAGCCCGCTCGAGCTTAGGAGAACACCGCTGGACGTTGTGCACGGGCAATTTTTCCAAAGGTGTGGGCGTTCTCGATCGCTGTAGCCCTCTCCTACCGCCGACATACATCGAAGCTGCCTCTGCGACTCGCTTGCCGAGCTTCCGGAAGCATTATCCGTCGCGAAGCTGTAAGGACTAGCAGCCCGCCCCGTGCCCCGTGAAGCCTTGCCCTAGCGGTAACATGCTCGAATTCCACAACTCATATCGTAGGCTCCAGTCCTGCTGCGGGCAATCACTAATCGCTCGCTGCAAGCGGAAGTGACGGGCTAAGCTAGGTCTCTTCAGTCACTATATGAATAGGGCTGCTGGTGCATCAGCCGACATTTCCGCTTTACCATTCACGTGCGTAGACGCTGCCGTCGGAGGAAGCGCTCAATGTGAGCTCGGCCTGTCTCAAGGGCAAACGAAGCACAATCGACAGAGCACCGCCAGCGGGCGTCGCTCGCAAGTGGCGAACGCCTCGAGCGCACGGGTTGGTTAACAGGTGCGCGCGTGACAGCCCTTAATCGGCAGCATAGCCCCGGCTTCGGGAAGATCGCCTGTTCGCGCCAGGTCGGGTAGTGCTCGCTCCGATGGCGAGGAATGCGCTCGGCTTACGTCAAAAAACAGCCCCAGTTCTGCCGAGGCGGGCGCGGTGCAGTGAGCAGCTCTCCGGCGCCTGCCGCCGAGGAGAGGCGTCGGGAAATGACTCAGAATCGCGAGCAAAGTCAACCGGCTCGAGCGACGGGCGGCGGCTGCTTCCGCCAGCGGTTCGCTCCGCTCGCCCCGCCGGCGGCGGCGGCGGCGCGAGCGAAGCGGAGCGAGCCAATCGTGGCCGTGACGCCGATGGTGGACCTACCCGAGCGGCACCGCTGCGAAAAGCATGCCGAGAGCCCCCGCGAAAGCGGACAAGCGAGCGGGCACGCGCCACCCCCTCCCCCCCCCGGGAGCTCGCACGATTCGGGGGCTACCGCTGGCATTCTATGCGAGATATAGCCGTATTTACTCTGAGCAACGCTGCCGGTGGCGGTCTAAATGCAACCCTTTGGCGCCAAGCTCGAGCTAGGTGAATGGATGGCTTCGGAGCTGTCAGCTGCGCTCGCCCGAGCGTAGCATTTTGGAGCAGCCGAGGCAGGCTGGAAAGGCCGACGTGGCCGGCGGTAAGTTAGCTTGCCTTGCTCCGCGAGCCCTTCGGCGGCGCGCGCCGGCGGAGGCAAGAGGCCACGGGCGCCAGCAAAGCGGTCTCTTATCAAAATCAGCCGCTATGCTCCACCCCCCCCCCCAGCCGCACCGCCTATTCGGATCGCGCCGTGGAATGGCGGAGAATTCCTCGAAGCGGCCGGCAGCGCGAGCCGAGCTTAGGTCGCTCTCGCGCTGGACCAGTTCTAGTACCTGGCGAGCGAGCTGGACGGATGGAGAGGGAGTGAGAGCGAGAGAGGGGAGTGAGAAAGAGAGTGGGCAAGACTGCGAAGGGACGAGTGGGAAGTACGAGAGGGGTAGGAAGGGATGAACAGACTTTCGGAGGGCAGGAACTGGGTTCGAAGAGGGACGGATGGGGCATACGAGGTAGAGAACGGGACGGAACCGCAGAAAAGGGGAAACCGATCGACCTAGAACTGTAAGCGGCGATGCATGACTGGGTATCTCGTCGCTGAGAGCACCTCCGGCTAAAGCGGCAGACTGCGGCAGCCGGCTCGCTCAGCGAAGCGCCGCCGCGCGTGCTGGCTCTCGACGCCCGATTGATTGAAGGCCAGCCGATCGCCTCCTCCTCCCCCCCCCCGGTCCTAGGCCTAACACTTCGCGGCCGGCCGGGGTGGGGGGCGATGCCCCGGCGGTCGCGTGGCCGAAAGGCTAATTGGAGTGGCGGCTAGCGGCGAAGCGCCGGCTTTGATCGCCGGACGAGAACTAATCGCTGACCAGGCGAGCTTTCTTTCGCAGCACAAATGGCGGCGCGGCTTCCAAAGAACGACAGTCTCAAAACTGTTATTGAAATAAAATAGCGCTAGTTTATTCAGGCACGGACCAACTGCTAGCTTCATTAACTATTAATTAACGGCAGCGTCGGCAGTTCGAACTTGCGAATTCGGCCGCGCTGCGCCACCGCAGCCGCTGCAGCGGAGCGTCTGCCGCCGACGGCTTCGCGAGAGTTCGCTCTGTCAGAGCGGCTGCGCCGCCGGTCGGTTTAGCCTATCAGCGGCGGCGGAATCAACCCGACGTCGTGGCTCGCCACGTCCAGCAGAGCCGTCAGCGCGGTTTCGCCGCTCGGCAGTGACTTTCGGCAACGGCGGCGGCCGCAGCGGCGAGGACGACGACACCCCACAGAGGGCACGTGCAGTTCGCTTCATCCGACGGACTAATTCGGCGTTGGCGAGTGGCGGCCGCGAACGAACGCTGCCGACCGTCCGAAGCTGCCCTCGCGGCCCGGCCCGACGACAGCTGAGCGACCTCGGTCCTTGCGGTCGGCCCGACGGCAGCCGGTCGGGCTGTAGCTCGCCTATCGGACCTCCGCCACTCCGGCGATTGAAGCCGCCGGTCGACGAGGCCTCTCGCGCCACCCTGCCCGCTAGGGCGCGGCCCCTCCCCATTCGTGCGGCTTTCGAACGAGGGGCCATCTTCGGAGGAGGGAGGGAGGGAGGGAGGGATTTAGGCGGCGAAGCTCTATTGAGCGCTAAATGAGAGGCTGTGCTGAATTCGAGAGCTCTGCAGCAACCGCGTCGGCTCTCAGCTGCGACCGGCACCCATCCGTCCGTCTTTCACCAAAAGGCTGTCGGCTTTGCCACCCTCCGTCAGCCCCCAGCGTCTCGCCTCCGCCACGTTGCAGCGGCAGCTAGCTGTTCAGCGAGACGCCAGGCGTAGCAAGTGGCTGGTCCCACCGAGCGCTCTTCGCCACCGCACGATGCCGCCGGCCGCACGGCGGGCCGCTGGCTCTGCGGCGGCTCTGGGCGACAACAGCGGCTCTGGGGCGCGACGCAACGTACCGCGAGCGACGACGTTCGACGATCGCAGGACGATAGCCAGAAGTGCGCTCCACAGCAGCGACCGGACCGTCGGCGGCTTCGGTGGCGAGCTGCAACTGAGCAACCGAGCTGCCGTGTGCGCCGAGAGCGTAGCGAGCGCCCGGGAGCGCCCATGGTGGGGCCGAGCGCCGCCTCCGGCGGCGCTCGGCGGCGAAAGGGCGATACACCAGCGTGCATGCGTCTGTAGCTATCGCGCACCGACGATCTAAGAAGACGGGTAGGAAGACGCGCCTACTATGCGTGGGATTACGAGAGAGAGAGAGAGAGAGAGAGAGAGAGAGAGAGAGAGAGAGAGAGAGAGAGAGAGAGAGAGGGAGAGAGAGAGCGAGAGAGCGAGCGAGAGAGCGAGAGAGAGAGAGAGAGAGAGAGCGAGAGAGATCGAGAGAGATCGAGAGAGAGAGAGAGAGAGAGAGAGAGAGGGAGAGAAGAGAGAGAGAGAGAGAGAGAGAGAGAGAGAGAGAGAGAGAGAGAGAGAGAGAGAGAGAGAGAGTCGCAGAAAGGCGGCGATGGCGGAGGCGCCAACGGCGACAGCGCCAACGGCGACTGCGGCCCAACGACCCCGCCCCCACGACCCTAGACCGGCTGCGGCACTCGGGCTAGGCACGGCAGTGCCTTTTCGCCTGTTCGTGGCGAGGAGCGGCTGGCGCGCGTCGCCCCTCGGCGGCCAATGCGAGTGAGGGCAGCGGACTCGAGCGAGGTGCCCGCCCAGCCGCCAGCCGGCGCGGAAGCTCTGGGCGTCGGGCGCGGCGAACGCGCACCGCCGAGGACCTCTTACCGGCGCCGCCGATAGTCTCCCATCTCGGCTGCTGCTCGAGTGCGGTTCAAACCGTCGACTGAGATCGCCGCCGGCCGCTCCTGCTAGGCGACGCGCATGTCCTCGCAGCAGCTCGGTACGATATCCGGCACCCGACAGCGCGCCCCGCCAACAGATGCCTGGCGGGAAGGAAGCACTCCGGGGAACGCCGAGGCCGCCGCAGCCGCTCCCTCTACACCAGGGGCAACCTCGAGAGAGTCAAAGTTCACCGTGCTAGCGTTGCAGGTAGACGGAGGGTGCAGCCGCACGTTACTCCGCCCACCTGCCGCTCAGGTGAGGCATCGGTGCGGGGCGCCGCGCCAGCGCACCTCGTACGACCGTAAATGATGACTACAGGTGACGGCTCTTGCGGACCTCACTGGAAGGGATCGCAATACGGACTGACTGAGGGCGAGTGGGAGGAGCTTTGGAAAACTGCCGTCGCCCAATCGTTCGCGCGAGCGGCCGTCTAGGTAAACTAGCGTGGGTAGCGATGAGCGAAAACAATGCCGCGGCTGAATGCCATCAGAGTAAAGCTGCAACGACCCCGTACAATAACATCTCCCACCATCGCGAAATAACAGCGCACCAGCTGGCCGCTCGCCTCCCGGCGTAGCGCGGGTAGGTTGCAGCGCTCCGCTTCCGGTCGCGCCCGGCGGTGAGCTTCGATGCGCTCCGTAGCTCTCCGAAGCCCGCCGCCGCCACAAATCGCCCCCAGAATGAGGTAGGGTGCAGTGAGCGAGCCGCCGTCTTTTCGGATGTGATTTCTCGCCGCCGATCGCCTCACGTTTAGACGACTCGTCGGATGCGGAAAGCCGCTTGCTAGCCCGAGGTGAGCCCGAGGATCCGACTGCTGCATATGCCTTTCGCATGCACGAGTGTGATGATCACCTTTGACGATCGCGACGACGCCTTCCGAGACGATTAATTCGCGGGCATACATGACGTTGGAGATCAATCGCTTGACTCAGGTCTGACCCAATGATTAAGGGGCTAGCCCCGACCAAGGTCAAGGTTATGAGTAAGCCGAGTGTGATTCGGAAATTGGAAAGGTTAACGCTCAAAATCGGCTCTGCTAGCATATCTCCAGTTACATCTGCACAAAATCTAGATGTCCTGTTCCTAAGTGGCCTTTAATTTCACGGCCACATCAGCTCCACAGTCAAGTCTGCCTACTTTAAGCTACGTAACATTGCTAAAATTCGGGCTCGTTTAGACAGGGATACCACATTTAAGTTGGTCCATGCATTTGTGACATCCCGTATTGACTTCTGCAACTCATTGCTTGCTGATCTACCGGCCTGTGCAATCAGGCACTAACAGCTGGTGCAAAACTCTGCAGCTAGGCTTGTTTGTCGTGAGCGTTGCGGTTGCCACATCTCACCACTTCTCGTCGACCTGCACTGGGTCCCAGTCAAGCAACGCAGCGATCTTCCTTATTTCAAGGTTTTTGTCACTCACGTCTAGGTCCCTTCATTCTTTGGCTCCAGCCTACCTATCAGATCTACTTCCCCACCTCGTTAAGCATCGTCCCACCCGCTTTTCTGTTACGAATCGTTTACCTATGCCTCGTACGAACCTCAAATCCTTCGGAGACCATGTCTTTAGTTCGCATGCTCTCAAAGCCCGGAACTCACTTCCGACTGGTGTCACGACCTCCCATGACTTGACCACCAGGCTAAACATCATACTACCAGCTTTTCGAAATCTGATTGTTTACCTATACCTCGTACAAACCTCAAATCCTTCGGAGACAATGCCTTTAGTTCGTATGCTCCCAAAGCCTGGAACTAACTTTCGAATTACGTCACGACATCTCACTTGACCACATTTAAAAAGAAACTGAAAACGCACATATTTATCGAAGCATTTAGTGGGTCCCTGCAATTCAACCTTTATGTGGTTATGCATGCTGACCCTGCGCATGTCACCTTAACCTTGTTATTATTGCTGTTTATTGAGCATGCTTACATTAACCATTCAATCGTGCTTCCTTTGCAGCAAATTTTAACTACATAGAAAGAGATTGAGTTCTCTGAGCGCGCTATATCAAATGTATTATTGTTATTATTTTAAGGTAGATGAATGCATTTCGTCGCAAGGGTCGTGGGCTCGACCCCATGGGATATGTGAAACACCTGAAAAGAGATTAATTTCTCTTAGGGTGCTATGCAAGTGAATTATATGTATTCATATATGTATATACTTAAATTAGTAAAAGGCATCCTTCAGAAGACGACGCCGCCGGTCGCTGAAGTGCGTCCCGCACGTGGCCGACTGCCGAAGCGTGCGAAGTCGTAGTACCAGGGACGGTGGCCGTGGGCTCAATATGTGGCCGGCGAGCCAATAAGTGGAGAAGCCGTCGCAGCAACTAAAAACGATTTCGGACGTCAGACAGTCAGTCGCTGCGAGCGCGAGATAGGCTCTGAGAAGTCGGACAGTGTTGGACAAGCGGCCCATCCCTAGACCTCCTCCTTCCCCTCCTCTGCCTTCGCATCCACCGCTGGCCAATCGGTGCGAGTCAGCGCAACTAGCACCGCATGCTGGTACAAGCCGGCACAACAGAATACGAGTAGTCCTAGGCGCGAATGAAGGCACGTTTGAAAGAACATTCGAGAAATGGGCGCTTAGGTGCTCACGGGGTTAGCGGGAAGAGTACAACCGATGGCCGCCTAAAGCAATGACTCTACGGTACCGGCGTCATTCAACGTCACTCCGAATGTTTTCATTTTCTTGCCGGAAAGGCTATAAACGACGGTAGCCTTCTTGTGGATACCGGCGCGATAGAAGTAATGATGACGGTCGTGTAAGGCAGTCGACGAAGCGGCCGTCAACGGGTTCACACTCCAAAGCCGCTTCGCCAATTATTCAGAAAGGCCGGCACAGTGGCGAGCGTTTCTGAGCTGGTTTCCGGAAGCCTGTCCGCAAACGTTGTCTTCAATGCGGTTTCGAAAACGCCGTGCTCGCGACGGCGCGCACGGCGGCCTTTCTTCTTACTAACCGAGCGCGTTCACTTTTCGTCGCGTACGTCACGTTCACGTGCGTCACGTGCACGTGACTTCGCGTCACGTTCACTTTTCGTCGAGCTCGCTGCGCTCTCAGCAAATGGATGCGGAGCGATGCTTGAGCTTCAATTGACCTACTCATGACCTCCTCGTAAATCCAGGAGCTGCGCGAGTCTAACATCTAGGCAGAGAGATCCTCACAGCTGCGCCGAGTTGGCTGAGCTGAGATCTCGCCGCGTCGACCCCGTCCCGACGTCGTGGATCGAATCCTGTGCAGTGGGCGATTTTTTCTTGCGCTGCTAGCGGTGGTTACAGCCGTAAAGGCTCTTCTGTTGCTATACAAAAGGGGCTGTGAAATCGGCTAGTATTTTTCCGAAAAGCGGCACGAAACGTTCGCGATTAATCCACACAACGACATAAGCTCAGTCCGAAAATCTTGGATACTAGGCACGCGTCGCGTGCGGCGACAGCATCGTCGTGGTTTCAGGATACGAGACCGAGGCTCGACAGGTTGATCTTTTGGGCTATCAATGGCTTCTTCCTACCTTACTAGCGGTGTTGCTCCAGATGCTTTGATGGCTTCGGCGTTCCTGTGCCACGAGTCTCCTCACTAGAAAACTGAATGCGCTGTCAATCGTTGCCGCCGCTCAAAAGCCATTTCGGTGACTTTACCAAACCATGCGCCGACGCTCGCATGCATTATTCTTGAGTTGCGACGACGTGTGCTGTCTTCGGTACCGTGTTTTGTATGGCAAGGCACGCGTGCCATGGCTGCCGCTGGTCAAAGAGTGAGGTCAAAGAGTGAGCCCAGAAAGGCGAGGGCCCTCTGGCTCTCTGCACTCCCGCTGAATTTACTTCTGCTGGAACGCACGCCGAACCTTTGGCGATTTCATACCTTCTCGCCAGAAGCCAAATTGACGAGTGAGCTCTTTTTGGGAAACAGGATATCGCCGACGACGGCCAGGCGGTGCCCATCTCTCCCCGGCAGTCATTTCAGCTGAGCTATCGCCAATTGCGCTTCGAAGCCCTCGAAGGCGGATTTAGTGGGCATTTCTCGCTGGCCTGCTCTCCTGACTCCTCGCTATGAGCGTCTGAGAAAAGCGGATGGCACCACTTTCTCGTGCATTCCTCTGCATGACGGAGCGCCGCTCTGAAAGGCGAGTGGTCGAAGGTGCGACCGCCAGCATTTTGCGGCGGCTCGATCCGCTACGGGTAAGGTAGGGGGAAACGGCCAAATCGAGCGGTCTCGGCTGGTGAAATTAGCTAAAGAAAAGGCTGCCATCTGACTACCGTCGCGCGCTCGCAGGACCGCGGCGACGCGCCGGCCCTATCGGCTGGCCGAGGTTCAGCGAGAGGAGTGCTGGCAGCGCCCCCTATTGTCGATGCACCGCCAGCCCGCTCGAGGCTAGCTGCGTTCGCTTCGACAACCGGCCGACAGACGGCCGGGCGCCGTTGGCCGTCTGGAGTCGCTCTGCGAGCAGCGAGTTCGCTCTCGCGCGCTTCAATTTTAGAGCGGTCTCGCTACGCCTCTCGCCCGTTGCAACTTTGCCAGCTGGGCAGCGCCCCGCCCGCTCTCGCGTGAAACCGTCGGAAAACAGCGTCCGAGCGAGAGCTTCGATTATCTCGCCTATCGAGCGAGCGGGCATCGAACGGAAGCGCGGCGCACGCCTCGGACAGGTGCACGCCGCTCGGCCGAGGGCCTCGCTCCATCGCCTAGCTCTACGGCGATGGGCGCTCGCAGCTGCGCCGACCCTTCTTTGCAGCTACGCAACGGTTTCGCGGGCTATTCCGCTCGGATGGATGGAGCTCTTCTCGCAGTGGCGCCTTCCCCCCGGCCACCACTCTGGACTTGAAAGCTCTGCGGCATGTGTCGCCTGCGAAGCTTTGACGCCGAAGCTTGGGCCAGCGCAACGAGTAACACCTTCTGGCTTCTTTATTGCGGACTTTTCCCGCTCGCGAGGCTTGAGACGGCCGCCTTCGACGATTTGCCCCGACGTCAGCGATTTTTAGTTCCGGGCGAAACCCTAGCGAAGCCGACGATACAGGCGCTGCGCTGGCGCAAGCGCATTTGCTACGCGGGTAGGAGAGCGGCTGAAATGGCCGAGCAAGCTCGCACCTGCTCTCTCGCGGGTCCCATTCAAACCTTTAACAGTTTAGCTACTTGGAAAAAACGTGCCGCACAGCCTCTGGCCGCACTTCTCCGTCGTCGCACTGTAGCGACGGTATTCGCGTCGACTCTGTCCTAAAGTCGAGATGGCGCGTGCTTGGAAGTGTCGCGAAGCTGCCGCCATCCGTCAAATCTGCGGCGGCGTAGTCAGTACGCGCTCGCGTGCTGCTGAGACAAAAGGCGTCGCGGTTTGAGTACGGTGCGGCACATGATGATTCACAGCAATGTCAGGACAGCGGGAAATACACCGCTTGACCCTATGGCATAAAGTCAACTGGCTAGGACAGGTCCGGCGGTAGAAATGATTGTCTGGCTCGCAGCGGTCTTTGTTGCTCCTGTTTACTTGCAAGAGCTTGCATGCCTCTGCAGCCGCCTGCTAGACCACCTCGGTCATTGTCGAGCCAACGGCTGAGCATACGGCTTCATTGACCGCAAGCTAATTGCTGCTAGCGGCTCCTATTCGCAGCATCGCTGGGGCAACGGATCCGAGACCGCAGAACCTGCTGCAGAATTCACGCACACATCGTCCCGGCGACTTTAACTAATTGGCGCTGGGGAAGTTTGCGTTACGTCAACTTTACTTACTATACTATACGCCTGGCTTACAGATCGCAATTAGAACGCAGCCGCCCAGACAGACCTGAGAAGTGCTCATTACTTTGCTGCGTATTAGGCGTAATAATACGCCACCGCACTGCGATTTCTTTTCACCCCCTGCTCAACCGACGGTTCATAAGTAAGCGAAGCAGAAGTTCGTAGCACTTTCACTACTATAACTGTACACAAGCCTCCCCTGAGGCTATATATATATATATATATATATATATATATATATATATATATATATATATATATATATATATATATATATATATATATATATATATATATATATATATATATATATATATATATATATATATAATATATATATATATTATATATATATATATATATATATATATATATATATATATATATATATATATATATATATATATATATATATATATATATAGGATTCAAAAAATGGCGTATTACTCAATGATTAGTGAAGCTCACATTGCATTTAAGTGACAGCCTGAATACAATTCCTACGGCGATTGCCGGCGCTTCGCCAACATCCGGAACATTCCACTTCCATGCCAGATACTTCCTCTTAGCTGCCGTGCAGTTTCTGCATTGCGCCGGCACAGCCCTCGCAGTAACCGATCGCTGCTGCTGCTGGTCGTAGCTACTCCCTCTAACCAGATACATTTCCCGCTGACGCGTACTCAACAGTGCGAATCTCGAGCTGACAATGCTGCGACGCAGCCATGTCTAATTACTGGAGAAGAAAATAGTCTGCACTCAAACGAAAATAAACGACAAGGTGCACGGTCCTACTTGCAGCCGCCGGTCTACTTGCTTAACCGCACAGCCATGAGAAGGCACGGGAGGGCGTAGAGTCTGTAGTAGCCATTAAATGACGCCAACTCGCACGACCCCGATCTCGCAAGATCTCGCAGGATCTTTCGCATTACTCCAATCGGCGCCGCTTTAGTTCTTGCTTGCATGCCGCTTGCGAGCGCCCGCGGCGACCAATTGACGGCAGCGATGATATCTCTCAGTCTACTGAGGCTTGAACGCAGCAGCTGCAGCGTTTAACAGCGACGGAAACAGCCCCCACTGTGCAGGCCAAATGATCCAAGTGCCTTTTGAACAAAACAGTGTATCTACTCGTTGCCAGCGAGAGCTCTTTACGACGGCTGGGTGTAGAGGACGGAGCCAGGGCGACCGAGGCAGGCCACAATGGCCCGTTCGACCGTTGACTGCTGCCCCTCCTGCTGGCTCGATAGTGGTGCACTTGAGAGATGCTCGCCTTGAGAGTAGCAGAGGTCAACTCGGTCGCGGACGGCTTGCCAGCGCATTTTGCCAATGGAGCTGACAACCACCGGGTGAATGGCTCCCGCTGTTTTCTCTTGCACTCGACAGAGCAGGTCGCAGGCCGCTCCGGTGCAGCTCAATATTTACTCTAGAGTGAGAGGGAGAGAGAGAGACAGAGACAGAGAGAGAGGAGATATAAAGTGAGAGAGAGATGAGAGAGGGAAGAGAGAGAGAGAGAGAGAGAGAGAGAGAGAGAGAGAGAGAGAGACAGAGAGAGACAGAGAGAGAGAGAGAGAGAGAGAGAGAGAGAGACAGAGACAGAGACAGAGACAGAGACAGAGACAGAGACAGAGACAGAGACAGAGACAGAGACAGAGACAGAGACAGAGACAGAGACAGAGACAGAGACAGAGACAGAGACAGAGACAGAGACAGAGACAGAGACAGAGACAGAGACAGAGACAGAGACAGAGACAGAGACAGAGACAGAGACAGAGACAGAGACAGAGACAGAGACAGAGACAGAGACAGAGACAGAGACAGAGACAGAGACAGAGACAGAGACAGAGACAGAGACAGAGAAAAGAGGGAGGAAGAGAGAGAGAGAGACAGAAAGAGAGGGAGAGAAGGAGAGAGAGAGAGAGAGAGCTTGACCATCTGCACGGTCAACACGCTGCATCAATGATAATCGGTGAGCTTCTCGATACACAGCAGGGGAAAGACTAGATTAGAGTCAGATATTCGTAGCGGGGCATGAAATGCAGTGCTTTAAGCCACTACGCTAGCTTGACGATTGCTCGCTGCTCGGCATTTCACCAATCATTTGCTAATAGAACTAGATCGTACTTGTGCAGTCATCCCTCCGGAGTTTCTAGCACATCACATTCTCTCAACTCCCTAGCTGCGTGTATTGCTAAGATTTTGTTTTTTGAAGGGAAAGCAATTTCACACATTTGCTGCAGATAGCAAGATAGTGAAACTATTGTTGGGCTAACCTAATGATAGCTCAGTAGATGAAAAAACTAACTCTCAAAACGGGCTCGGCTATCACATCTTCTATGTCAACGGCACGCAATCTGGGCGGCCTGTTCCAAAGTGACTTTTTAGCATCAGCTTCATATACAAACATTACAAATTTAAAGTCGTAAAATTGAAGTTTTTACCTGCTAAGAGAAGGAAGGCACATCCAAGTTAATCCTTGCATTTGGGATGTCCGATTTCGACTTCTGTAACTCGCTACTCTTAGGTAATCCGGCCTGGTAGTAATGGACTTACAGTTGCTACAAAACTCTGCAGCTACGCTTGTCTGTCGTGAATATCGTGGTTGCTACATTAAACCACTTCTCGCCGACCTGCACTGGCTCCCCATAAAGTACTATATCGGCTTAAATATCTCGTCACTAACTTTTACATCGGTTTATTTTCTTGCTCCAGCCTATAATTCCGAACTACTACCCGATTAGGCTAGGTGTCTTAACACCCGCTTTTCTGATTCAAGTCATTTAGCCTTAATAGTAATTTTATAACAATTTAAGATTTTTTAAACAGTCTCAAATCCTGTGGAAGCCTGACTTTAGTTTTAATGGTTCCAAAAACCAGGCAGTCACTCCAAAATAAAGACACGACATCTCCTGTCAGCGACATGTAAAAAAAAATTTACCCACATGTTTCTCATTGCATTTTCTGGGTACATGTGAATTACCCCTCGTGCTCTTATGCGAACTGCCACTGTGCATGATAAACCTAATTGATACGCTTCCTTTAGAGCATATGTAAAATGCCTAGAAAGAGATTTAATTCTCTGAGGGTGCTACATAAATGCTTTAATACTTTTATTATTATTTTGCGCTTGATTTTCAGCAGATTTCCACCTTGCTGAAATAAAAAATAGCCTGGAGAACATTGCCGCCCCTCGCTTAAAGCCGGCCGTCTGCAGCAGCGAAAGAGGCCTGCCCCGCTCGTATTTTTTCCATATAACATAAGCATACCTACCAGCTTTACTTTACCGGCAAAGCAAAGAGAGTACATTTAAATTATAAAGAGCGTGAAGAAACGAAGAAAGTGCAAATCAGGGTGCTTAACACTTACATTATTGATCACTGATTTCCGGTGTCTGGAGTGCCACTGGCACCCTAAGTGCTAGCTGATTTAACAGCTCTTTTTTGTCTAGCGACAGAAGAGCCTTTGCGGCTATCACCACCGCTTGCAGTGGCGATAAAGGATCGCCCACCGCAAGATTCGAACCCACGACATCGGGGCCAAGGTCGTGAAAAGCAACCGCCTTACCTAGTGAGCCATTACGGCTCACCAAGTGCTCTATTCAGTCAAAGTACTAGTTGCATCAATTGTGAGATTGTGTTCCGATTTTGTAATATGGTAGTGCATGCCGGCGAACTTTTGTTGTTGAGAGCGCGACTTACTCAGCCATCAATTTAGAAATTGTTGTATGAATCATTATTCTATCAAAATACCTTTCCTTTTGCTCCACGGGATAGCCTCACATTAATGTTAGCAGCTGTAAAAACATGACGCTTGTGCAACCACCTTTAAACTGCCACACATTGGAGTGCAGCACTACACAGGTTCTTTTCATTGGATTGTCGGGTAAGCTTACACATATATGCTGCTTGACGGCCAAACAATGACTTTCATTGTGATAAGTCATGTTATGTTCAACATATGTTCAACATATGCAGACATTTTCTTTAGCTAAGGTGGCCATGTGGGCGACAGATGCGACGCACGTGACTGAAATCCTTTAGCCTGGCCATCTATATTTCGCTGAAAATACTGTCGGTGTAGACACGTGCTCAATTGCGGTTATGCTCTTCCATGTTCACGTGCTTTTTCCGTCAACTAAGCTATGACTAGCTCTCTGGTAATTATGTTCGCCGGAACTGTAGCATCGCACGCATGTACACTGCTGCTCTAAAATCAAGATGAAAGTATCTGCACCATCAGATCTGCAGCTAGAATGTTTCTATGAGATAGAGAGGGGAGAGAGAGAGAGAGAGAGATAGATAGAGGAAGAGAGAAAGAGAGAGGTGAAAGGGATAGAGAGAGGGAGAGAAAGCGAGAGAGAGAGAGAGAGAGAGAGAGAGAGAGAGAGAGAGAGAGAGAGAGAGAGAGAGAGAGAGAGAGAGAGAGAGAGAGAGAGAGAGAGTTAAAGAAAGATGAATAGCAAGGGGATGGTAAAGGGAAGAACACGGCGTAAGGAAAGGAGCAGCAGGAGAGGAGAGGAGCAGGAGAAGAAGAAGAAGGGGGAGTAGGAGTAGGAGGAGGCAGAGGAGAACGAGGACGAGGGAAGGAAGACTGAGAGAAGTGGGCGGAAAGGAGGAGCAGGAGCAGTAGAGTAGGAGTAACAGCAGCAAGGGCAGGAACAACCTGAGGAGTTCCAATGGGAAGAGTAGTAGGAGAAAGAAGAGAAGGAGCAGCAGCAGCAAAAAGAGAAGGAGTAGGAGCAGCAGGAGGATGATGAGCAGCAGTAGGAGGAGCAGCAGGAGGATGATGAGCAGCAGTAGGAGGAGCAGCAGGAGGATGATGAGCAGCAGTAGGAGGAGCAGCAGGAGGATGAGCAGCAGTAGGAGGAGCAGCAGGAGGATGATGAGCAGCAGTAGGAGGAGCAGCAGGAGGATGAGCAGCAGTAGGAGGAGCAGCAGGAGGAGGATGAGCAGCAGTAGGAGGAGCAGCAGGAGGATGATGAGCAGCAGTAGGAGGAGCAGCAGGAGGATGATGAGCAGCAGTAGGAGGAGCAGCAGGAGGATGATGAGCAGCAGTAGGAGGAGCAGCAGGAGGATGATGAGCAGCAGTAGGAGGAGCAGCAGGAGGATGATGAGCAGCAGTAGGAGGAGCAGCAGGAGGATGATGAGCAGCAGGAGCGGCAGGAGCGAGGTCGTGAGTAGGAAAGACCGACCTGCCCTAGCTTAGTGCCACGACAACGGGTTGGCAATGCAGTAGAGCGGCAGAGTAAGACATCTCGATGATCTCGCTTTGGCATGTGGCAATCCCTTGGGCTGCGCACACAACATTGCCCAGGAATCAACTCGCTAAGCGTCACTGCAAACGATCTGCTGAACAAGAGGAGCCCATGAGACCAGCAGCACTCGTGGCTTGTTATGCGGCCGCGCCGTGCTTTGCTGTTGGACGCTCTTTGTCAGCGCCCACCAACCCCCGAGGCTGGCCGTGTAGTGCCGGCGGAAGCGGTGGCGGCGGCAGTGGCGGCGGCGGCGGACTGAGAACGCCTACCACTAAACGTTTCGCTTGGCGTTTGCACGAGCTTAGTGCTAGCTTGGCTAGAAGGACTTGGTCAACAGTCAGGGAGTACAAAACCAAAAGGTGCACCACATTCTTTGTGACACTAAATAATAAGAATGGTGTAGCTAAACAGTGCTGCATTACGTGACTGGCTCGGCTGCTTCTCGGCTACTCGTCTTCGACGTGGCGACTGCGTGCGATCGAGGGGCCCTGCGGTGAACATCGGCAACTCGTGCAGCTATTGGTCTAAACCTGCTAGCTCCGGAAGCTTGGCTGATGCAGGGTCAGGCGAGATCGTGCACTGACTCAGCCAGTTCCCCTTGTGCAGATCTTCGTTCCCGTTTAGGATCAAACCAACCGCTGTCAACCTCACTTCCAACCGTCAAAATTATGAAACCAGCAGCATGCTAGATCCGCCAAATTTCGAGCTCCGAAGTATTATTCACGATTCTCGAATTACAATGACTAGGAACTGGCTGTGTCATAACTCTCGACTAGGCGGTATACAAGTGTGAGTCGAGTAATAGGCAGCCAGCTGAGCTCTAGGCATTGAGCAGAGCGGTATCGGCGCCCGATGCTTTTCGTCGGTCAGCAGCTCAGCGGTTGTTGAGGCACCGTGAGAGAGTTGCTGAACGCTGATGGCTGGTGCTCGACGCCTGTCCTGTCACCCTCCCTTGCTGCCCATTAGACTTATGTGCGCGATATTGATATGCACTTGTTACATTAAGGTACTGGCGCTTTCATTGCTGCTCCTTGTTGTCCTTGTTGTTGCTCGTTGTTGTCGGCGTACCGGCGTGCATTGGTGCTGCATCCATACTTTCGGCAGCAGTTCGATAAGGCTTGGGGCTTGACCGCCACTCGTCGTGCGGCGGTAAGGACTAGTGCCGCCGCTACAGCATGCTGTGTCTTCGGCCTAAGGAAGTACGTAAGCGCTGAAATAGCTACAGAGCTCGCTGGTAACAATTGTTGCGGTTATACGAATGTAGCTACCCGGACGTGACCAGAATATGGACGAGACTTCTTAGACAAACCTGAATATCTGCTACTACGGAGCTCTACTTCCATAAGTCGATTGACGTGCTCGAAGTAGCAGTCGGTGGCCCGGCGAAGTCCCAGTGGATAGATTGTGCTCAAATACGTTAGCATATCGATTTGGGTAGGCGTACACAACCAAGCACTGAATGGCGAATAGGCTATGGGGGATGATTTAAATATACGTGAGCGCAAAGTCACCGCGCCTTTTTCTTTAGTAAATATATAACTTTTGTAAACCCAATCCCATAGTGCAGGGCACTTAACCGAATATGTTTTTTTATAAGCTTTCCACTTTGAGTCTTTTGTCATTACTTCTCGTCCCGCGATTCACGTCCATCACGATGATCACCATGAGACTCAAGCATCCTACACATTTAATGCTGGATGCGTCGCACTCTTGTACTGTAGCAGTGAACCCTAAGTGGGTAGAAGCAACCCAGATTACCAGCATACGTAACTGGCATGGCCTTTTATGCATCCGCGATGCGGTATACCTGCCAGCTTTATATGTTGTAAGCCATTAAATATGGTCAAGACTATATGCATCGCATCAAACTTCCACTGACTGGGGTAGGTGGTGCTAGTATCAATACGAACTACGGATGGTTTTTACCAGAACCAAATGGTGGCAATCCTTGTTGGCCAACGTCGCTAATTATAGAAGCCTTTTTGGCGAGATTCATGATTGGTAGAGTTGCGTGGAAATTTCCGAGTGAAACAGCACTTTGGGGTGCCTCTTAACTGCAGCTACAAACTTAAGCCATTTTTTCATCGAGGTAGGAGCTGATGCAGGGATAGTGAACTTTTAATCAAAATGAAGTCCTTGCACCTTTCTAAATATTTTTTGGTCGGCCAGCATAATCCAGTACTTCCAACGGTTGGTTTCCTACCATGACCCGCGAACGGAATCTATAGGCAATTGCATTGTTCGAGGCACATCGGCACAGATCTCAGTAGCATAGGTCCGCCCATCCATGCTATAAACTGACTGAGCCTCATTTTACTCTGGCAGATGGCGCGGAGGCTCAGGCCAATAGCAGTCAGTTGGCACACAGTGCCTTCCATTAGCCCAGATCTGGGCGTTCGCAATGGCAAGGGATTGCGGTTATCAAAATTCATTTGTTTTCTGCCAGGTGATCCTGTTTTTCGGTTAGGAGATCGCACAACTAGTCGACTCTATCTTGAGTGTGAATCGGTGCACACACTGGGCTTAATGTTTGCGTAAACGTAAAGACTGGCATACGCAAAGTAGTGAGCACCAGCTGCTGACTGCCTATCGCAGCATCTTTTTGTTCGGCAGCCCGCATTGGTAAACATATCATTGCCACTCTCATTGGTAGTCCTCGAGACGCTGTCGCCGGAGAAACAATAGCGTCCGGCGTCTTCTAAATGCTCTTCGAATGTCACTTGGCAGCGATGAAATTAATCTATTCCATTTTATATTGATAGGAGGCAGCAGGGGTGTCAGATCTAGGAGGGATAATCGAGCAACCAATTGCTATCAATGGTCTGATGTGACTGGCCTTTGGTTGTTCGTTGTCACTGAGGTCGCGTGCCGGTGATAAATGGGGGCCCGCTATGAAGCCGCTGTCTTCAAGCAGTGCCGTTGATCTGTTTCAGCGGGTCATTACGAGGGCACTTTGTCGTGCTGAGGATTCTGTGGAGACTGTCGCTGCCTCAGCAATCCAGTCTTGTCTGCCTTAATTTGACTTATTCAGTTTTCCGAATTTGATATATAACGTCCAGCGTCCAATGTTTCTTAGTATCATACACACTCGCAGACTTTCGAAATTCATTGAAAAATTACGTTGCCGTTAATCGAAACTAAAAGTCCAATACACCGCTTTCACGAAACGCCTATTCGGAAACAAGTAACGTGGTCACTGACGAACGCGTGCACGAAGCTCTCGGCGTTGGATTCGCCAAGAGGTAAAGGCAATGCAATCGTCGAAGAAAGTGCTATACGAAAATTACGATAGTCAAAGTAAGAAGACTCCCACCGCTGCCGCCGCCACTACCACCGCAATAGCAATCCACGTCGTCGTTGTTGACTGAAATCGCTATCGCTATCGCGATCGGTGTCGCTAGCCGTTTCCGAGTCGTTTCTGACGGCGAGGTACGGCTTCAGATGCGGCCGGTCGGCGAGAATATGGCATTGACTCGCCGACGCGACATCTCTCCTGCAGGCGTGTGAATGTTTCGGTTGAGGTCGCTCTGGACCTGACTCTTGTCCTGCGCATTTGGCGTACAGTGCCCATACGTCAACAGATCCTGGCTGCTCACAAAAATGCTCTCGATGTCTAAAAGATTCAATACCCGCTTCGCCGTTTGCCTCCGGCCATTCAGCCGCTTGCAATTACTGCATTCACATCAGTTCCTTCGAGTTGTCGGTCTTCCAGCGCAGAGTGCGGCCGAAGCAGTTGTGCAGTCTCAATTTCCATTTGAGTTTATTGAGTTTGCACCGTCGGGAATTAATCGCGTCTGCATTGAGAGTTTTCTTCGGTAAAGATGTGGCGGCAAATAAGGAGCCGATAGCAAAGGATTGGCGCTAGGTGCACAGCCTCAGCGCGTGGGCACCGCCGGAGCGAGGCATAATAGCGGCGCTCGCTCAAATGCAGGCATTTGGCTCAAGCTAGCTCGCATGTCAGTGTGCCGCCGCCGACGCTGACTCGCGATGCGTTAATACGCGTCTGCAGATGATCAAAATAATAATGTTGAAGCATCTGGGCAACTGCGTGCGGCTGCCACTTCAATCGCACGAGCATTGACGCTGCGGGGCGGAGGAATAAGAGGTTTCGCTCGCCCGCGGCGACGCCGCGTCGTTCGGAGTGGCTCGCAGGGGTGAGGTCCCTGACAATGAGCGCAGACATTGCCTGTGCGTAAATACAGCCAATTGCATATTTTACGACGGGCTCGGCGAGCAGTGCGTTTTATTAGCGCGTCGGGCGCTGTGCCGACGCACACGGCTGCTGCTTGCGAGGCTGGCTGCTTGCAGCAAAGCCGAGTGGGCTGCGGTGGCGGCGGGCGGCAGCCGCCGCGACTGCCTCCTGGCAGCAATGTCGGCTTTGAGCCCGCCGCTCAGGACGCCCGACGCTCTGCGGGCCCTCGCGGATCAGACGTTCGCCGACGCCGACGACGAGAGGCTCAGCTGCGTGCCGCCCGGCGAGGAGCTGCCGCCGGCGGAAGCGCCGTCGCATAGCGCTCGCGCTCCAGTTAGCCGCGGCGCTCGGCCAGCGTGACGACTGCTCAGCTTCGGGGTGAGCGCCTCATTCAATTACCCAGCACCGAACGCCGGAGCTCGGCGCGCAGGCCGCGACCCGCGGACGCTCACGCTCCGCCGCTCGGGAGCCACAAAGAGCGCGGCGCGTCGCTTTGTTCGAAGAACCGCTCGCATTGCCGGTGCGCTCCGTTACAGCGCACCGGCAGCCGACATTCCGACTGTCAGTCGCGAGCGGCTGCGGCGGCGAGGCTCGCGGCGGCGAGGTGAATAGCTTACCGTCGGCCACGCCCGACGGCAGCGCCGGCTCGGACGACGCGCTTCCCTGTCATTTTCTTTCCTATTTCGTTCCCGCGCAAGCTGGATTTTGAAGCGAGGCGATGGCGGCCAGATCGCCCAGAACGAACCAAACCGTCGGCTGGCGCCCACGGTGCCCGGATTTACAGCAGCCGAGCGTCATGCTCCTTCGAAGAGAGTGGCGCCGAGCGACCGGCGCAGCGCTTCGATAAAGGCAGCCGCCCGGGGGACTTTCTCAATCGCGCGTCGCTAACAAACCGGCTTCCGACGAGGTTCCGATCCAGACGTCGGTTCGGGGCATGCGTGCGTGCGCGCCAACTGTACGAGCAAAGTGCTCTGGAAGTAGTTGCCAGGCCGGCTTCGGGTTCTGATTGAAGCTGTTTGCGGTGTAAATGCACGAAAATCGCGGCGTTGCTTCCGCTAAGTAGAAATCTTAACGACACGAGCGCAAAAGAAGCCAACTAGATATTTGACTCTCTCAAGAAGAGGCTTTCCGGAGTTGACAAAAAACAAACTCGCACACAAATCGTCGAAAAGCAGAAAGCCCACAGTAAGCAAGCTGTCCGCTGAGTCATCGTAGAGCGCCAGATTGTAGCCACCCATGAGAACTTCGAGTGATGTCGAAATGCGGATCTGGATAGGACACGCAGCTAAAGCTACATGACGTTTACTTGACAGAAAGTACAGGTACCCTCGACAGTAATGTGGCAAGTAAGAACACCAGATTGCCCAACGTTAGAGCAGCAGCTGGTTAGCTCGGTATTTCCCAACGTTAGAGCAGCAGCTGGTTAGCTCGGTATTTCGTTACAATCATAGCAATGTAAGCGACAGTTCTCTTAATTATAGGCTCCGCGACGTCAAGTACCAGTAGAGGATGAATGATGGCTGCGTAATATAGCCTTGTCAGACAGAGCGAAGGCATCGAAACTCTACACGTCGCGCGAAGCCGCTGCTATGGTCTCACGTAATTCGTAAACGCTGGCTTCATAAATTGCATATCGGCGTTTACCACTGTCACCACTCGCAGCCTTGGCTTACAGCCTTGGCTTGCTAGATCGATCGTCGTATCGCCCTTAATGTATTCCAGCTTAACCTAAGAAGATCCCATGCTGCTGCCATTATTGGCAAAGTCGATAATCCATTCTTCTAATTAATCTCAGAATTACGCATACTAAGTTGACGGTTAGCAGTTGGCTTTAGTTTCGACGTTACTGCCCGCCCCTAACTTGTCTCCAGTAATCGCGCGTCTGCACTCAGAACAATGGCACCTTTAATGATGCACTTACACCGTAACTCAGTCGGATGGTTGGTAGTAGTCAGCAGTATCTTTCGAGCTATTGAGGATTCACAGTCTTTCACACTATTCTTAAGTCCGTCATAGCCATGTCCATCCAAAAAATGCATCCACCGCCGGCCCACATCGGAGGCCTAATCCCTATGCGTCTAGTCAGGCGAGTGCTGAAGCCGGTTCTTAACTCACCGACGGCTAACATAAAAGTGGAACCGTCATTTAAGTTCAAATTACTGTCATCTGTAAAAGCCCCCTAAGCAGACAATGTTAGAACGGTATTAAGAAAAGGGGCTGCTAATTAAATCGATCCTCTTGCATAGCAGCGCAAAAGCCTAGGCATAAGCGGCCTTCACCCGTCTATCAGCAGCTTCGGGCACGAATTGCCGGCTGCCGCAGCACTCGAGCCCGCGACCTGAGTACTGAAGTGCAGCCACCTTACCTAAGAGCTACTCTCGCAGCGATACCCAACCGGAAGTGACGCGGCTGGAAATCGTGCCGGCGGCGGTCGCGAGGCTGCTGCGCAGCCTTTCGACGCGGGCTCTCGTCTGACGTCGGCCGAGGGCATAGCTGGGTCGGGTAGCCTCTCTCCTTCTTTGTGCTGGACACTTTAACACTCCTCTTCGTCAGCATGGCGGCGGCAGTGCAGAGAGCGACAGATTGACCGAAGGGAAATTCGACACTTCTTACTGAGCTCTGTTGAGTCGCTAATTTCATGCTTGATCTGTCGATCTAGAGGCATTGAGGGGCGGCAGTTGCTAGCGCCGGACGCGAGAGAAGGAGGCGTGCAATTGCAGACGATTGAGCTTGGAAACCTCGTGGCCGAAATGGAAGCTGGAACTCAAGCCGCGTGTGATTTGCTCAAACAGTAAAATGAAGCGATTTCATAAGCGTGCTGTAGTAGCAGCTGAATTAAAGTTCTCCGCAGTTACTGTGCGCCAAATGAGGTCTCGGCTTTGCAGATGCACGAAAAATAAATACTGGTGAAGCTAGCATCTCGAAGGACGGCTAAGGAGTCGTATTTGCAGCTCTGTTACACATTGATATGCCAAAGATAGCCGTCAAGACAGTATTCAAGGACACCAAACATAACATTACATAACGAGCTTTACACAACAAGCTTCACATTAAAAGTACACTTTTTTGCTTAGAGATGAGGATAGCCATTGAGGTTTTCGTGTGCAAAGAACCAGCCGCATTATATTATATAGCTAAAGAGAAGGGAGGCCAAAGTTCAACTTATTGATCGAACCCAGAGTACTTTAACGTAGGATCGAGCGCTGATCTGGCCACAGATGTGGAAGTAGTTCACGCTGTTTACAAACTACATATTAACAGATATAGTCTATAATATTTTTAAGTCAGAAAACTATAATAATCTAAAACATTGTTCCGTTAAGAGCAATTTGCGAGCACGTGTTTCACTAATCAATCTTTAAATGTAGGCCATCTCTTCTAGGATAATGTAAGATACTTGACAAAGTCATCAACGGGATGTGACAGCGTTTCGCATTTTCATCTCGTCAGGCTCTAACATGCATTTAAAACCAAGGATTTTCAAACGCCTTCTTCGTAGCTTCACTGTCTTCTCTTCAGTTTAATCGCTGATAGGTGCCATAGCATCGAGCTAGGCTTCAGTGCGTCTTCTGAACACTTGGCTTCCTGAAGATAAGGTCACCAGCACTTCACTTGGCTGGAGCAAGGTGAAGCCTTTAGCTTCAGCTCTACCTCAATAGACTCAATAAATAGCTGAAGCGACCTTAAGACCAGAACATGATTATTACGTACAAAAAGAAGTGGTGCAAACCACCATGCAGAGTCACCCTAGCGATTGCGACAGCAACTTATCATGCTCATTCCTGTCATTGAGAATTTTCCTGCCTGAAATTCACTTAGACAGTCTGTGTGGAATGGTAGACAATATCCAGCAGATCTCTTAGATCGACATGCATCAGCTAGCAGAGTTTCGTAAAGTAGTGAGCCATTAAGTACCACCAATCGGAAAAGGAAGTCCAATTCGGTTACTTTTACGACCTGCCCATTCAGCAACCATAGCATGATCATGACCCTACAACAAACAAGAGCATTTAAAATGCTGGAACACGAATATTACAAATAGTAATCGTCGACAACAGAATGTTTACCGCGTCGGCGAAAATACTTAGCGGAATGGTCGACACATTATTACTGAAGAGATAGGAAACAGTCAGCTCAGGCATCATGAAGCATGGGCATATGACTTTTAACATTGACTTAGCACTGAAATATCCCAAACAAGGCTCATCATTGGGCATGTAAAGATGGCTGCCCAATATCACACGACTGGTAGCACAGTCACCATCCCCTGAGCGATCGAAGACTAGTCAAGCCTCTTGACTAGCATAAGGACAGCAGTCTATCGCATCAGTATGTACAGTAACCGTCTCAAAGCTAGTTAAAATAGTCATTTGCTCCAAAGTGGCAATACACGGCAGAACGGAAGAACGGCCTTTCAGTTCATCATATCGCCAGTCAAGGAAAAGGTGCTACATACCTGAACTTTACTAGCAGCTAGCTCTACGCTCTATTAAAATCACACGCCGTGACTTCCAAATCTTACATCCTGTATCCATATTTCTCCACACGGAGCTTCAACCGTTGCTTACTCTTAAAATAAAGTACAGTAAAGATTTGCAGATACACCGGTTTAATCTATATAATGACAGAAAAGCCTTAGTGACCAACTCTCCGCTTTCCCCAGGCAATTAAAAATAGCCTGCCGCAGGACTCTAAACCACGACCCGGATCGAGTACTTGAAGTACCTGGCTCCAAACTGAGAAATATGGGCAGCATTGCAACTTTTCTCACCTTATTGATCTTCTAGACGAACCATAGATGGTGAATTCCTGCTGCCATTATCAGCACATGAACAAGTTCCTCATTCTTATTCATCTCAGCCCTAATCGTAATGGATTACTGGTAATCAGTAGATTTTTATCTCCGATATCACTGCCGCTAGCCACTGCTACAGCTACACATATCAGGTATTCGTAGGAAGTGATTCTACCAGACGCTAATTAGCTGAGAATAATATCCCTGGAGCTATTGAGGCAAGCGCTGTTCCAAAACTCACTCAAATGTAGCACGGAACTGCTCTGCAGTTCGCACAAGTTTGATCAAGAATTGGCCTTAATTCGCTTAAGCTTGTAAATATATTTTCGTATATCACAATATATTTGGCAGCATACCAAGCTGCCGATTCAGCATGCAGGCACCCAATTCCGCAAACAGAGCATGCCCTGCACCCATTCTGATGGCATGGAATGCTTCGGGTACATTGCTCATTGAGAAATTTAGTGAGACTAGCACAAGGTGACTGTTAAGGGCCATGAGCAATACTTTTGACGCCAAAGTTTGCAAACGTGCTGTAGCGGACTCTGATCTTAAGTGCTTCGCCACATTGGTAGTGCACGTAACGGGTGCTAGTCCGATCGGACGAATAACTGAAACTGACGTAGCTAACGCCTCGTATCTTGGCTATCGAGCTGCAGGTGCAGCGCATACGCGCAGGTACCTACGACAGCGGATGGGGTATAAGAGCGTCCTTGACCTTGTCATACACTACGCGTGTGTCGTTGCTGTGGAGCTATCTATTCAAGAGCTCCAGATGACTGGATCTGTAAGGGCACCAGCCTTAGCCCAAAACTCAGCAACCGACAAAGTATTTCTGCAGATGTCCAACTCGTGCGGTCTAAACCGTGGATTACGTCACAGCCCGTCACCAAAGCCTATTATTCAGGAAACGCCAGTCAACTCGGGTGCCGTCCTAATCTGACCGTGCTCGCGCCAACAGGTGCGTGAGGTGACGAAGAGGCGACGAAGAGGCGACGAAGCCTTACTGCGTCGTCCACCTCAAGGCGGGCGCGTCCAGCGAGAAAGTCAGACGGTCCGCTCAAACCGCTAATGAAGAGGCCGAGAGACCGCCTCAGACCCAGAAGGGAAGAGCCAGCTATGTACGCAGCGTCGACGGTCGCGCGACGCGACTCGCTCGAGCGTTGTCGGCTCGCTCGAGACGCTTCAGCGCGCGAGCACGCCCGACTCATACGGAGCCCTCGTGCGCACCGACTGGCCGCGGGCACGCGCGCCTACGTCGACCCCAACTGCGCCCGTCCGACCGCCTCCCAGCTCCCCCGTGCTGCGCAGATTCGTGCATTAACTCGGATTCTGCCTCCGCGGCCGTTCCTCGGCCGTAGCTGGCCGATTTCCCTTAGACGCACAGTATCTGGGAATAATCAGATCCATCAAAGGGACCCTTAAAAAAATCACACGACCGGCCTAATTTAACCGCAAAAAGCTCGCGCGCCGGGCGCCGCGAACGCGATTCCTTTGTGCGCGCCGCCGCGGCGCCCCGACTCGGTGCGGCGACTCGACGGGATGCCGCTAACGACTCCGCAGCCGGCCGCGGCTTGCTTGTCTGTAATACGCCCCCCCCCCCCAATAGGCCCAAGTCTCTCCTCGGCGACCACTCGTCGGTAGCCGCTGCGCGCGTCCCTCCGCCGCCCTCGCTACTGCCTAACCGCGAGGCTTGGTCGGCGGCGCAAACCGATTGCCACGCCGAAACTTCGTCACTCTGCTGCTGCAGTTGCTTCCGATGCTGCTGCAGTTGCATCCGCCGCCGCTGCTGTTGCTGCTGCCGCCTCTGCTGTCGCCACGCCCGCCGCCTCTGCTGCTGCGGCGGCAGCCGAAGTGACGAGGGCGGAGGTAGCTGTCGCCAGTTTGTGCTAGAGCCCACCGCAGTCGGCTGGCGTAGACGAGAGCGGTCTTGAAACGGTTAGCCGGTGCGAGATGCGACTTCAAGCCTGCGCTGCGAAGCTACGTAAGCTCGGCCTTGCCCCGCTAGCTCGTCAAGATGGCGAATACCAAATGCTGAGCATTCTCGCGTCTTCTAAGATACTGCAGAGGGTCGCGGCCTGGCGATACTGACAGACGGCGAGCAGCTGGTAGTCGGCTAGCGGCAGAAGGGTAACAATTATTTTTATAGCACGCGAGAAAATTCGCCGAGGCCTTAACCCACCGCCGTCAGCTCTTTCTCAATCAACTTGAATACGATGCGATCCGAATTAAAAATTGAGCTGTATGTAAGTGATCTCTCAAATTACTACTACTACTAGTTTACGATGAATGGTTTGGCGACCCTCCAAAGCAATAGCAATGGTTTTCAATAGGGATAGCGGCTGCGAACGGAAGAGGTGCTGGTGAGGAGGTAGGTGAGTGAGAACTTGTTCATTCTGTTGAGGGAGCGGGTGATACAGATAAATTCTTCTTGAAGGCTTTCGTTCCTCAAGAATGACAGGTTAAGTGCTTGCAGCCCCAGGCAGATCCGAGTGAGATCAGATCAGATCAGATCAGAGTGGGTAATAGAAGGGTTCAGCCGAATTGCAGAATAATCAGTAAAGAGAAACTTCGAAGCTTCCCGAAGGGAGGCAAAAGGCACGCGTACGTCCATCGCACTCGACTGGGGGCGCTGGATAAGGGGGCACCAAAATGGGGGCTTAATACTACCGGGGGGGGGGGAGCACCATCTTCGTCTCCGAACGCACAATATCCTAGGAGCGTCACTGCTTCGAAGGATTAGTAGGTGTCCTCGCTTAATTGTATGCGGAAGGATTTTGTTCCGGAATCTATTAAGATTTAAATTGATGCCGGAGGCAGCGGATGAGGTGGGCGACTTGCTTACTTCGCCTCAAGAATACGTGACCATAATGCAGCCTGTCCGGCCTTTTTACGGGTACGAAATACTAGCAATAGTCCTAGTGGCTTCGACGACCAAGACATTACAAGCAAAAAGCAATTTGTGTACAACTAAGAATGTCTGTTTCTTAAATATGCTCTAGGGAGACTTATTTAAACCTGATCTCTTTTTGATTACCAGTAGTGGAGTGGGGCTCTTGTGCTCAACCGGCGAGCGCCTCTATCCACCTTTGCACGTCTGAGAGCTCTACATAGGTCGACGCCTGAGAGCTCTACATGGGTCGACGCGGGAAGAAGCGCCGGGCGCGAGAGCGGCAGAGCTTTATATGCAGGTGCAGCGCTACTGCGGCCCTGGTAACTGCATCGAAGGGTGTGTCAAGGTCCGCCACGCGTGAGATATGAGGCAAGCATTTCAAAACCTCATAAATGTCCAGGCTGCAGATGCTAAGGAACTGACGACAGCACGATCTTCAAAGGATTCGAGATTTGCCTAGAGACCCAGCTTTCTGACTAGACTCAGCCCGGCTGGCGGCTCGATGCACAGCTTGATTAGGAAGCGTTTCAAGTAGGTAGGGCAATAATAATAATACATTGGCTATAACGCCCTCAAAGTACTCAATCTCCTTCTAAGCACTTTAAATTTGCTGCAAAGGAAGTATGATTGAATGGTTAGTGGTAGCATGCTCAATGATAACATGGTTAAAGGTGACATGCACAGGGTCAGTTTGCAAATATGGTTAGTGGCAGCATGCAGTGTCAGCACGCGTAAGCACACAAAGGACGAATCACATGGACCCACTAAATGCTGTGCTAAGTAGATGCTTTTTTTATCTTAAAAGTAGGCATACTTGATTGTGGAGCTGATATGGTCGTCTAATGAAAGGTCACTTTGGAACAGGACACCCAGATTTCGTACAGATTCAACAGGAGATCGGCTGACAGAGCCGATTATGATCGCTTAGCTTTCCAATTTCTGAATTACACTTGGTTTGCCACCAACTAATAAGCTGGTGTAATCATAATTCAGTTTAAGAAAGACTGCTGCCATCCATGTGCTGATGTCATTAATACATGTAGCAACGGAATTGAAAGAATGCGACATGGTAGAGGTCTGGCAGGGATCAAAGCAAAAGTGTAACTGCTGGTCATCTGCATCGAAGTGAAAGCCTAGATTGCGCCTGGCAATCACATCGGCAAGAGGGAGAGTATAGAGAATGAAAAGAACGAGACCAAGCACCGAGGCCTGAGGTAAATGTGTATACAAATGTAATTCGTGTGCATAGCGCTGTCAGAGAACACAGCCTCTATTCAGGCGCTTCACATTTGCCATGGGGCTCGAGCCCACGACCTCGGCCAGACCTTGGTCGGGGCGAGCACTTTAACCATTTAGACAACTCAGCGCTTCAGAGGTTTTCTGGATTATCTGTGTCCTTTCATATCAATACTCTGGAGTCTCCCACTGATATAGGACTTAAACCATTACAGTGCAGTGCCAGTTATGCCTACGCGAGATGAGAGGTGCTCAAGATGGACTTGGAGATTGGTAGTCTCAAAAGCTGCCGAAAGGTGAGCAAAACAAGCAGAGATACACTACTTTGATATCTACATTCCTAAGTAGGCCGCTATACAACTGAAGCAATGCTGATTTTCTCGGAGTGATTAGCTCTAAAGCCAGACTGGAACTTGCTGCCAAGATTTGATGCTTGAATGTGCGCAAGATTTTATGTATGAATGTACTAGTTCTGCTGGTTTTCCACGACTCGTTCCACTGTCTTCGATAGGAATGGTAGAAGGGAGACTGGGCAGAAGGTGTTCAAGTTGGACCCAGAGACTGAAGGAACCTGGGAGCGAGTGCCGGAGCAATTCGCTGCTCTAAGGGGAGCTCCAAGTGCTCTAAGGGGAGCTTTAAGGGGAGCTAGCGCTCCTTTGAGGAGCTAACGCAAGCGCCGCCCTGCGAGGGCCCTAGAGCCAGGGGGGAGGCCGCTAGCTACTCTCAGGCGACGATTACGCTACGAAGTGCGATTAGTCTGCGATCCTTAAAAAAGCTTTACATTAGAAAAATCGACTGGGTCAGAGGCTAACGACACGAAGGAAGCGCCGGCCATGGGTGGGTGGGGGAACAGTGCGGCGTCGGCGAGGAAGGCGCGCGGGGCCGCGGAGCGAATTCGACGAGCCCGGCGATCAATCGCGACGCTCGGCAAAGCCTCTGCGCCAGCGGCGCGAAGGTGTGCCTACCGCCAAGCTCCACCTTTTCCGCTCGCTTTAACGGCCGAGCTAGAGCCGCTGGAACGATCGCAATGTTGCAGTTGATGGCGCGATGAAAAGGGGGGAGCCGGACTGACGGACTGGACCCGGTGAAGCAATTAGCGGGCCCTTTGTCAATAAGGTGCCGATTACTGGCGCAAGCGACAGCGGCGGACACAATTGCCCGAGGCGGCGGCGGCGGGCGAAAAGCCGGGCCTATTCTTGCCGAGCCTGCTCGCGGGTGCCGCGTAGGTTCGCTCTCAAAAGGCCACGGCTCGCCCTGCTTGAAAATTTGCCTACCGCTGGCCACCCCCCCCCCCGCCAGTCCGCCGCCGAAAAGCGTACCGGGCGTTGTAACGGTCGGACAGCGTGGCGCGAACGCAAATATGGCCGGGCGCGGCCAGCGAGTCCGGGCATCTGTCGTTAGCAATCAGTCCTAGTTAGGCCAATTAAAAGCTCCTGCTAAAATTCCAAGAAGCGCCAGACCTTCCGATGGAGGCGTGCAAAACCGTGCAGTGCCACTCTTTGGCCGCCGCAGCCGCGGAAAACCACGAACGATAAGGCTAATAAATAGCTCCGGCTAAAATTCCAAGTAGAAGGAAGCTGGCGAAACCGCGCCGAGCCGCTCCTGTGGCGGTCGCCGCTGCCGCAGCCGCCTCGGAGAGCCGTGGACAAAATCGAGAGTTCGACATTGCGATGCAGCGAGGGAAGGCTCTTTTCTAGTCCGGGCAGTAATTCGCCAACGGGTGCGTTCGCGTCGCGCCGTCGCGCTACAATGAGCTGCCGGAGGACGGAGGCTCGCGCGAGATGCGCGCTGAAAGCGGCTATCTGAGCCGTTTTGCGACGGGGCCATGGCGGCCGCAGCTGCAGCGGCGGCGGCGGCGGCGGCGCCGGCGTCATCGGCGGCGGCGGCGCGCCTGGAATACGCATGGGCAGCAGATGACTCAAGGGCAGCGCATACCGCGTTACTGAGCGGGCGTGGCTTTCAGCCGAGCTGCTTTGCTGTGTTGACTTTCCAGGGCTTTCTGGACATGCGCAGCTTACTCTAATTGTGTGGCGGTCCAAAGAAAATCCGCTGTCTGAAAACGACGAGCGCGGAGACAATGGCGCATTCTCCGCAACATCGTAGGGCAGCGCTCGCCCCAGGTGGCTCTGTGCTTCTGACCATGTGCTTGCTTATCGCGGTATCTTAGCGCTTTCCGGAGACGTCTGTGATTGCTAGTCTAGCCGCCGCTAAAAAGCCACGTCCTGTGTTAGATGACGCAGGTAGACTGACGTAACCTGGCTATCGACCGGATCCGATGCAGAGCGACTTACAAAGACGGGCCCGAGTCGAAGGAGCGAGCCGGATGGTGAGCACGTAGCTTGCGCCGGGAGGAGGAAGCACCCGACCGCGGACTCGGCGCCCAATATTGAGACACAGTGAGCCGCCAAAGAATAGCTTAGCGAAAAGGACCGATCTCCGAAGGGCGGCACTAAATGCGTGCGTGCGTGCGTATGTACGAGTGAGCGTTTGCGTCCGTCTCGCCACTTCTGGCTCCACCGAGAAAGATGAAGAAGAATAATCGTAGGCGGGAGAGTGGCCTTTGGAGACTACTCAAAGCCAAAATGGTTCTCATGCGAAATCGATATCTGCCTGCCTTCTTCAGCTCATGTAAGAGAACTCGATTAGAAGCAGAGCAGATTTTGGAATTTCGTCATAACTGCTCGGTTACTGAATAGCGCGAAACCGATGGTAAACGACTGCTTTGCTAGAAGAGCTAGTACCTTAATCAAGTGACGATATAGGAAGGGAAGATTCGTCGCATTGTGTAAGTGTGTTCTATATTGAGATACCCAGTAGAGCATAAGCATCCGTCGCAAATAATTTCAAGCGCATATATTAACTGATTTCACAACCTCTTTCTGTATATCGACAGAGGAGCCTTAGCGGCTATCGCCGCCGATTGCAGTTAGCAAGAAAGGATCACCCACTGCCGGATTCGAACATACGACCTTGGTCGTGAAGAGCGAGCACCTAACCTCACAGGGTCATCACGGCCCTAAGCGCAAAGAAGAGGTACATCAGAGTCCTGCAGTACCAAGCAAAACAGAGCTTATACAACGGGTCTGTCGTCATCTGATAAAGGGGCAGTTTACGGAGCTGCTGCTTCTCGCGACATTGACGCCTGTTTTATTGCCTGACAGGACCTTAGATACACGTGAGGGCTGATCACGTCCTGATTATGCAGGCGAGGGCGAATGCTGCTTTTGAGGTTCTGTTAGGTATGCTAGAGCAAAGTGGTGGTGGTCAGTTAATGTCGGAGTGGAGTGAGAATGATAAGGTATGTGTGCATCTCACCTTGACTGAGATCCGCATGGTCTTTAATAAAAACAAATAATAAGATAATAATAGCTTTGTACAATTTACACGAGGCTTCAAAAGAACCAAATCTCTTTCTAGGCATTTTGCGTGTGCTTGCATAAGAAGCTGGTCTATTGCATAGTCGTAAAAGGCACAATTTCACTGCGCACAACGACATAAAAGGATTATTAACGGCGACGGAGCACTTCATTCGCGGAACAAATTACGCCTTTCTCTTCGTGTGTACGTGTCATCAAATCGGAAGATGACGTTTTATCAGTAGGTAGTGAATTCGAGGTTAGGAGGTATGTAAAAAGAAGAGGCGCAATTTGAAGTTCATTAGAAGCACAACCAAATGACCAGAGTCTTAAAAGTGAGTGGTAAGAATGGATGTCGTGCAAAAAAGGGGAGACCGGGTTGACACGTGGCCTCGGACTTGAAGAAAAAAGTGCCAGTCAATATATTAAGCGCTGACCGGGGAAGCTGACCTGAAGCAAAGGCAGGTCCGGGATGCAATAGCCTGATCTAAGCACACCTGCTGGGCTGCTGCGATCCTCAGCGACTCATTGCAGCGACCAACCCCCCCCCCCGCTGAGAAGGAAGCTAATACGAGTGCTAGTGGCGCGGCAATGCATTTTGTCTTCCGGATAGAAACCGTCAAAAGTCTGGCGATCGCCGCCTGGCGGCTAGCCTGAGCGGAGCGAGTAGAATGCGCTCATGGGGATGCCTCTGAATGTAGAAAAGTGTGTATGCTAAAGCGCATAGATTTTGACTGTGCTTGAGACTATTAGGGCTTCCAGAATTCTAATGGCTGGGAGCGGAAAGTGTGAAACCTAGGACTTAGGCGGAATAAGAAGGCCGATTCAAGTGGTGCGACATTCAGTGGGGCAGATTCGAGTGATACAAGAGGCAGTTGTACTTTAGGCCACGAATTGATTTGTACGTTTTGGCTGGGGCTGGATGCAAGTGTGTAACCTTTCGGCAAGCGAATGGCATGTTTTGCGTTACGATATAGACTCGACATATTGGAGTTGAGGTGCTCTTTTCTGTTGTTGCATTCTGCTACCGTCCGTATACCTACGGGTATCCAGGAAGCGAGTGCAACTCGTTCACTCGCGCTTCGAGGCACCTGCTCCTCCAGTACTGGTGCATCCATTAGGTGTGCTTGCCGCGGCAGTGGCGACGAACGTCAGTGCTGGAACTGCGACAGCTCCTTCGTAACCAATATCTTGAGAGGCACTCCTACACAGTGTCTGAGTGGATGGAATTACTTACTCTCGCAGGATAAGCTAGTCAACAGCTCATCAAAAACTTCTCGTTTCAGATGCTTATTCATCGCCGCACTTATGCGGAGCCATTTCTCAATTTTCACTCTCCATCGCTCTCAGTTTGGTGACGTAACGACGCAACCGCTGACATCATGGCGCGCAGCCGATAATCAACCCACGGCGGTCGGATCGTACGTGCTGGCCGTTGGAGCTTCCGTGGCGAGGACGGATCTGACTGAACCTGCGACCAGTTGAGCTCATAGCGCGCGTTGGCGCGGGCACATGGCGGCTGCTGCGACCTGGTAAAGGTCAAGTAGCGTTCACAACGAGCAGTCTCTCATAGCGAGTTCAATGTGCTTATTGAAGACCGATACGGTGTATGAGTGACAGGTCGGATTTGGAGGCAGTCAAGAAATCGCCGATCCGGGCGTGTTTTCTGTAGCCGGAAATTGATAACACGCTCTTCTTAGCTCAGAAAACCTTGCAGAATGGTGGCGAAAAGCTATTTAGAGTAGCTCAAGCAGGTGCTCAAAGGAAGTTGGGTTAAGCACGCTCATCTTCCCAACTTCTTTTTTCGAATAGCTGGTCCCCTGATCAAGGTGCTTATCTGTGCAATTTCAATGAACATCTACTTCCAGGCTTAAACGTGCGTATATTACCGCCGCTAAAAGAACTGGTAGATTCAAAAATCGAATCCAAGGAAAACTGCTTCTGCTAGCGACATGAGGCGGAAGCTTGAGCCTACCTGAACATGCAGTTGCACCAAGTGCACGTTGCAATTAATCACTTAAGCTATTTGCTTTAGATAGCCAGGTATGGCATGGCGGAAACGTTAGATCATTATGATTCTATTCGCTAAAAGCTTTATAACGGTGGCGGTAACTTTTCGTTGGCCCAGTGCTGGGTTACAAGTCTCACTGGCGGTAAGTCGATAGCGCAGTTCCGTGGCTGCCCTAAGCAACACGACAGGCCGCCAGGGTGTGGCCGACAACAGAGCGTTGGTTCTTATTGGCTTTGATCGCGACCGGACTGAACTCTTCCAGTAAGTGCAGTAGCAAACGTTCATGAAGAGCCTTAAGAAAGATAAATCTACACCTGGGCATATTCTGTGAGGGAAGCGTATGAAATCGTTATAATAATAACAATAGTAATAATACATTTGATATAATACCTTCAGATAACTTAATCTCTTTCTACGCACTTTGCGTTTGCTTAAAAGAGGATTTTTTAGATTTTATGCAGTGGTGGAATATCGCGATGTCAGTCGGGAGTGTGTTTCAGACTTGGGAGGGGTACAAGCTTTGGGAGCACAGTCTCCCAAGGATTTGAGGTTGGTAAGAGGAACGGCTACAAGAATGGAATCAGACAAGTGGGTGGTACAAAGCGAAGCCTGATTAGGAATTATTTCTGATAGGTTTAATGGCGCAGGAGAATGGAAGACCTACAAGTGAGTGACGGAACCTGGAAGTACACGCAATAGTTGATAGGCAGCCCTGGTTTGGCCTAGGGGTTCAAGGGCTTGTTTTTAAGGACCAACGTCGAGATAGCGACTCAGGTCTGTTCAAGGCGCTATACAACGAATTAGATATTGTTTACATATCGATAGCTGATGCAGGTCAGTGAGAAGTGGTTAACATGGTCTTTGAGACGTGCACGACAGACAAGCCTAGCTGCAGAGTTTTGCACCAACTGTAAGCACCTGATTGCACAGCCGTGAAGATATAATAGCAGTTAGTAACCGGAATTTGACAAATGCACGGGCAGACTTGACTCTTGTATCGATTGCTAAGCAAGGCCCAATTGTACGTTCTGGCGGTAGGCTGCTGAAAGTAGCTGCACTCCGAGCACATCTGCGGTTACCACGCAGCGACAGAGACAATTTAAAGATTTCAAGCCTGACCCCTGAAAGCTATCCACAGGCGACTGGTGAGGTCCTAGCTGTAGGCGTAACTTGTAGTTCGAGTATCCCCGTGCAGCCGCAGCTGACGCAGAGCTGCAAGACGTGCTGGCCGCAAATGGCGGTTGAACGCCCGAGCTTTTCATAAATATGGTTCGGCAGTTAAGCTTCGCGAGATTCGGTGGTCACTTCCATTAACCTTTCGTGTCACAATGAATCCAATCGGAATGTGAATGTGAGGGTTTTGGGTACACCGACAGAGCCTTAACAAAAGACTGAAAGAATTTTAGAGCAAGTGAGACCCAGACCGGCTCTCCCCCTACAGTTCTCAAAGCAGCTGATTGACGCGGACAGGTCAATTTCTGTCGTTTGAAAAGCTAAATCGCAGAGGTTATAAGTGAAATAACAGAAATCGTAAAAATGAAGTGCAAGCGATGTTGCCTTCAGAAACTGAGCAAATATTTCTGGCCCGGTTTATTAAAATCCGAGCATTTGAAAATTAATATGCTAGGAGATCTAGAGAACTGTGGCATGCTGTAGGGTAGGTGGCGAAGTATCGAAATAAACATACACACACGCGCACGCACGCACAAACACATATACAAGCACGCACGCACGCAAGCACACACGTACGCACACACGCACGTGCGCACACACATTAGGAGAGATTGTTGTGTCGGCTTTCTACCTTCGAAATGTCATTTCAAATATGAAAATGCACTTTTTCCCGATTAAGAAAGTTGATGAGGAAGAA